>OX123202.2:46870449-48099125 GCA_944739405.2 Euclidia mi
GAACGTCTGAAAGTCCCATGAACTATGATATTTTTAATGAATAAAAATTAAAGTATAAAAGTTGAACATATCATCTAGTAAATCGTAAAGATAGAAACACGATTTGGAATGATTGGTTCGATAAAAAAAAATGTCAAACATGGCACTAAATCACAATTTTAAACGTGTACTGCTTAGAGATTCCATAATGAATTTATATGAAAGTATTATCAATAGAAACAGCTCTTTATTTTAAAATAAATGGTAAAAACAGATTTCGTAATTTCGTTATCATTTTTCTCCAAGAAAAAAAATAGTCAAAATGTTGGCATTATATCGCTCGCCGGCCGTTCATCAGTGCCTGTCTAGGCGTGATTGAGGGCGGACGTACGTCGTTGCTCCGCAAAATCCCCCTCCACCCCCGCATGTACGTTTTCGCAAAAGTACAAAGTAATTCGTATTCCAAACTCAATGGTTCAAACCATAGACATACTAGTAAGAAACCGTAGACAGGTTACTGACAAGGTAACATGACGGAGCTTACGAGTGGCACGCATCGCGAAAAGCGTACGCACACTAATATAAATATGTCAAAACGACACACTAAGTATTAGATAAGAAGTGTAAGTGAGATAGCACATCTAATCGCAAGCGCGAAATAGAGATAAACATATACTCTCTGGACCGAAGCGCATTGTGACATCATGCTGACCGTTTCACAAACAATAATTTGACTCAGATGCGACATGATCACTTTGTCTGTCTTGAGTAAATTCAATTCGCCTCAAGGTAAATTTGATTAATTCATTTAAGGTAGGGAAATAAAAAGTCGATGTGATTTATTAATAACATTTATTAAAAAAGTAAATTTCATTCAATGGAAACCTAAAACAGCACGTTAATATAAAAACTATGCGCTGCGGACCCACCGTAGCCCTGGCAATACCCCTGGGGGTATGGTGGGTCTTTTAAAGCTTAACCGTACTCCTGGCTGAAATGCTGGTAGTGTTATACCAACGTGCTACGTGGACATTAAACTGAACAGTGTTATCTCTCGTATGATAATGACTTACTACTTACGTTTTTTTTTAGACAAGCGAAGACAAGCGCTAGTACGATGATATAGTGCAACAAGGAGATAAATTAGAGAATAAAACGTTTAGGTATTACTGCTAATGGTTATAATGCTTTGTATATTATAGGTATAATCTGTGGTACTGTTGAAGACCCGTCATCATCATCATCCTTGCGCTGTCGAATCATTCCCACTAGTTCTATTGAACAGTTCTATGATAGAACTAGTGATACTTTTTTTCCCACTAGTTCTATTAGCACAACTTGATGAGAAGAATAGAACTAATGGGAAACAGTTATAGGAAATTTACCACTAGTTCTATGTATATTTTACAAGGGTAGTCACAACATCGCGCTCACAAATCCGAATAAATATGTTTTTATAAAAATGTGTTAAACGAATGAACGTCTACAAAACAATTGAAGGTCTACAAAACAAATGAACGTCTACAAAACAAATGAACGTCTACAAAACAAATGACTACCAGAAAGTGATCAGCTATCGATAGTGATTGCAAAAAATAGGTGCATGCGATTTTCGACCTTATTGACAATTTATGACAAACTTTTTTTTTTGTTTTTTCTCGCTTTCTGGCAATATTAGGGTAATAAAATTATAAATTCTGACTAATGTTAATTAGGTTGAAAATCGCATGCACCTGTTTTCTGCAATCACTATCGATAGCTGTTCACTTTCTGTAAGTCATTTGTTTTGTAGACGTTCATTTGTTTTGTAGGCGTTCATTTGTTTTGTAGACGTTCATTTGTTTTACACATTAAACAAATGAACGTCTACAAAACATATTTATTCGGATATATGAGCGCGATGTCGTGACACTACGGATCATTCCCAGTAGTTCTATTGAATACCCTTGTAAAAACATACATAGAACTAGACTGGGACATTTCCTATTACTTATCCCATTAGTTCTGTTCTCCTCATCAAGTTGTGCTAATAGAATTAGGACAGTTCTATCATAGAATTGTTCAATACTACTACTATACTGGGAATGATCCCACAAAATAGTAGAACTTGAAATTAACGAACTGAAATTAATAAACTAATTACACAACAATATTATCTGGGAGTACGGTTAAGCTTTGAAAGACCCACCATACCCCCAGGGGTACTGCCAGGGGTATGGTGGGTCGGCAGCGAAAACTGTGCTGTACAATCTACTTAGTTGTTTAATACTAAAAGGAGAAAAACAAGAACAAGTGAATGGACTTTGATCATCCGTCAATGTTTGTAACTTACGTATGATTTTGTATTTCTATAATAATAATATATTGTGTTGATTCAGCCTCAAATCACTTTTATTACTTGACAAAAACACACATCAGTATTTTATTATTACGAATGTCCCATCTGGATACTTTGTTTTTTAGTCTTTGAACACGCACAATTCTGCTTCTCTTTTACTTTCACTAAATGCCAATTTTTTATTCACTCTATTATTTGTGATACTGAATTTATTATAAATTGAAAATAAAACGTTGTAATATTGTAATACTCATGAATGAGAAGTGATTCCATAACTTTTAGTCATTTTCCTACTATAGTTTAACTACTTTAGCAAAATCTCATTACACACGACGGCATTTTCAAATGTAACGCACATACACGCGAGTAAAAGAGCGAGCGCTTCCGACCGCAGTGCGTACGCGACTAAAGCCAAATAAGACATTTAGAAAAAAAAAGTTTGTCATGAATTTGTCAGTTTTTAATGTGCCACTTTTGAAGTTCGCATAACTCATCTACGGAATTTTTATGCTGCGCTGTGGCACACGCACACCCGAAACCCCCCCCCCCCTCCCTCCCCCCGCTCACTCGCTGACGCCACCGCCGTGTTTTTGTTTTTGCGGGGGGTGAGGTCAAGCTACGCACCGTACTGCAACCTCGCCTTAATGCCGCAAACACGTCAGAACTTGAAACGCTCGGAATCCGAATGATGCGTTCACTGCGGATGACGTCATCAGCACAAATACCGGTCTCTGGCGCAGAAATGCCGATCCAGTGCACGCAGTTTCATAGAAATTAATACAAAGCAACAAATCCTTCCGCTCCGTACGCTCCGATTCCGATGCTGTGGACGCACAGCTTTAAGCTGCGCGTCCACCGCATCGGAATCGGAGCGTACGGAGCGGACGGAGCGGACGGAGCGTCGTCATTTTCAAAATGCCGATGGGGTGCGTCCACTGCATTCGGATTCAGCATCGGCAAATTAGGTATTTTTAAAGCAGGAGGATAGTGACGAGGATATTTTTGTAGATTAATTTTCGGAGAATATTATACATTTGATGAATATCATAAATAATGAATATCATAGATTTTTGGGTACATTCATATGACTCTACTAAAGTAATTAAAACATCGTCGTTCATCGTGAATAAGTATTTTTGCCTACATTTTAATGCCGCAAACACGTCAGAACTTGAAACGCTCCGAATCCGAATGATGCGTTCACTGCGGATGACGTCATCAGCAAAAATACCGGTCTCAGGCGCAGAAATGCCGATGACGTCATCCGCAGTGAACGCATCATACGGATTCCGAGCGTTTCAAGTTCTGACGTGTTTGCGACGTTAAACTGTAGGCAAAATTACTTATTCACGATGAACGACGATGTTTTAATTATTTTAGTGGAAAGGTATGAAGAACTTTATAATCTAAAACATGAAAATCAACATAATCAACTTAGGAGAGACAATATTTGGGACGAAATTGGGCAAATAAAATCTATTTTCATCTTCTAATAAATCAGAATATAATGTATGATATTCTCCGAAAATTAATCTAATTACAACAATATCCTCGTCACTATCCTCCTGCTTTAAAAATACCTAAATTGTCGATGCTGAATCCGAATGCAGTGGACGCACCCCATCGGCATTTTGTAAATGACGACGCTCCGTCCGCTCCGTACGCTCCGATTCCGATCCTGTGGACGCGCAGCTTCAAGCTGCGCGTCCACCGGATCGGAATCGGAGCGTACGGAGCGGAAGGATTTATTGCTTTGTATTAATTTTTATGAAACTGCGTGCACTGGATCGGCATTTCTGCGCCTGAGAGCTGTGCGTCCACCGGATCGGAATCGGAGCGTACGGAGCGGAAGGATTTGTTGCTTTGTATTAATTTCTATGAAACTGCGTGCACTGGATCGGCATTTCTGCGCCTGAGAGCTGTGCGTCCACCGGATCGGAATCGGAGCGTACGGAGCGGAAGGATTTGTTGCTTTGTATTAATTTACCCAAAAATCTATGATATTCATTATTTATGATATTCATCAAATGTATAATATTCTCCGAAAAATAATCTACAACAATATCCTCGTCACTATCCTCCTGCTTTAAAAATACCTAAATTGCCGATACTGAATCCGAATGCAGTGGACGCACCCCATCGGCATTTTGTAAATGACGACGCTCCGTCCGCTCCGTACGCTCCGATTCCGATCCTGTGGACGCGCAGCTCTAGTCCTAATGCGGGAGCTGTCTTTAAAAAAAGAACGTATATCTGTACAAAATATAAAAGTTTAGAAAGTATCTCGCGTTAATTTCGTTTTATCAAAAACAAAGATACCAACTGACTGCCTATTGGACTATCATATCAAAGCGGAGATGATAACCATGGGTCTGGGAACTGGAATCTTTGTATACAAATTCTTTAGCTGTCGTAGGCACCTACTAATTACCTACGGGTTCTCATAATTCGAGCCCACAGGGCCTGCGTGTTCGCGCGATGAAAGTCACGGGCGACTGCACGATGAAGGCTAGCCTATTAAAACATACGTAACGCCAGACATAAACATGCAGGAAGTATCTAATTTTAGTTAAAAATCACTGGAAATTCTACACGGATGTTACATATTTGTTTAGCGAATAGTCTGCCAAGCAGCGCGTGGTAGTGCAATGGTTAAAATATTTTACTTGCCAGGCGGAGACAGTACAAATGACTTGACAGAGTAATAGAAAGTACTTCGTCCTTGCACTCGTCTAAATATTTAGGTGGCCGTGGCTTTATTCGACCCTTGCTTCTCACTTGCATGGTCCTTTGAAGACACAGATGTGAGTTCAGATCAGGAGAACTGGTAGCTAGCTTAGAGCTAGCCGTCTAGCTAATCGTCCTCAAGAAAGACTTTCTTTCGCGACCAATACGCTAGTTCTATATGGATTCGATCTTGAAATCTCTTTAATCTAATATGAGGTGTGAGTCTCATTACTTACATAAAACATGTGAATTACCTACTTACTCATACAAGAATTACAGGTGCGCGTCATTGCGTACATTAAGCCATAAAAATAGCATTGTACTTATGTGTAAGTAATGTATTCATATATAATCACATGTCGGTATTTCCATACGGATCTTATTTGTATGTATATACAGATTATATGTGTTTTAATGTACGGGCACGGTAATATATTACCGTGGTACGGTACGGGTATTACCGTGAAAATCTACTCGCAAACTTGCACACTGTGTCTGATTGTTTGTATTCATAAAATTGTCTATGACTATATAAGATCCAAATAAGATCAATTCACTTCAACATAAAATTAACATTTTGACAGATCTATTTTTAAAACTGACCGGATTACATTCGAACTTGACTTATGAACAAATTCATTTACAGCAAAAAATACAGCAAAAATATGATTTCATTCGAGACATTTTTAAATATTGTGTATCTGTTATAAGTTATATTTTGTGTTGATAAATAAAGCTTGGCTGGCCAAATAAAAACTTGGTAGTTTTACCGGAAGACTTGAGCCATCAGTTCGATTTGTAGGTAAATTTAAAACATGCCTGCTCAAATGTTAACTAGTCAATTAATATTAATTTGACGTTAATTTATGTATGTATGTGAACGGTTCTGCAGCTTCTTAAAGTCAATTTACACTTTGTTATTGTAGTATAAAGCGCAGTTTTCCAAGTCGATCGTGTAAAATGTCCTTGACTGTGAATAAACAACATTTTTTTACAAAGTGCTAGTCAGTAAACTGACTGTCTGAGTAGTTTTAAATATAAGCAAGTTTAACATAGGTTTACATTATCTGTAGTCAAATAGCCAAGGGAGACAAATGATCTTCATTTTTACGATGTGAAAGTTTTGCTGAATTGCAAAATGCCCATTATTTTATATCCATTTTAACTTTTTAACAGATACACTTTAACAACGTTTAGATGTTCTGTCTTATATTCTCTGCAGAACGTGGTCGTGATACATTAAAAATCTCGATGAAAAATCATGACAAAGCCAGAGCCAATTTCGATTTTTTAGTACCTATACAACTTGATATAGATACCTATGCTACTGTACCATATATCATCCAGCAAGGTCTGCTTGGATCACGGGTACCTTGACCGTAAGGTACAAGAGTCATTTGACCACATTGTGGTTATATTTACATACATACATATTTCGTCCTTACGTACAGGCATGCAACCTTCACGGCACTGCTTTGAGTCACAACACTATAAAAAAAGACATTGATTTATTTAAAATTGGAATCCGGTTCGAAAAATAAGTTTATGGTTTTTAGGACTGTTTTATGGCGCCATTTTGGGTGCAGATATTTTATTTAAGTACTTAATTCAAAAGGACGGCAATATAAACAAGAAATAAATACTGCTCGACATTTACAAACTTGTTATTTATATGTAACAGAAACAAATGGAACAGATACGCAAAGTTACTTGCAGTAACGACTCACTGCTCTGGAATATTAATCTAGAACCCCAAAATTGTCTTAAGTACACCTATAACTAAGTATTTTATCGTGGCAGGTCTGTACTTAGATAAAGCGAATTTAAACTCATATTAAAAAGGCTAAACTTATGGATATTACAGTGAGTTCTTAAATTACACTAATTTTCTGTACTGCCAGTGCTTAAAAACCAAAAGTGTTAGAACTTAACCTACAGTATGTTGCAATAATCCTACAGTACGTTCCTTAACCTACAGTATGTTGCAATGCATTTGCAAGAAATTTTCAGGGGTGCATATACTACTATAACTGAATACAAATACATGAAAAAATAACTCACTAAGACCTACTATTTTTTCATCATCATACATTTCAAAAATCAGCTCGGTGTATTGACCGCCACCGCCTCTCAGCTGATCGCCATTGTAGGTACCTAATACACACAAGCATACGTACCTACCGCGACGGCGCGAACCTTTATTTAACCTAGTCTATTTTCATTTAATGTTACTTAGATAATAACATTCAATGAAAATAGATTAGGTTAAAAGTACCTATACCTACTGTCTAAGTTGTATTATAAAAATTTGTATAAGCTACAGCTTTGCACCTTTTATTTACGAAACCTTCTCCTTTTTCCAGCTGAACTCGGCAACTATGGTGCCCAGCCAGTCACAGAGGTGTGTCTGGGCTGTATCTGCCAGGCCACATCTGGCTGCAAGCAAGGTCTGACGTGTGATGGGGATGCCTGTGGCCTGTTCCGCATCACCTGGGCCTACTGGGCTGATGCTGGCAAACCTACCATTAATGGAGAATCCCCAGACTCTCCACAAGGTAAATAGAATAGATTGTTCATTGCTAGATTCTGCTCATAACTTCGCTCGCGTGGGTATCGAGTCAAGGGTATCGTGACAAGGGTATCGTGACAAGGGTAGCCATCTGATGGCAATTTTTATTGGAATGAAGTGACTTGCATTCATCATCAGCCTTTAACAGTCCACTGCTGGACTAGGCCTCTCCTTTGAAAGGAGGAATTGGCCTACTATACCACGCTGGGCAAACGGGTTGGTATAGGGTTTGTATCAAGTTTTCCTTCTCTTAAAGCTCTGCTCCCTCTGTCGGCTCATACGCGACACCCATGGGATGATACGGGGTGATGACAACCCATATTCTTAATCCGTCACCACACGCACAAGTGACTTGCATACATATAAATTGTTTATTGTACACCAGTAAAGAAAAATATATTTCAATGTTTAAAACTAATTAAGTACTTGGGGCTGATGGTGATATTGGTGATTTCTTTCAGACAATTTAAGAGTTAGATATCCTATTTGGTATAATTCTATTCTATTCTATAATATTCTACCATTTACACACATCACCATCTAGTCCCAAACTAAGCAGAGCTTGTATAATGGGTACTAGATAATGGATAAACATACATATATTTACATAATTATAATTATGTAGGTACTTGAATCCAGCAAACCAAATAAAACGTTATTTTAAGGCGAGGTTGCAGTACAGTGCGTAGCTCGACCTCACCCCCCGCAAAAACAAAAACACGGCGGTGGCGTCAGCGAGTGAGCGGGGGGAGGGGAGGGGGGGTTTCGTGTGTGCGTGTGCCACAGCGCAGCGTAAAAAAACTGTAGATGAGTTATGCGAACTTCAAAAGTGGCACATTAAAAACTGACAAATTCATGACAATTTTTTTTTTTCTAAATGTCTCATTTGGCTTTAGTCGCGTAGTCGCTCTTTTTCTCGCGTGTGTGTACGTTACATTTGAAAATGCCGTCGTATGTAATGAGATTTTGCTAAAGTAGTTAAACTATAGTAGGAAAATGACTAAAAGTTATGGAATCACTTCTCATTCATGAGTATTACAATATTACAACGTTTTATTTTCAATTTATAATAAAGACTAAAAAACAAAGTATCCAGATGGGACATTCGTAATAATAAAACATTGATGTGTGTTTTGTCAAGTAATAAAAGTGATTTGAGGCTGAATCAACACAATATATTATTATTATAGAAATACAAAATCATACGTAAGTTACAAACATTGACGGATGATCAAAGTCCATTCACTTGTTCTTGTTTTTCTCCTTTTAGTATTAAACAACTAAGTAGATTGTACTGCACAGTTTTCGCTGCCGACCCACCGTACCCCTGGCAGTACCCCTGGGGGTACGGTGGGTCTTTCAAAGCTTAACCGTACTCCCAGATAATATTGTTGTGTAATTAGTTTATTAATTTCAGTTCGTTAATTTCAAGTTCTACTATTTTGTGGCATCATTCCCAGTATAGTAGTAGTATTGAACAATTCTATGATAGAACTGTCCTAATTCTAGTAGCACAACTTGATGAGGAGAACAGAACTAATGGGATAAGTAATAGGAAATGTCGCAGTCTAGTTCTATGTATGTTTTTACAAGGGTATTCAATAGAACTACTGGGAATGATCCGTAGTGTCACGACATCGCGCTCATATATCCGAATAAATATGTTTTGTAGACGTTCATTTGTTTAATGTGTAAAACAAATGAACGTCTACAAAACAAATGAACGCCTACAAAACAAATGAACGTCTACAAAACAAATGACTTACAGAAAGTGATCAGCTATCGATAGTGATTGCAGAAAACAGGTGCATGCGATTTTCAACCTAATTGACATTAGTCAGAATTAATAATTTTATTACCCTAATATTGCCAGAAAGCGAGAAATAACAAAAAAAATGTTTGTCATGAATTGTCAATAAGGTTGAAAATCGCATGCACCTGTTTTTTGCAATCACTATCTACAGCTGATCACTTTCTGGTAGTCATTTGTTTTGTAGACGTTCATATTTGTTTTGTAGACGTTCATTTGTTTTGTAGACGTTCAATTGTTTTGTAGACCTTCATTCGTTTAACACATTTTTATAAATACATATTTATTCGGATTTGTGAGCGCGATGTTGTGACACTACCCTTGTAAAACATACATAGAACTAGTGGTAAATTTCCTATAACTGTTTCCCATTAGTTCTATTCTTCTCATCAAGTTGTGCTAATAGAACTAGTGGGAAAAAAAGTATCACTAGTTCTATCATAGAACTGTTCAATAGAACTAGTGGGAATGATTCGACAGCGCAAGGATGATGATGATGATGGGTCTTCAACAGTACCACAGATTATACCTATAATATACAAAGCAGTAATACCTAAACGTTTTATTCTCTAATTTATCTCCTTGTTGCACTATATCATCGTACTAGCGCTTGTCTTCGCTTGTCTAAAAATACAAAAACGTAAGTAGTAAGTCATTATCATACGAGAGATAACACTGTTCAGTTTAATGTCCACGTAGCACGTTGGTATAACACTACGAGCATTTCAGCCAGGAGTACGGTTAAGCTTTAAAAGACCCACCATACCCCCAAGGGTATTGCCAGGGCTACGGTGGGTCCGCAGCGCACAGTTTTTATATTAACGTACTGTTTTAGGTTTCCATTGAATGAAATGTACTTTTTTAATAAATGTTATAAATAAATCACATCGACTTTTTATTTCCCTACCTTAAATGAATTAATCAAATTTACTTTGAGGCGAATTAAATTTACTCAAGACAGACAAAGTGATCATGTCGCATCTGAGTCAAATTATTGTTTGTGAAACGGTCAGCATGATGTCACAATGCGCTTCGGTCCAGAGAGTATTATGTTTATCTCTATTTCGCGCTTGCGATTGGATGTGCTATCTCACTTACACTTCTTATCTAATTCTTAGTGTGTCGTTTTGACATATTTATATTAGTGTGCGTATGCTTTTCGCGATGCGTGCCACTCGTAAGCTCCGTCATGTTACCTTGTCAGTAACCTGTCTACGGTTTCTTACTAGTATGTCTATGGTTTGAACGATTGAGTTTGGAATACGAATTACTTTGTACTTTTGCGAAAACGTACATGCGGGGGTGGAGGGGGATTTTGCGGAGCAACGACGTACGTCCGCCCTCAATCACGCCTAGACAGGCACTGATGAACGGCCGGCGAGCGATATAATGCCAAAATTTTGACTATTTTTTTTCTTGGAGAAAAATGATAACGAAATTACGAAATCTGTTTTTACCATTTATTTTAAAATAAAGAGCTGTTTCTATTGATAATACTTTCATATAAATTCATTATGGGATCTCTAAGCAGTACACGTTTAAAATTGTGATTTAGTGCCATGTTTGAAATTTTTTTTTATCGAACCAATCATTCCAAATCGTGTTTCTATCTTTACGATTTACTAGAAGATATGTTCAACTTTTATACTTAAATTTTTATTCATTAAAAATATAATAGTTCATGGGACTTCCAGACGTTCAAAAATCTTAAAAAGTACTGCAACCTCGCCTTAAACATAACTTAGCATAATCATGTCCTTTTGTATTGATAACTTTGCTTTAAGCTTTTAATAAATAATTTATTTAAACACGCAGCTGTCACATAAAACATAGCCTTGAATAGGTTTTCGATGATAATTTTGTTATTAAATACAGATAAAATTATGAAAATATTTCTATCTCCAATAAAATGAAAGATAAAACAAATTAATTTAGCATACATTCCCATTTATATTAAACTTTACTGATAGAAGCACGTTTGCTTACACGTTGCTGTACGAAATCTACTATTATTATTTACTAGTCAAATACACGGGGCTTTTCCGTGTGGTGACGGATTAAGAATACGGCACTCCATAATATCATCCCATTACCATACATTACGGTATCAGAGATTTGGCACTTAGAGTCATTAATTCTTATCTGAAAGGTAGAGTACAACATGTAGATGTAAATGGAGCTCATTCTTCCGGGTTACCAGTGCAATTAGGTGTTCCCCAGGGGTCCATTCTGGGACCATTTTTGTTCTTAATTTATATAAATGATTTGCCTTATTACATGAATAACTTGTGTGACGTTGTTCTTTTTGCAGATGATACGTCTTTAATTTTCAAGGTTGATAGAAATAAGGAAAACTTTGACGAAGTAAATCGAGCGCTAACTAAAGTCACACACTGGTTTACAGCTAATAACTTAGTTTTAAATTCTAAGAAAACTAAATGTGTTAAATTTGTATTGCCAAACGTAAAGAATCTGGGACCTAACTTAGCACTTAACGAGGTGATTATAGAACCAGTAAATAACACTGTTTTCTTAGGTATAACAGTAGATAATAAATTGCAATGGGGAGCACACATATTGGCTCTTACTGGGAAACTTAGCTCGGCTGCATACGCTATTAGAAAAATTAGACAGTTAACCGACGTCGATACGGCTCGTCTAGTTTATTTTAGTTACTTTCATAGTATTATGTCCTATGGTATTCTTCTATGGGGAAAAGCTGCAGATATTGACAGTGTATTTATTTTGCAAAAAAGGGCAGTCCGTGCTATTTATCAGTTAGGGCCGAGGGTGTCACTTAGGGATCGATTTAAAGAAATTGAAATCCTGACTGTACCTTCCCAATATATATTTGCCAATTTAATGTACATTAAACAAAATATTGAGTCGTATAGTAAAAATAGTGATGTCCATAATATAAACACTAGAAATAAACATAAATTGTGCGTGCCTCATCTTCGATTACATAAAGTTATGTACATTCATGGGGCTAGGTGTACGTATGTATAATAAATTACCAACTCATTTTTGTCAGTTACCTTTAAATTTCTTTAAAACTGAAGTTAAAACTTGTTTGTTAAAAAAAGCATATTACTCAATAGATGATTATTTCAAGGACAAGAATGCTTGGTAGATAAGTTCAATACTTACTGTTCCAGTTGTTGTGTACAGCTTTATATTTAATTGTTTTTATATACATACTGTTTGACATATGTTTGAATTTTGATTAACTTTATTTTTGACATAAGATTCTCTGTTTGACATGTATATTTGTTTGCGTCATTATTTTATTTGACATTTAATTTTTATATACACTTTGACATTTTTTTTAAATTCAATTATGCGTTTATTTGTTGACGTTCTGCTCTTTTAGATATGTTATAGTGCGTTAATAATGTCGGATAGATTTATTTTAGTCTAATGTAAGTTCGAATGGCTTGTCTTGGAAAGTAGGTTCGTCATGCTCACTGTACTGTCACTGCAGGCGGTAGCGTCGGTGGTCGGGTCACCCACTTCCCTCTAATATGGTTGAGGAGGGTGATGGCTGATCATTGCGTTATACTCGTGAACGGGTGCTGCTTGTGGTGACTGGTCGATCTGCTGGACAGGATACAGCTTTTGACTTGCTGATTTATGAGTTTATTTGCAATTTGTTCCAATTGTTTTGGTACCTACCTAATTAATGCATTGTAACGTGATTTGACTGAGCAGTGATTACATAACAACATGATATTTAACATGTGTGCGGTTACACCCTCCTTGTCATTTTGTTTTGGAGGCTAAGTGTTAGTCATTATTCTCAATTTTCAAGTCTTAAGTAGGTACGTAACTAAATAAATGGCAATAGGTTGTTTGATAGCTATCATGTTAACTGAAATGTGATATTATTATTTTTTGATTATAATGTATAACTTCTTATTTAAATACGCAGACAGTACTGTGTTGCTAGGGAGTTTGTTGCGCTGCTTCTTCTTCCTAGCGAAAACACATAGGAAGCAGTGAAGGGTTGGGCTTTTTGGGGGACTGTCTATTGTAAAATTTAACGTTCAGAAAGAGCTGTTTACCAGCCAATTTTGAATAAAAGATTTTGATTTTACGGAGCACCATTTGCAACGATCTTGACATATCTCTCTTGCTTCATTCACTCCCATCAGAATCTAAATCATGGGTGTCGTAAGAGGGAGTATATTAAGCAGAGAACAGCACTGTAAGAAAAGGAAAACTTGATACAAACCCTATACCAACCCATTTGGCTAGCGTGGTATAGTACCTAGGTACGCCAATTCGTCCTTTCAAAGGAGAGGCCTAGTCCAGCGGGGCACTGTTAAAGGCTGATGATGATGATGATGAGTCAAATACTTTATTTGACTCATCGAGCGAAGTATTCACCTTATTTTAATCAGACAGATTTTATTGATAGGGTCTACAATTTGGCAAGATTTATAGATTATCATAGAGACATCGTATAAGTAAATATAAATAGTACTTATTTGCAATTTAAGTAGTTATTTACCCTTCTAAGTATCTCTTTAATAAACAGTGTTTTACAAGCACATATTTAATTTATGCACGTTATCGTTAATAAACTTTTGACCATTTCCTTCGTTAAAATTACTGTCATGTCGTAGCAAACTAGTTTTTATCTGCTTAACTTTTGTGACTTGTGCTATATGCACACATAGTCGTATTAATTTAACAGGTACAAAAAAAATGTTAGCTTATGCGACCAAAACTATAACGTAATAAAACAATCAGAACTACTTAAATATATAGATTATCTTTAGTATGGTTTGTTATATTTTCCAGCGTACCCCAACTGCGCCAACGACCCTTACTGCGCGGCGACCTGCGTGCAAGGATACATGAGGAGATTCGCTCAGGTAACTAACCACTTTTCTTTCATAATAACCTTAACAGCGAGCGTTATGGTTACGCTTATCGTGAGCGTTAGTCGTTCACGATAAGAGCATGCCTTAAGGAGTTCTGTTAGAGGATCCTTGTCCTTATATTTGAGTGGCCGTGTCCACAACATCGTGTTCATTACACAACGATTTTTCCTAAATGGGAATCAATAGCGGATTTAGGGCTTCCCTGCTAGGATGCTCAAACTTTCCCGATATACCTGTTTTCAGATCGTTGAAGAAGTCTTTTTAGTGTAGACCATGATAAACTTTCTTTACCCAAAGACCCCCGAACTTCCAAACTAAAATAAGACTCCTCCAAAACAAATCTGTTGGCTATGATATTCACGAGTTTTGGGTTACTTGTGTCAGTCACTAAGCAGCCCTATCGAAGTCAGCCCGTCTATATCAAGGCATTACGATACCTGACAGATACCACAAAAAAAATAAATCAAAAACACAAAGTCATTTGAATATAAATATGTAATTGAATTATGCATTTATTTTTTTTCGTTGCCACAAAGAATGGTTCGACGTAGGAGTCAGAATCTCCATATAAATGTAACACGACATTGTCAAAGTCATTTACATATCGAAACGTAATCTGACATCACCCTAGTAAATAGTTACATTGTGTATGAATATCATGGTTATCGCCGTATCGGTGGAGATCATCAAATCATTGAAGATTAAATAGAGTTCAGTGTTCCTTCATTTTGTAAACTAATGAATACATAATGTAGGGGAGACCGGGTATGGTTGTCACACTGGTTGGTTGTCTCAGAGGCCATAACAGACAATTAAACGGCGTGGTAGGAGCGAGGGAGTAGCACATCCATTTGTACCTCATGTCAGCGTATTCCGACATGCCGTTTAATGGACTTATTCGACCACTCGATATTCTATTATCACCTCTATGACAACCAATCCGTGTGACAATCATACCCGGTCACCCGTAATTACTTTTTCATTCAGATTATAACTCACATGAATCATGTGAAAAGATCTTAGCAAATTTCTAAGCTTATGACAAACATTCCACTGTAATATACGTATCAGAATGGCTAGTTAAAAAACTCGCGAATTAAACACTAAAATCAAGCTAGTATAACACACACATATAGTGTATATCCTGTAATGAAAACTTAACATACCCTGAGCAATAGGAAACTTTATGCAATGGAAGCTAGAGATAGAGTCCAAATAAGGTAAATACGGCAATTGTATATTTGTTTAAAAAGCCTATGATTTTGAACTACTAGGACTGTAAAAATGTTTGGAAAGATTTGGGGGAGACCTATCTCCAGCTGTGGACGACTCTATGCTAAAACAACGAAAATGACTGTGATGGAATGAATATGGTCATCATGATTCATATTTTAGTGCCGTAACAAAACCTTTCTGTTCATCTTCCAGGACTGCAACGGCGACGGTCAAGTGAACTGCTACGACTACATGGCGATCCATAAGAAGGGAGGGTACGGGTGCAACGGAGACTTGCCCTTCCAGTACGTGAATGTTTTCAACCAGTGCGTCGCCGCCGTCGCCGCTCAGCAAGGATAGACGTTATAGTATAGGAGGCTCCTTTACTGATGAAACTACTTGAATATCTTATAAACAATATTCGTCATAACTTAAAACAATGATAAATAAAAAAACATCTATGCTTCAGCAACATTGAATATTGATTGACGCCTCAATACAGTTCAAATGACATGTTACAAAAAAATCTACTTGATTATCGAAAATGATCTACAATACTACTAAATCATAACGGTCAATCATTTTATGTTTCTCAACAAATCTATATCCCCTATGATCAACCTATTAGGTGAAATGTGTACTTTTAGCCTGACTGAAATAGAAAAATAAATTCTGTCGGAAGAAACAGAGGAGCCTCAACCTTGATATTAACTAACTTTAATGGTTTAAAAATGTATTTATATTTTTCTAAAAAAAGACAATAAAATATGAACTAGTCTTTAGGATTACCTATAATTTGTTTTATTTTTCCTATTAGTCTCTAAGGATGAAGGGTTCGATTCCCGCTCAAGTCAAACATTTGTGTGCGTGAACATGGATGTTTGTCTTGGTATGGGTGTTTCTATGTATAATATGTATGTATTTACAAAAAAAGAGTATATATGTATTTATGTTTATCCATTGTCTAGTACCCATAGTACAAGCTATGCTTAATTTGGGACTAGATGGTGATGTGTGAATATGGTTGAATATTATATTATATAATCAGCCGTGTGATGCTCATAACCTAGTTAGTTTGACTTAATGTATGCCTTTGAATTAGTCGTCAACGTCGTCTAACTGGCCATCATGATGCTCTGGCTGTAGTTAAATAATTTCATTTATAGACTCATATATGCACATGAAAATGAAAGCCTGTAGGACATCAAATATTATAGACAGATTACATATGAGATGGGATAGGTCAAGGTGGCAACCTAGGTCCATTACATGTTTTATCATATTGAAGTGTTGGAACCCAAACCATGCCGTGCTGTATACATTACCCTTTCCATACATAGCTACCTAATCCTGCAGCACTGATAAAGATAAAGATTTATTTATTTTTGGCATACACATAACAACAAAAAAAATGTACAAAAAATAAGAAAACAATTTAGAAAACATAAATATAAAAAGAAGAAGAAAATAAACTGGTGCCACGGTGCCATTTATATTCGTATAAAATCGAAATTTTAAGAGGAAGTGATGTCGCGACTTCTCATGCGCAACTGCGATCCACTGTCCCAACATTCTCATTGAGAGATCATTGTTTTTTGTGCAGTGCTGAAATAACTCCAGAGTTTATAGCGTGGAAATGAGATAGTTGGCCGGAACGCGTGTTAGAGTGGACTTCGGGGCTCTCGTACGCTGAAACTGTTTTACAAAAAAAAATACTATATGAATTGTAGGAAATTTTATCTAGTTTAATTTATTACTAAATATTTTTATCGTTAAACGAGTTGGAACGGAGTTATTCTAAAAAAACTGTATTTGAGCGCCAGTTATCCAATATGGCGGCGCGACCGGCAAAGATACGAGGTGGCAAAGTGAAAATTCGAAAAGAGCAAATCACCAAAACTCCCGGAAAACTTTCCCTTTTTGGGCATCAAATGACTGTAGGTACTATTAACCTCCGGCAGAAATCACTCGCGCGTAATAAAGTACAGGTAGAAGAAGGCGTAGCCACCCTTACACTGTTCTTTCAAGCACTCTTTCCCTTTATAGATTCAAACCTCATATCTCATAGGCTACTAGAAAAAGCAAAGACCTAAGACCCGCAGCCTTATTCACCGAAAGAACCGCCCCAATATTAAAACTGCTACTTTAGCTCAATCTACAAAGAGAGGACCATCTTTTCACTAAGACAAGCCATGTAATATGTCACTAGCTTGCCTTTACCATTTAAAGCCTTGAGGATCGCCTCTATAGTTCAAGAACGAATTTGTTATTCCGTTTGTCTACAGTGCGCATGGCAGCCATTGTAGTCCCCCGCGTCTTAGACGCACGTAACTACTTTACTAGTAGTGGGTAATGGAAGTTGGTTTCTTGAACAATTGGATTCTAGGCTATATATATAAAACTAGAGGACGCCAGCAGCTACGCCTGCATTTTTTTTAAATTTACCCGTTTTGGCCGATCCCATGGGAATTTCGGGAAATCCGTTCTTAGTGCACCCCTACGGTCCCCAAGGAACATACATGGCAAATTTCAGCTTCCTGCGCCCAATAGTTTCGGCTGTAGCGTGTCTGTCAGTCAGTCAGTAACGCAAGGATTTTATATATTAAGATATCTTGGATAGCTGTTATTAAAGAGATAATGATGGAAACCATTGCTCCTTTTCCTTATGCTTTTCTTAAAACCTTTTACCATTAGGTACATCCCCCTCGCTCTTTTTCTGAATGTCTACATTTTTCGTTTCTTTGCCTGCCGTTGACTTGTAGCGTGTACAGTGTACTGGTAAATAAAACGAATATGAATATAAAATATAATTACCGCAGAACACAAGTAGGTAAGTACTGGCTAATAATATTTCAATAGGTATATTATTATGATGAGTTTACCCGTTACTCATAATTGGATGTGTATGATTTGTCACAGACTTCATCCCAGTCCAGTCTTGTGTCGCTTCGCTTGAATACACGCTATATTATTGTAGCACAGTTTATTTTGTAAGTCTTTGTGTACTTTTACTTCCGCAATGACTTTTACCGTGAATAAGACTCTGAGTGCCATGTTGATGTTTTTCTGTTTGATCGTCACAGTGAACACTGCCCATGTGGGTTAGTACTTATGTTTTTCTTAAGAAATATTATCTGTTACTCTTTGTGCTCCAATAAACCATCTTATATCAAATTTGACATTTTGGTTTAAAGCGTTCTGAAAACGGAATATACTCAGTTCAAGCTTGATTCCCACTTCCCTTTGAATCTGCAGTTACCGACTGTGTATCTAGTAACTTCTGACCTAGGATGACCGTATTTAATGGCTTGGACTAGTGTCAGTACATTCAAAGATACCGGACCCCCATAATGACTGTCCTAGATCTTCAAGGCAATCGGAACCGACAGCTTAGTGCGTTCACCAAGGCAAGGTGGAAACGCTAATCAACATTGAATGCGCGCATCATGAACGAGAAGAGCTATGTAACATTAACTTCAAAAAGTCAGTGGTATGCTCCGCGGCTTTGAACGAGGCTTGGTATTTCGTATATTTACTACATACTATATTGTATACCTATACCGAGAAGGCTATCATCATCATCATCCTAGCACTGTCCCGGTTGCGATCGAAAACCTACGCCTTGGAGCCCGGGGTCCGCTTTCCGGCTGTGTCTCCTCCACTTCGCACGGTCTGAAGCATCCTTGGTGGTTAGTTGATTGGCACGCATATCATCCCTTATGACTTCACGCCCGCATTTCTTTGGCCTTCCGCGTTTACCAGGGTCATACGCGGGCACGTAAGATGCCGCTCGACGTACCTAAGACGTAGCCGCAGCAGCACACTCTTGCAGTTTATCAGCAATGTCACTGACTGATGCTATCTGACAGTACGTCTGAATAGGTACGGACTGAGGGCGGAACCCTCGTGGACCCCGACGGTTTTTGTATCGCCAACAGCAGTCCGAACTACGGAATCGGAATTTGAGTACATGTCTCGGATTATATCAATATACGCTTCTGGTACTCCTTTCGATCTTAGAGCCCACCAGATCATCAGTCGCGGCAGACAGTCGAAGGCCTTCTGCTTGTCTAGAAACAAAAGATGCAGAGGCGAGTTCTTTGACCTGTACCGCTTCATAGCGATTCTGAGGGTGAAAACATGGTTCCGTGACCTGGACAAAACCCATATTGACATTCCGTGACTGTGGTCTCCTGTCGGATCCGTGAGTCGTCGAGTCCATTATATGGTCAATCAGCTTTAGGGTATCGAAAATCACGTTAATGCCGTGGTAGCTACTACCACAGTATATAAAGACATACAGTAGTTTGACGCCTTTGATCTCGAAGAAAAAGCCGACAACGTCTAGACAAGGGTAAGGAGGCTAGGGCTGCCACATTTAAACAATACCTACTTATTCAAACACCGTCTATTTATTTTAGAAAAATATAACAATTGCTACGCTACATGAATATTATAGTGTAAATCACTTATTTATTATATGAAAATAATTAACGATGAATAATTATTATAAAACAGTTTGCATTTAGTTTGCACTTGCGGTGACAGCTTTGCATACAAAGTGTCAGTCAGCACCTATTTCATACCGCAAGTGTCGTAGGAGGCGGTTAAGGATGTGAAGCATTTTTTCAGATATACTAGGTGGTTATCGTACAAACCTAGTTAAAATAAAGCGATTGATATAGCGGTCGTTTAAAGGATGGGCAACCATGGGATCAGCTTGCAGAGCCTATGTTATCGATATGAAGTATTTTGAAGATCTATTTTCGAGCAAACTACGTTAAGGTAAAGCAATAGACATCAAGGTCATTTTATGGATGGGTGACCGGGCTATAAGATTACTGAGAACATGTGTGGCGTTTGTAAAAGGGGGCCAAAAATATGGTTATTTTTTTAGCTAGGACGCGCCGTTACCAAGATACATATTAATATTTGATAGGTACACTTACCTAATACGAAGGTTAGGTACTTATTGCATGAAATTAATATCACGCTTGAATCGAATATAATACAACGCTTATTTTTTTACGTCTGCCATGTTGTTTACGTACAGTAATTACTACTTTATTCTGTGACAAGAGGATCCCCGCGGTTACACCCGCGTTATTTAAGGCTACTGCTCCGCTCCCGTCGCTCATAGCGTGATGTTATGAAACCTATAGCCTTCCCCGATAAATGTGCTATCTAACTGAAAACTGAAATAATTTTTCAAATCGGACCAGTAGTTACTAAGATTAGCGCTTTCTAACAAACAAACAAACTATTCAGTTTTATATATTAGTATTAGAATTGGCTAGACATGAGATATTGTGAAAAGTTAGTAGATTAGTGGGTACGTGCACATTATTTTAAGTGGATACAGGTATATACATACGTTTCAAAATAATATAAATAATTAAAATTAATGAAATTTTAATTTTTTGTGTAAGTAAATTGATGAAATCGCAGACTTTTTAAATGCTTATTTTTTAAATCTTTAAATGAAGCATGAAGAATTGCAATGTCTCACAGTACAAGTCGTATGTACCATCTTAATTAATATTCATAAACAAATAAATATGTAACGAACAAAAAAGAAGCACGCGCCAGCCCCCAAAAACATGTACCTAGTTAGGAACTAAAGTGATATACGTAAGTAGGTACCGCTCTTCCCGCGTCTCACCTCTTGTCCCCCGCACGATTGACCCGTCTAGACGCGTTCGTCGAACGACTGTATGGATTATTTGACTGTGCTACTACACTCCTGTACCCTTGCCTTTGAATACTGGAGTGATGATACACAGTCTCCATTAGTTCAGGATTTTTTCGATAAGGACTATACGGTTAACGAGATTAGTAAGGGTACCCACACCCTGCGGGCCCATTGCCTTCCAGGCCTCAATAGGGACTCCATCGGTTTCGACAGCTTTCCGAATCTTTATGTGGCGATATCGAAGCATACCTAGTAGGCTATATGGTACTTTATAAAATGTGGGAAGGCATACTTACTTAATTTTATATATACATATAAGGATAAACACCAGAAACAGTGAAAGATATGGTATTTCCATAGGAAAATGGCTTTAAAATAACAAACATTATTGTGTTCTAAGTCTGCCGCGTTGTTTTATACAGGTTATATGGCAATTACATACGCATTTATTTTTTAAATTATTATGTTCCTTGGACAGTGAAGGGGAGCACTAATATATAATTTCTGGAAACTCTCGCTCTAAGAAAGTGTCACGCAGGTGGAGCTGCAAGCGACGTCTAGTAAGATATATGATAGAGGATCGGTAGGAATGTAAACGAGAACGTTTGAGTCTCCAGTTGTCTTAAGATGTACTATGGTATTCCAGTCGCTCCACGCGGTCTCACGGAAGAATGTCTGCAGTGCATCTGCCACGCTAAGACAGGCTGCGAACAGGGCTTGATGTGTGCGGACGCCATGTGTGGAATGTTCAAAATCACTCGCCCCTTCTGGCTCGACGCTGGCAAGCCTACCTTACATAATAAGCCTCCTGCTAACACCTCATTAGCGAATGGTAAGGATCTAAAATATGTTATACATTTACGGTAAATTAGGTACGCCTATTGTCTTTAACACGCAAAGTGTAGCTGAGTTAGTAAACAAAGATGAATACATTGACATAAAAAGTAGGAAGATGCAAAAGCAATCTTTACCCTCTGGTTTAAATGTCCTTCCGTCCTCTTCATAGATATGGTTCTCTCTATCTCCCACTCCACTTCTTATATTGATATTAGGTACTTACCTAAGTCGGGTAGTATTCATTTTCATTTGCTTATTATTAGGCCTTTGGCTTCGACTCCTTCTTTTACTAAAGGGTATTCAACATCAGCAATATTACTTTAAGTCAATCTTCTGTAAGAAATTAATACTGTAGCGTTCACCCCGAAGTTTATTTATATATTTATTTGATTTTCAGACGCGTCCTGTGAAATTGATCCTGACTGTAAAAACTGCGCGACGGATGAAGATTGCGCGGTGCGCAGCATACTTCAATATATGAGCAGATTTGTTAAGGTAATGTCAATGAATACAGATTTACATAGAAGCGCAGTTCTTAAGGATTTCGTGTGCCGATTCCAAGTGGGCACTGTCTCCCGTTTAGTTCGTAGTTGGCGCCGTTGGCGGCGCTGGCGTCGTTTTTCGTCTCTTGCTCTCGTAGTTAAGATACACAGGAGCATAGCGATACAAATGCGCTTCTATGTAATTATCTGAGCTCTTTGGTAATGCGTTTAATTTATTTGACACTATTTATTACCGGCAGCTACACCTGTTGGGTGTCATCCCAACAAAAGGTAGCCAATGTGCTATTCTGAATTGATTTGACGCATTATCTCCAGAGCACGGTATTTCTTAACCGTTAAAATAGCAGTTTTATTTTTTTTATTTGCTTTATGCATGGATTAATAAAACAAAGTTTCACTATACGTACGGCAATAGGCTCGCCCCCTATTACGTGGGACTAAAATATATCTGACGAAAAGTGGATGTAGTAAATAGTAATACACCTCTGCCTACCTCTTCGGGGATATAGGCGTGAGACTATGTATGTATGTAAAGTTTCACTATCCCCTTTCATTTCGTTAGTGTCGTAAGAGGCAACTAAGAAAATACATACTATATTTGCGAAGAGACCGAAAACTGGCCATCAAACCCTATAGCAACACGTATGACCAGCGTAGTATCACAGTGAAATAATCCATACAGTCGTTCGACGAACGCGTCTAGACGGGTCAATCGTGCGGGGGCCAAGAGGTGAGACGCGGGAAGAGCGGTACCTACTTACGTATGTCGCCTTAGTTCCCAACTAGGTACATATTTTTGGGGGCTGGCGCGTGCTTGTTTTTTGTTCGTTACTTATTTATTTGCTTATGAATATTAATTTAGATGCTGCATATGACTTGTACTGTGAGACATTGCAATGCTTTATGCTGCTTAAAGATTTAAAGAAATAAGGCTTTAAAAAATCTGCGATTTCATCAATTTACTTACACCAAAAAATAAAATTTCATTAATTATAATTAAGTATTTAAATTATTTTGAAATGTATTTACCTATAACCACTTAAACTAATGTGCACGTACCTACTAATCTACTGACATTTTACGATATCTCATGTTTGGCCCAGTCACAGAATAAAGTAGTAATTACTGTGCGTAAACAACAAGGCAGACGTTAGAAAATATGCGTTTTAGGGAAATATTCGATTCAAGAGTGATTTTAATTTCTTGTAATAAGTACCTAGTATTTTCGTATTAGGTAAGTACCTATCACATATTATTATGTATCTTGGTAACGGCGCGGCTTAGCTCAGAAATAACCATATTTTTGGCCCCCTTTTATAAACCCCACACATGTTCTCCGTAACCTCATAGCCCGGAGACCCATCCAGTAAATGACCGTGGTAACTATTGCTTTACCTTGACGTAGTTTGCACGAAAATAAATCTGCAAAATACTTCATATCGATATAGGCCCTGCAAGCTGATCCCACGGTTACCCATCCATTAAACGACCGCTATGTCAATCGCTTTATTTTAACTTGGTTTGTATGATAAAGACCAAATGAAAAATGCTTCATATTCTTAACCGCCTCCCACGATACCTGTGGGATGAAATAGGTGCTGACTGTGTATGCAAAGCTGTCACCGCACGAAAAAATGCTAACTGTTTTATAATAATTATTTATCGTTAATTATTGTAATATAATAAATAAGTGATTTACAGTATAATATTCATGTAACGTAGCAATTGTTTTATTTTTCTATAATAAATAGACAGTATTTGAATAAGTAGGTATTGTTTACATGTGGCAGCCCTAGCCTCCTTACCTTTGTCTAGACGTTGTCGGCTTTTTCTTCGAGATCAAAGGCGTCAAACTACTGTATGCTCTTTATACTGTGGTAGTATAGTAGACCAAACCCCTATTGGTACACAATGTCATTGTGACTCAAGTAAGGAATTCCCACATCCAGCAGTCGACTGCCAAAGGTTGTCGAAATATCGTATGAAGGTTGTTTCCATACTTTCCAGGACTGTAATGGAGATGGCACGGTGGATTGCCGCGACTACATGACTATGCATCACCTGGGAGGCTACAACTGCGTCGGTCCACTGCCCAGCGAATACGTGAACTTATTCAACCAATGCTACTCCGCGGTCACTGCTCAGATATACTAAGATTACTAAACGACAGATAATAAACTATAGTAATAAAGTAAAGAAAATGGTGTTTGGTTATTGGCAGAAGACATAAACTTTTTTGGAGCGTTTTTCCAGCTGCATCTAAGACTCTCGCCTTGGTGCCGATGCTCGCTTTCCAGATTAACGGAATATAAGTTTTTCCACTGAGGAACTGCCGTCTGACCTCCATCAGTTCTGTAACCCAAAAATAGCGATATTCCATTGGTCCATTCAAAGGACACTGAGTCGTCACAGCGACTGTCAAAGTGGTTTAGTTATATTTTTATAACAGGCGAGACCGGCGTTATAGAGTTCTTTTCGCAGTCTCCGCTTTCTAGTCTAACCATATTTGACAGAAATGAGCTTTTACTAACTTTCGCATAGAAGTACCTAGAACCACTGATGTCTCACCTCGACAAGTCAAAAGAATAGCGCAGTTCTATGGTTTTGGCCGGTGTCTGTATATTCAAGGGACCTACCCTTGAATATACAGACACTGACTTCCCAAAACAACTGTCAAAAATCAACACGATAGCCGTAATGGACGCATAAGGCTAGCGATATTTAACAATTTAGTGTCAGTAGTGCGCGCCGTAGGTTTCAACCAGTTAACCAATCAGTTAGTTAGTCAGCCAGTTAGTGGTAATCAGTTAGTCTTTCCATAGCCAAGAGAAACGAAATGAATGAAAAACCAACATATTGTGTAAGTTTTCGTCGCCATCGTCTCAATTATATGTACCGGCTCATGGTAGAGGTACAGATTACTACATGCGATTTTTCGACGTATAATAATGAAAAATTAAGAATTTTCTGGAACGTTCGTTAAAGAGCTAGGATGCCACGGAACGTCAAACCTATGACAATGCGTTTGGGGTTAAAAATAATAAAGACATTTTGACCTGTCGTCAAGTTTCGAGACCACATGGTCTGTAAATGAGGCAACGGCATCTTCAGTCGATTTTTCCTTTCTAAATCCGTATTGATTTGGCACCAAGAGTCTAATGGATTGCAGGAAACCTATCAATCGACGGTTGATAATTTTTTCTAGTATTTTGGAGATAGTAGGCAGTACGGATATCGGCCTATAGTAGTCGACACTATGTTTGTCCAGACCCTTGAGAATTGGGTGGCCTTTTTAAGTGATGTAGAGAAGCAGCCTGATGATAGAGATAAATATGGGTTATAACGGGTACAAGCACTAATAAACATGATTTTAAAATTCTTGGCGAAATACCATCCCATCCAGGCGCAAGATCAAGAATAAGTTCTTGTACCTCTTGTTGGTAAAAGTACTAATGAGTTGATTGGATTCGTTTGGCTAGGGCCCTCATACGTTCTTTGACTGGAACTAAACTTAGCCGCTAGTTTACTACGTACGTTTGCAAAAAAGCCATTAACAGAATTGACAGATGATATATCATTATAAGTAATACCAAAGTAATATAACCTTATCTGAGTAATACACAAGGATGTGATATTACTGTTAGTGTTTGTAATATTCTTTATGACATTCCAAGTGGCTCTTGGGTTATATTTGCTTTCATAAATTCGCTCTTTTCATAAGCTAACTTTAAATTTTTAAGTAGTTTATTACAGAATTTGCGATATCTTGTGTAAGTGACTTTAAGAGTATAATTATTTGGGTCTTTTTCTAAATCGGAAGCCAGTTTATCCCTATTTCGAATACAGCGTAGAAGACCGTTGGTAATCCAGGGTTTACGTATTCTATGTTTGCATGGTAAAAGAACAGACTTTGAGTGATTCTTCATGCATGAACTAATCAGAAGTTCTGTAGCGGAATTAGCGTCCTGTGTTTTCATTATATCGCTGTAGTCCATATAATGTAGGTCTGAGATTATAGCACTGTAAGCAACAATAGGTTTTTTTAGGTTTAGCAGTTACGGGCATACGTTTACAGTCAAAACTAATATAAGTGGGCTTATTTATGGTCTGTTACATATGTGTCGAATACCAGAGTCGTTGTTTTTAGCTTGGATTTGACCATAACATGATCCAAACATGACCTGTCCACGTAGTACGTACCTTGGCTGTAATGGAGGTGAGGTTATCCTGAAGGTTGACTTGAAAAATGCCTTTAACTCGGTGAACAGGGACACCTTGCTGCCACAAGTAAAATTAGAAACACCCAAAATTTCTAACTTTATTTGGCAGTGTTACAGACACCCTTGAAAATTAATATATTAAGAAAATCTTTTGAAATCCGCCGTTGGCTGTCAACAAGGTGACCCTCTTGGTCCACTGATTTTCAGTTTAGCCATTCATCCAATTATCAACCAGTTAAAATCAAAATTTAACGTCTGGTACCTCGACGATGTAACCCTAGGAGGTGATGTTGAAACAGTTTTTGAAGATCTAGCACTCCTGAAATCAAAATTCTTATCAATTGGCTTAGAACTCAACCAGAGCAAATGTGATTTTTTTATTAAAAATAGTTTAGACAAATCTGCCATACTGTCTAAATTCCAAAATCTGGCTCCGAATATTACCCACATCGAAATAAGTTCTCTTCGCCTTCTTGGGTCCCCAATTTTAGATGAAGGATTCGATTCATTTTTACATGAAAATTTCAAAATTTTAGTGAAATATCAGATAGAATACTCAAAATTAATATTCACTCGGCTTTCAATATTATAAGATACTTATTGTCTTTTTGTTCCTAACTTTACACATGCTCTTTGATCTTCACCATTTTGGAAAAACCCATCCTCACTCTTTCAATTTGACAATGTTATACAAAATACGTTAAGCAAAATTCTAAATATGATCTTGAACGACCGAGTGTGGCTACAGGAGTCCTTACCTGTACGCCTGGGTGGCCTCGGCGTTCGCAAAATTTCCGATGTGAGCTTACCAGCATTCCTGTTCTCGGTCCACGGCACTACAGAATTGACCAGGAAAATCTTAGCACCTACACCAGTCGATTCTGAGGTGTGTAAGATCAATGCCTTGAATGCTTGGAGAATGGCTTGTCCAAAACACAGAGCTACCCCGAGTCTTATCCTCTCAGAGGCAGTGGGACGGGCCGCTTTGCAGCGTGGTACGAGAAAATCACCTAAGCACATCGTCCAATGCTGCAGAGCGTGCCCGTTTGCTGGCTGTGGAGAGTGGGAATCGGGGCTCTGGCTTCAGACACTGCCATCGTCGAACATAGGTACCATGTTGGACTATACGACTTTCCGCATCGATGCTTGCCTCCGTTTAGGTGGGTCATGTGTTTCTCCACATCGCTGTCACTGTGGGGAGGCTGTCGACAGCCTTGGTCACATTGGCTTATCATGCAGCAGGAGCGCAGGTCGTATATCAAGACACGAAAATCTCAATGACATACTCCGTCGGGCTCTTGTTACCGCTGGCGTTCCAGCCCAACTTGAACCTCAAGGGCTGGCACGTGACGATGGCCAAAGACCAGACGGTATGTCTTTAGTCCCATGGAAGTTGGGTAGGCCTTTGGTGTGGTACGCAACGTGTGTCGATACCCCGGTTGTGCAGGCACTGCTGCTACAGCGGAGACATTAAAACGGCGCAAATATGTAAACCTAGTTGGGGATTACGTATTTGAGCCTTTTGGGGTCGAAACGTTGGGGCCATCGGGTCCAAGTGCGAGATCTCTGTTTAGAGATCTCGCAAAGAGACTGGTCAACGCCTCGTGTGACCAGAAGGCTGGAGTGTACTTGGTCCAAAAGTTATAATAATAATAATAAAGCCCTTTATTCCGAAACTCACAATTTTCCTTAAATCTAACATACTAATTTATAAAAAGTCTCTTAGTTCGGCGTGCCTGTTGGCAAAGGCCTCCTCCAACGATTTCCATTGTTGTCTGTCTTGCGCTATCCTTCTCCAACATGGCCCAGCTGTCAATTTTATTTCATCTTCCCACCTTGTGTTCTGCCTTCCTTGTTTTCTTTTGCCGTCCCTTGGGTACCACTCTGTAACAGTTTTGCTCCATTTTCCATCTTTACCTCGCATCATATGGCCAGCCCATCTCCACTTCTGTTGGTCTATGTGTGTAAGTATATCAGTAACTTTTGTTATTGTCCTTAAATCTTTGTTGCTAATTTTATCCTGACGTTTGTAGCCGGTCATACTCCTCTCCATTGCTCTCTGTGTAACTGCGAGCTTATCTCTCAGTGCTTTAGTGAGGGTCCAAGTTTCGCATCCATATGTTATGCAAGGTAATATGCACGTGTTAAATGTTTTCTTCTTTAGCGACCCAAAAGTTTTTTGACCCTTTTGGTCCAAAAGTTAAGCATTGCCATACAACGTGGCAATGCTGCCAGCGTTCTGGGCACGCTCGCGGTCGACGGCGATGTGGAGGACTTTTATGATGCCCTCTAAATTATTTTATTTTCTGTTTTGTATGTTCTGTATATATTTCTTAGCATAGCATTTTAAGATAGTTAAGTTGTAATATACCTGAATAATATGTACATTGTTATTAAATAAGTTGCTGTCATTATAGTACAGATATTGCATTATATTTATATAGGTCTGTAGAGCCTTGCTGATTGCAGCGTAAATGGGCCGCCAGCTCAACCGGGGAAGTACTACCCTCTCACAGAAAATCGACGTACAGTAACAGAACCTATGCTGTCGCAGTTCGTTTGAGGAGTGAGAGTGCCTATCCCCTATTCCTTTTCCCACATCCCACTCCTCCTCCTATCCCTTTTCCCACCCAAACAAACAAACAATTTTTTTCCCAACCCAAAGGCGGCAATCCACTAGTGACTCCTCTGGTGCTGCGGGTGTCCATGGGCGGCGGTAATCGCTTACTATCAGGCTATCCGGCTGCTCGTTTACTGCTCTTCTTTGACAGAAGTGTTAAGTATTTTGTGAACTATTTACTTCTTCAATTCGCTTAACCGCAACCAAGTAATTTCTCAAAAATAAAACCATGAGACTGACGTTTTTTATGACTTATCGTCAATTTAAACCTCATTATCAGTGAGTAATTACCGCGAGTGAACAAAGTAAAGTGATGCAACTTTTATGAAGTGGGGCAAGACTTATTATGTGTCTACGACCGTATCTGTTAGCAGAATTGCTGCAGTACTGTAGCAGTATTGTAGAGATACTGTACCTTCCTATTGTTGTAATGTAACGATACAGCATTACTGTAGCAGTACTGCGGCAGTACTGTAGCATAGCGTAGCTGTACTGTAGCTGCAGTTCCGAATAGGGTGAAAAGCGAAAATGAGCTTTGGCCATGTAGAATTGTAAATATAAAGAAAAATAATCAAAAGAAAATGGTGCCATGCTGTCTTAGCCGAGGTAGCCCTAAGAAATAATGCCTTGACGTCGTAAGAAATAATAATCGAATCAAAAAATCTTACCACCAGGAATGCCGAAAACCGTGTAAAGTGGAAGATTCACAACAAGCGAACGCCGGGCTACAAGGCAAAGGTATTGACCGGAACGCTCAGATGATGATCAATAAACAAAAATACAATAACTATTGAACTTGATCAAAATGATGAGAAATTATAAATGTGTTTTAATAAAACAAATAAAGCCAGTGACAAGGAAAAGTTTGAATGATAATATTATAGTAAACAATTGCGTCATGTAATAAGTCGATCAAGTTACATTTTAATGTTTATTTTCTTCTTTATTGAATATTTTTGAACGATCCCGTGAGAATTTCGGGCAATCCCTTCTTGGTGCACCACTGTGCTCCCCTACTAAAGGTAACATATAGGTACTACGTACGTACGTGCTTAGTCTGTCAGTCAGTCAGTAATTCAAGGATTTAATATACACAGAAGATAATTTAATTTAAAAATAGCGACCCGCTCCGGCTTCGCACGAATGCATTAGAAACCTCTAAAACTATCAGTGTTTCCCTACTATAATATGCATGTATATACATATAAACCTTCCTCTTGAATCATACTATGTATAACAAAAAGCATCAAAATCCGTTGCGTAGTTTCAAAGATTTAAGCATAAGTAAGTATATAGGGACAGACAGACAGAAGACTTGCTTTGTTTGCAATTATTTCCCTATCGACGACTTCTTACTCATTAGTCGCCACTCTTACTCTGTTTTTTCCTGTTTGCTTGGGTTTCTCTCTCCAATGCATCGTTGCCGTCGTTTACCTGTTAGTTGGTCGGTCGGTCGCAAATTCACAAACCCAAGGCTCCATTTATAATACCTACGATTTGTCACAGACCCATTATTTTATCGTAGTCCAGTGTTGTGCCCCGTGAATCTACGCGCCACCATATTATAAAATAATTTACAAAAAATAAGTTTTTGACTCACTTTCGAAATGGCGTCTGTCGTAATTATGTTTATAAGTGCTAAGTTCGTGTTTGTCTTTTTGTTCATCACTGTGTATTCTGCCGATGTTGGTTAGTATGTTTTTATTTAACTTTGTGTTTTGTTACTATTTCCCAAAAGTATCTCTATTATTTTTATGTTAATTGAAAACTGGTTACTACCTTATGTATAAGTAAAGGGAACCTATATATCTACCTAACAAGAAAATAAAGCTAACCTAACCTAACACATAAAAATGAACGATTGCTTGCTAAACGGAGAAGCAATATGTACTTACATCGTAAGGAAATTTTCACCTCTGAGAGTTCCCTACAATGTTGTCGAAACTCATGTGAGGTCTGCAGATGGCGGGCAGGCAGGTCACCCATGGAATAGAAGTAAATGTTCTAAAACATCTTTACCTACTAAGAAATATCACCTTAATCTAGCATTTAAATGCTTAACACTCTTAAAGAATTATTTATTCGGATTATAACTTGCAGCCATTTTTGGTGCAAGAGCAGAGGCAGAAGAGGGATTGTATTACGACAATTTTTGTCAATTTTATACTTACGATACTTTACGTTTTCTAGTCGCTCCACCCGGTCTTACAGAAGAATGTCTGCAGTGCATCTGCCAGGCAAAGTCAGGCTGCCAGCAGGGCTTAATGTGTGCAGACTCTATGTGTGGAATGTTCAAAATCACTCGCCCTTTCTGGCTAGACGCTGGTAGGCCCACCCTACATAATAAGCCCGCCGGTAACACCTCATTCCCGGAAAGTAAGTATGAATGTTACATTTCTCCCTGTAAGTATTACAGTTTTGGCGACAAATTGATGTGATGATATACTACTCCGTCAAGAAAGTACCGGGAAAAGATCAACAATACACAAACTGTTTCTTGCCAAAATGGAACACAGTAGTGCCAATCGAACAACAACAAAAAAAAAACACAAAATTGAATTTGGAACCATAAACAAATAATCCATTCCCGATACTTTTTTGACTGCATGTAGGTATGTGTCATGACCGGGACGAACATGGACCGTGCTCTGTAAAGGGCATACCGAAAACATAACTCGTTCTAAAATAGCCGTGTCAGGGATGGAGACAGCAGACGACCGTAAAGTACGGAGCTACGGGCTGTGTGTGGATAGACATTTAAAGGGACTACAGCTACACAACTCCTAGTAACAGAGTCTGTTATTCCTACCACCTTTAGGGTCCTTTACCTTCCCTTTATACTCACGATCCTACTTATTTCTCGTGTAACCTTCTTTAGGATTGTTGCTTCGATATCTGTAGTATGTAAAGACCACTGCCATGTCTGCGTGTAAGGTTGACACATTTTAATGTTAATTTTGAACACGATGCGGCCACGATGACCAAGCTGCATGAAGTTACATTTTGGTCAAATTGAATCAAGACAATTCGTTATCATTTTCAAATGAAACAAAACGGAAATGAAACAAAACTCCTGTAGGTGAGAAAAATGCTTCCTTAGTTGGTGCCATTGTTACAAAAGAAACCCACTTTCCAGGTTTAATGTTCCATCTTTAGCAGATTAGGCTCTGTAATGATGTGTTAGTCAAGTCATGTGATTTATTATGAAGATTTATGACAGATCGGTTCAATAGATTATATAACAATAATTTTACTTTTCTCCTTTATTACAGATACCTCTTGTGAGATGGATCCTGACTGTAAAAATTGCGTGACGGATGAAGAATGTGCTGTGCGTGCCATACGACTATTTATGAACGCGTTCGTTCAGGTACAATTTGCTCAATTTTTGGTAGTGTAAAGGTATAAGTTTGTGAGACTGGATTTTATTTTTGACCGTAAAAATGAATAGGTTTTTTTATGTTAATAGGCGACAAACGAGCAGATGGATTGCCTGATGGTAAGCAATTACCACCGCCCATGGACACAAGTAACACCACAGGAGTCACAAGTGCGTTGCCACCCCTTGGGGTTGGGAATGGGGATAGGATGAGGAGTGGGATGAGGGAGAAGGAATAGGGAATAGGGCCTCCGGCACTCTCACTCACCGAACGAAACGCAACAGTTTAGGTACCGTTACTTACGTCGATTTTCTGTGAGAGGGTAGTACCACAGATATAGATCTACATAGATAACGCAACTATCACGATTTGTATTGAAACCAAGCGTGCCGACTTTTTAATACCTACTGTGACGTTGCCTGTATCACGAAGTCGAAGCGATGCGCGACAGTATCGCTTGTGCGATATTCATCGTCTCCTAATACACAACGTCAGATCAAACGTCCGAAGCAAACGCGGCAACGTAATGTGAATAAAGTTTACTTAACGGTATAACGGACGCGCGGGGACTGAAGTTAGTGGCGACCAAGCTCGACGCTTGGTCGGACTTCAGACACGCGAAGTACATGCATTTGCGTTATCTATGTAGATCTATGTCTGTGGGTAGTACTTCCCCGGTCGAGCCGGGCCATTCATGCTGAAATCAGCAAGGCTCTACTACCTATAAAAAAATAGGTTTGGGAAGCTAGAATTATTGCGTTAACAAAGCACGCAAAAAGCTACAATATCTTTTCGTAATAGAGTTGCTTTGCCTGCGGCTTCACCCACGTGGGGTTGATTATTGGGGCAGAGAGTAGCCCCGATGCTATGCTGGTTTTATAACCAAGATTGTTTTCTAGATGCAAAGTTGCATAAAAATCCGTTCTGTAGTTTTTAAGTACTAGAAACCATCCTCCATCTATAAATCCATTCTCACAAAATTTGTCATTTTATAATAGTTTTGACACTTAACTGGTACTTTTTACTACCGCGGAAGAACGATACCGTTGATACAACAAAAATCAGGAGAAAAAGGTTTATACGAGTTAGGTGACAAACTGAAGAGTAATATATATAGGTGCAGAGGATTATTTATAAATTCTGACTGTTTATTTTCTAGCACTGCTTTCCCCGTGGAGCAGACTGTCACGACTACATGATGATGTTCCACATCGGTCGCATCAACTGCGTCGGCAAACTGGAGAGCGAATACGTGAATCTTTTCAACCACTGCTACGCCTCGGTTACTGCTCAAACACCTTGAAGGAATATCCTATTGTAGCCTGAAGTGCAACACAAAACTAATAAAGTGTTAAAGAAATTATATCATTGTTAGTAATTAGTGGGTAGCTTGGAACCCTGCGGCGCCTAAACCTTGTAAAAATGTTAATAATAAAAATAAATAGCATAAAAAGTATTCTTTGACTCTCATAAACCTCATACAGCATCATCGTCCTAGCGATATCCGGTTATCTATCATCATCATCATCAGCCTTTAACAGTCCTAGTGGACTAGGCCTCTCCTTTGAAAGGAGGAATTGGCCTTCTATACCACGCTGGCCAAACGGGTTGGTATAGGGTTTGTATCAAGTTTTCCTTCTCTTGCAGTGTTGTTCTCTGCATAATATGCTCCCTCTGTCGGCTCTTACGACACCCATGGGATGATATGGGGTGGTGACATTTCGTATTCTTAATCCGTCATCACACGGAGGGGTTATCTATACACATAAATAAAATTGGAGTGTCTGTTTGTAATATTAAAATAACCGCTTTTTACTTAATGCATATGGATGTATACACGGTACACATACCTACTGATTTTTGTTTTTACAATTTCTGTCTGTCTGTCGGTCCGTCTGTCTGTCTGTCTGTCTGTTTGTTCTCGCTAATATCTGGAACGGCTGGACCGATTTTGACGGGACATTCACGGGCGGATAGCTGATGTAGCGAGGAGTAACATAGGCTATAAATTAACCGGGTACGCGAAGTAGTACCTTCAGGACGCGGGTGAAACCGCGGGAAACAGCTAGTATTCAATTTTACCATAGAACCCCAGTCCGCGCACTAGTTTCACCAGATATGATAAATTATTAAGTTCTCCATAGAGCGAGTGCAGCCTGATCTTCGCAATCCAGTCTATTTGAATGGATTTCGTATGCGTCTGCGTCGGGCAATAGTGCTGGTGACGTACCCAGTAACCGCAATATGCTGGTGTACGCTGTGCCGTTGGTTTGAATCCGATACCCTCGACATGACAGTCTCTCAGTATCTCCACTAGGCTATCGCGGCCTCAAGTTTCTTCCCCGTATTCTGGAGTTCCCCGTTCCTCGGAAAATAACATAAGCTTTCAGACTAATTATGATAGTAGGTATATAGTTATAAATAATAAAATATAAGTCCAGTTGAGTTTTACGTCTTGTGTGTACACACGCCACCTCACTTGAGTTTAATATTTTATCTTATTTATAAATAAATTGTATTATTTTTGTTTTATCTGTTACAATGACGTCGGTTGTGATAAAATTAAGTGCCGTATTTATGTTTATCTGTTTCTGCGCCGCCTACTCGTTTATCCGTTAGTATGCCTTTTTCTTATATTTTAATTATACTAATTAAATATTATTTACTAATTTTCTGGGAAAAGTAAAGCAAGTAAACTTCTACTAAAATATGTTGGTCTAATTTTTATGTTAAAATTATATTACGATTCTTGTAGTGATAACAGAATCTACCTCAAAGTGTAACTATTTCTGTAATATATATCAGAAAGTAATTTTAGACATTTTAAAGATATTCAGTACCTACTTCGTCGGTATCACTGGTATCACGGTATCTACCTAGTACAAATACTTTGGTACCATGATGAGAGCAGGCGGAAGCACCTGCTCCTCCCTAGAGAGTAAAAATACTCTATAATTTATAATTTTTTCCAATACTTTTCTCATTTTCCATATCTATTTGCCTCCTCCTAGGCCATCGGCAGCCGACCTTGCCCCTCCTAGAGGCACTCAGCTGGCGACCCCCGTGGGCACAAAAGTTATAACTTGTCTATCAAAGAACAAACTGATAGAAAACATAAACTAGTAAAACCATTTTCTTTGGAAGGCTGTGATATCGATCGTATCAAATGAAACTTTTTCGAAATATAATATTACATATCTTCTGCACTAGAAGAATGAAATTACGTTGGCTACATAACATCGGAAACAGTTCCTCACAATGACTTAGATGACACTATTTTAAACCACGGGAATCCAGATCAGACAATCTAACCGAAGGACCAAAAGCCCTTGATAACCTATAAATTCTTCACACTATGCTGTGCCCTTATATTTACATACACACTTACACACACGCAAACATCCTCATACACACCCCTTACACACACATACATATACTTACACTACACAAAATAGTTTATAAGATTAAAAATATCGAAATTGATTAAATTAGTCAGTTTTACATTAAGTTGCATCTATACAATAAAGTAAGAAAGGTTTCTCTATTTACTTTGCGCTACTTGTAGTTAATATTTCTTCTCACTGAACTTGTTATACTTCCATGAGAATATCGATTATTTGTAACCACCTGTGAGGCTTATATAAATGTAACAATCAGAAGGAAACACTGGCTTCTAAGATACAGGTACATACCTAGTTTAGAAGTCAGGGTCTTAAGCTTGTAAATCCTATATCATAAGCCATATATTTGTACTAAGATCAAGTGTAATTCTTATGGAGTAAATAAATTATTTATTATTATTATTATTATAAGAGTAGATGCGATGGTACTCGCTGGTTAGTTAACTTCAAGTCAGAGAGTCCAGTCCGAGTTTACACTCTATCGTCACCGTGAAGATCGAGTGCAAAACTCGTACTAGACCTTCGGATACGGATAAGGGATCATGCGTTACAAAACTTCAGATATTAGTTAGTAAATATTGCGTCCAAAGGAAGATAACACCTGATGATAATATAAAACACAATCATAAAATAGTACGGCCGATCGTGGAATCGTTGGATGTAGTTATAGCTAAAGCGAACCCGCACTCCTAGACAAAGGAGAAACTGCATACAGCCTTGGTTAAACCAGTAAGAAACTGGAACGTTCTTCCTTGGTGGACAAAGTCCACGAGGGTTGCGGGCCCGGCTTAAGTTATCTATCATATTATATAGCTCATTAATTTAGTGTCCGTGTGGTGACGGATTAAGAATACGGATCGTCACCACCCCATATCCTGCCATGGGTGTCGTAAGAGCCGTCAGAGGGAGCATATTATGCAGAGAACAACACTGTAAGAGAAGGAAAACTTGATACGAACCCTATACCTACCAACCCGTTTGGTCAGCGTGGTATAGTAGGCCAATTCCTCCTTTCAAAGGAGAGGTCTAGTCCAGCAGTGGACTGTCAAAGGCTGATGATGATGATAGCTCATACTTAACACATCGCTTTTGGCAAAGATAGCTTAGTGTATAGGCCAACAGACTGAGCATAAAATTATTGAACAGTCGCTGAACTGTGCGGAAACTTGCATGTATTAAAGTTCTCCTAATGTGTAAATATGTTTGTGTAATAATGTTTTTAAAAGTTGCCAATCGGCATTTGGCCAACGTGATGGGCTGTGCCCTGACCGTTCTTATGCACTACGGTATAATATATTACAAGCAGAGGTGATACCTCTATAATTATTGCCCAATGCACCTATAACTATAACCTATCAGCTTATAGTAATAGCTGTGCATTGGGAATAATGCAATGTGCAACACAACCAAATGCTCATATGTAAGTGCAACCGTTTTCCTCCATGGCTTGAGAGCATGATTGTCGCTTACTTTAGGAGTATAAATAAATAAACCTTATCAATATTGTTATTGAAAACAATGTGTCTACGTAATAGTTGTAATACCCACTGTCAGGAATCCGATGATCTACTTGAGTACGCAGTACTGCTACACTTGAGGAAGTTGAACTATTTATCTAATAGTATCCTGTAGGAGGGCAATTCCCTATGCAATCGCTAATTCAATAACATTTAATAATGAATGTATGAAAAATATTTACGCCAAATATGGTACGCTTTATCTATATACTGCAGGTCAAAACAATATTTATCGACGACTGAACATGCGTCAAAAGAATTTTGGTAAACATATGGTATAAGTAGTCACATCTGTCGGTGTGGTGACGGATTAAGAATACGGATTCTCACCACCCCATATCATCCCATGGGTGTCGTAAGAGCCGACAGAAGGAGCATATTATGCAGAGAACAGCACTGTAAGAGAAGGCAAACTTGATGCAAACCCTATACACTTGATACAACCCGTTTGGCCAGTGTGGTATACTAGGCTAACTCCTCTTTTCAAAGGAGAGGCCTAGTCCAGCAGTGGACTGTTAAAGGCTGATGATGAATTACATCACTACATACCTATCTACATTCGCGCTGAATCTGAGTTTGATCGAGTTAATTAATCTCAGCAACTTTTGTGTAAATGTCCTATGATATTCGCTAATGAGAAAATAGGTACTTGGACAACCTATAGCTATTTATACTTGCGTTCTTGTGGTATACATTGGGGTCATTTCCTGAAAAAGCACATTTTGTAGAATTTATTAACTCACTGAACAAATACCATGATTTGACTATGAATGCATCATGGACCTACACCATATGCATTTCAGTAGATGTCCACCTATGTAATGTACTTAGTGTATTAGACGAACTCTGAGAAACTATAAACTGTCGTTATTTAATGCCAGCGTTATCTAGCGAGCTTAGGTTCTAACTCCCTATAATTACTGTCGAAGATGACATCGCAGACCGACGGCTTAACGTGCTCGCCGAAGCACGAAGTAAATTGCGGGTGTGATCCTTTAAAAATGTGACGTATATAACATTTTCCAGCTGGCGTGACCGAAGCCCCAGTACCTCCTGTGACAGAAATATGCATGCAGTGCATCTGTGAAGCCTCGTCAGGATGCAGACAAGTCCAGTGCTCTGGCAACACCTGCGGATTATTCCACATCACTCTGCCGTACTGGATAGATGCTGGGAGACCCATTCTCCAAGGGGGACGATCTGTGCCCTCAAATACGTGTAAGTTTACTTCAATATTATGTCCAAAGAAGAATTAAATACCTACGGATCTTAGCGCTGGATATCTAATAGACCCAGCCAGTGGATTCGTTAAAATGAACAAAATCAACCAAGACCCTTCTGGGTTGTTATTAGATACCAGTAGAGCCTATCAAAAAGTTCTGCCAATGAGCTCATAGTTGCCTTAACGGATCTTGGTTATTTGACCGCTTTAAAAGGGCCGATTGAATATCTTCTGGCATAATCCATATTTTAATTCGCACTCAAAAGAAATCTCCTATTTTGTCGTTGTTTGGCCTAACACAAAAGTTACAGCAATATCCGTCTGATTATTACACTTTTAATACATTTTATTACTTTGGCAATTTCAGATCACCCCAACTGCGAGAGTGACCCACGATGCGCGAGTTGCGCTATCGATCCTCTATGCGCGGCGCAAACTGTACAATCTTACATGAGGATATTCGCACAGGTACCTTATTTATTCATTATGTGTTTTATTCCCCATCATCGACCTTGCGTTCTCCTGTTTGCATCCAAGGCTTTTGCTTTGGAACCCGGGTCCCGGTTACTAATCGAACCAGATTTCACAGAATAGCAGCTTTTCTAAGCGATACTGCGGTCTGACCTCCACAACCCAAAGGGATAGCGAAATTCAATATCATTCAGTGTCAGTCATTCAATGGTACAAACCTGATAGCGGCGATTTCAAGTTCAAGTGATGTCCATCAACGCATACAAACAAAGCATACTGAGACGTGAAACAATAATATATGGATCACATAAAGTTTCTAGATTCGGTATTCCATGATTGGTATGAGGATCCAACTCACAACACTTGGCGCAGTTCTGAAGGGTAAGGCAACCGCTCGAACCACTACGCAGCTGCCGAATGTTAAAAATGCCCCATATCAAAAATCCCTCATTACTTTTCCAGGATTGCAATGGTGACGGTCAAGTGAACTGCTTCGACTACATGGCTATCCACATGAAGGGCGGGTACAACTGCCAGGGAGATCTACCGGCACCATACGTGAACGCATTCAACCAGTGCATCGCTCGCTTCTCTCAAACTACAGCAGCAGCAAAACCGAATACTCAATAATGAGATGACCATAGACATTATTATTTATTTTTCTAGGAGATGACGATGCAATATTTGTGTGAGACATAAAATTCTGTGGAGAAAACAAAGATCCGTTAAAAGTTTAACTTATGGTTATGAATAATAACGTGGGAAACTTGAATCTGACAACTAATTATACCAAAATATTTTTTATATGTTATCTTTTGCAAATATTTTAAGGAATGAATGAAGTATTTTTACTATGGACCTAAATTTTACTTTATTTTAAGCTCTATTGTGAATAAAATAAGTAACAATATTCTGCATTGTTTTTTCTAAGATTCGGTTTTTGCATCGAAAATAAAAAGTTCATCGGTAAATGCAAAATAATCGTTAACGTGTTGGGAAATTAGAAACGGTTCTGATTTGTGCGCGTTTTTACAAATGGGTCAATACAGATTTGCTCGCATTATATCAATGGGGAACGAGCTTAATCGTCTCCATCTTCGAGAGTTCTCTAAAATGTTCTCGAAAGACGTGTGAAGTTCGCCAATCGGCACTTGGCCACAGCGTGGTGGACTATGGCCTTGACCTTCTAATAATGAGAAAAGGCCCGTGCCCAGCAATAGGCAGTATATACAAAGCTGATGATGACGATGAACTGAGACATCGATACTGAATTGAGTTTCATTGTTGACAGAATATGCTTGAGACACTTTCATACAAACTAGAACTCGGAGCACCAATCGGCACAAACAAAAATTTGGCGTGACGTTGAATTGTGAATTTGATTCTGACAATAATTTCGCTTTATATTTAACCGAAACTTAAGCTCTCAAGCTGTGGTAGCTAGGCTTAGATAGCATATCTCAAACTGCAATGTTTATTTTGTTTTTCGTGTGAGTGTGACTGTGTGGCCAACTCTGGTGTCGGAGTTTTCAGACCGTCCGAAGGCCTCCGACATGGCCTAACGATCCTTATTTTTAGACACGAACCGCGATCGACAGCTTTACGTGACCTCCGAAGCACGGTAGCGCTCAGATGTAAATGCCACACACGGTCACCCATCCAAGTGGCGACCTGTGCAAGCGTTGCTTAACTTTGCCGATCTGTTACCAATGGCAAGTCACGTTGAAGTCTTATCATGATTTAGAAAATCTCTGAAAATTGTATGATAAATCTGCCATATTTACTATCCATCTTAGATATTACCTTAGACAAATGATTGGTATCGCTTCGCTGAGCGAGACCAATCATTAGTCTATGGATATTACATACGATATAACTGCATTTACTTACTATCATATAGGTACACATTAAAAGAAATATAAATATTTAAGCTTTACATTGGCTTTCGAATAAGTAATAGCGCGTACCCAATCGTCATTCATGTTCACGACCGTACTGAAACAACGACACGTGGTATATATCGGAAAAGAAAATACAAAGCTCACGTTAATGATTACGAAAGCTTACCATATGTTCATATAATACACTTCTTCCAACATAATATGTAAATACAATTTGAAAATTGCTATTCTTCTTTCTCTTAGCGTTATCCCATGGTTATCTCAGTTTTCAATCTGGGGTCCGCTTACTAGTCTAACCGGATTTGGCTGAATATTAGCTTTTCAACAGAGTGACTGCCTGTCTGACCTCCGAAATTCGAAGGGATAGCGATTTTCCATGATTTAGACTAGTGTCAGTTTATTTAGAAGGTACTGACGCCCATAACAACTGTCAAAGATCTACATGACAACCGGGACCGGCGGTTTAACGTGCTCTCCAAGGGCACGGGACAAGCGATAATTAACAATTCAATATAATCACAGAACTCCGAAAAGTCATTGGTGCGCGCTGTGGATTTGAACCCGATACCCTCTGCATGGCAGTCTGTTGGTAGGTATATCCACGCGGCTATAGCTGCCTGTGACAACAATTTGAAAATTGCTATTGTGAAACTTTATTTAAAGTTCTAGTCTGTTGCTGTCCAACTGGGTCCTCTTGTAAGTGCATAACAAAGCCACAAGGTCCAACAGTCAAGTCTATTTATAGAACAATGTTTTTTTACGTCCAGCGGCACGTGCCAGTTGCCACTAATAAAAGTTCGTCACTAATAAACCAATTATATTCAAAAATAGGTGAATCGTTAAAAGGGTTTAATTCGTGCATCCTGTTGTTCAATAAACAGGGAAGTCATCATTGGAGGTATAAAAGTGCTGGTCATGATTACTCCACACAGTCTCAATTTACAACTTGTGCATAACCAGGTAAGAAAATATTTTTCTGTTGTTACTCTTTGAAGAAAAAAGGCTAGAGTTTTACAAAAGTATTTGTGTCACCTTATAAATATTAGTTTGACGTGAAAGTAATATATAACAGTGCAGTTTGGACAGTTCCCTTTCTTTAGTACCTAGTCTATGAATATTTTAATTATGTTAACCTTTTTTTAATGCCGATTACGGTGACAGGGCCCGGGTCAATATTTTTTCTAGCTATCGATAACAAACTATCTCGTAATCCTAGCTTTGGACAAAACATTTCTTTGAGCTAGGACCTAGCTCAAAGAAGTGTTTTGTCCAAATCATTATGAAATGTGAAAAATAACCGAGACAGAATCAATATTATGCTCTCTCACTCACATGCCGACGGCCGAATTCGCCAAGTACTGGGTATTACTCCTAAGATTAGGCATATTTAGAGTTCTACAGTTTCACTTTTTCCTTTTTTCAGCTCTAAAATGAAGCTGCTGTGTGTTGTGTTGGTGGCGTGTACTTTCACCGCAGCATCCGCTGAGGAGAACACTGAACTGACGATACAACTCTGTGGTCGGGAGTTGGCTGAAGCCGTGGACCGGGTCTGCAGGCACGGAGACTTTCAGTATTTCCAATCTAAATACATAGATCGTAAGTAACACCCAATTTACTTAACATAAAAATGCTTGGTATTAACTATACACTAATTAAACTACCCAAAGGCCTATTCCGACTATTTTTTGATGATTTTCTGTGAGAGGTACTTTTCTGCTGACTGCAGGCAGGGAAGTTTGGCTAAAATCTATCTATTTTTAGAAAGCTCTTATTTTAGATAGCACAGAACATTCAGCACTTTAGAATACGTTCCATACTTACCTCACATTTTCTTCAGTAATAGGTAGCGATTCGGATGCAAACAGCGATAAGTAACTTGTAACTAGATGGTCCCCGAAAAAAAATAAACATGGTGTCCACTCATTCACCTTTAGTACATTTTAAAGGACAGGACACTTAATCAAACTGGCTTTCGAAGCACATTCATTTCTCCTAATGTCGAATAGGTTATTCGAGATGAGTTAAATAGATAAAACATAATATTGCACAGTGCTACGACTAGTACGACTGTCAATTTTTTTTCTCACGACAAGTAATATTATCACATAATATGTTAAGTCTACAATGTAGTAACCTTCTTTTTTTTTCACAGCTAATCAAAATAACCAAGAAGCCTACAACTGGAAGGGGCACGCGATGAAGAGGGACACTTCAAACAGTATCATTGAAAAGTGCTGCGTCAAGCCTTGCTTCGTCAAAGACTTCCTCAGCTACTGCCCTTAGTTTACAGGCAGTCACTATAATTATTTTTGATAATTTTGCTAAAACAATAATTTTACTTCGTTTTTACCGAATTGATTTTTCAAATATGTCAAGTTTTTACTCTAATAAAATTTTTGTAAGGAAATCTATAGTCAAATAGCGTTTCTTTTTAATATTTTTTATTATAATGTATAAGCTGAACAGTTAATTTGTTTGAACGCACTATTCTTAGAGCATACTAGGCGAATATGACAAAATGTTTTTTGAAATCGATGAAACATCAAGCTGCGATCCTCAGGAGCCGAGTCATGTAATATATTGAATTAGGAACAGTCCCAAAGTCTAAAGCGAGGTCCACACAGGCAGCGGGTGGGTTAGGCTGGTGGGTGAGGTTCGTTTCACCCAACGATAATCTAGCCAACTAGACACCTAATGTTTGCATTTCTACAAACAAACAATTCTGTCAAAGCGGTGAGGTATGCAGGGCGAAGGGGGCTACAAAATGCATTCTAATTGGACGGTTCAAATTTGCGGTACGTCATAATTCATAAATAGTGTTGTGATTGGTCTAATGTAAGACGCATAAGTCTAACGTGTTGTCAGAAATTGTTCGCCTAACGTTTGCCGTCTAGTAGGCTGGGTTGTCGTTGGTTTCACCTAAAGATACACTACTAAACCATTTGACCTATCCGTTGCTTTGAGCGCTCCAGACTCTGGTACTTACCTTCACTTATCGCGCACCATTTCTTGCTAACTTCGCCAGCCCGCCCACTGCCCGTGTGAACTTTGCTGATGTTATTCTCACTGACTGTAACCAATTAGTTGTCTGCGACAATGTCAAAGTTAACCCGTGTTTTATTCCCACGAAGTACTACTTCGTGGGAATAAAATACTTCTGGACATACATCTCTAATCGTAGGATGAAATCAGGTATTCCATCCTTGATGCAATATCAAAATTTAAAATCAAGTGCTCCCGAAACTATCTGCAACATGTTTTCAGATTTTTTTCTATCGGCTTTTGAGCCTAAGTCTATCACACTGTCAGCATGGACCCCGCCAACACACTGTGACACTAATGTTACTCTGATTGACAACTTATTTATAGAGGAGGGTAAAATACTCAAAGAGTTGAAACTACTCGACCCGTCTAAAGGTGCTGGCCCCGATGGCTACCCAGCTCTCTTTTTTAAATTGACTGCTCATAGTATTTATAAGCCGTTACATATAATTTACAATAAATGTTTAGGCGACGGTGTTTTTTCCGAGGTCTGGAAGCGGGCAAATATCCAACCTGTACACAAGGCGGGTTCAAAACACAACATCGAGAACTACCGACCAATATCAATTCTGTCGACCTTGTCAAAGCTTTTTGAAAGACTAGTACATAATGAAATATATCCAATCCTGCACAATGCCATCATCCCCGAACAGCATGGGTTCGTTCAACGGCGCTCTACGGTATCAAATTTACTGATATTCTCTAATTTTCTCTTCGAGAACGTAGACAAACAGTTGCAAGTAGATGCTGTCTACACTGATTTCAAAAAGGCCTTTGACAAAGTCGATCATGAAATCCTATTGAATAAGATAGCATTTAATGGTATACGCGGAAATCTGCTTCGTTGGTTCTCGTCCTATATAAGTAATAGAACACAAAAGGTTGTGGTTAGTGGTTACCAGTCAGGCACGGTCATTGTATCTTCTGGTGTACCACAAGGTTCGATAATCGGTCCATTGTTGTTCGATATATACATTAACGATATTTATAAATGCTTCAAACATACCAAATTTCTTCTATATGCTGATGATCTCAAAGCTTTTAGAACTATACAAACTGTCGAGGATTGCTTTTCATTTCAAAGAGACCTTGATAAGCTTACGAGGTACTGTCTGGTAAATAAATTACAGCTTAGCATCTCAAAATGTCACTGCGTGAACTTCACAAAAAATAAGTCAATTGTCAAGTACAATTATAAGTTACACGATACCGCATTGACTAATATTTCTCTCACCAGGGATCTGGGTGTATTATTTGACAGTAAGCTATCTTTGAATGAGCATGTAGAAAAAATCGTTAACAATGCTTTCAAAATGTATGGCTTCATTATGAGATCTTCTCTTGACTTCAAACGACCCACCACCTACCTTTACTTATATAAGACGCTTGTACGATCACAGCTCGAATATGCTGTCTCTATATGGAGCCCGTTCTATCAAAAGTATATCGATCAGATCGAGAAGGTTCAGAGTAAGTTCTTACGAGCTATGCACTATAGGTGTAATCGAGAGTTTTTGTCATACCCACAATTGCTAAGGGTGTACAATCTGATGACACTAGAAACTAGACGCAAGTTTTTGGATGCAAATGTACTGCATGACATTGTCCACAATAAATTTGATGCAATCGACATCACAAGCAAATTATGTTATGCAGTCCCTCGTACAGTTCACAAACGTAGTGTTCGAGCGGGTACCTTGTTTGCTCTCAATACTTGTCGAACTAACTCTGGACTGCGTTGCCCCATGCGTCGAATGGTTGAGTGTTACAATGATAACTTCAATGATATTGATATTTTTATATGTTCCAAACTTAAATTCAGAAAGAGTGTAATTAATGTATTAGACCACAATTGTTATAGTTCTGTTGTATAGTAATAATAATAAAATGATTGTTAATTATTGAATTGAATGTTAATTATAATTTTATTGAGTACTAGCTGACCCAGCGAACTCCGTATCGCCTTTCTAAGAGTTTTTATTTTATTCAATTTTTCCCTAATGATGAATAAGTCCCTTTTCCAAGGTTACCGTTGACTTAGCGCTTAATCTCTTATCATTTCAGAGTCTATAGATGATGAAAAAGCAAACGATACCCATATCAACTTTAAAAAAAGCCCGTTCGCCATCTTTGTTTTCCTATCCGCCATCTTTGATCACGAAATAGATGTTGTATTTGGATTCACCATCCCTTAAATCATCAGAGACGATACCCATATTGATTTTTAATTTTTTTCCATACGCCATCTTTGATTTCCCATCCACCATCTTGAATAACCAAATAGATGGTGTATTTGGATTCCCCATCCCTTTTAACATCGCAGACGATACCAATACTGATTGTTTAAATTTTCCCATCGACCATCTTTGATTTCCCATCCGCCATCTTTGATCACGAAATAGATGTTGTATTTCGATTCCCCACCCCTTAAAATCTTTGATTTCCCGTCCGCCATCTTGGATCACTAAATAAATTTCATATTATTAATAAGCGTCCTGAAAATCTCGAAAACGAAACCCATATAGACTGTATCCTATTCGTTTAGCCTTTGACCCAACCCTCCCCCTTCTCGTTTGACCATTTTATTATTTTTGTCTGGCCGCTAAAAGTTGTGGCGTAATTTTATATAGCCTATAGCCTTTCGGAATAAATGGGCTATCATAGGCACAATCATAGGCAATAACAATTTTTAAAATCCGGCTGCTAGTTCCTGAAATTAGCCGACATTCTCTTTTAGCCTTTTTAGCCTTTTGCCCGGCCGCAAAGGGTCGAAGCGTTATGTTATATAGCCTTCCGGATTAACTGGGCTATCGTATACAAAAATATTTTTTCAGATCTGACCGGTAGTTCCTGAGATTAGCGCCTTCAAACAAACAAACAAACAAACTCTTCCGCTGTATTATATTAGTATAGATATGCGAACAATTTAATCAACGTGCACAATATGACATTATGTAGGTGTAGATATGACGTGACAGTACTGACAGATATGCGATAGCACATGCGCAGCAATAAATTATCAGCGCATGCGTTCTTACTTCCAAGAGGTAATTTTTTACCGTACAAACTTCTACCCCAACGCCCCCCCCCCCCCCTACAATCCCTCCCAGTTTAATTTTTACAACTTATGGTAGCCTATATCCGTCTCCATGGTCCAATATATGTATCTCTATATTAAAATTCAACAAAATTGGTTCAGCCGTTTTAGCGTGAAAACGAAACATACATAAATACACAATTTCGGATTTATAATATTAAGTAGGGATTATCAATGAGTTTCTTCTGACATGAAGCCAGCTGGGCGGCAGCACTGAGACTTCAGGTCCGGAAACCTGTCAGAACTGCCATCAAACAAAGAAGTATATATCAACGCGCACGCGAATTTGAACTTTATGCAGCGGTAATAAATTACAAATTGACTCTACGTTTTAGTTAGAAATCGTTTGTATGGGAAAAAGAAAAGGGCTGTTTTGAGCGTTTTTCCGGGAATTATTAGAATTTTCTCGCCGTAAAAACCATCTTTGAACTTCAACGAACATTTAAAAAAAAGTATTGGCCAAATTGGTCCAGGCGTTGTTGAGTTATGCGCTTACCAACACATTTTGCGATTCATTTTTAGGGTTCCGTACCTAAAAGGTAAAAAACGGAACCCTATTACTAAGCCTCCGTCGTCTGTCTGTCTGTCTGTCTGTCTGTCACCAGGCTGTATCTCATAAACCATGATAGCTAGATAGCTGAAATTTTCACAAGTTATGTATTTCGGTTGCCGCTATAACAACAAATACTAAAAATAAAAAAAATAAAAAAATTAAGGGGGGGTCCCATACAAAAAACGTGTTTTTTTTCGTATATTTTGCTCAAAATTCCTAACTGTTACAGGTAGACGCTTTAATTTTTTACAGAATATGTAGTTGTATATTACCTTTCAAAATAAATAATTAAATTAAAAAAAAAATAATAATAAAGGGGGGCTCCCATACAACAAACGTAATTTTTAAGCAATTTGTTACTCGATCTTAATAAACAGGTAGAAACTTATAAAGTATTTAAGTATACATACAACGAACGTGATTTTCTTTTATAGATGATGGTACGGAACCCTTTGTGCGCGAGTCCGACTCGCACTTGCCCAATTTTTATATTATAGATTATTAATTTTCATGAATTAAAAATTAAGAGTATGTAATATCTATAGTCCCTTAAATATATGTAATTGTAATTGTGAATTAATTTAGAATTAATTTCAATGTATTTTCTCTTTTTTTTAACATATTTTTACTATAATTATTATTTTCTTTCATTACTTTGTATATAATGATATTAATGATGCAATTATTCAAGTAATGTAACGCTTTTTAGTGGCACGTATTGATTATATGTCCTTAGTGAATTTGCGGACGATGTAGTGGGCTGCAATATTGACTATTCTTTGTGCAGTGCTGTAATGTTTAAACATATATTGTAGCTGTTTATTGTCCCCTAAATAAATAAATAAATAAATAAGTAGTATACGCCGAGATTATCCCACACGGGGTTTGGAACTGCAAACACAAAACACTCATCACTCTTCAGTAATAAAGCAATTTTAAGAAAAAAATTCGGGCAAGTGCGAGTCTCGTCTGACTGTATGAGCCCATAGAACTTAGAGGACTATCTTAAATGGAGTCTATTATGTAAGTATGGGGACACCCTTAAAATTTCCACTATTTTTATATTTTGTAATTTTTCCTTTATTTGTGCTGAAAGACCCTACTTTTGGCCAAATTTCGTGATTCTAGTTCAACGGGAAGTACCAAACAGGTTTTCGACCCAAAACCTATTGGGTACTTACGGTTGACCTCGAATTGACAATTTTGGTAAAGGAAAAATTCCGAAAATTAAAAAAAAGTTTAAAATTAAGGTTAATTTTGGTACTTCCAAGTTTTCGCATAAATCTAATTTTGACCATATCTTTTTATCGGGTTAACCCAGGACCCTGATTTTTATATACCTACCTAATAGGAACCAAAGACCTCAGTATCTGGTATAAATTTCAATTTGCTAGGTCCACCCATTCCTGAGAAAATCGGTGGTGACACACGGACAGACAGACAGACAGACGGACAAGAAAGTGATCTTATAAGGGTTCCTTTCTTTACCTAGTGAGGTACGGAACCCTAAAAAGAACCTTATAAAGTATAATTTATTTTGTAAGCTTCAGAATATGATTATACATATCATATCAATTACCAAGAAGTTGAGGTTTCCCAAACACACATTTCGTTTTTTATAAGCGGGTGCTATAGATAGATAGAAGGTAGAGATGAGCCTTCAATTATGTTTTCCTTGTTTTCATTATGTTTGGCTTTGATTTCCGGGTCATGCAAACTGTATTTGTTTAACTATGTAAGACATTCTCAGAAATAGCACGACATGTTTACATACAGTAGTTATTTACCTCATATGATTGACACATAGTTTTTATCCTGTGTCAAAAAAAAATCAACACACAAAAAGTACGTATGTACTGATTAAAAAAAAAGTGTTCCTGTTGAGTTTCATGCCAGCTCTTCCCTCCAGTACGTTCTGAACTAGAAGTAAGGTATATTTTGAATTTTTGTAAGTGCAGGTTATAAGGTACATACATACATCATACATAGACTCACGCCTTTTTCCCGGAGGGGTGGGCAGGCAGAGACTACGGAACGCCATTTGCAACGATCCTGACATACCTCTATTGCTTCATTCACTCCAATCAATAAAGTGGCAGGGCCGTAAGCACTGAGGTGTTTGTATAATGCTGGCATAACGTGAATTCAGACAGTTATTATGAAACACCAAGTGAGATGGAGTGGCCATTTTATACGCATTACTTATAGTGGACTGCCAAAAGCGATATTTTATTCAGAACTTGCAAACGGCAAGCTTAAGCAGGGTGGGTAGTACTTGGGTAATAGGGTGTGTATTAAGACGTACCTACTCAAACGTTGACTTGTGGCCTGCAATCCTGCAATTGACCATCTAACCTTTGGGAGGAGCGGGCGCTACATTTATACCGGGATGGCAACGTACCGTACAAAATTACGTAGACCAATATGAACAAAAGCTGTTAGATGCTAGAAGATCTCGATGCAAAACCCCACAAAAGGAAAACTCAACCTAAGCCCTCCTATGCCTATACTGAAATTTCTTTAAGACAGCTTTACTGTCTTCCTTGTAACGGAATCTCGAAACCTACGTTCCGTTTTGCAAGCTACGAAGAGGTAAAGATGACATAGCCACAATATAACTTTATTGTGAATATGTCATACTAACTTATACTCTTGTCGCGTCTGGCGAACAGCTGTACTCGAACCAAATGGTGATAAGAGACGACGGGAAGAGACCTGACGGTATGTCATATTCAAGCACAGCAGGCTTGTTACCCGATTACAGTGATGCGGAGGAATACTACGATGTCTAAACGCCTCGAGCCTTGCATTTTATAAGTATACTAACTTTTTCCCGCTGCTTCGCACGCGAAAATTTCGCTAAGAGAAAATGTTGTGTACAAACTCCCCTACACTTCTCTAGGAATATGCATGCCAAAGTTCACCTTCTTGCGCCCTGTATTTTTTGCTGTATAGTGTGTGTCTGTCAGTGATTAACACAAGGATTTTATATCTATGTATTAAAGAAAATCGTGTTAGTTACACTATTTATAACTCAAGAACGGCTGAACCGATTTGGCTGAAAATTGGTGGGGAGGTAGCTCAGAACTAGGAAAAACACCTATGTGTTTTCCTAGATACAATAATTTGTTGCAAAATATAATCTATGGGATTTTAGAGAGGGTCGAAGTTTGCAGGGACAAACCTATGTGCTGTGCATGTGCTATCTGTCAGTTCTGTTACATTATACATTGTCATATGGTGCACTGTCATTACTTAATCGTTCGCTTACTTATATAAACTAATAATGTTTGTAACAGCCTTGGCTAATCCCTACTAATATTAGATATAAATGCGAAAATGTGTAAGTACTTATGTACCGATTTCAAGCTTAACCGGCTGAACCAATATACTCTACTCACAAATGCGAAAGTGTGTAGGTATAGAGATATAGCGGACCATGGCTTTGACATTTGACTCTATGCAAAGTGATGTTATTGAGCACCTTTCGGTAGAGAATGTCATGAATACTGACCAAGTTACTTCGTACCCTATAGAGTTTCTGAACTCCTTACAATTATCAGGAGTACGAGAGGAGTAAGCGAATCTTAATGCACCAAAGCTTTGTAATGGCAAACGGCTACAAGTAACACCTAGGACGAAACATTATAAAAGCTATTCGCTATTGCGAGTCAGACTCGCTCATGAAGGGTTCCGTAGTGGAGGTTAACTATTAATAGTATTTGTATAAACGGCAAAGCTTTATTTGCGGTTTTTAAGGTTTGCTTATTAACCGACTCCAAAAAAAGGAGGAGGTTCTCAATTCGTCGGAATCTTTGTTTTTTCAAAAACTGCTGACTACATATCGTTAAACCAATTTTCGTTGGAAGTTTTTATAACGATCTACAGCATATATGATTTTAGATTTGTCACTCTCATAATTTAAAAGTTAGAGGTACACACACCCAATTTTCAACTTTGGAAACAATGGTTTTAGGCAGAGAGGTTGGACTAGTAATAGAGACCGCAATTAGCAACCTTACCCAATATATGCACTTCACTCTGACTTATGATATTTTTGTCATGTAAGAGAAAGATAAATACACAAATGTCATTTCGAATCTTCGAACATTCTTCGAAATTGTCGTAAATATTAACTAGACTAGTGATGTGCTTACTCAAAATGAATTTCGATAAAATATCGATAATGTTTGCAATAAATCCTTAGATTTGGCTTACTCAGAATGAATATCAATTGAATGTTGATAAATCCTCAGATAAAGTAAAATATGTGGATAAATACAGCTTATATTTAAACACTAGTAAATAAGTTACGATAAAAAATATATTTTTAAATTACCTTTTTAAGGTGAATAAAGCAGTTTATATACCTACATAATATCACTAATAATCACAACCTATATGCAATGATAGGGTCAATGACGAGATCATTACCACGTAATGGTTTTCGAATACAAAACCACGTTACGTATTTCATACTTTTGGAAGTTATATGCTTATTATTAAGCAAATTATCACGATCGTCAAGTGTTTGTCTAAAATCTTCCAAACTAAATTAGGCCTTCTGAAATTGAAGGGAGGCACGATCCCAGTATGCTCGGTTACATAATTATATTAAATCACCAATCGAGAGCAGGCTGCAGTAATAAGTGAGTTAACTAATACGTAGATTAGAAATAAAATTTAACTTCAGGGTCAATTTAAAATAAAATATTTCACACATAATGAATCACATTTATTTAATGTAAAATAGAAAAAGTCTCTGACAATGTCATTGGCTTAGTTAGAAAAAAAACTCAAATCTTTACAAAATCATATTATATATACAGGTCAAATTAATTACACCCTTATAGATACGCCTAGGTCTAAAATAAGTGAGAAATAAAATAATTTACAAGAATTAAACCAGGAGTCCGCATGGTGAGTAAGAAAGAAAATAAAATTGTGTGCGTACTTCTAAGTGGCACCGAACTTAAAAAGTGTTGTTGTTAAAAATATTAGTTTTTCTGCTGCCTAGTGCGAGCATCTTTAGATGTTGGTAAAGGCTCTTGGCGATTAGTCCATTTACTGACACAACTATCGGCACAATGATCGCCCAGTTCACATCCCACATATCGACAATCTCATGAGCTGGGACCAAATATTTGATCTCCTTCTCTTTTTCTGCTTTTACGAGATTGCTGTCATGCGATGTGGTAATAACGTCTATCATATCTGCTAATCGCTCTGCTCGGTCGATCACTATAATATCAAGCTTATTGGCTACAATAAACCTGTCTGTAATGATAGACCTTTCCCAGGACAACAACGTACGACCATTTTTTCGAGAACTGAGATGAAATATTTTAAGGGTTCACAGCAGTCTACTTGTCATTTGCATGACGACAGGTTTATTATGGCTACGATTATATAATCATGATAATGACTCACACGTTTAGCATCATGGTAATTTATCGTTTTTTGGCAATCTGTCGCCACTGCAAAAAAGTAGTCAATGACTACTCAGTACTTAGTACAGTTAATAGTATCGTCCTACATGTGAAGTCTTGCATTTAATTACACAAGCTTTAACCTTAGTTGTAAGCAGCAGATGGTTTTATTTGAACTTTTATAAACACGAAAGTTTGTGATGATCGATGAAAACACTTTTCTTGAGATATATAATTATATTCAAGTATACTTATTTTTCAAAGAAATATTGCAGTATAGCTTCTACATCACAATAGTGCAAAGGCTAACTTTTTTTTGCAATAACTGTCACCCACATCGGCGAATACGTGGGCCGAAGCTAGTCTGTAAAATAAAAGTATCGATAAAGTTATAACGTCACTATGTTTATGCGTCACATTTTTATACGAATAAATCAAAATGTCTATGAACGAAGTATCAAAGTTTCAAATGAAGTTCTATTAAATTTTGACGGGTAATGGGGCCCACACCGGAGCCCAGTCCCAGAGCTTTGAGTGATGGGACTCCTCCGTCTATTTACTTAATATATATAGTCTAAGGTTTTAGGAACCTCAAAGTAATTTTTAACATTTTCCACATCAGTTCCATAATTATATGAAGAGCCCCCCTTAATATTCAATATTTTTTATTTTCTATAACGTCGTAAAGCGGTTCACAGAATACATATACCTACCAATTTTCAAATGTATAAACTGAATTGTTTCGGCGTATAGTGGCTGTGACATACGGATAGACTGACAGATCGCGCGTTTTTTTTTTAAACACTCGCGTTGCATGTTTAAGAATATATATCATCATCCTCTTAGCGTTATCCCAGTTTTTAATCTGGGGTCCGCTTTCTAGTCTAACCGGATTTGACTGAATATTAGCTTTTCCACGGAGCGACTGCCTGTCTGACCGCCGCAACCCGAAGGGATAGCTATATTCCATGGTTTAGACTAGTGTCAGTTTATTTAGAAGGTACTGACGCCCTGTAACGACTGTCAAAGATCTTCATGACAACCGGGACCGACGGCTTAACGTGCTCTCCGAGGCACGGGACAAGCGATAATTAACAATTCAATACGCACATAACTCCGAAAAGTCATTGGTGCGCGCCGTGGATTCGAACCTGATACCCTCTGCATGGCAGTCTGTTGGTATATCCACTCGGCTATCGCTGCCTTTACCGCCGGATGTTTTTCTCGCTTGATAGGCCGCGTCATTCGTCGTTGTACCTGGTATCCTTTCTTCCTAAGTGCCTCCTGAACATGGTCTGGCTCTAGCTTCAAATGCTCAGGGTCACAGAGGTCATGTGCTTTGTTTTTTTAGTGACATCACCATGGATTGCGGGTGTCGAGGGTGGTGGTGCGACGTGGCGTGCAGGTATCTATCTGTGTGTGTAGGCTTCCTTTAGATTCTTGGTCCTAGCTTCCGGTATACGCAGTGTGTTAGGGACCCATCTGGTCTCACAGTCACTTTGACATCCAAGAATGACAACGACCTGTCAGTTTCCATTTCGTATGTCATCGTATGTGAACCTCATTTTTGGACACAGACCACCTGTGTTTTCGGATGAATGGAGTTAAGGTGTTGCACATATTGATCTACTTCCTGCTTACCTCCTTTTACGATTCTAAAGATATCCTTTCCAAAGCCTGCATGTTCGCGTTAATTCTCGTAATAGGTATAAATATTCTTAGACATAGCGCGTCTGTAAGGATTCCGTGTTTAGCCATGTCTGTCTGTCTATGGAAATCTAAAAATACTGTTTACAGAAATGTTTTAAATAAGTAACTACTTACTTCTTGCGGTTATATTTCTTCTTACTAGTCCCATGCACAGAATGAAAACGAAAATAACATGAGCCGCGCGACAAAAGCGCAACCTGTGTAGCAGCCATAATAAAGTTTTCTAAGTTTTGTCTATTTTTATGAGTGATTATATTAGACTTTAGACGTACGAATACTGTATTTATTTTTTGTGTCGGATATTTTTTGTCGCTGCACACGTTTTGTGAGTACCTACGGTTGTAACATTCGTTATAAGTACCTATATGTATTTTTCATTGCAGATGCCTCGAAAACGCTTAACCCTAGAAAGATAATCTGCGTAAAATTTACGCATGGAGTTTCGAATTATTGCTCTCTCTTTCTAAATAGTGCGAATTCGTCGTTGTGCACTGAGGACATCTCATTCGTCGCTAATAGCACAGTCAAATAATATACTGTGCTAATAGCTTCCGTGAGGCATAAGTTTCATTGAGGTAAGTGCCACTGATTACGAAAAATAACGACCGTGTGAGTAAAATTGACGCATGGTTATCTTTTGCGTCACTTTTAAGATTTTGACTTATATGATAATTGTACCTAATGATTTTTCATAATATGATTGTAACCGTAGGTCCTAATAAATATACGATACTCTAATTATTCATGTGTAATACAAAAAGTCGGACTATTATAGGTAAACATAAGGTTTATGATGAAGGAATGAATGTTCACAAGTTTTGTTACTTTAGAGAAGAAGTCTAAAGATTTTGTAATTATTTTATACATACATACATATCGTCACGCCTTTTATCCCCGAAGGGGTAGGCAGAGGTGTATTTCTACACCCACTTTTCGCCAGGTATACTTTAGTCCCACGTAATAAGGGGCGAGCCTATTGCCGTACCGGGCACATTTCCAGACTCCGTGCTGCTACTGAGAATTTCGTAACAGAAAAACCCAATAACACTGCCCGACCCAGGAATCGCACCCAGGACCTCCCGATCCCACGCGCACATTTATGCCGCGAGACCAACGAGGCAGTCGTATAGGGTTTGATGTCGAGTTTTCCGTCTCTACGCAAAGATGGTATTTGCATCGTGTTATCCCTTAGTCGCCTCTTACGACACCCACGAGAAGATAGGGGGTGGTGACACTTGTATTCTAAAACTGAGACTTCTTTGAGACAAGGGGCAGATACCCATGTGGCACAGTCAAATAATATGTATTTATTCTGTGCCCATGGTATTAAATAATATGTCTCCGTGCTACGTTACATAAGAAAGAGAGATACAGCGACCGAAGCTGAGGTGGAAAATATAATAATAGGTTATAAGGTAGGGTCGCCTAAGATCGGACGCTTTGTCTATGAATTAGGAGCAAGATGCAAACAATTTTTTTTCTCATTATCTCTCTAAATGTTATTTTCTCAGTGGACTTGGATGTAAATTATCAACAATAAAGTATACTACGGACATCTTTTTTTTTATTTTCGTAAACACTACGGTCAGTGTAAGAAACGCCGTCAAAGTGACATTACATTTTATCTGATAGTCCTTCAAAAAAATTCAATGAAGCCAAAGTTCGGACTATTGTCTAATTTCAACTCTGTAGCTATGGCATTAGAATGCATAATAGAGAAATATCCGGCCTTTAGTTGACAATACTTTAAAACAAACCGATTTGAAAATTCTGCACGATTTACACTGAGAACATTCATTTAAAAAAAATTGATATTTTTTTAGTCCGATCTTCCCTCCTACGGCCAATAAAAGCGTGACTGAGTTTGTCAAACTTTATTGACTCTGCAGAAAGGGTACTTAAGGATAGTTAGGTAAGATCGGATGTGTAGTGAAGCCAAATAATATAACTATCATTATTTTTTTAGAAGATTTTTTGATCATTAAATAAAAATGTTTGTATTAGTAAACTGAATCAATACATTTTTATTGTACTTGGTTCGGCGATACACCGAAACCATAGGTTCTAGGCGATTTGGAGAAGGAAAATGGACTGTATTAGGGCGAGTTCTGCTCGTCTAGAAAGGATAAGGGAAGAGGATGTAAGGATTAGAATGGGAGAGATGTTTGTGAGTGGGTATAGGATATCCTAAGTACCCCAAGGATGGGGGGCACTTACCTTGTACGGCAATCTTCTTCGTCTCAGAAGGGCAGTCTCCTGGTGGTTTCGGGATGAAGCTGCTTGATTCACTTCACTACACAAATCACCTTCACTAGCGAGCGGTTTTGTATAAGCGGTAATAATTATAGCGGGAGCGGCGCGGTGCGATACGGTATGGAGCACGCGTATTTAGCGAATACAATGTTCTTGAAAGTTCTGGACTGTCACTCGCGTCGACGATCGCCGCGACCAATCCGCGAAAGGCGTGCTCCTTCTTGGGAATGGGATAGAGAGGGATAGAAACAAAAGGCATCACTCGCATTGGCCAAGCAGCGACCAACCATTGACGTTGATGGGATTAGTTTCGATGGAAAGGTAGATGGCGCTACCAGTACTCTTGTATTACTTGCCCGTATATACCAATGTACTCTGTGTCTTACTCTTAACCTAATACAGTCATATAATTTGTTACAGTCTTATGTTTGATTAACATGTAATGTACTTATTCTATGGCATAGACAGTCTTCTTCTTATTAAAAGTCTCTTCATGCTAGCATCATATCAGAATTTTAAATACCCACATTTTTGGTAGTATCTTAAAGTTAAATTAGAACCAGATAACAGATAACCAGAAACTCGACGAAATATTCGGTAAGCTTTATGCGAATATTTAATTGAGTTTGCTAAGATACAACTAAAAAGTGGGTATTTGAAATTCTGATATATTGCTTTCATGAAGAGACTTTTAGTACCAGTTTTTCCCAAAACTTGATCATTGAGTGTAGTGGGTATCTCGTAGATTTCTGAGGCAGCATAATTAGATAACTCTTTATCTTTTACTTTCTTTACAGCTTCTTCCAAGTCATTTTCGTTATAGGTGGTCGTTTGAAGTGAATGTCTTTGGTATTTCATAGGCATGATCAATCTGTAGACATTTTCACCAGTCAAATTACTCTACTGGATTAAAATACCGACTATACCAGCACTACTATATTACATGTAGATTGACAAAAATAACATCAGTGACATAACAGACCTCCGGCCTGTCCTTTGACCTCTGACAAATAGCAATCAGGCGTCTTAAATTTAATAAATTATTAACAGGAATTGATATAAATAAGATTGAGAACCATTGTATTTTTTTATGAATCCTAAGATCGGATTTTTTTGTCCGATGTTAGGCAACAGGAGGAAAGTCCGGATCTACGCCTACAGACATCTTAGGCCCAAACAAAGGATACAATTCTAGCCTTTCCACACAGCGCAGACGAGCGCAGACGAACGTCAAAAGTTCGTTCGTCGTTTAAGTGTGACTCCACGCGCATTCGATGACAATTTTTCAATACTGAATAAAAAAAAAATGGGCCATAGATTATGCAATATTTTTTGTTCAGAATATAGAACATGTATTGAAGGACGTATATCACAAAACTTCTTCATACAAAAGTTGTTTGTAAGTATCAGATATAAGACATAATATCGAGTGGGGAAGCGCGGTGCAATCGCACCGCGAAGTGTTTGACGGAAATTGGCAAGTAATAATAAGCGCGGGTGCAATCGAGGCGCGTTGTCGTGCGGAGGCTAGAGAGCATTTGCTAATTCCCCGCAAAAATCAACTTAGAAAGCAGTAAAATGATGAAAACTTGCCAATATTTCACAACAAACTTTTGGAGGAAAGATCGGATCGCCAAAAATGTTACAAAATTGACACAGTTATTTCAAAGCACCAGTACAAAGTATAAAGTGTAAAGAGTAAGTATAAAGAGAGGGGCTAAATTTAATGGCGCAGGCAAATATGTTGCTATTCATAAAAAATGTCGCTTTATTCGCGGTAAATTCTATGCTTCCGGTCTTATATCACATCCGATCTTAGGCGACCCAACCATACAGCTCATAACAGAGTCATTACAGCAGAGACGAGAACAACAGCTTGCCAAATACCTGACTCGGTCAGCAGATTAATGTACAATGTTACCATGAAAATGAAAATGTAATAAACTTATTACAAAAACTGTTTAAAATATGCCTAAAAAGTTGCCATATTGATATGAACAAATATATATGTACCTACTTGATTGTGATTTATAAGCAATAATCGTGATTGAAATGCATGCATTGTGTATTATTACTATTATTTGAGTATGTTACGATTGACCCCCCTCTCTGTCACAACCGCCCCTGGTATGGGGGTCAGTTGTAACAGTAGCCCACATTTAAGTAAGTTGTGATTGGAAACTATTGCCTCTAGGCCCCTAATTGTTAGGTCTATTTGAAGAGAAATGATTATCTTTTATTTCAAAGTACGTTTAATAAGTTGTTAGTAAGTACTATTAATGCGACTTATATGAACGATCAACGCAAAATTGTTACAACCGTACCCAGTCTACCCTACTGTCGCATTATACATATTGTCAAAATAAATGATCCGTACAATAAAGGAAATTGCGGTTTTATGTTAATCTGAGTTCTTTGCCATAGGCTAGGTAAACCATTATTATAATGGCAAACCATAAAAGGGTACCCCCTTGTATGGTTTGCATATATTTGCTCCGAATTAAATAAAAGAAACTACCTGTACGCTCGATAGATGGCGTTATACCAGTGGGCTAAATCGCGCTATGGTTTCGTTACCGCGTCAAGTATAAATACCTACCCGAAGGCTATAGCGTTACTAATCATGATGAACCTAAATTAGGTAAATTTTTGAAACCACAACAATGGAAGGTCTTGTGAAGCCTTGTGTTGTTGTGGTAGGATAAAGTACGTCACTACGTCATACTACGCCGGACCGGCTAATTAGCCGGACGCGAAGAGCTGTCTTAAGAGCACGCGTTACAAATGAAAAGTCCACTGCAATAATGATGAATGTCCATGGTTTATTATTCCGAGATAATTGGGTTTCAAGTTTATAAACGGTTAAAAAAAATCAGAGTTAGAGATAAAAAATAATTTTTATTTCAGTTATAGGACATAATTATGTCCTATAACTGAAATTATATTATAGTATTCATTCTTTGGCAATTAATAATTCAAAGGTAACTTTTTTTTTTTTTTTTTAACTTAACTATATCTTGCAATCTGCCAAATTCTTTGGCATTAAGCTAGAGGTTATGAGATTATAATTTGTCTTGAATGGAATTAACCCAATGGCCAATCCATTTTGTTATTGCCAAGACATTAAATAAGGTCTTGGGGGGCTTTTCTTTTTATTCTGGTAAAGCTGCTGGTCGTCTTATCCATCAAAGAGCACGCGAGGGCGTTTGGGTGGTTTTTTATACGTTTTGCGTATGTCTTAAGTTTTTCAAGTATTTCTTGTTTAACCATGGGTATGCTTAGGTCGCGGTGTAATTGGTTGTTAGTGATATACCATGGTGCATTGGTTACCATACGCAACATTTTTGATTGGAAACGTTGTAGAATTTCCAGATTCGAGTTTGAAGCAGTTCCCCACAATTCAACTCCGTATGACCATATGGGCTTCAATATGCATTTGTATATTAAGAGTTTATTTGACAAAGACATTTTTGATTTACGAGACATGAGCCAGTACATCTTTCTAAGTTGTAATCCGAGTGCCTTTCTTTTATTGAAGATGTGTTTTTTCCATGTCAATCTACGGTCCAGGTGTATACCCAAATAACGTATATCCTCAGATTGAGGTATCTGTATCCCGTTTAGCTCGACGGGAGTGCATGAATCGTGCCTGAGGGTGAAGGTTACATGAGCAGATTTGGTTTCATTCACCTTAATGCGCCAGTCACGTAGCCACAAATATATCTCGTCAAGACTTCGTTGCAGCATATTGGATGCTACTCTAGGGTTGTCGTGAGTCGCTATCACCGCTGTATCGTCTGCGAAAGTGCCCACCAGGACGTTGGGTGTTATTGGTAGGTCATGGGTGTATATGAGGTATAAGACCGGGCCCATTACACTTCCTTGAGGAACTCCTGCTTTAATATCATGTAAATCAGTTCTGGCTTCTCCCAACTTTACGTAAAAGTGACGTTGAGTTAGGTATGATTGTAATAGAGGATAGTAGCTCGGCGGGAGGGTTTCTTGTATTTTGTATAATAGACCTTCATGCCATACTCGGTCAAAGGCCTGTGAGACATCAAGGAAAGCTGCCGAGCAGTATTTTTTTTTTGTTCGAAGGCAGTATTAAACAAAGGTAACTTAAAGTAATTAAAAATTAAATAATCTGAGGTAGGTCGTAAAAATTAAGAACAATAACGATCACTGTCCACACTATGTTCACAGTCAATAATGATAAATGTCCTTGATATTGATTGTTATAGCCGTGAACGCCTGTGACTTTCAGCGTTCTAGCCGTGTAGCTAAATATTAAATACTAAATTTTCTCGGGACTGCAAGACTGAAGCGATATTGCCGACTTTGTAAACGGTATTATTAACTGCATATATTGACTGAATACCGTTCGTACTTTGAATTTGAATTTTTTTGGACATTCATCATTCTTGGTTATAATATTATAACCAAGAATGATGAATGCCCTCTGGCTGGGCTCAAAGGTCGTAAAGGACATTTGGGCGAAAATTACGTTTTGTTACTGTTTTACTCAGTTTTTAATTCTCTACCGATCTGTATATTCCGTTTTACGAAATTCGCAAAAAAAAATGCCTTTACGACCCACATAATTTGAGACGTTAAACATAGTTTACCGTGAAAATATGAATGTAAATACCACTTAGTTACCAGATTAAACTAATTTTGGTTGTAAAGCAAAGTATAAAACAACTTTTGGTTGTAAAATACATACAAAATATCAATTGTCTTATACCACCTTAGGAAGTTAATATAATTCAGCTCAAAAATTTGGATGTTAAGAGCATCGTCTTTGCAAATTGTCCTGTACACCCATACAATTTAAGATAAAAAAATAGGCACAAGTGTCCTTTACGACCTAGTTTCATTTTATTTGCTTCCACTAAAGGCGTACCTATATAAACGTGAGGAATTGTCCCATAAATCCCAGAATAATATTCAAAACACAAATAATTAATCTACACTTACTACCTAACTTAATAAAATTAAATCATTTACACAAAACTATTAACTTACAATTTTGTGAAATGTATTAGGTACCGTAAAACGCTGCATCTTTGCCTGAGTTTTGAAGTAATATGTAAATATTTAGAAACATTACGACACATTTTGCTCTTTGTCTAGTTAGGAATAAAGCTTAGTTTAATTTGCGTCTAAAATGTATTTAGAACATAGTTTAATTTATTTCATTTTCTAAGTATGATCAATTTGATTAATAGGCAAAGTCGGGCCAAAAAACTGCAACATTACCTGCACGAATTTGGACAGTCTAAACAACATAAATACATAATTCTTACACATGAAGTTAAACTTTATGAGTATCACTTAGCGATGAGAATCCTAAAGCAGTCACTTTTTGCTTATAACGCTGTATACAATGCTAGGCAATATTGTATTCGACTTTGCTTGTAGTTTCATACATAATTTTAAATGGCATAGGGTTGTCATAAACACAATGCAATAAAATAATATCATTTTTACAATCAAATTTATTAATAAATCAAAATGCTAACATCTTATCGGCATCCATTGTTTCGACTGGTTATAAAAAAATCATCAAAATATTTTTTTCCCAAAAATAAAACTCTAAATGATTCTCATTTACAGCTTTACACAAAATAATTAAAATAATCAATACCAGGTACAAAACGCAGTAGGTAAGTACACATTTAATATTTTCGCGCATACGGCTTTTATATTCTTGATAATTATTCAGTAAGTAGTTATTTATAAAAAAAAATTGGTTGCCTGTAAAGTCGGTATACGGGCGAAAGTTTTACGTGACAACGACTTTGAGTGGTAAAATAATTTTAATGTGAATATTCATTCGTATAGTAGGAAGAAGGATGAAAGACGCGTGCCTTTCACTTTTTATGTCTGTCTCTCTCGCTCTTAGGCGGGACGCGTGCCTCTCACTCGCTCTCATTGTGAGCGCATAACGTGAGCGGAGCGTAACGCAGTTTCTTGAAGTGTCACCCGGCAAACCAATTTATAAGACGTTGTCACGTCAAAATAATCAATGTTACCTATACTTACATCTTTAATAAAAAAAAATAAAACTTAAAATTATTACTCTTGACCCCGGCTTTCTTCTGTTTCTCATTCTGAATCTAAAAGAAAGAAAATAAGATTGACATATCAGAAGTTACTTGATTGTCGGAACTTTCTTAAAATTAATTCACTAAAAATATCCCGTGTCATGCTATTTGTGTAGATACAATACAACAGAGCGATTACCGATATTTTGAATTTAAAGAACGAACGGGGGAGTAAGGTACTCAAAAGTAAGTATCTATAGATTATAAAGTTAATATAGTATTACAAAACCTAAATTGATTGAAGCGTTTAGGAGTTACACTTAATAAGAATTCTGATCAAAAATACAAATTCGTACATAATCAATGAAAACATTAGGTAGGTAGGTACGTAATCATGTATTCCACGTCAACGTGCGACAACCCTAGGTCAGGCAAAGTTATGTACACTAGTAGGAGTTCAGTGTCATTACTTTGCCTAAACATTTATAACTATTTTATTTGTAACAATGAACACTTAACAAGTATTTAGATTTATAGAACAACTTACGAATAATATATCAACATCAACACTTTACTAAAATTTATAATAATTTTAGACTTACTGTAAAAGTTTATAACTTCAAATCCGGCCAGGCCCTCGTCGCGTTTGAAAGATCACTGTTTCGCGGTTTCAATGTAAATAAATAATTATGGCGACCGATTTTTCGAGTTGCTAAGTAAGGATTTAAATAACTACCAATAATCAGATGTTGCTACGTGAAATATTTTAAAAGATATTTACAAGTTCTCTAAATAGGCAAAATTGGGTACGAGAGGTAATGTTGCAGCATTTTACTGTATAACGATTATCGAAATTACAAGATGTTCAAGTTTAGGTATCCACTTCATTATCGTAGAATTTGATTTCTGTACACAAACTTTCAACGCCTACCCCATTGAATTATTAACTATTAAAATGTTTCTAATACTGGTTATACATTACTTATATTCAAAAAGCCTCCTGTATTGGCTAGGTTGTAAATAACTAGTATTCTATGAAGTACAAAGTGTTATCAAAGCTGCTCTTACTAAATTGAATGCAGACCTAAATAGTATATCTGCGTGGTCAGATGAAAACTGCTTAGTATTGAATCCTCAGAAGACAAAGTACATGCTGTTCGGTACTGATCAGCAATTGCAAACAGTACCGAGGGACTTACATGTTCTGCTCAATGGGGTCATAATAGACAGGGTACATGAAGCCAAAAACCTTGGTCTGAAGATAGATTCAAACCTTCGTTTTGAAAATCATATAGCCACTGCAGTCCGGAATTGCTTTTACCGTATAAAAATCCTGTACAAAATAAGGCATCACCTATCCCAAGAATTGCGAATATTATTAGTTGAGACATTGGTTTTGTCCAAGTTAAACTACGCGGACGTCGTCTGTGATCCTAGGTTGCTCGCTAGAACGCAGCGTCTTATACAGCGAGTCCAAAATGCGTGTGCACGGTTCTGTTTCACTATCCCCGCAAGAGCACATGTAACACCGTTCTTGAACCAACACGGCATACTAAAAATGAAATCCCGACGTAAGCATCACTTGGCGTGTCTACTATTTGGTATTATGAAGTATCATGAGCCATCCTATTTGTATGACAAGTTGAGTTGGACGGCAAGTAGAAGGGAGTGCACAAGTAGGCAGTGCTCACAGCAGCTTGCCATACAGCCTCATAGATCGGCAGCATTTAAAGGTAGCTTCAGATACGCTGCATCGAAGGTGTGGAATAATCTACCACCACCCATACGAAACATAAATGCGCTAGCTACCTTTAGAATACGGTTAAAACAACATCTTATAAATGAACAACGGCAACATGGCAATATTAATTGTGACGTGTCTTTTATTTAAAATTGCTTAAGTTGAGGTAGTTTTTGCTTCGATTTTGTGTTCGCTTTGCTGAGTTGGTGTAGGTTATACGTAGCTATGGGGTAATATTATCGAATAAGGTAATATTGTCGCTATACTGTGAAACTAATTTCCAAACACTTACGGTTAAGTTTAATTGGCGAGCTGCCCGTTTTAAGCTAATGCACGTTAGGTAACATATTTATTCGCTAGATCTACTGTTGTATTTATACATTTGAATATTTACTTATCGTTTATCTATGTATTTTATATCTACATATGCTTATACAATATATTAAGTCAAATTTTTTATATAGCTATTTATGCTTATTGGCTTCCGTACGTCACTATGGCAGGCTCCAGTGGAAGACCAGTGCCTGGTCCTCAGGACCAGGCAAATACTGAACTGGTGGCCTGATTGCTGTAGCTGTGGGACACATGACTATCAGTGATTTACTTGTTTCTTTGTATTTTCTATATTTATTCATTTTATATTGTGTCACGCTGTATTTTGTTTTTTATACTTTTCCTTTACACATTGTGTCCCTGTAAGCTGCATGCAATAAAGTTTTCTTTCTTTCTTTCTTTCTTTCTTTCATCTACGACACTTAAATAAAATGTCCTTTATAACCCAGAAAAAATAACTGAACAAAAACAAACTTGTCCTTTACTACCCAAATAATCTATGAAAATGTATTGTAGGTCCTTTACATCCTTCATCTGTAAATCAATATGAACTTTACTCCCTACAAAATGACATTAATTTAGAATAAAGTTTGACTTAAATCTATAACCCGATACAACATGATACAACGCGTATTTCTTAAGGATGTCGTGTGCCGATTAAAGTTGGCGTATTGACGGTTGTCAGTGTAATTTTACACTGACAACCGTCAATACGCCAACTTTAATCAATTCTTTAAGACTGTTTCTTATCTTGTCTGCATAGTGATCCACTGTAGTTAGAGCGAGATAATAGATCCAGCTGTGCGAGTGGTAGATTGCAATGAAACAGAGGCGCTTTGCTTTACTGTAAAATATGTTTTATGGCTTTGACATAAAGATCACAATACTTTGCCCATTTCTGTTTGTCGATTCATTTCGGCACTTCTTTCGTATACGCGCCATTGTCTGTTGTTGAAAACAAGTAAACAGTGCGGTATGCCGTGCCGTAGTGAAGATATGCCGGGACTTCAAGCAAATAGAAGGTGTACATACTCGCCGTTTATTTGATGCCGAGTCCTTCACAGTTCAGAACCTTGAAAACGTCTTCCAGCGCAGCGGTGAACGTTTCGGAGACATAACATCTCCCTGCCTCACCCATCGCTATCGTGGAATAGATTTTAAACTCTGGTCCTGGATGCGGACTGACATGGTGGTATTTTCGAACTAACACTTCAGCACTTCGACGTATCGATAGTCGTCGATGGCACAGTTGGCGAGACTGCAGTACCGCCCAGGTTTCCATCGAATCGAAGGCTTGCTCATAGTCCACAAACGCCAAGTATAGAGGCTGGTTCTACTCTTCAGACTTAACCTGCCGCAGCGTATGTATGTGGTCTATAATACTAAAGCCTTTTACGGAAACCCGCTTGTTCGGGAGGCAGGAAGTCGTCTAGCTTGGTCTCGAGATGATTCGTGACGACCCCTGAAAACAACTTATAGACGTGACTCAGGAGTGAGATGGGTCTTTAGTTCTTCAAAAGGGTTTTATCGCCTTTCTTGACAAAAAGCACCACCACACCTGTGCCATGCCTGTGGCGTTTTGCCCTCGCGTATGACAGAATTTAATAGCTTACGAAGTTTTTTCACGGCAAGTGCGCCGACAGCTTTCAAAAGCTCTGACGAATTTCCGTCATCACCCGGTGCCTTGTTGGGTTTGAGTTGATTTAGGGCTACACTTACCTATCCCGTACATGCTGACGGGATGTCATGTCCGGGATATCTTCGGTATAGTGTCGGATTGATTCAGCTCTAGGGTCAGTGACTGGAGTAGTAACAGGTGGTCGTGTAGTCGTATATAACTGTCCAAAGAACAGTTCGATATCTTCCAGGAGCTGGAGTCTGGACGAGATAATTCTGTCACCATTCGTCTTCAGCCTTGTCAGCTGACCTGCCCGATAGACAGATCTCTTTGGAACACTTTGGAGCAGTAATCTACTCGATTGCCTCTTGAACACACTTGATGTTGTATTGGCGGAGATCACGAGTCAAAGACATAGAGATCTGTCTATTAAGCTGCCCGATACTTTGGCATATCATCGGAGGCATGCAGAAGCATCTTACGCCTTTCCTGTATAAGCTCGAGGATCGGACAAAAGATTTTATGGGCTCTTTTAATCGTAATGGGCTTTAAGAACTTTAAGCCCGTTGTATGGACGACATTCACTAACCTGTCACTAAAGTCGTCCACATCTACGCATTCTCCCAGGCATACGAAGCGGTTTCAGTTCAAGCTGAAAGCTCTCGGGGTTTTCAATTTTAACTGGCGCTGTAAGGAGCGTAGACTTCATCAATCTCGACCGTTCGAGGCTAGGACTAATATTCAATGTGCCTCTTACCATTCGGTGACCGCGGCCCGCTTTATGCGAACTGATACAGAGACATCATTAAATATTAACCTCTTCATTGACATGATGAAATCGATCTCATTTTTGGTGGCACCATCTAGACTTATCCCAGGTCAGTGCGAGCAAGCCCCAGAGAAAGGAAAAACAAAAGGAAAGGGGAAGGGAAAGTCCAAAAGGAAAAAAAGCCAGATTAACAATGATCCAGTTATTGGTATGGATGCAGTGACGCAGCTATACAATTGTAGATTACCGATAGCCGCTGCGAAATATAAAGACCTGATAAACCTGTGTGAAAATGGAACAATACCTAAAAGAGTTCATAAAGAATACAGCGAGTTGCCATGCAATTCTGAGCTACGCGATACTTTGAACGAAACAGACGAAGAGGACGATCAAAAAAGTGAGAAAGAAGATGAGTAAATAAATTATCAGCTGATGTTGATTTATTTACTCATCATCTCATCAAACAGAATAAAGTTAGTACCTATATAGAAGAAAGTTAGTTTAAGAGAATAAAGTTGATTAAAGAAGTGAAACTAATAAAAAGAGTAAAGAAGAGAGAAGAAGAAAAGGCAAGCAATAAAAACTATGTTAATTACCAGAATATTATTTTTTAGTTTCAAAGATTTAGAGCTTTGTGTTCAATTAAGTAAGTACAATTAAACGATCTCAATTTGATTACATAAATGTACGTTTTATTTGTATAATTATGTTATTTCATCAATATTTGTAAATAAAATACAGTAGTATACACATAAATACATACAAAATTTCATAATCCATTTAATACTTAAGTTTAATTATTAAATTATCCTTCTTAGCGTGTGAGAAGAATTGAGAAGAATTTATTGTCGGTTATTTCCTTATTTTGTTTAGTTTTGTGCAGTACCTACAGTGGATTTACGCCCTTAGGTTATTATCATAGGGTGAAAATTTAAAGGGTGTAAAGGACTTTTATTTTTAAATTTATGGTCGTAAAGAAAATCTATCTCGGTCAAAGAAATATAACCTAAGGCCTATGCCTTACGTTATATTTCTTTGACTTAAGTAACACTAAATAACAACAGCGGTTGCTATGATTGATATCTTCTTTCTAATGGCACATGCAGTATGATAGAAAGAGCTGTCGATAGGTTTAGCAGCACGCTCTTATAGCAGCATCGTGATAGTCTTTGCGTGGTAGGCAAACAGTAGACAAAACATAGAGTTAGGAAACCGAGTGTTGTTCGTAACAGTGATGATTTATCGATAAATATTTTTGGTCAAATGTCTAACTTTAGTATGTGTCGATATATTTAAGCCGTAGAAGTAAACAACTAAAGTATTGAAATTGTAGTTGTTCGTTTTAGCCATAAAATCTATTGACAAAAAGTATTCATAAACTAATGAGCGATGCGTTGCGATGCGATGCTAAGAAACTGTCACTTAGATTATGTATTGTACGAATTATACCAGATTGGCTAATGCGGCACGGCAGGCTACAGCAATTTGTTTGCGTCGCATCATATCACGTTGCTTGCTATCGCTAACGTTGGACACTGCTCAATTTTTTAGAGTTGTAGGTAATCCGACTGCCACGCCGAAGCTTGCGGGTTTGATTCCCGCTCAAACATTTGTGTGCATGAATATGGATGTTTGTCTTGGTCTGGATGGTACTATGTATAATATGTAATAGGTATATTTACAGAAAAGTATATATGCATGTTTATCGATTGTCTAGTACCCATAGTACAAGATATGCTTAGTTTGGGACCAGATAATGTTGTGTGAATGTCATGTAGCGGACTACAAAGCAAGACGTCTTTGATCAGTCAGGATAGCACTAATATGATAAATAATATAGAAGTAGGTAGATTAATTAAAATCGTTGTAATTATTATATTTTATTAATATATTCAAACTAAAATTACACACTTTTTGTTTAGCTTTGTATAAATAATTCTACCGGGTGTGCAATGCAATGTCCAGGCATATAGACGCCAGGTGCTTTCTGTCTTTAAAAAACAGTCTTTCACAAAATGACGTGAACAAATACGATGGTACTTCTGCTAAATCAAACTAGGCCGTCCAACGGCATTTATCCAAAGTTTTCTTGTGACGTCATTAATAGGCAACCTGTAATAAAAAACACCTTCTTAATAATAAAAAATGCTACTCACATCCCTAATCCATCTACTATTTTAAAGATGCAAAAATCTAGCCTACACACACGCGTGTTCACTGGAACACTTGGCTTTAGGTTAATAGACGCTACTTTTAAGGTAGGTATCTAAGTAAATTATGTACATTAAACTGCGCTTACTATCAAACGCGCGATAGAAAATTAGACCGCTGGACGTCTTTGTTTATTGCTAACTTAGCAACCGCGGCTACCCGCTGTCGCTTCCAGCTACAGTCTTACATTCATGTCCGATAGTTAGTTTCCGTATTTATCCCTCATTCAAAAACATCGATATCTCCTTTCACTGTCAAATCCCATCACTAAGGCTATTAAATCAATAAATGTACAAAATATCAATTTGTGACTTAAATTCATAACACATACGTATGCAAGCCGTTCCTTTGATTTGCAATACAATGATATTGTGTAAACTTAACACTCATTATAGCATTAATACGAGAAAAGTAAATAATTTTGTTGGAAAATTCCGACTCACTGCTTGAAGATAAAGTTTCTCCTGTTATTTCCGTTCCGAGAATAGCGGAATCCACATCCCGATATCACATACACGGTGTGTATTAATTAATAAGTACCTACACTATTTAATTATTTTAAGCTTACATACTATTTAAATGCAAAAAAGTTATTAAAAATGTAAACGCAAACGTCCAACAAATTTTACACTGATGACAGATCACAGCACGGCTATTTAGAGAATGTAGTCAAAGATATGAGTATGTAAAGAGTCTATGCCTCTTTAAATGAGACGCGTAATTTGACGTTATGATTAACCAACTAAGACCAACTGACATTACATATTGCACGTTCGGTATAAGGAAATTTTTAGGGCATGTTCTCTCTAGTGTTATTATTACGTGGCGGCACTGAAAATCAGTACTGTGTTTGGAACTATGGCGTCCATAGCAGTGTTTGCTGAGTGTCAGCCCGTATTGCGGCACGCGGTGTATAGTGCTCATAGCTCATGCAGTTATTATTGTTTAAGTTACTTAAATGTATTTTCAAAAGTAAAAATTATGTACAAATTGTTCAATCTCTGGTGTAGATACACGTGGCGAGTCACGTGGTGACACGTATCACATAAATGTCAACTAACTCAACTCAGTTTGTGACAATTGACAAGACATGCCAAGCGTCATTAACTCATTATGACAACAAGTTGCCCAATAGCAAAAAAGTGTCTTTAGTCATTGGTCTTAGTTGAGTTAGTGTTTATTGACTTCGCCAAAATATGTTTTTAGTGTGGTTCTGTTTTTTGTTTTTAGAATAAGTAAATTTAAGGAGTACTGTGCAGCGTGCTTGCAATAAAGATATATTTTCTTTCTTTTCTTTCTTTCTTTCTAGTCTAAACCTAGTCCAACCTCTCTGATCTCGGTAAATACAGCACTAGAGTAATTTTTTAACACTTCACTAGATAATACTAGAAATTCTAAGCACTTTTTTCCTAGGTTTCATTTAATCTACTGATCTGTCCGATCGTAGAGAAGAGGCATTCGGGTTCGCGCTCCCGGCTCGCTCGAGCAGTCGCAATCACTACCAATGTCCCTTCCATGATTGCGGCATCCTTTATTACCTTTGACATCCTTTTCAAACACCAACCTCCTTTAACACTCTCTTATCCTATCCTGTATTTCCCTTCCGTTCCTTATCCGAAGTAGAGGTGAAGAAGATGGCGCAATGTACGGATGTACCGGAGAATCCCTCTCTGAGCATTGTCGCTCAGACTGCCCCATCGTATCTAGGGGGGGCAAAATTCCCAACGGCGACGCGCTTTGCCACACGTCACGTTTTGTCTCCCCGTCCAACAGAGGCAAAAAGAGGGCTAGGGAATGCCTATTTGCAACGGTGAATGTTTGTGGAGGAGCGGATAGTAAGATCGATGAATTGTGTGATATGATATGAGAGAAAAAAGGTTGCTCAACAACTACTCATGGCCAGTATCATGCATACTGGTCTGGAGTTGTTGAGTCTAAAAGAGCTAGCCGAGGAGTTGGAATGATTCTGTCGGATAGGATGAATGAGTGTGTGAAAGAATATGAATACCTGGGCGGTTTGAAAAGTTCTCGGCCTAACCAAGATTTGAGGGTTGTATATAAAAAAAGTTATACTCATTCGATAGCTTAATTCTTTGTTTAATCGTATGTCAAGTGCCATTGTGATAGGTTGCGTAATTATTTTTCTACGATTTTTAGTTCGCACAAATCTGCTCGTCTCCCAGAAAATTGAGAAACGTGAAATAAGAGCCGTGATTAAATACATCGTCAAAAAACATATGACGCCAATTCCACAAACGATCGAGTGGTGAGGGATAAACTTTGGTCAACACTTTCTGTGTATGGAGTGAGCAGCAGTCTGATACGGGCACTTGAATCCTTTATAGGGATTCAAGTGCCTGTGTCAGAATAAACGGGGCCTACACGGACTGGTTTAACATTGATCGTGGTGTTAGACAGGGATGTGTAGCGTCTCCTTGGCTGTTCAATCTATTCATGGACAGTTGTTTGACCGATCTGAAAGGGTCTGAATGTGGATTGAGAATGGGTGAATCTGTGTTTAAGACCCTGCTATACGCTGACGATCAGGTTCTTTTTGCGTCGTCAGCGTCTGATTTACAGCAGATGGTCACCGTAATGAATGAGGCGTATAAGAAGAAGGGCATGAAAGTAAATGTAAGCAAGAGAGAAGGAAGACAGTATAACTGAATGTAACATAATGATAGGAGATGAAAAAGTGGAACAAGTGAATGAGTTTGTGTATTTAGGGTCTTTGTTTACGAGAGATGGGAAAAGTGAGGGGGATGTTGAAAGGAGAGTGAAAGCAGGAAATAGTGTGAATGGCGCCTTACGGCCCATCATCAGTAGCGAAATTATACCAAGTAAAGCTCGCCTTGCTGTACTGCAGGGAGTTTTGGCTCTAACACTGATGTATGGTAGCGAATCATGGGTATGGCAGAAGAAGCATGAAAGTAGAATCAATGCTGTGGAGATGAGAGCTTTGAGGAGTGTGTGCGGAGTAAGGCTGATAGATAAAGTCAAAAACTGTGTGATACGAGAGAAGTGTGGTCTGCAAGAAGATGTAGTGACAAAGATTCAAATAGGAATGTTGCGTTGGTTTGGACATTTGGAACGGATGGATGAAAGAAGAAATACGAAAGGAGTGTATCGTGCGAGAATGAATGGAAATGTCGGTAGGGGACGCCCTAGGCGGACGTACGCCGACCAAATAGGTGAAGTACTGAAAAAGGGCCAAATTAAAAGTACCCATAACCGACGCGCATGCATGATGAGGTTAATGAATGTCGAGGAAGCGAAAGAGGTATGTTTGAACCGAAGCATGTGGCGTTCTATAGTCTCTGCCTACCCCAATGGGAGATAGGCGTGACGTTATAGATAGATAGATAGATAGTTTCATTTAAATAGCTCAAGAAACAAAAAAGTTTGATTAAAAGTAAACATTCTCTTGTCGTTTTTTGCTTCTCCTGAAAAGTCGCATTTTGTCCTTTACGACCTTTGAGCCCAGAGGTATCGATATTATAATAATTATACAGATTGTTATGGCAACGATCATATTCATAAGCTACATAATGAATAGATAGTTATACATCAATTGTATGACTATCTAAACATAGATTATACAGATATACTGGTATATCTAAATTTCATAACAAGTATATCCACCGTGATGCGTAACGCCGCGCGCGGTCGTCGCGCCGCTATTGCGAACAGTCGTGACCTATGTAGTTATATTTTAACGTAGGCGTAGCAACTATCAGATCTATTCCTTATATAGCTTATGATCGTTGCCATAACAATCTGTATATTATTATAACGCATACTCTTAGCTCAGGACCCCGTTTAATAAAGCTGACAATGCGACAAGTCCGACATATGTCAAAAAGTGACAATTTGACAAATTGTCTGTTTAATAAAACTTGCAAGCGACAAAATTGTACACATACATACATAGACTCACGTCTGTTACCCCGAAGGGGTAAGCAGAGGCATATTAAACGCCCACTTTTCGCCAGTGTTTTGATCCCACGTACCTAATAGGTGGCGAGCCTATTACCGCTTATCGGGATATTTTGTTTGCCAGAGCCTCGTCGGTTTATCGGCAGGTGCACCACTTGCAGGTGAGGTTGGCTTGGGACCCTAAGTTCTTGGTGGGAACCCTATGCACCCTAAAATTGTCATGGTGGAAAATTCACAAATATGTCGCATTGTGGAGACAATCCGATATTTTTCTGTTTAATAAAACTTTTTAAGTGACAGATGACAATATGTCATGAAAAACTTGTCAAATCTGCTATAACCCCTCACCTAGCAAATAGCTGATTTGACATTTTCGCCCATGCTGGCAGGGGCCTGCAAGGGAGAACCAGCCGGATAGGAACAGATGCATTCTCTCGATAATTTCTCGATGTTTTTGTAAGAATACCCACTCATATATATACATTTTTGGATTCTCAATAAAATTTCCTATATAAAAGTATGTAAATACAGCTTATGCGCAACAATTCTACAATTTTGTCTTTTTTTGACATATTTGTGGGATTGTCAGCTTTAATAAACAGGGCCCAGCTCTTCGCGTCCCACAGTGTGTTATAGGCATGCTTATTTTATTGTGGAATTATTTGACATATTTGTGGAATTGTCAGCTTTAATAAACAGGGCCCAGCTATTCGCGTCCCACAGTGTGTTATAGGCATGCTTATTTTATTGTGGAATTATTTGACATATTTGTGGAATTGTCAGCTTTAATAAACAGGGCCCAGCTATTCGCGTCCCACAGTGTGTTATAGGCATGCTTATTTTATTGTGGAATTATTTGACATATTTGTGGAATTGTCAGCTTTAATAAACAGGGCCCAGCTCTTCGCGTCCCACAGTGTGTTATAGGCATGCTTATTTTATTGTGGAATTAGATAGATATAATCGTAACACAAGTTTATATGAAACACCAGCGTAAATATATTATATAGTTTTGAAATTATAGTGTATTTTGTAAGGTCAATGAACTTAGTCAAAATGTTTTTTGCAGATATTTCACAAAATAATTCAACACTTGTCTAAGTTAAAATTACAAATTAATTAAAGATACACAATGGAAATTGGATTATACATAATAATTTGTACGAATTACAAGTCTTTATATGTTCTCGAAGCCGAGATAAAAAATGTTTTATAAATTTCAGAAAACAATTATATCGAATGTTCCATAACCGCTCAAAGTAACCGCTTTAATTTGACATTTATCGCTAAAGGGTAATTCTCAGAAAAAACGTACATTTGGTATCTTTTCTTGCCCTTTATACTTTATATTAAAATAAATATTAATTAATAGGTATGATAGATCTTCTTTTCCTCCTCTTATTGGTATATTAATCTATTAATACGAACGTTTTTCTGGTATTTAAACTAAAATACTCAACAAAATATATTTTTTGAGTGTCAAGACATAGTGATAAATATCATCATACATTTTTTTAGTGTCCCAATGACCATTACACGTTTTGAGAGATGAATTGTTACGAATATTCATCGCTTTACTTTACATTGACTGTAGTAATATTTTTTTAACGAATCAATTAGCTAAATAGGACGAATTTCATTGCAAAAGCATTTGAAGAATAATTTATTTTAATACAACTGATTTTGTCCCAAAAGTAGGAAGTTTCGTTACTCAGGGTTAGTAACACGTAATAAAATTTGAAAGGCATTTGTTGAAAGTGGTATAAATTTTTTTTCCTATTCTGGCAACACTATTACTTACGTCAAAATCACTGTCGCGGTACTCGCGGTAGCCCTTTTGTTTTCTCCATACTTGTGAAGTCAAGACGTGTATCAAGTGAATATTGACTTGACATAATTATAATACCTCAGGCTGATAAACGACTGTTATTGTGGTAAATTTATAATATTTTTTGTTTACTTACTTTGTTCTTTTCTTGTTTTTTGTATTATCTTAAGGAATACGCTCAGTGCTTGCGTGGTAAACACGTAGTTTACGTAAAAATATATTTAGTGTTTACAATTTCTCAGATTTTATTCTCATTTTCGTTATATTGCGTTACGTTACGAAACTGAGAAATTGTAAAGCTTAGTACACAAAAACAAAAAGTATGTAACTATGGTTACCAGCACGTAAATTGACCAAAGATTTCGTAGTGAGTTATACTGATAGTTGTATTGTAAACGGTAGTTTAAGATTTCTAGAACCTAAATTAATAGATAATTTTCTTTTAACTATATTTATATATTTTTTATTAATTTATTGGGATTGCGTTTTTTAGCTGTGGTTCATGTTGTCAAAAACGACTAGACGATGTTTGTGACGTCATTCTGCTATACCGACGTCCCTTTCGCACTTATTGACACTTATATTGTTTCTAAGTTTTAAAATCTGATAATTATTATGTAACTATTTAGCTTCCTTACGTCAATTTCATTAAATTGTTTAATTAAAAAAGAATTGTCTAGAACAAATTTTGGGAACTGTGACGGATTAATAAGTACTCATACGATCAAGAAACATTATGTTCCCATAGTAATAATATTGAAATATCAAATGATGATATTTCGAAATAGATCATTTGCTCATTTAATTACCAATGATTATATACTACTACCTTTTACGAATAAACACAGAAAAGTTATCCCAAATATAAACCTATGTAAAATGTATAGTTATTCTTTTGTTATTCTTGGTATAATATACCGTGTTTATTAGTAAAGGGGTAGAAGATTTTTAATTACAATATTTGAATTTAAATATTATAATATTTTAATTTAAGTCTAAATAAGATTGATAAGCAAATATAACCACTTGTTTTATTCACCCAATCCATGTGTACTTTATGACATCAGTTTCGTGACGGAGATTTTCAGTATCGTTACCTATCAGTTTAGTTACTAATTTTAAATGTACACAACCGACTTCAAAAAAAAGGAGGTTCTCAGTTTGACCTGTATGTATGTATGTATGTATGTTTGTCCGCGATTATCTCGCGTTTGGCTGAACCGATTTTGATGCGGTTTTCAGAAAAGTATTTGTTACACTTAGGAGAAGGTTTTAGGCCCTTAACCGACTTCAAAAAAAGAAAGCTCTGAGTTTGATCCGTATATATGTAAGTTTGCCCACGATTAACTCGAGTTTGGCTGAAAAGTATTTGTTACACGTTGCCGCGTTTGCTTCGGACGTTTGATCTGACGTTGTGTATTAGGAGACGATGAATATCGCAAAGCGATACTGTCGCGCATCGCTTCGACTTCGTGATACAGGCAACGTCACAGTAGGTATTAAAAAGTCGGCACGCTTGGTTTTAATACAAATCGTGATAGTTGCGTTATCTATGTAGATCTATATCTGTGGGTGCGATTGTATGTAGGTAATGCAAGTAACTAATAAAATAGGTTTTGTTAGGTTCTCTTTTGAGCCTTAACCCAAAAATAGGAGCCCTGCGAAGCAGGGCTCCGTCAACTTAGTTTATATTATATTATATCAGTAAATTAGACTTTATGGCCAATTAAATAGTTTTTAATAAACTAAGTTGACGGAGCCCTGCTTCGCAGGGCTCCTATTTTTGGGTTAAGGGTTAAAAGAGAACCTAACATAACCTATTTAGTTAGGTACTTGAATTACATACAGTCGCACCCATAGATTATACACTTATACTGGTACGCACCTAACAAACCAAAACCATGTTTGAAAATATCTCGACAAAGGCTTATCTATTTGAGTGAATATGAATCATACTGTACTAGGTTTTGTACGTGTATTTTCTTTAAAAATATCAAGACAAAAAGCTAATCCATTTGAGTAATTTTTTTTACTGAGATAGATTAAGTATTGTCGAGTAAATTTAATATGCATAAACAAAAGCTATTCTATTAGAGTCTGACTCGTGACTCAAATGGCTTTGTAAATACGCCGCCCGGTATAATATTTTCCCGCCATTTTCGAGCGCGCTATTATATTTCTAACATATTCATATTTCTCGTCGTTTTTTTATATCGGAGGTATATAAGTATTGTACACGGTTAGAAAGGTAATTTAATTTACTTTCAGAGTAAATAAATATAATGGAAAGAAACATTTTAATTTTAAACATAAAAAATATAAACTATAAATTATTTTTAATGGTCGCTAATTTTCGTATTTTATTTTTCAAACATTTTTTTGTTATATATCAGATTCAAACCTAGATAAGTTTCTTTTCAACTAGATTTCCAATTAAAAAAACCATATCTGATAAGAATCCGATCACAATTATTCTTATTGGACTTTGCACAATTGTTTACTTTTCTCGCCAAAAATAACCGCCATACGCGCCAAAATTTTCGAAAGCCAATATCTCATGAATTATAGGAGTAGGTATTATTTATCATATGATAGGTTTATTTATATACTCATATTAAAACAATAATTCATAGCATAAATGTAACCTTATCTATATATTTTCATTCAATAAAAATCAATGCCGTTTTTTCGGTAATTGAATGAATATAGCTTCTTGATTTAAATTATTACACAATATTTGTTTATTTTATGCTGTTATTTTATAATTAATGAGTTCATTCACAATTAAAACATAAAAATATCAAATATAATTATATTATTTGTTTACAATGATGTTTTGAATCCATAATTACGCCCCGCGCGCACCATGCAAAGACGGCGAAATAGGTATACAAAATTTCAAATGCTGACATTTAAATACTTTTCTAAGCAAGCATTGCTATAATTTTGTATTATTGTAAAGCTTATACCACCAGGTATACAAAATAACAAAAGTAAGCAATTTATAACCCATATTGTTATCATGACAAACAAAAATGGCGAGTAGGTCGTCGATAGACGACTTTGTTTACAATAGGATCAAGTTCAGCGGGTCGCATAAACTAAACATTCCGTCATTCAGTCACCATTCAAACATTACTACAAAGCTTATTTAATCTACTTTCATAAAAACATCATTTCAAATATCAACACCCGTGTGACGAGTCGTAGGTAAGTTTAGGTTTAAGGTAGCACGACAAGTGGCCTTGGCTTCGCGGGTGGTCAGATAACGACCGCGTGATGCTTTAGGGTCATAATCAGAAAAAACAATAAGAAAAAAAATAAAACGAAAATGTAAACTTAAAAATCGCAACAAAAATTTTAACTAAGTACGTATTTAGTTTCTTTTTTTAAAAAAGAGAACCGCCTTCAAAAAATCGACCCACTGAAAAGTGCGAAATAATTTTTACATAGGGACGCTACCCCTAATCCTCTCAAATTTCCTTTCGAATTTCTCCCAAAAACTAATTACTAAATTAAACTAAATACTTAGTTTTTGAAGTCGGTGCCAAACCAAATCCCTCTAAAATCCTATTGTTTGGCGTCATCCTTTCCAAACCAGCTTAACCAGCGCATTTTTTGAGGCTTTATTGATTTTATACATTCGTCGTATTATTTTCTCTGTTTGCCAGTATTCTTTTTGTTTTTGTTGGTTTGGATGATAGGATGATAGCGTATGTAAAAATTATTTCGCACTTTTCAGTGGGTCGATTTTTTGAAGGCAGTTCTCTTTTTTTTTAAAAGAAACTAAATACGTACTTAGTTAACATTTTTGTTGCGATTTTTAAGTTTACATTTTCGTTTTTTTTCTTATTTTTTTATTTCATACTTTTTAGTGTTAGGTACTTCGTTCGTTTACTTCAGATTTTGTGTTAACTACTCTTTTATTTATTTCATACTTTTTAGTGATAGGTACTCCATTTACCTACTTTAAGTTTTGGGCTAATTAATAGTTTGTTTATAGATAGATTTTTCAATTATTTTAGTGATAAGTTTTTTGCTGGTATCAGTCTGTAATCATGACTTTGACGTAGGTACCTACTTTTATTCTGTGTGCCTATGGGCTTAGGCTTGATGCTGCAAGAGAGAGATGAGTCTAGGGAATCAGCCACATACGGAAGGACGCCCTCCGCAAATGCTGCTCCGGTTGATCCAAACAAATGCGGTGGACTTGTACATACTATTGAATTGGCTGTGAGCTCTCGTATTATGCTCCGGAGAAATATGTCAATAACGGATGGCTTAGCGAATGGGGCTATGGGTGTTCCTAAAGGATTTAAATGTCCGGCACTAAGAAGAGATCAACTTGAGCCAGGTGAACTGCCTGATGCCATTTTGATATTATTGGATGATCCATCAATAGCATTGCGTCTTAAAGATGATGATGGATACATTTCCATAGCTCCAGTGACAGCGACCTATCAAGGCTATCGCGGTTATGGTGATATCGAGAGGTGGATGTTGCCAGTCATATTGAGTTGGGTTGTGACGGTATACAAGTTGCAAGGATGTACACTCAGTGCCGCGGTAATCGACCTAGGGCCTAAAATCTTTACTAAAGGCCAATGCTATGTTGCCTTGAGTCGGGTAAATCCCTAAAAGGCATGGCTTTAAGTGATATTGTCTAGAATAAATTACTCAACCATCCCCACGACAACAGAGCCTTAATTCTTTCACCAACTTTCTTTGTTTTTAATCGCAGAGACATAGACACGTAAACACACACACACACACACACTTGTACACATACACACACACACACCTACACATACAAATACACAAACTCGCGCGCGCGCGCACACACGTACAAACACACACACATAATACATACAAACATACTAAGAACCAATATAATATGTATACGGGTCAAACTGAGAACCTTCTTTTTTTGAAGTCGGTTAAAATGATTACATTGCCCGATGACCTTGACGATCTGAGCTTTGTAACAGTATTTAAAATTAAAGCGCCATCTACTAACAGAGGATCATATTATAACAAAATCAACTGACGATTAGGCAAGATCACAGACGCGTCGCAATGTTGTTTTAGTATATGCCTAATTTATTTGCTCTCTGGGAGGCAGTACATTTGCAATGATATTATATGTATTGCTTGTACCTACCTACTTATTGCTGACATTTCGTTTTGAAGTAAATACGCTAATCCCGCTTATTGCTTAGTGGCGGACCGAATATTATAATCACAGAATACATGTTGGACTCGCATATACCGTTAATCAGTAAGGTAAGTAGGTACTAGGTATCACCAGGTAAGTACTCAACGGTTCTCAATAACTGAAACACTAAAAAAGACCCAGTTTTCAACATATATCTAATTGAGTAAGACTGATACTACAGAATACCTTCTGAAGGTCTGATGATGACCAGGTAAGTACTCAACGGCTCTCAATAACTGAAATACTTAGAAAGACCCAGTTTTCAACATAATATATCTAAATGAGTAAGAGTGCTACTACAGAATACCTTCTGAAGGTCTGATGATAACCAGGTAAGTACTCAACGGTTCTCAATAACTGAAATACATAGAAGGACCCAGTTTTCAACATATATCTAAATCAGTTAGAGTGTTACTACAGAATACCTTCTGAAGGTCTGATGATAACCAGGTAAGTACTCAACGGTTCTCAATAACTGAAATACAGAGAAAGACCCAGTCTTCAACATATATCTAAATGAGTAAGAATGCTACCACAGAATACCTTCTGAACGTCTGATGATGACCAGGTAAGTACTCAACGGTTCTCAATAACTGAAACACTTAGAAAGACCCAGTTTTCAACATAATATATCTAAATGAGTAAGAGTGCTACCACAGAATACCTTCTGAAGGTCTGATGATGACCATGTAAGTACTCAACGGTTCTCAATAACTGAAACACTTAGAAAGATCCAGTTTTCATCATAATATATCTAAATGAGTAAGAGTGCTACCACAGAATACCTTCTGAAGGTCTGATGATAACGAGGTAAGTACTCAACGGTTCTCAATAACTGAAATACATAGAAAGACCCAGTTTTCAACATATATCTAAATCAGTTAGAGTGTTACTACAGAATACCTTCTGAAGGTCTGATGATAACCATGTAAGTACTCAACGGTTCTCAATAACTGAAACACTTAGAAAGACCCAGTTTTCAACATAATATATCTAAATGAGTAAGAGTGCTACTACAGAATACATTCTGAAGGTCTGATGATGACCAGGTAAGTACTCAACGGTTCTCAATAACTGAAACACTTAGAAAGACCCAGTTTTCACCATATATCTAAATGAGTAAGAGTGCTACTACAGAATCCCTTTTGAAGATCTGACGATGACCAGGAAAGTACTCAACGGTTCTCAATAACTGAAACACTTAGAAAGACCCAGTTTTCAACATAATATATCTAAATGAGTAAGAGTGCTACTACAGAATACATTCTGAAGGTCTGATGATGACCAGGTAAGTACTCAACGGTTCTCAATAACTGAAACACTTAGAAAGACCCAGTTTTCACCATATATCTAAATGAGTAAGAGTGCTACTACAGAATCCCTTTTGAAGATCTGACGATGACCAGGAAAGTACTCAACGGTTCTCAATAACTGAAACACTTAGAAAGACCCAGTTTTCAACATAATATATCTAAATGAGTAAGAGTGCTACTACAGAATACATTCTGAAGGTCTGATGATGACCAGGTAAGTACTCAACGGTTCTCAATAACTGAAACACTTAGAAAGACCCAGTTTTCACCATATATCTAAATGAGTAAGAGTGCTACTACAGAATCCCTTTTGAAGATCTGACGATGACCAGGAAAGTACTCAACGGTTCTCAATAACTGAAACACTTAGAAAGACCCAGTTTTCACCATATATCTAAATGAGTAAGAGTGCTACTACAGAATCCCTTTTGAAGATCTGACGATGACCAGGAAAGTACTCAAGGGTTCTCAATAACTGAAACACTTAGAAAGACCCAGTTTTCACCATATATCTAAATGAGTAAGAGTGCTACTACAGAATCCCTTTTGAAGATCTGACGATGACCAGGAAAGTACTCAACGGTTCTCAATAACTGAAACACTTAGAAAGACCCAGTTTTCACCATATATCTAAATGAGTAAGAGTGCTACTACAGAATCCCTTTTGAAGATCTGACGATGACCAGGAAAGTACTCAACGGTTCTCAATAACTGAAACACTTAGAAAGACCCAGTTTTCATCATAATATATCTAAATGAGTAAGAGTGCTACCACAGAATACCTTCTGAAGGTCTGATGATAACCAGGTAAGTACTCAACGGTTCTCAATAACTGAAACACTTAGAAAGACCCAGTTTTCACCATATATCTAAATGAGTAAGAGTGCTACTACAGAATCCCTTTTGAAGATCTGACGATGACCAGGAAAGTACTCAACGGTTCTCAATAACTAAAACACTTAGAAAGACCCAGTTTTCATCATAATATATCTAAATGAGTAAGAGTGCTACCACAGAATACCTTCTGAAGGTCTGATGATAACCAGGTAAGTACTCAACGGTTCTCAATAACTGAAATACATAGAAAGACCCAGTTTTCAACATATATCTAAAACACTTGGAGTGTTACTACAGAATACCTTCTGAAGGTCTGATGATAACCATGTAAGTACTCAACGGTTCTCAATAACTGAAACACTTAGAAAGACCCAGTTTTCAACATAATATATCTAAATGAGTAAGAGTGCTACTACAGAATACATTCTGAAGGTCTGATGATGACCAGGAAAGTACTCAAGGGTTCTCAATAACTGAAACACTTAGAAAGACCCAGTTTTCACCATATATCTAAATGAGTAAGAGTGCTACTACAGAATCCCTTTTGAAGATCTGACGATGACCAGGAAAGTACTCAACGGTTCTCAATAACTGAAACACTTAGAAAGACCCAGTTTTCAACATAATATATCTAAATGAGTAAGAGTGCTACTACAGAATACATTCTGAAGGTCTGATGATGACCAGGTAAGTACTCAACGGTTCTCAATAACTGAAACACTTAGAAAGACCCAGTTTTCACCATATATCTAAATGAGTAAGAGTGCTACTACAGAATCCCTTTTGAAGATCTGACGATGACCAGGAAAGTACTCAACGGTTCTCAATAACTGAAACACTTAGAAAGACCCAGTTTTCACCATATATCTAAATGAGTAAGAGTGCTACTACAGAATCCCTTTTGAAGGTCTGATGATAACCATGTAAGTACTCAACGGTTCTCAATAACTGAAACACTTAGAAAGACCCAGTTTTCAACATAATATATCTAAATGAGTAAGAGTGCTACTACAGAATACATTCTGAAGGTCTGATGATGACCAGGTAAGTACTCAACGGTTCTCAATAACTGAAACACTTAGAAAGACCCAGTTTTCACCATATATCTAAATGAGTAAGAGTGCTACTACAGAATCCCTTTTGAAGATCTGACGATGACCAGGAAAGTACTCAACGGTTCTCAATAACTGAAACACTTAGAAAGACCCAGTTTTCATCATAATATATCTAAATGAGTAAGAGTGCTACCACAGAATACCTTCTGAAGGTCTGATGATAACCAGGTAAGTACTCAACGGTTCTCAATAACTGAAATACATAGAAAGACCCAGTTTTCAACATATATCTAAATCAGTTGGAGTGTTACTACAGAATACCTTCTGAAGGTCTGATGATAACCATGTAAGTACTCAACGGTTCTCAATAACTGAAACACTTAGAAAGACCCAGTTTTCAACATAATATATCTAAATGAGTAAGAGTGCTACTACAGAATACATTCTGAAGGTCTGATGATGACCAGGTAAGTACTCAACGGTTCTCAATAACTGAAACACTTAGAAAGACCCAGTTTTCACCATATATCTAAATGAGTAAGAGTGCTACTACAGAATCCCTTTTGAAGATCTGACGATGACCAGGAAAGTACTCAACGGTTCTCAATAACTGAAACACTTAGAAAGACCCAGTTTTCAACATAATATATCTAAATGAGTAAGAGTGCTACTACAGAATACATTCTGAAGGTCTGATGATGACCAGGTAAGTACTCAACGGTTCTCAATAACTGAAACACTTAGAAAGACCCAGTTTTCACCATATATCTAAATGAGTAAGAGTGCTACTACAGAATCCCTTTTGAAGATCTGACGATGACCAGGAAAGTACTCAACGGTTCTCAATAACTGAAACACTTAGAAAGACCCAGTTTTCACCATATATCTAAATGAGTAAGAGTGCTACTACAGAATCCCTTTTGAAGATCTGACGATGACCAGGAAAGTACTCAAGGGTTCTCAATAACTGAAACACTTAGAAAGACCCAGTTTTCACCATATATCTAAATGAGTAAGAGTGCTACTACAGAATCCCTTTTGAAGATCTGACGATGACCAGGAAAGTACTCAACGGTTCTCAATAACTGAAACACTTAGAAAGACCCAGTTTTCACCATATATCTAAATGAGTAAGAGTGCTACTACAGAATCCCTTTTGAAGATCTGACGATGACCAGGAAAGTACTCAACGGTTCTCAATAACTGAAACACTTAGAAAGATCCAGTTTTCAACATATATATAATTAAGTAAGAGTCCTACTACAGAATAGCTTCTGAATATTCATGAGTCTGATGATGACCAGGTAAGTACTCAACGGTTCTCAATTACTGAAACACTTAAAAAGACACAGTTTTCAACATTTATCTAAATGAGTAAGTGTGCTACTACAGAATACCTTCTGAAGGTCTGATGATGACCAGGTAAGTACTCTAGGAGTGTATTAGTTCAGTATAAATGGTGGTTCTGCATTGTGCTAAGTCACAGTCACCTAGGGCTCAACGAGATCTCTTTCGAGCTTTCTTTCAAATGAGTACCAACATTTATGTTTACGTAGTGCCATGTCTGAGGTCTACCTACCTTCGGAGTCCACCATCAGGTAAGTCAGTTCTTCGAGTCTACCACCAGGTAAGTCAGTTCCTCACAGTTACCTAGGTCTCCGGAAGTTCTTTCAAATGAGTACCAACATGTATGTTTACGTAGTGCCATGTCTGAGGTCTACCTACCTTCGGAGTCCACCATCAGGTAAGTCAGTTCCTCGAGTCCACCACCAGGTAAGTCAGTTCCTCACAGTTACCTAGGTCTCCGGAAGTTCTTTCAAATGAGTACCAACATGTATGTTTACGTAGTGCCATGACTGAGGTCTACCTACCTTCGGAGTCCACCACCAGGTAAGTCAGTTCCTCACAGTTACCTAGGTCTCCGGAAGTTCTTTCAAATGAGTACTAACATGTATGTTTACGTAGTGCCATGTCTGAGGTCTACCTACCTTCGGAGTCCACCACCAGGTAAGTCAGTTCCTCACAGTTACTTAGGTCTCCGGAAGTTCTTTCAAATGAGTACCAACATGTATGTTTATGTAGTGCCATGTCTGAGGTCTACCTACCTTCGGAGTCCACCATCAGGTAAGTCAGTTCCTCGAGTCCACCACCAGGTAAGTCAGTTCCTCACAGTTACCTAGGTCTCCGGAAGTTCTTTCAAATGAGTACTAACATGTATGTTTACGTAGTGCCATGTCTGAGGTCTACCTACCTTCGGAGTCCACCACCAGGTAAGTCAGTTCCTCATAGTCACCTAGGTCTCCGGAAGTTCTTTCAAATGAGTACCAACATGTATGTTAACGTAGTGCCATGCCTGAGGTCTACCTACCTTCGGAGTCCACCATCAGGTAAGTCAGTTCCTCACAGTCACCTAAATCTCCGGAAGCTCTTTCAAATGAGTACCAACATGTATGTTTACGTACTGCCATGACTGAGGTCTACCTACCTTCGGAGTCCACCATCAGGTAAGTTGGTTCCTCACAGTCACCTAGGTCTTCGGAAGCTCTTTCAAATAAGTACCAACAATTATGTTTACCTACGTAGTGCCATGACTGAGGTCTACCTACCTTCGGAGTCCACCATCAGGTAAGTCAGTTCCTCACAGTCACCTAGGTCTTCGGAAGCTCTTTCATATGAGTACCAATATGTACCTTTACGTAATGCCATGACTGAAGTCTACCTACCTTCGGAGTCCACCATCAGGTAAGTCAGTACCTCGAGTCCACCATCAGGTAAGTCAGTTCCTCACAGTCACCTAAATCTCCGGAAGTTCTTTCAAATGAGTACCAACATGACTATGTTTACGTAGTGCCATGACTGAGGTCTACCTACCTTCGGAGTCCACCATCAGGTAAGTCAGTTCCTCGAGTCCACCACCAGGTAAGTCAGCTCCTCACAGTTACCTAGGTCTCCGGAAGTTCTTTCAAATGAGTACCAACATGTATGTTAACGTAGTGCCATGTCTGAGGTCTACCTACCTTCGGAGTCCACCACCAGGAAAGTCAGTTCCTCACAGTTACCTAGGTCTCCGGAAGCTCTTTCAAAAGAATACCAACATGTATGTTAACGTAGTGCCATGCCTGAGGTCTACCTACCGTCGGAGTCCACCATCAGGTAAGTCAGTTCCTCACAGTCACTTAAATCTCCGGAAGCTCTTTCAAATGAGTACCAACATGTATGTTTACGTACTGCCATGACTGAGGTCTACCTACCTTCGGAGTCCACAATCAGGTAAGTTGGTTCCTCACAGTCACCTAGGTCTTCGGAAACTCTTTCAAATAAGTACCAACAATTATGTTTACCTAGGTAGTGCCATGACTGAGGTCTACCTACCTTCGGAGTCCACCATCAGGTAAGTCAGTTCCTCACAGTCACCTAGGTCTTCGGAAGCTCTTTCATATGAGTACTAATATGTACCTTTACGTTATGCCATGACTGAAGTCTACCTACCTTCGGAGTCCACCATCAGGTAAGTAAGTCAGTTCCTCGAGTCCACCACCAGGTAAGTCAGTTCCTCACAGTCACCTAAATCTCCGGAAGTTCTTTCAAATGAGTACCAACAGTACCAACATGACTATGTTTACGTAGTGCCATGACTGAGGTCTACCTACCTTCGGAGTCCACCATCAGGTAAGTCAGTTCCTCATAGTCACCTAAATCTCCGGAAGTTCTTTCAAATGAGTACCAACATGACTATGTTTACGTAGTGCCATGACTGAGGTCTACCTACCTTCGGAGTCCACCATCAGGTAAGTCAGTTCCTCACAGTCACCTAAATCTACGGAAGTTCTTTTAAATGAGTACCAACATGACTATGTTTACGTAGTGCCATGACTGAGGTCTACCTACCTTCGGAGTCCACCATCAGGTAAGTCAGTTCCTCACAGTCACCTAGGTCTCCGGAAGTTCTTTTATGTGAGTACCAACATGTATGTTTACGTAGTGCCATGACTGAAGTCTACCTACCTTCGGAGTCCACCATCAGGTAAGTCAGTTCCTCGAGTCCACCACCAGGTAAGTCAGTTCCTCACAGTCACCTAAATCTCCGGAAGTTCTTTCAAATGAGTACCAACATGACTATGTTTACGTAGTGCCATGACTGAGGTCTACCTACCTTCGGAGTCCACCATCAGGTAAGTCAGTTCCTCACAGTCACCTAAATCTCCGGAAGTTCTTTCAAATGAGTACCAACATGACTATGTTTACGTAGTGCCATGACTGAGGTCTGCCTACCTTCGGAGTCCACCACCAGGTAAGTCAGTTCCTCACAGTCACCTAGGTCTCCGGAAGTTCTTTCATATGAGTACCAACATGTATCTTTACGTAGTGCCATTACTGAGTCTACCATCATGGAGCTCAAGAAATTCGTTTTATCGTGCAAGGATTACAAAAGCGTAAAATAAAACTTCGATGAAAATAAAGCATCTAACAAACACAGTCATACAGATGATATAATTTTTTACTAGTTAGTAGCTTAGTAGTTAGGTACTTTAATGTTTTGAGTGCTTGGCTACGCTTCACTCGGCGACTTTATTTTTATTTAATAGGCATAGTCCACGGATTTAACAAACAAGAACCAGATGTAGCGTATTCGTCCAACTAAGTGAGGCACGTTGACAGCTATGTGTGCGTGACATTTGGCGACTGGCACTGTACGGACACGCGCGTCGCCGTGTCTATGTGTGTGTAAAGTTGCCAGATTATGAATAATCTCCCACTATTTTGCATATAGTTTTTGCAAACGAATATAAAAATATTACAAAGGTAATATTTTATATTCGTTTGTGGTTTTGAAGAATTTACCATAGATTTAATTAATGCTTTTAATATGTAATGCTGTTGTGAAAATTATTCAAATAAAAAATACCATTAAAGTATGCTTTTATAAATACATTTCTTAAAAAATGTAGGCTCCAAGTTAAGTTTTAACTAATTTTATTCGTAAATTGAGAAATAAATAGATAGGCTTGCGTCATAAATATTAATTAGCTAAAAATATTTTGTCATGCATACAATAAATTATGAATATCATAATCATAAATCGTAACCAAAAAAAAATGCAATTAAAAATAAATAATAGCCACAATCAATAATTTCTGTTTCTGTACTTAATGTACACACGGCGCCAAGTCAAGCTAAATAGTCAAAGTACGATTTTGATACTTATTCCCTAGGCCATAAGAACGGTACAAAGGTCAAAGTGTATAGCTTGACAAGTAGCCGCGTGTACACGAATATGTGGATCGTTTGGGGATCGAACTCAAAACAATGTATATGTATACTAATGGAAATCCTATTAGTATATTTATAAGAAAAAATATAATCTACAATATACTTTTACAATACGTTAATGTATTTTTCATTAACATGACAATCATTATTACCTACATAATCAATTGACAAGTGCATTTTCCCTAATTCAGGGAAAACGGTGTCGACGTAAACTGGCAACACTTACATATTTTCTGCAGAAATACGAATTTTATCGAAATAATATTATAAAACGGTCAAATAATCCATAGTTATCTGTAAGAATATATTCCATCTTCCCGTATTTGCTTTTAGAAACAACTTTTACAATGTTTAAAAACGCAAGACGGCATTTTATGAATTTAAAAGCTGGATCGATCGTGGCGTGTGAACTGTGCGATGCTTCGCAGCGCACTGAGTCGAGTTTGTATTCGCTTTTCAATTTTGTATTTGCTTTAGTGGCCTCACGCAAGTGTTCCGCGCGCTCTGTCTGCCTTTTATTCTATAGTCTTAGGCATAGTCTATGATTGATGCAAAAACATTATTTTATTAAAATTTAATTTTTTATACACTTACGAACCTAATTACATTATGAATTGCATGAAATGTTTATATTATTTTCATTTACAATATGTTTTCATTCAAAATTCTTAAATTTAAAATTCTATTCGGCAGAAATAATGCACGTACAGTCCACCCGTCGTAAGAGTCGTCAAGACACTGATCAACACTGATTGTAGTGATTGTCGAGTCCCGAGGAAGCGTCACGGGCGTAGCGGGGGTGCGTGGCGCGGGGCTTTTGTATAGATTTGGGTTTTTCTTGATTATTACAAAACTTAAAAACAATTATTTAAAATTAGACAATACACATTGTTAAATTAAGTATTACACATATTTTGTGTAAATTTCATACGGAATTACTTACCCGTTATAGAGAGAAAATGATAGTTAGTTTCAAAACAACCAATTTTCTCATTTTTTTTGCCAAAATTTGGTCAAGTAGATTAAAATTATAATCAATACAACTTTTTTCCTATATAGTCTAGTTTACTTGTATAATTTTTGTTTAGCAACCGCATAAAAGGATTCCTGTAGAAACTTACTTGAACCGAGCGTAATTTCAGGGTTTGAGCGCTGTAATCCCCTTAACGGTAAAACGGACGCGCGGGGACTGAAGTTAGTAGCGACCAAGCTCGACGCTTGGTCGGAGTTCAGACACGCGAAGTGCATGCATTTGCGTTATCTATGTAGATCTATGTCTGTGATCGCACCTAACCAACCAATACTAGGTACTAGGCACATTGTGGTCCTAAACCTAGACCCAAATTGAATAGCATTTGTTGCTGCAATGTTAAAATAAATTTATCCTACAAAGTCTATGCGATTTCGGTTAATTTCTGTACTAGAATAGACTAGGGTTTCGTCAAGTTTTTGTCAAACAAAAGCTAAGCCAGTTCAGTGGGCACATCACCATTCTTTCAACGAAAATATTACGCGCCCGTACTTAGCTCGAAAGCCTAGCCTCGAAAGTGGCCAAAATACATCTACGGGTATCGTGAGATGCCTCGATGGTGGCCAAAATGCTTTAAGGGGTCATGACGGTCGCGTTTTTTTTAATATAATACACCCCAGTCGTGTAACTTCCTACTCACAAAAAATCTTGTATCTATATCATGCAGGACTCCAGAGATATAACGTTTATAAGGTTTTTATGAATTTCTATAGAAATAGGGTTGTCAAAAAAAGTATGATGAGATGACATAATTATACTTACTGAGTTATAGTTTATTTTAGTTGTGGGATACTAGACATGTAGTGTCAGTGATATTTGTGTATGTTATTGAAATATCCAGCAGTAATGAAAACATTGTAAAAAATAATCGTTACCATAAAAATATGCTATCTATCTATTACTAATATTTAAAGCTGAGGTTGTTTGTTTGGTTGAACGCGCTAATCTCCGGAACTATTAGTCCGACTGGAAAATTCTTTCAGTGTTACATAGCCCATTAATTGAGGAAGGCTATAGGCTATATAAAATCACGCTAAGACAAATGGGAGCGGAGCAGGAATGAAAAATACTACTAAAATGGGGGATTTTTTGCTTTTCACCTTTCACGGGAACGAAGTCGCGCGCCAAAGTTAGTACTTATATAAATAAAAATGAATTACTGAAATGTTTGGACGCGCGACTGCCTCGTTGGTCTCGCGGCATAAATGTGCGCGTGGTATTAGTAGGTCTCGGGTTCGATTTCCGGGTCGGGCAAAGTGATATTGGTATTTTCCGTTAGGAAATTCTCAGTAGCAGCTCGTAGTCTGGTAATGTGCCCGGTATGGCAATAGGCTCGCCCTCTATTACGTGGGACCTAAAAAATCATGGCGAAATGTGGGTGTTATATCACACCTCTGCCTACCCCTTCGGGAATACAGGCGTGAGTCTATAAATAAAAATAAAATAAATTATACGCGCACAATTTCCAAACGACTGGATATTTTTTCTTTTATGTGTACGTTAATATCAGGAGAAGGTAGGTATAGGTCGGTTCATGAAAGATGACCACTGCGCAGAAATCATTTTTTAGGTCCCCGTGGAGGTGCGGGGTGAGGCGCGGGTGACATGCCAAATGGCGTGGCTATGTTCTTGACGCATTCCCTAAATGCGTCAAGAATCGAGCCACGCCATTGGTGCACGAATGTATATATGCGCGACGGCCGCCATTTGTGGTCAACTTTGTGGCAATGTACAAAAAAAATAGCGGTACAAAGTTCGCCGGGTCAGCTAGTATACAGATAAAAGAAAATATAAAAAAATAACGCTACATGATTTAGGATTTACTTACAATCTCTGTATTCGATTAAAAACTTAACACATTTGAAAATCAATAAAGTAACCAAAAGTAACTGACTGTAAACTAAGGGCAGTAGCTGAGAAAGTCTATAACGTTGCAAGGATTGACGCAGCACTCTTCGGTGATACTGATTGAAGTGTGCCTTTTCATTGCGTGCCCCTTCCGGTTGTTGTTTTTTTGGGTATGTTGCTTATCTGTGGAAAAATGAGAAGGTTACAATGAGTTTCATAGCAGGCTAACAGAGGGGTAGAGGTCCTGTGAAAATTTGACATCATTATGATCTCATCTTCTTAATATATAAAATCCTTGCGTTACTGACTGACTGACAGACACGCTACAGCCAAAACTATTGGGCGCAGGAAGCTGAAATTTGGCATGTATGTTCCTTGGGGACCGTAGGGGTGCACTAAGAAGGGATTTCCCGAAATTCCCACGGGATCGGCCAAAACGGGTAAATTTAAAAAAACTGCAGGCGTAGCTGCTTGCGTCGTCTATTCATTAATATACAGAAATGAAATGAAATTGAAATGAAATACAGGTAGTGGACTACCACTGCTAGACGTAAACCTCTTCTATGGCACACCAATGAGCTCGGAGTTCAGTTTTCCTCCCCCAGTCCCTCCCCTCTGCCTTATCACCAGGCCACAGGAAACCCTACACTACGTTTGTCGAGTAGCGGTCGCCGCTCACGAACCTCATTGCTCCAGCGACTATCGTATCTGCGTCATATAATATGACCTGCCCACTGCAACTTCAGCTTGCTTATTACATATATACATACAAAAACTCACGCCTGTTTCACCGAAGGGGTAGGCAGAGGCATATTAAAACGCCCACTTTTCGCCAGTGTTTTGATCCCACGTAATAGGTGGAGAGCCTATAGCCGCTTATCGGGATATTTTGTTTGCCAGAGCCTCGTCCGTTGATCGGCAGGTGCACCACTTGCAGGTGAGGTTGGCTTGGGACCCTAAGTTCTTGGTGGGAACCCTATGCACCCTTTGCTTACTCGCTACCCCTTGCTTATTCGCTAAGCTATATTGGTTACATTAGTTCTCTGTCGGATAATTTATCTTCTAAACTGATCTATAAACAAGTGACATATCTATGTTTCAGGAATAAAAGGTGATATAAGTATGTAACGTATTTTTATACGGCTATAGTTATTGAATTATCGGTGCTATCTAAAAATGGAGCTCTCTCAAAATAAATAGATTTTTATTTAACCGAACTGAACTTCCTGATAACATGGAGACCCGCGTGGATAGTAGGTACATCTCACTGTAAATCATCACAAAGTAGTCGGAATTTTGCGTTAATGATTTCTGATTTTTCTGATTTCTGATTTCTGATTTTCTGATTTTCTGATTTTTTAAAAGACAACTCCCGCATTAGGACTAAATCCTGTGTCGCGGGGAACTTTACAGACATACAACTAACGGACACAATGAACACCCAGACTCGAAACAACAATTTATGAATCACACAAAGTGATGTCTCGTGTGGGGATCGAACCCACAACACTCGGCGCAGTGTCAAGCGGTGAGGCGGCTGCTTAAACCACTACGCCAACCGTGCAGTCAATGGGATCGGGAAATAGTGCCTGAAGCTCAACTGCCCTTTTCCATATTATCTTCTTTACATATAGAGCAACTGAAATTAAGAACAAGTAAAGTAACGAGTTCGATGCCCGGGTCGGGCAAAAGTGTTACTGGGTTTTTCCGAATTCTCAGTAGCAGCACGGAGTCTGGTGATGTGCCCGGTAACGGCAATAGGCTCGCCCCCTATTGCGTGGGACCTAAAAATTTAAATGTTACACTTCTGCCTACCCCTTAGGGGAAACAGGCGTGAGTCTATAAATAAATAAATAATAAAGTAACGGAAAAGTGGATCAGCGTAGCTTGGCCTTTTGTGCCTATCCCTAGCGTACTCGTGGTACTAGTTACCATCATAATCATCTGCCCGCCACAGTCTACTGCTGGATATATGCCTCTCCTCTCTCTCTCTCTTCGTGGGTGTTATGCCTGACCTGATTGCCATCAATGGCGTCTGAGAGCCTCGAAAGGCTTTAAGCTAGTTTAATTAGTGCATTGTAAATATCAAGCACCTAAATGTTAAGTTAATTGGATATTACTTACATTCTAAGACTTTAGAAGCGAGGTACTCGAAGTCCCCGTGCCTGCAAACGCGGTCAAAGGCTGTGGATAGCTGCCGACCGCAGAGCTGTATCATCAGTTCAGAGTTTTCATCGGCGGATGCTGCGGTTAAAGTACATGCCACCAACACAACACACAGTAGCTTCATTTTGGAGCTGGAAAACGATAGAATTGTTTTAAAGAGAAACCGAAGAAGCTTGTGGCCACAGTTCTGGCCGATATTCGGGCATTCGTTCCAAAAAAATATTTTGTTTATCTATCAACTCATTTAAAAAAGCTTATGGTGCTCACTCGGTGGATCCACGTGAAGAACATTCTAAATATAACCTTAGGAGTAATACCTAGTACGATAGTATATAGACTAGTACGATAGCATAATATTCGACAATGTTAATGACCTCAAAAAAAATCCTTTTATACTTACCGTCTCAATATCAAAGAAGTACAACAAACTTTTCTGTATAAACACAGTAAAAATTGATTTCACCAAACGTTTATAAACTACAATGAAAGAAAGCGGCAAACATGTAACTCTGCACTAAAGAATATAGTGTCATCAGTTAAATGGCTGAAAGGTTAAACGTAATCATAATGTATGAAGATATCTACACATGTGCCGTCGGATCTGACATCCGCACAGCAGCTAGTGATAAGAATAATATCGAAGATAAGTCGCAAAATACCAGTCAGTGTGAAGCGGGTACCGAGTAATTAGGCTTATGCCGGCAGAAATCATGATTGTCCTCACGTTATCCCGCTTACATCCAGGACTACACGGCTTCGCGCCCGAGTTCCGCTTACTGCTCTTACCAGATTTGACAGAATATCAACTTTGCCACAGAGCGACTGCCATTTGACCTCCGCAACCCAAAGGGATAGCGATATTGTTAGACCAGTATCGGTTTATTTGAGGGTACTGACTCTTCGTAACGACTGTCAAAGATCTTCATGACAGCCGGGACCGCCGGTTTAACGCGCTCTCCGATGCACGAAGCAAGCGATAATTACCATTTAAATACGCACTTAACTTCGACAGCGCGCCGTGGATTCGAACCCGATACTCTCTGCATGGCAGTCCGTTGGTATCTCCACTAGGCTATCAATTGGAGATAATAACTGATTAGCACTAAATGGTTGGTTAACTGGTTCGAATCTACAGCGCGCACTACTGCCACCAAATTGTTAAATATCGCTTGCCCTATGCCTCCGGAGTCGGCAGAAATAACCGGTGGATATTGCCGACGGGGTGTGTGTACGGTCTTTAGTGAGACAAACAAGTTGGCTAGAGATAATAGCTTCTTAGAACCAGCAACACATCGTTTACGTTAGATTTTTTGTTCTTGCTTTCTCGGTATTGTGGGGTGTATCTTCCGTCATTACTTGAGATGAACATTCAAGTTGGGCCGGTGGAAAAGTTTTGTAAGACTCCTAAGGATCGTGAAGCCCACTCGTTTTTATGTGTAGACAGCAAATGAGCAGGATATATATATATATATATATATATATCGCGGAGAAGCGAATACCGCCATCCATGGATATAAACAACACCAGAGGATGAGGGGAGTCACAAGTACCTTGGGATCCGAAAACGTATAGGAAAAGGAATAGGAAGAGGAGCAAGATAAAGAAGACAGGAAAGAGGATTAAGCCTTAGGCACTCTCAATTACTGAACGAACTGCAACATATTCTGATGCAGTTCATTTGTGATTTAGGATATTATTAGCAAGAATGAACAGTTACCTTCTGAGTCACAGTCTAAACTAGTTCAGAAGGTACGGATATACTGCTAACAATAACCTAAAATCAATCAAGTTTATTATTTGTCATCTGTATAGGTTTATCATGGCAATAAAGAATTTTGAATTTGAATTTAGTAAGTGATCAGAAGCAGACCTCGGGCTCAGTAAGCAGACCTGTAGTCTTGGATGCAACCGGGATAACGCTAGGGCGGTGATGATTTCTGCCGGCATAAGCGTAGGTACTCGGTACCCACTTTACACTGCTATTTTGCGACTTATCTCTATTAACATATCTCCAATGGTAATTGACTGGTTTCAAAGTTATCTGTTTGGACGCCGGCAGCGTACCTAACTACCTATACGTGTTGATGAGTCGTACTCTTCGTCGTACTTGGTGTAATACAACTGTCGGGGTACCTACCGCAGGGTAGCGTGTTATCTCTCTTACTTTTCGCAATTTTCATAAACTCTAATCTCCAAACAGCTACTTTCGTCCTATCACCTTTATGCAAATGATTTGCAGACATATTCACAGGCACCATTAAGCCTTCGGCACTCTCACTTACCTACTGAGCGAACCGCAACATATTCTGTTGCGGTTCGCTCAGTAAGTGAGAGTATATTGTTACGAACTTTACTTCGATTCTCACTAAAAACACCGCGATGTCCTCTATGGCCAGTAGCGGTGGTCTTAGGCTGGTTTCAGAGAGACGCGCGCGCCAAACGCGCTCAAACAGCGCGTTTGGCGCCCGGACCACTGTGAAACGAGTTCGCGTTTCTCTTTGCAATGTATGAGGCTGGTTTCAGAGTGACGCGGCACGCGCCGTCAGCCAGCGCGTCTCAACAGCGCGTTTGGCGCGCGGACCACTGTGAAACGAGTTCGCGTTTCTCATTGCAATGTATGAAGCTTCGGCAGCGCGGCCGGCGCGCGCGTCTCACACGCGGCGCGTTTGAACTGCGTGACTATGAAACGCTACTACTACTCTACTGTAATTGTAAGCGCACGCGTGTGGCCGACGCCGGTCAAACGCGTGACTCTGAAACCAGCCTGAAGCTTCAGCAGCGCCGGCCGACAGCGCGCATCTCACACGCGGCGCGTTTGAACTGCGTGACTATGAAACGCTACTACTGTGGCCGGCGCCGGACAAACGCGTGACTCTGAAACCAGCCTAACATGAATCGCGTTTAGCATACTAGTCATGCTAGCTTAGTCAATCCTTACAGTACTACCACGTGTGAATTTGTTTATATATATCTTCATAAAATCATTTGCCCTGACTGCCATATCTTCGCAGAGCCCACACTACAGAATTTAGAAACAGAATTTGGACAGCAACTTTTTAAGACGTAGACCTTCACTAAGGTCTTCGTACATGTTCTTGTATTCCATCCCTATGAACATTATTAAAATATGGGTAGGTAATACACCGCTCTCATTCACTATTTTGGAAACTATAAAATTACTATGAAAATGCGAACAATGGCTACTATAAGTATTTATTTAAATATTGTATAGATAGCCCTTAGCAGCGATAGCCTAGTGGGGAGACCAACGGACTGAGCTACGCAGAGGGTCTCGGGTTCGCATCCACGGCGCGCACCAATGAATTTTCGGAGTTATGTGCGTATTCAATTGTTAATTATCGCTTGCTTAACGGTGAAGGAAAACATCGTGAGGAAACCTGCATGTCTGAGAGTTCTCCATAATATTCTTGAAGGACATGTGAAGTCTACCAACCTGCACTTGGCCAGCATGGTCGACCTTACCCTTCTCATGGTGAGAAAAGGCCCGTGCGTATACGATATGAGATATTATATTCATTTACCACATGTTTCTTAAAATGAATGAATGTGCAGTAGGTATATTGTTATATAGATACATGTGATGCATAATCGCACGCACGAACCAAACAGGACATACAACGAATCTCACGGATGTCACCTCCAATAAAGTTCAAGATCTAGCCTCTTTTGAATAACATAATAAACTTCGTGACTCATGGCTGTATTTCTAAGTAAGTTGTATTTAAAGCCGGCATCGTTTACAACTAAATTATAAATATTCATCATCATCATCATGCATAGGCTGCATAGGGTTCCCACCAAGAACTTAGGGTCCCAACTGTCCCAAGCCAACCTCACCTGCAAGTGGTGCACCTACCGATCAACGGACGAGGCTCTGGCAAACAAAACATCCCGATAAGCGGCAATAGGCTCGCCACCTATTACGTGGGATCAAAACACTGGCGAAAAGTGGGCGTTTAATATGCCTCTGCCTACCCCTTCGGGGAAACAGGCGTGAGTCTATGTATGTATGTATCATCATCATCGTCCTAGCGTTACCCAATTGCATCGAAGACTTTATTAAGCCTTGGAACCCAGGGTCTGCTTACTAGTCTAACTAGATATGAGAGAATATCATACTGAACAACTGCCGTATGACCGCTTTAATCTAAAGAGATTACATGCTTTAGACCAGTTTCACTGCATGTGAGATATAACAAGCTTCCTCATAATACAAGACAACAATCGATGAAAAAGTTTAAAATCATTGTTCATCCTCATGTTAATATTTAAAATCCTTGCGTTACTGACTGACTGACAGACACGCTACAGCCGAAACCATTGGGCGCATGAAGCTGAAATTTGGCATATATGTTCCTTGGGGACCGTACGGGTGCACTAAGAAGGGATTTCCCGAAATTCCCACGGGATCAGCCAAAACGGGTAAATTAAAAAAAAATGCAGGCGTAGCTGCTGGCGTCCTCTAGTAGGTATAAGTATATAATTTACTTTATCTTCATCATCATAACTTCACGCCTTTTATCCCCGAAGGGGTAGGCAGAGGTGTATTACACACCCACGTTTCGAGAGTTATGTTTAGGTCTCAATTGTAATAGGGTGCGAGGCTATTGCCAATATAATCTAGTTGCAGTTATAGACAAGCTGGTGATAGGATATAATGTCGTTTCGGCGGCCCCTAAACTTGTGTTACACGAAATGTCACTTACCTACATTACATTTCAAAGCGACTGCCCATCATGAGAGGAGCAAGTTAGTGGTAGTTTTCCTTAAGAATTAAGTGCACCTACATAATCCATAGGCCATCATATATCAAATGCTGCTCATGCCTTTGCAAATTATGCAGCCTTGAACATAAGATTGTATGAACCTACATCAATAATATTACGTACGCATTATAATATAAACAATCACTTGCTTCAACAAAAAACGCGCGTATCTTCCATTGGCATTAAAACAATAACCTTTACCATCACAAAGAGCATTCCTAAAAAAAGGATGATCTAATAGGTATCGACGAGACGATTGGTACGAAGTTACGAACAATAAGTTTTTATAAATGAGTTTTTAGTCTCAATTCCACGAATCACAATACGATGAATGGTTTACACCTCAAACATCAAACGATAGGAGATCCGTATCCCACACACTTATAAATGTTGTTGTGATCATTACGTTTTCCTTTTGAACAGTGCTCTAAAATGGTAGTCCGTGTGTTCGCGTTGTTGAGTAAAATATATAGAATCGCTGTTTGATATTCTTAAAATGAAGTGTTTTGTCAAGTGTGTTGTTTTATTTGGATTTTTGTGCATGTCTGTGATATCTGGTAAGTACAAGTATTGTTATATTGAAATGTTATGCAATGAAGTTTGTACATTTAATATCATCAAAACTTAACAAAGATATAATATTATTAGGTATCCTATGTAGGTGTCCCACCACATCCTATATTAAAAGCTTCAAAGAAATCCACATTGGACCCATGTCTCCGGATATGTAAGCCTACCAAAGTTCCGTGTATTTTCCTAATATACCTACTACTTAATGGAAAATACACGAGATAGATAGACACATAGTCTCCTCTGGGACATTTGCAACTTAATCATTAAACTAGCGCAATCTTGGAAAGCACAGTACTTAGTTGCTTTAAAATATCTCCATTATCTTGTAATATATAGACAAAACTTAGCCTTACCCTTCTCATAGTGTGAAGAGGCCCGTGCCCAGCAGTGGGAAGGTTTATATACAGGGCCGATCATGATGATATAGACTAAATATGTATTACAAGATAAATGGAAAGCTTACAAACAGTTAGGCAGTTGCTATTGGCTCGGGGTTGGAAGCGTCCAATTCAATGGCGTAATTACGGGTAATCCCGCCCCAGGTCTCCGTTGTCATAAGACCCGCGATTTCGAAAACGGCGTTGCACCGCTCAGCACTACATACACCAGTGCTGCCCACCTTGCTACCTGTAAATGTTGTTTTCCTTGAGCGAGTGTCTAGGGCCTAACTAACCATTTGGCGACTCACCGTCTACCCATTCTGATAATATTATCAATATACCACTTAGAAAACACGCTGTGTTTATCTATAGTTCGTTACTAATCTAGAGTTCTAGACCAATACATTCTAAACCCATCCTAAGAGCCCGGGATTATTAGATTTCCTCACAAGCTGCAAAAGTTCTGTTCTTGCTGCGGCTGGCCAATTAAGGAGTGCCATTTTAGAATAAAACATTGACACCTTCCTCAGGAGTCACACCATCAACTGGTGAAAACCGTGCAAAAATCCTTTCAGTAGTATTATAGTTTATCGCATTCACAGACTGGGCAGATACTTCAGTTTATAATATAATTATGTTTATAATAAGTGATTGAACGAAGATTGAGAGAAGAGAGTGTAATTTCACAAAACCAATTCGGTTTTATGCCTGGTCGAGGCACAACAGATGCCATTTTCGCGATCCGCCAACTATGCGAAAAATACAGAAGTGCACATAAAAACTTGCACATATTTTTTGTGGATCTCGAAAAGGCATACGATCGGATACCCCGAGGTTTTGTGGTGGGCCCTTAAGAAGAAAAGTGTGCCTGGGAAGTATGTTCAGTTAATCCGAGCGATGTACAATAGATGTTCAACCCATGTCCGGTCCACAGTGGGCAACACCGGCAACTTTAATGTGGCTGTAGGCTTACACCAAGGGTCAGCTCTCAGTCCGTACCTTTTCCTGCTTGTAATGGACGCTCTCACGGTGGACTTGCAGGCAAAGGCTCCGTGGTGTATGCTGTTTGCCGATGACATTGTTTTAATTGACGAGAGTGGCCTTGAGGTCCAGAGCAGACTGACAAAATGGTGGCAAAGACTGGATAGTGTAGGCCTGAAAGTCAGTAAAAGCAAAACTGAATACATGTTTTGCGACTTCGGCGGTCTCTCCAGTCCCGTGCCAATATCTCTGGCTGGACTGCCTATATCAGTCAGCTCCGACTTCCGGTACCTCGGGTCACTCATTCAAGGGGAAGGGGAAATAAACAGCGATGTCACGCACCGGATCAATTGGGACGGATAAAATGGCGACAGGTCACTGGAACAACGTGTGACCCACGGATGCCCCTTAAATTAAAGGGCAAAATTTACAAATCCATTATAAGACCTGTCGCACTGTATGGATCGGAATGCTGGGCCGTGAAGAATAAGGATGTAAGAAGATGTAGCATGAGGATGTTGAGATGGATGTGTGGGGTGACGAGGATGGATAGAGTTAGAAATGAGTATATTAGGGGTAGTTTGAAAGTTGCACCGGTGCAAGAAAAGCTGAAAGGAAATCGTTTGGCGTGGTAAGGGCATGTAATGAGGAGGGATGAAAATCATGTAACTAGAAAAGTGATGAATTTGAGAGTTGAGGGACATAAAGCAAGAAGGAGACCAAAGAAAAGATGGATGGATTGTGTGAAGGATGACATAAATGAAAAGGAAGTGAATGTTCTGATGACATCTAATAGAAGAGAATGGAAGAAAAAGACATTCTGCGCCGACCCCAAATGATTTGGGAACAGGGCAGGCAGAAGAAGAAGAAGAAGGTATAGATAGATAAAATAAGTAGATCATAAGCTGATATTCTGTCATATTTGGTTATACTAGTAAGTGGATCCCGGACTCCAATGCGTGTAGACATATTTTTTTTTTTTGTTGACTACGGTGGAAACCCTCATTATGCGCCATCTCAACTCGACGCCAACCCGGCCAGTGTGTAATCAATCGGGCTTGGGATTGGCGGAGGAGGTACGTGGAGGCTCTCACCTAAAGGCGTTCGGAGCATACTCACTAAAACCACCGCGGTGTCCCTACGGGTCCCGTGCAGTGGCGGGGTCACGCGATTCGCGGATAGCATACTTTTCCGTGACCCCGCCTGCGATTGGCCCGGGATTGGCCCGCCATTGATGTTGGCGGGACCCGTCCCGTTATGACTTGGGTGGCGGCACGGACACTACGCCGCCTCTTTGCCTTTTGGCGGACAGGGAGCAGCCCCAGCGCTCGCACTAGAATGGCCGCAGAGGATACAGAGGCATCCTGACAACACCGCATTTCCTCTTCCTCTGCGGCCACACCGCGACGCAACAAATGGTGCGCCCCCATTTGGTCGCGGGAGATAGGGCCCGCGGCAACGCAACACCGACATGCCTATCCTCCCGCGACTGCGCCCGATTGCAAGGGATAGAAAGAACTATCCCCCGCACCCGCACCTTTGGACGCATCCTACGCAGGCTCCCATCAAGCCCCCACGGAGCGTCCGCTTCCGGGATCTCGCTTAGCTTGACCGTGGGTGCCCTAACCACGGTTACTGAGCCCCTCCACCACAACAAGGTGGAGATCCCACAGGAGGGAATGCGTGTAAGTCTGGAATGCAACCAATATAAAACTAGTATAAGTAGATAAAAGCTGCTGTGACGTGAAAACTGCACATATATTTTCATTAAATTTTGCATTTATAATATTAGTGTTACGCCATCTATCGGTGAAGAAGATCTCTACTAGAAGAGATTGAATGTATCGGTGGTTTAAAGGTAATTCAGCTATTCTGTACCAGATGGCGTTACTGTATCGAGTAATAGACTGTTCGAGATTATTTCGACAGTTTTGTAGAAGCATCTAGAATGCGCTAGTGATGTTATCCGGCCAGTATAAATAGAGCGCGACCGAACGGAACGGACACAGTTACAATTGGAAGAACGGAAAGCGATCAAGATCAAGCGAAGGGAAATAAGTCGGAAGTGTTTAGTGTTGTTCTAGTGGTGTTTTTTTTAGTGTTGTGAAAATAAGTGTGTGTATCTAGTGTTATTGTGTTAGTGAATAAAGTGCAGTTTTTCTGGCATAGTGTGTATAATTTATCACGAACCCCAGCTCTTAACAAATTGGTGTCAGAAGTGGGATAAATTATGCCGGTTATGCCGAAAGAAGAAACTGAAGGAGTGCGCACCAGGAACCAGCGCCAGCAAGACCTGGACCAGAGACGCTTCGAAGACGTTCCTACTCCATCGTCTGGTGGACCAGGCGACTACGCGGCTGCAGTGGAGCCTGCAAGCGCCACACACTCCGTGACGGTGCCCGACATCGCGGCTCTGATGGCGTTCATGCAGGAGCAGGCCCGCCGCGCGCCGCCTGGAGGAACAGCTACAGCGCAACAAGGAGGAGCAGGCTCGCCGTCAAGAGGAGCACGGGCGCCGCCTGGAGGAACAACTACAGCGCGACAAGGAGGAGCAGGCCCGCCGTTTGGAGGAACAGCTGGTGGTGATGAAAGACCTCAGCGCCGCTGTAGGGAAGGACCTGAAGGTGGTAAAGGAGGAGCTCCAGCAGCACGAGGCTCGTATCAGCGACGTGGAGAAGCTCGTACACGACCAGCTTGAGACTCGCGTCGCCTCTATAGAGAAGCGCGTACACGACCATCACGAGACCTGTGTCGCTGAAGTGGAGAGGAGATTGCGTGGGCTCGGATCCAACGAAGTGACATCTGCGACTGTAGAGCCCTCACCTCGTAGGTTAAAGGTTCCACCATTTGATGGCTCGTCATCATGGTCTGCATACAAGATCCAGTTTGAGGCTGTGATGCGATCGAATGGGTGGACCAAAGAACAGGCCTTAACCGCCCTAACCTTGGGCCTTCGCGACCGGGCCTTGACAGTGTTGGAGGCACTCGGACAAGACGTCACCTACGAGAAGCTTCTGGAGGCGTTGGAGGCGAGGTACGGAGACGCGCACCTCGAACATGTGTATCGTGCTCAGCTGAAGGACAGGACACAACGCAACGGAGAAACTCTGCAGCAGTGGGCTCTAGAGGTGGAAAAGCTGGTCAGGAAGGCATACCAGTCGTCGCCTGCGCTTATTGACGGGAACCTCGTACAGGTGTTTACAGATGGGATCCGGGACCTGGAAGTTAGAGCAGCGGTAAGACTTGGGCACTTCAAGTCCCTGAAGGCAGCCTTAGCCTACGCTCTGGAGGTGGAAGCAGCGCGTCACGAGGATCGAACTTCCTGCATCAGGGAAGTTGTGTCGTCACCTCGGTGCTACAACTGCGGAGAAAGAGACCATATCCGCTTGAGCTGCCCAAAGCGTAAGCGGCACGTTGGTACCCTGTCTCCACCAAAGGGGTCACCTGACGTACCTGTCTGGCGGCAAGAGCAACGTAGCGCAGATGCTCTGACAGGTAGGGCTTACCCCGACCAACGCAAACACTGTGCAAGACAGGAAGCGAAGCCGGCAGCGCTGGTGAGAATGTTGAAGATGGATCTGAGCGACGGATGGAAAGAAGCTTTGCAGAGTGCTCAGCAAGACGACAAGGACATACAGCCGATTCTCGAATGGAAGAAATCAGACGCTCCTAGGCCCAAATGGAGTGATATCGCAGCAATGAGCCCTGTCACCAAAGGTTATTGGGCACAGTGGGAAAGCTTGGTTGTCCAGGATGGAGTTCTGTGCCGCAAATGGGAAAACGCTCGAGGTAACCAATGCCATCTGCAAATGGTAGTACCCAAGACTAAGGTGCCGGAAGTACTACGGCTCTATCACAATGGTGCTTCGGGAGGTCACATGGGTGTTAAGAAGACGCTTACTAAGGTCCGAGAGCGGTTTTATTGGCTGCACTGTCGGAATGACGTCGAGGATTGGTGCCGCAAATGCACAAGTTGTGCGGCTGTGAAGGGGCCACATACTCGTAGCAGAGGTGCATTCAAGGTGTGCAATGTAGAAGCTCCATGGGGGTCGGGACGGCGGATGTCTGGGAGGATGAGGACTCGCTGCGACCGGAGGGCGAACAACAAGGGCTTCGATGAGGGGTCATTGGTGTGGCTTCATGGCCCAGTACGAAGCAAAGGCAAATCGCCTAAGTTACAAGCCAGATGGGACGGGCCATATCGCATAATTATCAGGATGAACGACGTCACCTATCGAATCCAGAAGGGGTCGCGAGGTGCACCGAAGATAGTTCATGTGCACCGGTTGGCTCGTTACCATGGGTCCAACGATGTTCGAGACGAACACGTTTAAGAGGGGGGCAGTGTTACGCCATCTATCGGTGAATGGGGGTACTAGAAGAGATTGAATGTATCGGTGGTTTAAAGGTAATTCAGCTACTCTGTACCAGATGGCGTTACTGTATCGAGTAATAGACTGTTCGAGATTATTTCGACAGTTTTGTAGAAGCATCTAGAATGCGCTAGTGATGTTATCCGGCCAGTATAAATAGAGCGCGACCGAACGGAACGGACACAGTTACAATTGGAAGAATCGACAGCGATCAAGAAGCGAAGAGAAATAAGTCGGAAGTGTTTAGTTCTAGTGGTGTGAATAGTGTGTTTCATTAGTGTTGTGAAAATAAGTGTGTGTATCTGGTGTTATTGTGTTAGTGAATAAAGTGCAGTTTTTCTGGCATAGTGTATATAATTTATCACGAACCCCAGCTCGTAACATTAGTAACTAAAATATAGCGAACCATAAGAGAGGCTTTTATCCAGTAATGGACTATAAATAAATAAATAATCATTTATTTGCAGACATTGAAGTCTGAATTAGATTATAGACATTGACATCAAAACATATTCATGAATTACAAATAAGCATAATAACAAAAATAACATAATTGAAATACATCACAAATCTGTATATATGTATACTAGCTGACCCGGCAAACGTTGTTTTGCAAAATATTTTTTTTTTTTTTTTGAAAAATAGATGTTGGCCTAAACGAAAACTGTGACACGAGAATTTTATATATTAGATAAAATCCTTGCGTTACTGACTGACTGACAGACAAGCTACAGCCAAAACTATTGGGCGTAAGAAGCTGAAATTTGGCATGTATGTACATATGTATGTTCCATGGGGACCGTAGGGGTGCACTAAGGAGGGATTTCTCGAAATCCCCACGGGATCGGGCAAAACGGGTAAATTAAACAATGTGCGGGCGTAGCTGCGCGCATCATCTAGTTACATAATAATTTAATAAACTATGGCTGGCTGATGATGATGATAAAATAACATACGACTATTCTTTTCAGCGACATCGGTATCCATATCAAACCTCAGTGGCTCGTGCATCCGATGCCTGTGCCACGTGACGGGCTGTGAACTGAACCGAGGCTGCAACGAGGGATACTGCGGGCCCTTCTTCATCTCCAGGGTGTACTGGGTGGACGCTGGCAAACCTACGCTGCCTGATGATGACCCTACTAGGCCAGAAGGTAAGCCTTCTCTCTGAGTATTTTTCCTCTGCCATTGTTATCAGATGGCTCAAATAACAGCTGTAGAAAAGGCGAGAGCAACACAGAATGCCAAGAAAAGTATCTATTAACCATGCTGAAGAAAGCGTAGACACGGAGCAGAAAAGCTGTAGTAAGAGCAGGAAAATTTGTGACTTCACGTTCTGAACTTACACTGATTCATCATATCAGCCGAAAGACGTCGACTGCTGGACATAGGCCTCCCCCAAGGCTCTCCACATAGATCCTGAGCCACCCGCATCCATCCGCTGCACCCGACCCCCAAAAGATCGTCAGGCCACCTTAGGGGAGGCCTACCTCTGCTACGACGTCCTGTGCCTGGCCGCCACTCCAGAACCTTACACTGATTAGACGATGCAATACGGAAACTGCTACTCGCACCTTGACATTCTGTGAAAGAATATTCAAACAAAAAGCCTCTTAAAGATTTTTTCTTTTTCTCTCTGTAGTCAAAGAGAGACAAACAATATTTCGATCTTCATAATTATTTCGAGCCTGGGTAATCTTGTAGTCCGATATTTGCATGTTTGAAAGTCTCCAAGATACACGATTCATACCTGAAGCGGTTGTTGTCATCTAAAAGGAATATAGAAAACGTAGAGGATTTTAGGGTTTCTTGACTCTTCCGAAACGAAAATTTATTCAGTGTAAATGATATACAGGGTGGCGCTACCATAGGGGCACTTTTTGAACAGAAGCATAGCGTACAACATTCTGAAGCCTTGTACCAAAAATCAATTAAATCGGTGCAGTAGTTTAGCCACAATATCGATTTTAAATTCCGCAATTTGTGCACATGCTTTGAATTCCACAAAGCTGATACAAAACGGTCAACGACCCTACATTGCACACCCCGACTCGCTCCGACGCGACGCCTCGACGTCATCCGAAGTTAGGCTCAGCGCAGCGGAGAGGATTTTATTAACGCACTTGAAAATAAACTGTATTTTTTTACAATAAAGTGCATAAATGCTTGAACCTGACAAAAAACATTCGCGCGTCCTCGAAGATATGCGGGAATCCTCGCGCGGCGTCGAGTCGGCGCCCGAATCGTAGTGAGTCGCGGCGCGCAATGTAGGGTCGTTGACCGTTTTGTATCAGCTGTGTGGAATTCAAAGCATGTGCAAAAATTGCGGAAATTAAAATCATTATTGTGGCTAAACCACTGCACCGATTTAATAGATTTTTGGTACAAGGCTTCAGAATGTTGTACGCTATGCCTCTGTTTAAAAAGTGCCCCTATGGTAGCGCCACCCTGTATAAGATCTTGGTCCATTTGTTTGATGTCCCCATCTTTTCACACACATTTCATATTAGGTTCTTTTTATAGTAATAGGCGGCAGACGAGCAGACGGATCGCCTGATGGTAAGCAATTACCGCCGCCCATGGACACAAGTAACACCGCAGGAGTCACAAGTGCGTTGCTGTCCCTTGGGGTTGGGAAAAGGGGTAGGATGAGGCAGAAGGTATAGGGGATAGGGCATCCGACACTCTCACTCACCGAACGAAACGCAACAGTTTAGGTACTGTTACTTTACGTCAATTTTCTATGAGAGGGTAGTACCACAGTCAAATAATCCATACAGTCGTTCGACGAACGCGTCTAGACGGGTCAATCGCGCGGGGGACAAGAGGTGAGACGCGGGAAGAGCGGTACCTACTTACGTATATCACTTTAGTTCCTAACTAGGTACATGTTTTTGGGGGCTGGCGCGTGCTTGTTTTTTGTTAGTTACTTATTTATTTGCTTATGAATATTAATTAAGATGGTACATACGACTTGTGCTGTGAGACATTGCAATTCTTCATGCTTCAATTAAATATTTAAAAAATAAGCATTTAAAAAATCTGCGATTTCATCAATTTACTTACACAAAAATTAAAAATTCATTAAATTTAATTATTTATATTATTTTGAAACGTATGTATATACCTGTATCCACTTAAAATAATGTGCACGTACCCACTAATCTACTAACTTTTTACAATATCTCATGTCTGGCCAAATCTAATGCTAATATATAAAACTGAATAGTTTGTTTGTTTGTTAGAAAGCGCTAATCTCAGTAACTACTGGTCCGATTTGAAAAATTCTTTCAGTGTTAGATAGCACATTTATCGGGGAAGGCTATAGGTTACATAACATCACGCTATGAGCGACGGGAGCGGAGCAGTAGCCTTAAATAACGCGGGTGTAACCGCGGGCATCCTCTTGTCACAGAATAAAGTAGTAATTACTGTACGTAAACAACATGGCAGACGTAAGAAAATAAGCGTTGTAAGGTAATATTCGATTCAAGCGTGATTTTAATTTCATGCAATAAGTACCTAACCTAGTACCTTCGTATTAGGGAAGTGTACCTACCAAATATTAATATGTATCTTGGTAACGGCGCGTCCTAGCTAAAAAATAACCATATTTTTGGCCCCCTTTTGCAAACCCCACACATGTTCTCAGTAATCTTATAGCCCGGACACCCATCCATAAAATGACCTTGATGTCTATTGCTTTACCTTAACGTAGTTTGCTCGAAAATAGATCTTCAAAATACTTCATATTGATAACATAGGCTCTGCAAGCTGATCCCATGGTTGCCCATACATTAAACGACCGCTATATCAATCGCTTTATTTTGACTAGGTTTGTACGATAACCACCTAGTGAATATAATATATCTGAAAAAATGCTTCATATCCTTAACCGCCTCCTACGACACTTGCGGTATGAAATAGGTGCTGACTGACACTTTGTATGCAAAGCTGTCACCGCAAGTGCAAACTAAATGCAAACTGTTTTATAATAATTATTTTCATCTAATAAATAAGTGATTTACACTATAATATTCATATAGCGTAGCAATTGTTATATTTTTCTAAAATAAATAGACGATGTTTAAATAAGTAGGTATTGTTTAAATGTGGCAGCCCTAGCTTCCTTACCCTTGTCTAGACGTTGTCGGCTTTTTCTTCGAGATCAAAGGCGTCAAACTACTGTATGTCTTTATATACTGTGGTAGTACTTCCCCGGTCGAGCCGGCCAAATTCATGCTGAAATCAGCAAGGCTCTACTACCGTAAAAAAGTTTTTAATAAATAGATATATTTTAAATAATTTGTTTTCTCCACAGCTTTCGAAGATTGCGCAAAGGATTACCACTGTTCAATCAAGATTGTCAGCAGTTACATGGCAAAGTTTGGAAAGGCAAGTATAATTAAAAATATATAGGTATTTTTTTTTATACAGCCTAGATTTCAAACTTTTAAAACTGCGCATTTAAATGGAGAACAAAACATTATTTTATCATAGCTGTTGTGACTGTTGTTGGACTCATTTCTGCAGATTAAAGATTATACTTAGTTGTTCTTATAATCTGATGTTTTCAATATTGTTGACTGCTGGCTGTTTAAGCAGCCTCGTTGTCGTTTAAAACTTTGCTCAGGGTTGTGCGATCCCGACCCGAGACTACACTTCGTTTCATTCTCAAATAGTTGTATCATGTCTAGAAGCTCGTATGTCCATTGTTTGTACGTTGGTAGAGTCCCCTACGGCTACTTTAATTAGAGCAAGAATTTTCTAAAAAAATTACTTATTTTGTTTTCAGGACTGCAACGGCGACGGAGTAACCGACTGCTTCGATTACATGATGATCAACTACCACGGCGGGGTCGCATGTTCGAAGCCGCTGTTCACGTCAGCATCTGGCATGAAGTGGCTGGCTCGCTACAAGGAATGCCAATCAATGTCTGCACAAAGTTTCTCGTCTATGGACAAAAATAAACGCCCACAGAAAGGGATGCCCTTACCATTCTTTAGATAAATTATAAGATACACAAACGATTTCAATTAAATGATAAATATGCGTATTAATGTAAATATTTAAAGTTTAACGCCTAATACTGACGAAAGATAACGATGCTTCTAATAGTATATTAATAATATATAAATGTAAATAAAAATTATAATATTAAAGATAAAGGTCACATTCTCTTTTTATTTGCATGTCGCGTCGGTCATTTCGATTGACTCCAACCATCAACGGTCGTAATTACAAGATTACTTTCATTTAAAGCGTAGAGCTACTTTTATGTATGTGCATTCGAAATCGCAAAGTTTGAAAGTACTAAGTAGAAAATATGGTTGAAAACGAATGTTCGAACAAAAATAGCTATCGCTTTCGTCCACAAACTGACAGCGCAGTGACTCATTAGTCGATCAACCTGCATTATTTAAGAGCCATCCCATAGCGTGTCTGCCAACTCATTCTTGGCTAGTGTGGTGAAATATGGCCTAACCGTTCCCTCGTAGTGAGAAACAAGACCCACGTCCAGCAAAGGGTCACATTATAAATCAGGGTTGATCTATTATTATTGTACGTACCTACATTAATCAAATTGTAAACACTGAACTGCCGCGCAATCCACAAAGCGCTTACCCTAAAATCTCAGTAACTTACATGCGCCAGATCAAAGTGATTGAGTGATATATGTTTTGACCTAGGGTCAACATGTGTACGTAAATATTTATAAATAATGTAACATAATCATCTCATTAACCCACTCGTAACATGCACGGCTTGGGACCGCCGCCGCCGTCGCTCTAAGATACGATCTTATCACATATTATTTATATTTATCTCGTTTCCCTACGACATCGTATTGCCAATAAGTTAATTGAAATGTCTATGCATGATTATCACCGAAATAATGACAAGTTTATATTTATCTCAAATTAGACCTTTATAATAAACTTTCAACTCATAGTTTACTCCTTAGGGAAGGCATGTTAAAAATATACACATATTATTGGGTGCCTACTTCATAAATGAAACCCACTGACAAATTTTATGTTAAAAAAAACACGCTAGAGCCCAAACTACGAAGCTAGCTTCGTAGTTTGGGCTCTAGCGTGTTTTTTTTTTACTTTTTTTTTAAAAGACAACTCCCGCATTAGGCCTAAATCCTGTGTCGCGGGGACTTTACAAACAATCAACTAACGGACACAATGAACACCCAGACTCGAAACAACAATTTGTGAATTACACAAAGTGTTGCCTCGTGTGGTGATCGAACCCACAACACTCGGCGCAGTGTGAAGCGGCGAGGCGGCGGCTTAAACCACTACGCCAAACGTGCAGTCATATTTCAGTGAGGAGAAGTAATGTTTATGTTTGTATTGATAACTTCGACATCGTACTGCCAATAAGTTTATTGATAATTATGTTTATGCACGATTGTTTCCGAAATAGTGTCAAGTTTATATTGTGATATCGAACATCGGCCTTGGTCCGTATTCTTGTATCGCCGTTACACAACAATTAACTATTAACTTATAATGGTAAGCTTATTGTGCTGCTAACGTTTTTATTTTTTTTGTAAAAAGATATCGTAGGTACTTTGTCCGAGATGTTAACCCAAAACTATTTAAGGTATGAACCTAATTAAGATAATATTGACTATTACAAAAATTATAAAAGAAAGAAAGCGGCAATAGGCTCGCCACCTATTACGTGGGATCAAAACACTGGCGAAAAGTGGGCGTTTAATATGCCTCTGCCTACCCCTTCGGGGAAACAGGCGTGAGTCTATGTATGAATGTATGTACAAAAATTAGAACTACATTAATAGCGTTCAAAGGTTAGTCTTGGCCTTATTCATCAGTGTAAAAGTATAAGTTTTTAATTGTGACCTATTCTCAGTTCATCGTAACATGGAAAACCATTAACTTAGCACAATTTTATTTGGCTAATTTTGTAAAACAAACAATTTGATAATAATCAACTTTGTAGCGTTATTGTGCTTGCGTCCGAGACTTTCAATCGAAGTCTAGTCCAGGCAACTTTAACAGCATAATCTAATATATAAAATTCTCGTGTCACAGTTTTCGTTCCCATACTCCTCCGAAACGGCTTGACCGATTTTGATGAAATTTTTTGTGCTTATCCAGTATCTATGAGAATCGGCCAACATCTTTTTTTCCAAAAAAAAAAAAATTTTGCAAAACAACGTTTGCCGGGGCAGCTAGTAATATAATAATACAGCTTTTACCTTTGACCAAATAAAGCTTACACATATCCAATGAATACCTACATATTTAAATAGAAGCGCATTTCTTAAGGATTTCATGTGCCGATTCCAAGTGGCGTGTTGGCGACTGTCGGCAATGTAGTTCGTAGTTGGCGCCGTTGGCGGCGCTGGCGTCGTTCGCCGTCTCTCTTTCTATCGTAGAAGCTAAGATACACAGGAGAAACGTTTGTCTCTTGTTTGTCTCTCTTGCACTCGTAGAGACAGCTGTCACAGCGCGACTGCCACGCCGCCAAGCGGCAATATGGGTCAAAGAAAGTTTGTATACAGAGCCACAGAATAGATAGTAGGTACTTACGTAACAGAGCGCCCAACGAGGCAGTCGTATAGGGTTTGATATCGAGTTTTGCGTCTCTACGCAAAGATGGTATTTGCATCGTGTTATCCCTTAGTCGCCTCTTACGACACCCACGGGAAGATAGGGGGTGGTGACACTTGTATTCTATGCCGTCAACCACACGGCATAAATATGAAGCAACGTGTAAATAATTATCTTTCGGGCAGGAGAGGACAGTGATTCTAAGTCTAGTACTAGACAGTAATAGTAAGTTTAAGCTATAAATTTTGTCCCACACATACCAACAGAACCAACAAGGCAGCCTAAATAAAACCCCCTTACAAAAATATATGTATATGTTTTAAAAAACCTTGTTCAAATAAATGAAACAACACAAGTATACATCCCATAAAATATTTTATTATAAAATACACAACATCAGTCAAATTATTAACTTATACTTAAATATACTTACAAATAAAATCATCTTAAAATAATGTACAGTTGATTACAAAAGTCGTAACACATCTTAAAATCTTTGCTGAGACTTTAATTTAATGAATTAAAACTCACCGGTTTTTATTTTGTCTTTCATTTATGTTTTCTTTGTCTAAAAACCCAAAATCATATCTAATCATAATTATTTAGGACGATCACGTTAATGTATATGGACTTTTGTAGCTGACTGTTTCTCTTGAGCATTTTATCAGACGGTCATACTACAAACAAAGACCTATTACGAGAAACCTAGACGTCCTCCATTATCTAGAGAACACTCTACAAACTTAATAGTAATTAATAACCAGACAGAAGCCTGGTTTTCTAATCTTAATTTAATTTTAATAAAAAATATTTACACTATATTTTTAAATTGTTTTTTTTTGTTTTGTATTCATTTTTCCGATACATGTTTAATTTACGATCGCTGGACTTTCCTTAAATTTTTTTACCACACAATTACTACATTAAGGCCCTCATTTTTTTCGTAGCCCAATGCTTGTTGCAGTGCATTCTATAAAATATGATAAGTAGCTCCCTTTCCTAGACTCCTTAAATAATCTTAACTAGCTTCTAATTGTACCTCTGTATATATAAAGCCTAAAATATAATATACCTAAAATATATTATACTTTCTCTAAGGCTTACGCCACACTTGACAGAAATTCCGACGCCGAACTTCCGTTACGGTAAACGCCGAGATCAAGCGGTCCGGGACGGAGCGACTGATCATCCGCATAGTGTGCCTGGTATTGGTTTTTTATGTACCATAAGTTGTATAGGCGTTCCGCCGCCATGGAAGATCCGCGTCGGAATATCCGTCAAGTGTGGCGTAAGCCTTAAATACAACATTTTGTAAATTGAGACGAAGTATAATCCGGCTTGATGTCTCTGTTTGTTATATGATTTCAGAATTCTAAAAAGAGAGAACTACACTAAATTCCTGTTAGTTAGTGGTGTCTTTTTGCGGGATCCTGCCGTTTTGCCGAAAAGATTTTGCCAAAATTTCATTACCCAAACAAATTTTAGCAATCTTTTTTTATACCATTGCAACATTTCGAATGATTTTAGTACGCTTATTTTCATTTGGTCAAATTTTTACTTAGCAAAATATTACTAATTATAATGTCATTATGGCATTTGGTCTTTAATCAAATGATTTATTACAGCAAACAATCTTCAGATAATAAACGTTTGGTGATATTAGTTTATTTATGGAAGTAGTTAGAGTAAGTGAACTATTAAAAACATGGTCAGGTTAGGTTAGGTTAGAACTGTGACCTCCTACGCACGAGCCGCGGTGCCGCGGTAGCGGCCGGCGAGTGCCAGAAAGGACTTGCATTAATAGAAAAAAGAAATTGTTTTTAGTATGTTACCCGGAACTAAACTAGGTATTTAGATTAGGATAATTATTGATTTTGCGTAAAAACTTATTCCAACTGAAATATTTGCCTAAATAAAAAATGTCAAAAGGATCAGTTGGTAAACAAGATATAGTTTAAACGTTTATTTCCCAAACAATAGGTTTGCGTTACAATTTTTTGTGAATAGATTTTGTGCTAACTAATAATTTGGCAAATGAAATTATGCGAAACATTTTTTGGGAAGTGAAAATTTGTCAAATTCCTTTCGGTCAAACAAGGGAGACCCGTCTTTTTGCTCATAGTTATTTTACAGTAGGTATTCAGCTGTTTTCACGTCTCTCCAACTAATCTTTCCTCGCCCATAAGAATAAACATATACCTACATAAGTTAGCTACTTGACAATGAATTCTACACAATGCCTTAAATAAACATAATATATGATAATTCCTTGTACTTTATTAAGTTACTCTCTATCTTAACATACTCGTGCCTACATAATGCAGACAATTTCATCCCACGCATTTGCAATCGCATATATACATACAGTTCAATAATAAAACTTAACTAAAATAAAGCTTAATGTTACCGCTTATTAACAAGTACCTAATATAAAATGAGTATTAAACACGTGAATATAACTCTTGTTATGCAGTATGAGAACTTCACTAAATCCCTTTTTATCTGTGACTGTACAAAATTTGAAGCAATAGATATGAAAAACTACCTATATGACTGTGAAACCAGCAATAATGGGTTTTGAACTAACTGCCTTTCAGTTTGGTTTTAAAAATTAGTCGTAAAATTTAATTTCTAGTGCCACTACATATAACACTAGCACCAAAATATGGCACTACATTCCTCTTCGCAGACACAATTCAAAATTGCAATAATATACACTGAAATTAAAACATTTCCGTAGCTCGAAATGATAACTACTACAGACAGCTCGAAGAGAAGTTATAGTCCAGAATCGTGCACACTTGACGACAATACATGTATCAAGCGAGGCCAAATGCGGTACGCGTTGCCGAGTACTGGGCTAAAGCCGCATTGGGGTTGGGCTACACCTATCAGCACCGCATCGCACTTTCCTATGCTTCTATCGTTTTCTGTCACTTAGGACCGTCATTTACTAGAGCGAGAAAGAGAGAGGGAACGCGTCAGCTCAGCCCGCCCGCCGCGGAATCGATCGCTGCTGATAGGTGTAGCTCAACCCTTAAAAGCGTTGCCTTGAAATGACAGGAGAAGAAGAAGATAGAAGCAAGAGGACTTTGAAGAAATTCTGCTTCCGCTAGTTAATTGCCTTTGCATGTGGAGAATGACAGCTAGCATAGAACCTAGATAAATATCTAATCATGTCTGTACTTTAAGTTACTTATTAAAGAATAGATATGAATCTTCAAGCGAAAGACACGAGCGGCGCGGGCGAGTTCCAGTCTTCTGTGTCCAGCTCCTCATCAGATTCTTCTTGGAAGCGTACCTGGAAGTGAAACAATTTCAACACGTGAAAATATCATCTTTACTTTTAAATTTACATAAAAATGTTCATAAAGTGGATTTCCTTCAAGAAATAACTGATTTTTATTTGTAGCATAGAATTGAAGGACGATCGTTGATAAATTGACTTTGTAAGTAACCAGAATTATATTGTTCTGCAATGAACTAAAGTGGCATGGGATAGTTTCGATACTTACCCAAGGTGATAAATGCTTGCCTTCTGAAGACAACGAGCTACCCTGCTTCAAATTCGCCTGCCATTCCTGAAACCGAAGGTTATCTTTATACACGTTGTTCAATATGATAGCAAAAAACAATTCTGACAATTTTTCTAAGACAAATTTAATTAATAATCGTACATATTAGCTTGGAGAATAGTTATAACATAAGATCTTCGTCATCATCATTCAACATTGTCTTTGTTTAGAAAGCATCCCAGTAACAGATGATAATGGACTAATTCTATTAACTTCTTTTTTCATCATACAAAACTAAGTGTCTATTCATTCCTCTCTCCCTTCTTTAACGTCTTTCAGTTACCCACTATTATCTTAATATATAAAATCCTTGCGTTACTGACTGACTGACAGACACGCTACAGCCGAAACTATTGGGCGCAGGACGCTGAAATTTGGCATGTATGTTCCTTGGGGACCGTAGGGGTGCACTAAGAAGGAATTTCCCGAAATTCCCACGGGATCGGCCAAAACAGGTAAATTTAAAAAAATACAGGCGTAGCTGCTGGCGTCCTCTAGTACATATTAATATATCGACCTTCCAGACTAAAAACCCTCCCCTATTCTATCTCAACTTTTTGTTTCTCTCCTAATATACACCATCAAACTACTCCTATACCCTGATAGTTCGTACAATAATCCTTCAGTCCTACCTGGTAAGCATCATTGAAGGCGTGTGCCAGTGACAGCGCCAGCGCCCGCGCGTGCTTCCTCCTGGTGCATACGAACACGTGTACTATGTGGTTCTCGCCAGAGCCCAGCATCGTTTTGCCTTCCACCACCGCGAATACACGCGCGTTCGCCGCGTCCGCTGAGCAGTACGAGATCCTGCGAAGCAAGGTTATGATTGAGTCTTCAATAGGCTTCATATAAACTTTGGTTTAGTTTCCGGGGCGGTTCCTGGTGAGGAAAGTATTCATCTATTTCCAAAGACAAATGACTTTTAGTTTCTCTCTGGATAAAACCTGCCGTGACGAAAATCAAGCCAGAATCAAAATAAGGCGCTTCCCCAAAACATAATTATGAATACCCCACCTGTCTATTCTACTTACGGACGAGTTACTGATAACTTGATAAGTAGAGATTATACTATTAACAGTAGGTACTTGCTTTTGCCCGCGGCTTCGCGTGCGTTAAATTCGGGATAACACAAATCTACTTTCAGTCTCAAGTTGTGTGAAGGCACTCCTGATTATTCTAAAGACTTCAGTAACTCTATATTGTAGGTTCTCATGTGACCCTTAACCCAAAAATAGGAGCCCTGCGTCAACTTAGTGTTGTTTTTATATAAAAAATCGGACATTTACCAACTCATGCTGGTAAATCTTAGGATTTACTGGTAAATCTTAAAATTTACCATACTTCTGGCTTTTACAGTAACAAATATTACTAAGACTATAACTGAATACAAATACATGAAAAATAACAATTTTTTTTTCGTAATCATGCATTTTAAAAGCAATCATCTCGGTGTATGGACCGCCGCCGTCGCTCATCTAATCGCCCCGCGAGCTCGCATTGCAGTTACCTAACACATACAAGCACACGTACCTACCGTGCAGTCTTATTCTGCGTATATCAACAGTTTAATCTGATTTACGATAACATTTAATGAAAATAGGGTCTTATACTATCGCAAACTGTTTGAAATAATTTTAAGTTAATAGGTATAATGTCTATATTGTACTTCTTACTAAAATATTTTGAAAATGCAGATCAACATATTGTATACGTCGATCGCAAAACCTATTTGGAAAGACCTCTTTTTAATATTTGTATAGCTTTCCCTCGACATAATTACAAAAATAATTTAATAAATAAATGTTATCACTTACTAACCCAACAATACACATATTGTAATGTCGCTACAATTTAATTATTAATACAAAACAATGAAACAATATATTAAATGTTACCTACGTGCAAAGGTCAACTCTACCACTAACCGTTTAATGAGAGCAACACATACTTTAGGCGTTTATCTTCTATTAATGTAACATGTAGGAAAATTTTAAGTACCTAATGAATCTTACATTGTCTTCGAGAACTAGTATAAAATGAGTTGATATACTTTATTATTATAGTCTTGGGGCTCGGCAAACTCTTTAGAACCATTAATAAAAAAATATAATATATAAATAAGTATATAAATATATTAATAAGTGTTTTTGCAAAATGTTGACGAAAAGCATTGTAACAGCCTGTATGTTTAAGTTATCCATGATATTCGCGAAAGCCTTCACAGTCTGCCAAGACACGCTAAGCAAAATCAGTGAACTATGGCCTAGCCCTCACAAAATAAAAAGTAGCCCGTGGTCGGCAGTAATACAGTTTATTAAATTGGCTTAAATAATATCATTGTAATTGTCGTTAAGGTTGGTCTGTGTGGAGAACCTTAGGGGTGGCCAATGGCCACCAGCGGACGCCTCTGAACTGAGATGATATCGCTACAAAAATAGCAACATTTATTTCTGTCTCAGAAAACATAAAGCTATCAAGACAGGCTATTAGATATTCCAGCGTTGAAAATTATACAAATTTAGGTAAACTGTTTTCCTTGTTGTAATGGAATTAATTATTGTTTACGGAATCAAGTCCCCTTTATCAAATCTTGGAAAATAAACTTGACGGAAAATTACACATTATAGAATCATATTTACAAACAAATCGAAAATCGGGCTCAGTGGCGTGTCATTGGAGAGGCCTACATCCAGCAGTGGACTACGGCAGGCTGATGATGGTGATGATGATGATGATGATTTACAAACATGGTTTGTTAGTTCACTACACCATTTCGTTCTGTGGGTGTCGTAAAAGGCGTCTAAGGAAAATAAACAAAACATATAGTATATCTTTGCTAAAGAGACTGTCCTTGTGGTGACGGAATAAGAATACGGAATGTCACCACCCCATATCATCCCATGGGTGTGGTAAGAGCCGACAGAGGGAGCATATTATGCAGAGAACAGCACTGTAAGAGAAGGAAAACTTGATACATACCCTATACCAGCCCGCTTGGCCAGCGCGGTACCTATAGTAGGCCAATTCCTCCTTTCAAATGAGAGGCCTAGTCCAGCAGTGGACTGTTAAAGGCCAATGATGATATTTACCTGTAAATAGAGACGCTGACGACATTTTCCCGCGAGTCGGTGTCAGTGACCACGATGCCTTTCGCGCTGATGTCCAGGTTCACGCGCTGCAGTTTCTTGTTCAGCACTATAACAGACGAATTTATCATTCTACATAATTATCTAAGGACATTAGGCATATGTGGGGTAGCTCGCAAAATACTGTATTCATTTATTCATTCGTGGTGGCGCAGCGACCCAAAGTAAGTTTGCCTCCGCCACAAGATCTTTCCATATTTCCCTGTCATGGATAAATTCCTTCTAGTCAAATTTACGAAGTCCAAAATACTGTATGAATTTTTTTGTTATTCAGTTGTTTGAAGTTATTGCGTGGTAGAACGTTACAGATTTCGTCATGCATTGCACCCTATGATCTAGTGCTACGATTTAAGTTCATGAAATTATGTCTCGGATGATTTCGGTTGTATTTCGAACATTGAACAGGGTTTGCACAAAATCTAGCAAATTTTCTTTTTTTGACAGTCGAGTCCATTTTTCGGCTTGCATATTAGTACTACTACCACTACTATAAATAAATACTGCAATTGTTGTTGACAATCTTGTACTAGAATTAACAAGATTGTCAACAACAATTTTATTGCAAACGTATTTTTGTTAAGGTACCTATAGCTTTCAAATAGCTGTCAAACCGTCTTCCTGAGAAATCCCATTAGAAGATACACAACTCCTGCAATATTTACGGCAGCTGACAGTGCAGGTGGTATGTAAAGCGATAAAATCTTAAGTGGGATGAAACACCAGCTATTATTTCCAAGATCTCTGCACAGCAAGCGCAGTTTAAATAGCCTGCAAGCCTCAGCAAGCGTTCGTGACTTACGATGTACAATTAGTTCTATCTAGTTTTACGAATGTTCAACTTAATCGAATGTATTCCAATGAATCAATTGCTTGAGTCTGCATAGGACATTAAAGAAGACACGAAGAAAGGCAACAAACCGATAAATTGATCGCAAGAAATAAAAAAAAATCCCTTTTGTCCGTCAATCGAATACATACATACAATAATTGAATGAATCTAAGTTATTAGGGTTCCACATTTGACCAGTTTTATAAATCAATACGGTTAAGTTTTTGTCATGAGAAGTGCCAATTCGGGTACTTACCTTAGTAACTCATAAATGACTCAAGAACCAAAATCGTTTTATGGTCTTGAATCTAGTGAGCTATGAAAGTACCTTGCGATTTTAACATACTTAATAGATGCTACTGTTTGGAATGTTTTACACCCACCCAATTCATCATCATCATCCTCAGCCTTTAACAGTCCACTGCTGGACTAGGCCTCTCCTTTGAAAGGAGGAATTGGCCTACTATACCACGCTAGCCAAACGGGTTGGTATAGGGTTTGTTATTTGTATCAAGTTTTCCTTCTCTTACAGTGCTGTTCTCTGCATAATATGCTCCCTCTGTCGGCTCTTACGACACCCATGGGATGATGTGGGGTGGTAACATTCCGTATTCTTAATCCGTCACCACACGGACCACCCACCCAATTACCATGGTTCAAATCGTAGGGTAGGATAGGTTATGACTGATTTTCAATTATAATTCTTTAGTACAAGTCTATAAGATTCAATATTGTATACAGGCGTTTAGTTTACCACGCAGGTATACTACTAAAGGAAACTATTAAACCATAACTTATTGCCTAAGCCTCAGAACATTACATTAATAGCTCATAACTACACAATCAAGACCGCAATGTAAATTTACACCCAAGTACTTGACCGACACATCTGAGCGGCAAAAATAATCGCACAGACAGTAAATAATACGATTATAAATCAATATGTGATATAACAGGACGATCGCAGAACCTTTGTAACCTCGAGTTGTCTCTTCATTCACAGCTGTTGCTACCACGCTATTAATAGCACATTTTTTTATAGTTATAGGCGGCAAACGAGCAGACGGATCGCCTGATGGTAAGCCATTACCGCCGCCCATGGACACAAGCAACACCACAGGAGTCACAAGTGCGTTGCCGCCCCTTGAGGTTGGGAAAAGGGATAGGATGAGGAGTGGGATGAGGGAGAAGGAATAGGGGATAGGGCCTCCGGCACTGTCACTCACCGAACGAAAAGCAACAGTTTAGGTACTTTACGTCGATTTTCTGTGAGAGGGTAGTACTTCCCCAGTCGAACCGGCCCATTCATGCTGAAATCAGCAAGGCTCTACTACCGTTAAAATAAAATGATGAAACTGATCAATCAAAGTAAGTCAAAGTCAAAATCGTTTATTCATTTAGGTCACAAGGTGACTGAACTTTTTTGAACTGAACTGATTTTTTTAAATCGAATTACTTAATGCTTCTACATTTACATTTACTGCCTCGTTCGCAAAGCAATAGGTAGAACCACGAGAAAGAACGGGCAATAAAACTCGTGGCCACAGCTCTTTCGCCAGTGTTATGGTACATATGTATTTTTTTTTTGTAAGGAGCTGCAACTGTTTCACATTAAATAGCAAATTACCTAGAGAAGTAAAGATATTGATAAAAGATTGATCTTGTTATCTAAATTATGAGGTTATGTAAGACCTTAGACCAGCATCAAACTTTAGCAGATTTTTACGCCATGATAGACCACGGTGTCCAAACAGACCTACAATGTCAAAGATGGGCAGGTCCGACCCGGAAGCGTGCATGGTCTTACTTGGTACTATAGACAATACCAAGTGAACGTTGTCCTGAATTGACTTTTTAATGAATAAGTAGCTAGTTAGCGTGGTGGACTATGGCCTAATGAGAAAAGGCCTGTGCCCAGCAGTGGGATGGATTATAAACCAGGCTGATGACGATGATAGCTAGATAGAAGCAATGAGGCGACTCAGTTATGAAGAAATAGCTACACCAGTATGTGTTCAACCAGATACACTTAGTACAATTATTTTTATTGCGTATTGGTAAAATATTGGAATACGCAGTTCGGTATCACGTCTTATGCTTTGAATCAGGGACTGAAAACAATATCAGGAATTTAAAGCGGCTGTATTCATGATTTTGAGTGCTTCCCTCTATAAAACCTTCCACTAAAATAAAAAGATACCAGGACCAAAATAAACTCTCTCCCAAAAAAGAAACCTGAGACTTTCACAGGTTTGACTTGTAGTTTAATTTACAGTTTGCATGAAAAATGCTCAAAATATTTTCAAATACCTTAGAGGTTAAATATTTTCAAAACCAGGGCATAACTTACATTTAACAGAATGCAGTGCAGAGCGCACTGCGAGCGCGGTCGCAGGGGCTGACGCCGCACGTTCCACGGGCGCCGTGCCAGCGTACCTCACGTCTATGTCACCGGCGCTGGAGTCCCGGGCCTCCCGCCACCAGCCGTCACCCTCGCACTCCGCTAGGGCCCACTCCTCACATAGCTCTAGAACAGAAACATAATACACTTACAAAACCAAGAAGTGAAGCTGAATTTCGCAAAGCTTTTCCAGGCTGATGTTCAAAAGCCATGAAGACTAAAAAATATTATGAAAAAGGACTGGAAATCAATAGAATGAACGGAAAAGATTTTGCCGCAGGAACAGGAAGTTTTGCAAATATTAAACCCTATAGTCTTTGTAATTATTAGCAAATTTAAAGATCATTGGGACCTGTTGTGATCCAAATGGTCCTTAAGTTGTTTGTATTTATTCCATATCTACATGTACATTTTTTATTCCATGTGAGAATCCAAATCAAAATTATTAGACTAGTTCACCTTTTCCATGCAGGCTACAGGAGATCAAGTCTGCAGCGAGTCTACAGGCAGTAGTGAGATGATAGGTAGTCCAAGCAATTTCGTAATCCGTGCGTTTTTTATGCACTGTCTAACATATTACAGAGATATCACCACGCTACTCCAATGTCAACCACCCGGAACGAAATAATCACATTTAGCAAAATAAGTTTGCCGCGTTCTATAATTAGATGCATCCTTGTATACAAAGCGGACTGGCAGAAGATAATAGCTATAATAATAACGTATATCTCGATACAAGCTTATAAAACGGACGTTGTCTCCAATTTATTGCTGATAATTTCGCCTGAGCACCTCTAAGGAACAATTTTCTTAGCTTAGATTCATTACTATAATGCAGAGTAGACCGGTTTCATAATTGCTAGGGAATCGATCAGGCAAACGGCACCGAATATCTAGCTGACGCTGTACCTTAATGTATGGGCAATAAATACGTGCGATGTGTGATTTCAAATATATGTTCTTTGATATGTAGACCCATTTTCATATGAACATGTACCTATTACAGAGCCTAAAGTGAATTTTGGCCATATGGATCATGAATGAAATTTCGAAGAAATACGTCTTTTATTGTTAAGTAAGGCTTTGATCCTGGAACAGCGTTATTGGCGAAATTTTTCGGACTGCTTGACTGCTGCAGACGTAGGGAGCAAATACTTAAGTCTATCGTGCATTGTAGTTTCAATGCATTATGTTTTATTGTGGTTAAGAGTTTTTGTACGCATCGGTGCATGTTTCACATATTTCCTCTCTATTTTCAAATACTAACGCATAACATAATTAGAAATACAAATAAATGTGCCCGGTACGGCAATAGGCTCGCCCCCTATTACGTGGAACCTAAAAATTCATGGCGAAATGTGGGTGTAATATTACACCCCTGCCTACCCCTTCGGGCATACAGGCGTGAGTCTATAAAAAATAAATAAAAAGAAACATAATTAGGGTTAGACCTTTGGCGCAGTATTGGGATTTTGAGATTTTGTCTCCTCGATATCACTGAAACACACAGACATCCATATTATTGAAATCCATCAGGATGTTTGCCCTTGATATAGCCACCATTTCGCTTATGAACATTTGCATTGCCAAAAAGGAATATCCTTACTATATACCAAACTGATAATTTCTGTCCTTTCCTAATTTACTAAATGCGGGTGGGTTTTTACTGCGAGTAGGTACATTATAAACAAATATTCCAATTTTATACTGTTACTATTCTTATACAATCCATAACAGGCGGTATTTATCAAAACCTATGCGATAAGCAACGCTATAATTGCTTCCACTTTCCTGTTTCTAAATTTAAGTACCTAGGTATTTATGTCCCTGATAACTAATAAGTTAACCAATTTTAATATTCTATCATATCTGGTTAGACTAGTCAGTGGATCCTGGGCTTCAAGGTATAAGTAAGTAGGTAGGTAATACTAATAACGCTAAGACGATGATGTTTACAACAAATATTAATTCCAAAGTAGACCATTGAATTCCTAAAGAACAGATAATTATTTTTTTATTATTATTATACACTCACGCATGTATCCCCGAAGGGGTAGGCAGAGGTGTAATATTACACCCATATTTCGCCATGAATTTTTAGGTCCCACGTAATAGGCTAGTTGACAAAAAAAAAATATAAGTCCGTCCTTTAGATTATTCAAAAATAAGCGATACGTATTTTTTTATTTATAAATTAAACCAAAAATGACCAAGATATAGCTCATTAAAGTTACGTATAACGTCACGCCGTGCCGCATTTTTTAGCACTAGATGACGTCACACGTAACTTTAATGGGCTATATCTTTGTTATTTTTTATTTAATCGAAAAAAGAAAAAATACGTGTCCAATATTTTTTTATAATCTAAGATACGGACTAAATAAAATGTAATTATTTTGACCCTGGCAACTACCCTATTGGTGGCGAACGTATTGCCGTACCGGCCACATTACCAGACTTCGTGCTAAAATAAAATTTAAAAAAATGACCTTTCTTTATACATAGGATGTGCAGGACAGATTTGAAGCAAGAGAACAGATGACCGTTTCGGTCGAAAAGTAAATCTGCTTGATGATTTAAATATACTTGGTAACAATCTTTCCACAAGAACCAGGGGAAACAAGGAACAATGAAACACAAATACACTAATGCCGAGGATCTATATACACAAAATAGTTGTAGAGACGTGGACTATGAGATATCTTTACAAATCAGTAAGTTAGGCATAAATGAAGTAGGTACTTAAGTAAAACACTTTTTTATTTTTTTATCATTAGCCAACCCACAAAAAAACTGAAATCCAGAGGCGTCAAGATAGTTAAATAAAGTGGATGTGACATACGAACGAACAGACGACTATCGAGGCTAATGGTGATATCTCTCAATGATTTTCAGAACTCAGTATGAGATATCAACACCAATTTTAAAGAATACTTTGCAAGTATTTGTTTTTGTTACTATTTAATGAATGTTCTCTCCATGTCTCTATGTCTACGGCTACTCATAGCATTAATTCCCGAAGCCCTAAGTATCTAAATTCGTTGCGTTCACTTTATTGCAATTGATGACGTCGACCATCTCCCTCTGATAAAATCACCGACAGCAAATCATCGCTTACTTAAAAACAAAAACAAATTAAATCACCCAACCACCAAACATCTTCCCACACAAGATATCAAAGGACGCGCTCGCAAAACGTACCTATTATCATCATAACACAAACGCAATCGGGCATTTATTTTAGATATATCTGCGCGTTCATCTAGGCCAGACGGGTTGTATCGATAGTAGAAGTAGGCCATAGGTCAGTAATTCGTCGCAATAACGTGATCGAAACTCCGTAGTTTAATTGATAAACTCGCATGATGCGTTTATGGTTCCAGTTTGGACCGGTCACAGTACTTGTGGAATGGAAGTGAATTTATGATTAAAATTTCCTGTAATTAATAATTTATTTGTTGTGACAAATAATGACGTCGCATTATTTATGCGTAGGGATTTTTATGTGTCTAATAGGACGTTTAATTACGACGGTAGGCTATCTATTCACTTATTAGGAGCGATTTATAAACCGTGCAATAACTTTGAACTATTGCCAAATACAACAGACTTCCTGTATAGATTTCGATAACTTTGTTTTGCCTTGCATACTTAAGTAAACACAACATTTTTTTTCTCGATCTTTTTATCATTACTGTACGTATGAAACTGTGACGCATTAGTATCAAATGCATTTTTTACAGCAGATCACCGACGCTTGACTTTTTAAACAAGTTGATTTTCCAAGCCACTGTTTGGTACCTCTATCAAAATAGACTTACTCGCAGTAAGCATTAGGTACAGTCAGACAAGTCGGCGGTCGATCTGTTTAAAAAAGTTTCGTTTGGCTCGCTCATAGAGTTGAGGCCCACGCACTTATGCGAAACCACGCGCCTATATTACGTTTGACTAATAATGACAGTTTTAAGCTGGGAGCGACCATGATTTGCTGAGCGATTCTCGCCCTTATGGTGTACTAGCGGGAAGTTGTTCGATTGTACATAGAACGCAGCATTAAACATTCGCAGGAACGATCGTTGAATTACATGGACATGACTTTTTAGACAGATTAATCATGAATTGTACCCTACGTAAGAATGTTCTCGCCATATTTAGTGATCTCGAATAGGTATTCAACTTTTCTCAGTAAACTACAAGAATTATTATTCTTGCTTTACCCTTATTTTACCTTGTTAGATAAAAATATTATTTTTACTTGACACTTCGACACGGTTCCATAAGACTATTACCTGCTTATCTTGTTGCTGCTATGGAATTTCAATAAATCAGTGATGAGGCACATGTAAGAAAGCTCTGTAGCTACCAATGGCGTTTTAAGAGTGTGGCAAGTTGGACATACTGCCACAGGTTGAAGTGCCCAGTGATCCTGCCTCGGTCCTCACGTTTAGCAGTAGTAGCACAATTATTACCGCAAAATTGCCCCATGGGGCCTAAGAGACATCCACCAAATTTGACATTGATGTGAGACCTTGTGAGACTGTAATTGCGCCAACGAAAAGAGATCGTTCTATAATTTTATATACCTATATTTGAAAAGGACTGCGATACTAAGAACATAAACTTTAAAATAAACGCAAGAAGCAGTAAATAATATGACGACTTGGAAATACTGACAGCAGAGCAATCTTACTTAGAAACTATACAATACAATCAGACTTGATTTATGTGGGAAATTAAATAAATAAATACCTACCTTATTAAGTTTACTAACGCTTCATTATAAGCGGAATATTTGTAAATACTTATATCACACATACGTACTGTTTAATAAATAGCCGTCGGTAGCCTAAATATTAAAATATTCACCATGCGGTTAAGTATGAAAAGGTGAAATCATGATAGAAGAATGAAAACTAAACATATTAAATATCAACCAAAAGGAGGCAAATTTGACTACGGTTTACTGAAAATAAGTGTGACCAGAGGGCTGGTTTATATTTTGCAGAGAGAATAAGCATTGCCATACAGCGTGGCAATGCTGCCAGCCTTCTGGGCACGCTACCCGCCGACAGCGTTGCGGAGGAATTTTTTGACGCCGCGTAGTTTGGGTTTTTTTGTTTTTCCTCGTCTATTTTGTTATTTTTTTATTAATTTAGTTTTATTGGTTTAGTTTAGGATAGTTTAGTTGCATAAGTAGTTTTATTCTGTTGTATATATGTTATTTGTTACTTTTATAAATTTTTTAAATTCACAGTGTGAAATTAGGTGATGATAACATTACACAGGATTCAGTTACAAATAGCCTTGAAATATAAAATATAGATAATTTATTTATTTTAGAGTGCAATGTTAACTTCCATTGCCACGGATCCACGGAAGTTATCGGGATGTTGCTATCTCCTTTATTTTTAGAAAGTGGAAGGAGGCGGACATTCCCTATCAATTATAATTGCTACTTGCCACAACAGTTGTGCGAATTTGTTTCTTTGCTATATTAATAATTTAGAATTATCTTCAGAAAGTACGGTGACTAAACAAGGCTTCTAAAATTACTAAAGGCGCACAAGAAATAGCTTCTAGAAATCGGCGCAGTTATAAAACTGAACTGTACCGATATCTATACAAACACATAAATAAAATTGCAGTGTCTCTTTGTAATAATAAAATAACCGCTTTTTACTAAATACACGGTACATATACCGAAATGACATTTTTTACCACTTTTGTCTGTCTGTTTGTTCGCTAATCTCTGGAACGGCTGATGTCTGTGGGCTGGACCGATTTTGACGGGACTTTCACTGGCGGATAGCTGACGTAACTTAGGCTATAAATTACCCGGATAAGCGAAGTAGTTCCCTCAAGACGCGGGTGACACAGCGGGAAACAGCTAGTTAATTAATATTAAGTTATTTTTAAAGGCATCGCGTGCACTGGAATTCATCTTGTATCCCAGAGGACTTTACAAACATTAAATCAACTTACACAAAGAACACCCCCTCGAAACTATGACTTCATAACGGCACAAACTGTTGACTGGTGTGTGAATCGAGATCCAATACAGCGCTATGCTGAATAGCGAGGCTAACGCTTAATCCACTACGCCAACACTTAAATTGTATAAAATCGTCAATAAGAAATGAAGAAGGACGGATCTCCTATTAAAAAAAATTATTTATTTTATTTATTTATAGACTCACGCCTGTATCCCTGAAGGGGTAGGCAGATGTGTAATATTACACCCACATTTCGCCATGAATTTTTAGGTCCCACGTAATAGGGGGCGAGCCTATTGCCGTACCGGGCACATTACCAGACTCCGTGCTGCTACTGAGAATTTCCTAACGGGAAAACCCAATAAGACTTTGCCCGACCCAGGAATCGAACCCGAGACCTCCCAATCCCACGCGCACATTTATGCCGCGAGACCAACGAGGCAGTCAAAAATATAACAAAAAAAAATAACTAAATTACTAAATTGCTTTCACAATAAACATCTAGTAATCTTCATTAGGTAAAAGTAAAAAAAAAAATGATGAAATCACCTGACCTATCATTTTCATTATAAGCATCGGTTCGAGCAGCTAAAAGCGCTATAAAACTAATTAATCGCTTTTCCAAGCAGCTTTCTCGAGCAGTTTTTGCGCAGTTCGCTTTGGGCCAGTTAGGTGCAACGTTTTACTGAGAATGCTGCCGGTCAGCTAGCTGCCGAGATCTCAGCCTTTCATCCAATTAATAATTTATAACGTTACGAGAATTATTACAAGTCTATTAAATTCAGCTGAGAAGAGATAAATATATCGGTCAAGGTTAAGACGCAATATATTTCTAGTTCCGGACTACGAACCGTGATTTTGTTTTATTTTTAAAGTGTTAAAAGTGATAAAAGATTCACTTATTGACTATACTATAAATAAAAACTTTTTACTATCATCATCATCAGCCCTGTATATAAACTGTCCCACTGCTGGGCACGGGCCTCTTCTCACTATGAGAAGGGTAAGGCCATAGTCCACCACGCTGGCCAAGTGCGGGTTAGCAGACTTCACATGATTTTAGGGATGTTCGCTGATGCACACATAGATGACTTCTATGCAATCATGCGCAAAAGAACTGCATCCCTGATGCGCCGGATGCGGGATAGCGCCAATAGTCTCCTGGCCGTTATAGCCGCAGACATGAGCGGCAAGTTATGGAGACACTGGCTTAACGTACACAAGTCAGTTGCACGTTCTGTTTTTAATTAATTTTGATGTACCTACTTTCATATGTTTTATAAAAACGAAATAAATGATTAAAAAAAAAAAAAAAATTATGGAGAGCTCTCAGACATGCAGGTTTCCTCATTATGTTTTCCTTCACCGTTTAGCAAGCGATAATTAACAATTTAATACGCACATAACTCCGAAAAGTCATTGGTGCGCGCCGTGGAGTCAAACCCGGACTCTCTGCGTAGCAGTCTGTCGGCCTCTCCACTAGGCTATCGCTGCTCGATTGATTTCCTTATTTTTTCTGCAGTACAAGCAGAACAAAGTTTTTCTCAAAGTTACTCTACTTACAAAAAACTCTAAAATTTATTAAACTTAATTAGCCACTGCTTTATATAAAGTTAACAATATCACTAACAAAGGTATTTGTTAGTGATATCGTTCAATTTATATAATATTTATATGTAGATATATTATGGAAACCATAGCGATGCAACACGGCGCCATGCGTATTGCGGCAAGAACAACCTGCATGTGACTTTGCGCGCAGCTTTTTGGTCTATAGTAGGTACAAAAATGTACCAGCAAAGAGTAATATATACGGAATCCGAATATTTTATAATTACATTGGCCTTCTTACTGAGCGGGTGGTAACCTCTCAACTATGCAAAAGTAAAAAGCTCAAAAATTCCATTCCACAAATGGGGATTATAAATAAATAACAACCTCCTTTATAATGTCTCTTTGACAGGGGGATTCAGGATTAAGGTATGGAATTGAACTAAGTACCGATTAGGTATTTGCTTTGTAATAGGTAAGGCTTTTAGAAACATAATCATAACTGATCTAAACCTGCAACTTAAGATTTGCTCTTTGTGTGGAAATTTATAACGGTATCCACGGGAATCATTTTCACAAATCCCTAAAATACAAAAATACTGTTAAAAGTCTTCATTCTATAAAACTATAATAAACTATTATCATCAAAAATATTTACCGCAATTTGAAAGACCAAACAAAATATATATCTAATTTTCCAACTGCTAATATAGCCGCCAATTTTGTCGAAACGCCTAAAACTTTATTCGTCCGAAACTAAGTTTGGTAGTAGACAAACTAAAAAAAATGTCCGTGATATATAAACAAGGAAATGGAACAAAGGAAACTGTTTAAAATTAAGTGCTTAGAATTCAAAAGACTAGCGCACTGGAGAGCTCATGTACTTGTGCTTATCTATAACAATACTTTCTACTTAGCTATCTGTACTGCCGCTATTTTTAATAAGAAACTGTCGAGACGCGCCTATTAGTAATGACATATAAACACCGCTATGCATCGCTGGCCGCATATCACACGGCGCTGCACTACTGAACTCACAACGCAATGTATCTCGTATAAAATAGAGAACAACTTACGGTGCAAGTTTTTTTTTACCAGCCATTTAAGGCTTAGCGAGAGCTCCTAATTCCGAAGCAATTAGAGAGAAACTTGCCCCCGGAGATGTGCGCGGCCTTAAGTACGGGAGCTTTACCCAACTTGGAACCTATAATGAAGACGTAAAAAGTTGGAGACTTGGTCTACCACTACAGGTAGGCGATAGAACATAAATGGTGCAGTAACCTAACTGTGATCGATATGAAAATAGGCGTGACAACTGGTTCCATAAATTATAACTGGCCGTTAGACGCCTGTGATGAAAATTTTTAATAGTTTATCATTAGCATATATGATGGACGATAGTACCTAATAGACCTACACTGATACGTATCGCAGATTTTCTTGCAATTTCAGATAAGTATTTACTATTTATAATTATTCAAAGCTGCTACAGTTAATCATCAAAGAAAAATGTGCATGTAAACAACATCGCTATCAGTTCAATAAAATATTATGTTATTCATTTAATTTATTAGAGATGATAGTACTGTGTAATTAATATTATTTATTTATAAAGAATTCATTAAGAATTTGAAATTGTTTTACAAGGGATAAAAATAATTAGATAATGTGAAAAATATTAAAAATAAAGCTCTATTTAGATAATCAAAAATAAAACTTACTTTTGTGTTTCGAATGGGTTCTCCACATTTTTCGTAGCAGCATCGTCATTTTCCAGGCAGTTTATAACTTTAGCCTTTACAAACAAAAAATAAATAAAAGAAAATTTCGAATTATTTATGGAAGAGACTTTTCCCGCGCGCGGTCCCGATTCAACTGCAGCGTAGCACATGTAATGCCCACAGCCACCCGTTGCGATATAGAGGACAACACGAGATCACTGTGTTTATATTAGGTATTATTGTGTGATTTATAGTATATCGTAATTATTCATAACTAATTACATATAATATGTTATGTTATTTTCTACCATAATACAAAATAATATTGTTGTAACAGCGGGCACTTTGAATGAGTAGGAACATAATATTTTCATGTTTATTAATTAAATTCGCATAAATAAGCATGTTGAATATCATACATGATATAGACTCTAGAATTTATTACGATAACCATAACCTACTTAAAACTCGAAATACTTAAACATATATTTAATTATAATTTATACATAGCTAGTAGCAAAAGTACCTAAACCACGTTTAATGTCGTAAACAGTAGATACATTTTTACTCAACAAATTCTATCACATTAGGTATATCATTCTTTGTCAGTAATTAATTTATGCAAAATCCATCTAAGCTGGAAAACATTTTCCAAAGAAATATTTTGTGTGAAAGAACATGTTCGGTGACCATGACTTTTCTATTAATAAGTAGAGCTATATAGAAATAAGTAGACAGTTTTCCTTAAACACAATAGTTAGTTTTGTTTAAAATTAATTTTGGGGAGGAACATTTCAGGAAGAAATAATTTTATGCCGTAACTTTGCATTTAAATTTTAAGAACCTAATTTAAGGTTTAACTTAAGTAAATTAGGTATTATTACTAGCGCGCTTAGCAAGTTACTTATCAAATAAATGTCTCTCAACATATTATTGAAAAACCTATCCAAATAATGCCTAATTTTTTCTTCATAGTGGAAATTCAAACTAGCTACAGGCTCTGGCATTCGACACCTCACCTTACACAAGGACATAGCTTAAAACCAACCGGTGTCCCGACATCCTGTAGCGGTGGAGCTACGAGAAAAGAGCTTCGCCTACTTTACCATTTGTCACGATTCCATCGGGATCGAAAATAAATTATAGGTAGGTACCTAGATACGCCTAAAATAAATTATAGGTAGGTACCTAGATACGCCTAAAATAAATTATAGGTAGGTACCTAGATACGCCTAAAAATCCCATGTCGATATGACTTTGTGTAGTGAGTATAGTAAACTCACTGAATCAGCTTGGGTTTTGTAGCCCACTGCTGATGAAATAGTACTTAATTAATTTAAGTAAGTTAAATGTGTAAGCAAATTCATCTCATAAACAGACAATGATGCACGTGCTTAAATTGCGCACGCAGTTAGGAGAGATACTATTTAAAAACAGGCGCACATTTGCGTACAATTTACACAAATCTTGAAAAGTACTAAGCATATACAGGGTGAAATTGAATAAATGCGACAAAATGAAATGGGAGCTTCAGTTATGGTAACATAGTAATTATAAACTGTTTTTTTTACAATTTAAAGCGACAAAAAAAAAAGGTGATTATCGTTGTAAAATGGTCCATTGATGTTGTTATCTTCATTTAAGTACGAATTATCGATATTCCAGAAAAATAATTAAAACACAAAAAAAAAAAATAAAAAAAAAATATCAAAAAATCTCGTCCGACTCATCGCAGTGCTCAATAATGGTCGTGGAGTACTCATGTTATTAAATGTACCCAAATAAATTGTGTCCACTACACGAAAACGGTAGTACGCGAAATTCTTTGATACTTTAATTATTTTACCGTTTTACGTAAAACTGATAAAAGTTTACTAATTTTTCATTTAATATGTTCAAAATTTTCTTGACGACACGTATTATTGTATATTTAAATTTGTCGCATCTATTCAATTTCACCCTGTATAAATACAGTCAATTAACTTAAATTGTAAATATTCTTAAGATGTTTGGACATATCACCCGAAAATTGCTCACTCACTTACATTGACAAGGATGTGAGTGATTATTTTTCAGTATTAGGAATTTAAACAGTTGTGCTCTAGATAATTTTGGTTCTAACGTCATCAGCTCTACCCCGATAACCTACTTCAACTAATCTAGACATATGTAGCTACTAAAATTTTTACACTGAAGAAAACATAATTAGTCGGCTTCAAAAAATGTTATTTAGCGGGTCTTATTCCCAATAATAGAATTATTAACATTTATAAATACCTCTGTTATTCACCAACGTTTCAAACGCTTTGTAACGGTATTGGTCGCCGAGGGCCTTTAAATAAGTCAATTTTTGCAGTAGAGTTGGTAAGGTGCTAGCAACATTAACAGGTAAATCACTGTTGTTGGAAACATAAAAAACAATTTAAAGCAAGCACGTAACAGATTCCCGTATTGCACTTTAGGCTGATGTAAGTGCAGGCTTTGGTCGATCATGGCTGACGCAATGTCTGAGCTTATGCACTCACTGTCAGCCCAATCAAGTCTTGGCGCAAGCCTCGAGCGCTTTTTTGCTGGAATACTGTAATCGTGGTCATAATTATATGATTATCCACGGTTTTACGTACCGATAATAATATTTTACATTTGAAATATATTTTTCCTGTCGTCTTTGAGAAATAACTTGGTACCTAGGTACTTAGATGAAGTATTCGTGGTACACGACTGTGCCCGCTGTGGTTTTCAGCTCCTGGTTCGGTCGAAATATTATTAGGGTTTTGCTGGCAACTTCTGGTAATACCATGACTCTTGGTGTGCCCTTTGGACGGTAATTTATTGCAGGCAAAATAAAGTTTAATTACACAAAGGTTACTTAATAGGAAAATACAGGTACCTAACTACTCATATAGTTATTTGTGCAACAAGAGAGCAAAGTTGTTTTTTGTTTCGAGTGCTGATTTTGAGTCCCATGCAAGCGAAGGATTCTATGATTGATTCACGAGCGTAGCGAGTGAATCAAAGTTAGAATCCTGAGCGTAGTGAGGGACTCAACAGCACGAGAAACAAAAACCTTTGCTCTCGTGTAGCACACATAATTTTTCACCACAGCAGTGAGAACACATATTACTTAGGAGACAGAAATGAAGAGGAATAGATTGGATTCTGCATTAATTTCTTGTTGATTTAACTCTACTGGTGTTAAAGTACAGTCATCATCGCTAGTTTCACTCATCTTTTTAGATTATTTTATATATTAATATAATTTGACACGTTACGCTATACTGTATCAGCATCAGCGAAATTTTTATTCCCGCTACTTTTTTAAATTGCGTTCTAATACCGCGTCCCTGATGTTTATTTTTCAAATGTATCATTGTTGTAATTCGAAATAAAAATGTATTGGTTATATACCAATTTTATACTATTAATTAGACATATTTTTATTAAAATCCAATAATAAATTAAACATGTAAACAATAACATATAAAAATAGTTATTTGTGCAACAAGAGAGCAAAGTTGTTTTTTGTTTCGAGTGCTTATTTTGAGTCCCGAGCAAGCGAAGGATTCTATGATTGATTCACGAGCGTAGCGAGTGAATCAAAGTTAGAATCCTGAGCGTGGTGAGGGACTCAACAGCACGAGATACAAAAAACTTTGCTCTCGTGTAGCACACATAGCTTTTCACCACAGCAGTGAGAACACATATTACTTAGGAGAAATAAAAATTAACAGGAATAAATTGAAAACTAAATTCTGCATTAATCACTTGTTGTTTTAACTCTTCTGGTGTTAAAGTACAGTCATCATCGCTAGTTTCACTCATCTTTTTAGATTATTTTATATATTATTATAATTTAACACGTTACGCTATAGGTACCTACTGTATCAGCATCAGCGAAATTTTTATTCCCGCTACTTTTTAAATCGCGTTTTAATACCGCGCCGCGTCCCAGATGTTTATTTTTCAAATGTATCATTGTTGTAATTTTAAATAAAAATGTATTGGTTAAATACAAATTTTATACTATTAATTAGACTTATTTTTATTAAAATCCAATAATAAATTAAACATGTAAACAATAACATATAAAAAAAAACAAATATCTTTTTTTTTTGCGTTGCCGTAGGTGTTTTCTTTGAGGTCGAATTCCAAAATCGAATTTCGAATTCGAAGGGGTTTGTTTTTTCACTCACTTTTTATATGCATGTGAAAGAGACAGAGCACAGTAAAATTCGAATGTTTCAAATTTGTGGCTGAACAATGTCAATTCGTGGCACTGAAGATTGAAAAATTAAAAAGCTACTTTGCCTCACGCTCGAATCAAAATCGCGTTTTGTTCACTGTTGTCTCGCAGCAAAAGCGGCATGTTTGAGCTGCTGTGGTGAAAAAGTAATTTCTTTATTACAAATATCTTTTTTTATTTGCGTTTCCGAAGGTGTTTTCTTTGAGGTCGAATTCCAAAATCGAATTTCGAATTCGAAGGGGTTTGTTTTTTCACTCACTTTTTATGTGCATGTGAAAGAGACAGAGCACAGTAAAATTCGAATGTTTCAAATTTATGGCTGAACAATATCAGTTCGTGACACTGAAGATTGAAAAATTAAAAAGCTACTTTTACTCACGCTCGAATCAAAATCGCGTTTTGTTCACTGTTGTCTCGCAGCAAAAGTGGCATGTTTGAGCTGCTGTGGTGAAAAATATTTTTCTTTGGTTAATTGGGACTTTATATTATTACATATACTAACAGCAGCGATAGCGTAGATACCTAGTTGACGAGTGGCTGACAGACTGCTACGCAGAAGGTCTCGGGTTCGAAATACGGCGGGCGCACCGTTAACTTTTCGTAAGTAGTTATGAATATATTAAATCGCTTGCTATACGGTGAAGGAAAATATCGTGAGAAAAACGGCATGTCTGGGGGTTCCTCATAATTTTCTCGATGGGCATGATAAGTCTGCACATATGCACTTGGCTTTGAGATTAGGCCCGTTTCCAGCAGCGGAACAGGTTTATATACACGGCGGATGAAGATGATCATTCATTTATTTATTTAAGACAACCAGTAGTTGTTACATTGTAATAAATAATAAAAAACAGAATTAATAAGATAAAAGCTAAATGTACAACATTCTAAGGCGTCACAGCAAACACCAAAAGGTAACTTTTACGTAAAGATATAAAAGAAAAACAGACAATTAAATATTAAGTAACTAAAAACTAAATTGGAAAACACAATGAGAAAAGAAAAGAAAAAAAGACAATTAGACGATTTTAATAACAAACTTAAATTAATCTTAATAACCTTCGAAGTGTTGTTTTAAATGTGGATAGCTTGTCCGCAAATATATCAACTTTACCCGATATGCCATTGTATGCTTTGAATAACCGATTTATCGGCAAAAATTGCTTTAAATTGGTCCTGGCAAATGGCTGGTGTAAAAGTCCTACATTAACTAAGTCACGCCTAGGTACACGGGGATAATCATAATCTACTAGGATGCATTTTCGTACAGCCTTTAGCAGCCCACTGCCAGACAGGGCCACTTCTGATCTTCATCACAAGAGCATTGTTAGTCAATAGATGAATTTGGCGTAGTATACCCGACAGATTGGTTGGTATATAGGGCAGGGTTCCTTTTAAGATATTTTTACAACAATGAACCACTTGCAAAATTTTAATTACCATAGGCACACTTTTTACATGATACTTAATTTTTTTTTACGAACTGATGTAATGGTTCATTTACTTTTAGTTTTATTTAATACTAGCTGTGCCCGCGACTCCGTTCGCGCGGAATTTGTCTTTTCATTGGACTACAGAATTGATACCCAAAATGTTTTAAGTTGCATATAATACCTATATTGAATAGTGTAGATGTCCTAAAAATAGCTCAAATGACTTTCATTTGTTCGTGCAAGTCCACTCCGCGAAGTTACTAATCGCGAGTAAAAGATCAGAGAATTCCTGTGCATGTTCGGTGCCTCATAATCATGCTCGCATATTTAATGTCAAAATGCATAGCGATAATACAATCCCATAGTTATGAACTCTTTAGACGGGCTATAATTTCATCAGCTCTTGTCTCATATTGTGTGGTGGTATAACAGACAGAGCCTAAGGAAAATCGTCACGAAAAAGTACTGTTATACCGCCCATGGGTTCGTCATTTTGCATTCGCACAATCTTACTTAAGCTTCGTTCCTTTGCCGAAATCACCTTGGTAGGCAAAGTTTTGCCGTTCCACCCGGAGCATCTACAAATAGTATTTTTCTCTACTATTCACGCTATGACACACACGATCATAATTATAAACGCTCTTCTTCAGTAAGTCTCGAGAGATCATTTTTACACCAGCAAATGATGGTTCGTATAGGTCGTCGTGGTCATTCATTTTGAGTAATAGGATAAATATAACTATATCTAATGTCAAGCAATGGTTTATTAGATTGTTGTGGGAACCTAAAAATGTCCTTGGCCAATTTTTCTTCATATTAATTATGCCATAACTATGCAGCATCTCAAACCCATGGTGTCATCGATGAGGACTTTTACTTATGGCCGTAACACACGCTCGAACTTGGTCCGAACAGACCACGGATTTGCTCCGCCCCCCGACCAAATCTGCCCGTCTGTAGAGTAGTCCGGCGAACATAATTATTATCTGGAGTCTGTACCTGTCTGGAGGCGGAGCAAATCCGTGGTCTGTTCGGACCAAGTTCGAGCGTGTGTTACGGCCATTATACTTGCTTCAGACAATGCCATCCCAGTGTTTATCCCCATCCAGTAAAATAAAATGACTCGCCACTCTTCAACCTGTTTACATATACATGTGCGAATACGCCCAGCCTAAGCTGAACCCTATTTAATATAATTAATTATAGAGATTTAAGCTCAATTTAAATTTGAAGATCCAAATGTTCGAAAATATCCTATTTATAGTCTTTCAACCCTCGTATTTTTACATTCGACTGATCATAATATATTAAGTTTCAACCAATTCAACTAAAGAGTTACTTTTATAGAACAAATTTTAACCGAAAAAATGCATCGTAATGTTTACTTTGACATAACTTTTTTATATATGCACCGATTCGTATAAAACAAACATCAAATGTTAAGTGGTGCTTACTACAATACATCAGTGAAAACCGCATTCCAATTCTATTAGCTGTTTCTGAGATTAGCGTGCACAAACGCACAGACATACGAAAATTTTAATAATTATATTTTTGCCTTTTCTTCTTTAATGTAGACCCCTTAAAATAGATTTCTTCTGAATATCTTCCATGTACGGACATCGATCACTTACAGATTTATTATATGTATAGACGGCCGTTTCGCGCGTTAAACAAAAATCAACCGTATAGCCGTACCCATACTGGCGCGGCGGGATTTGGAAGTTTTATTTCATCTATAATTATCTTGAGTGTTTATAAACCAATTTATATATTTTCTTTAATATAAAATACATATTAAAGTGTACTTTTTGAATATGGGAGTTTGATAAAGATATATCTATGTGAAATACAATATAACTTGATGTATTTAATACACTTTGAAGAAATGCCTAACGATTAAACCCGTTATTGTGGCTAATTTATAAAAGATAGATATATACTATCGAGGACTTTTTTGTAGATCTTTTAAAGACCATTATCTTTGTAATACATACTTTTGGTGAATGATCAACGTGTGCGAGGATAAGAGCTCGAAAGCGCATTTTCATCCGACTTGCTTCAAATTTATCGTCACTGCTCAGCTCCTATATGTCTTAGCGTTATGTTATATAGCCTATAACCTGCCCAGGAGTACGGACTACAATCGTACCAAGTTTGGTGAAAATCCCTTCAGTAGTTTTTGACCCATGCGTGCACATACAGACAGACAGACAGACAGACGGACAGACAGACAGACAAAAAATTTACTGATTGCATTTTTGGCATCAGTATCAATCACCATTCATCCTCCAATATTAATTTTGAATATATATTCAATGTACAGAATTGACCTCTCTACAGTTTTATTATAAGTATAGATATAGATAGAGAGGAAGACTTCTCAAGTTCCAAGCAAGATTGTTGAATTTTTTGCTCACCAGCAGTCCCTTCAACATCCCTATGGACCCTTAGTAGCTTGCCTACGGACCCCTAAGGGGTCCATGGACCGTTAGTTTAATAATCCCTGGTATAGGGTTTGATGTAGAGTTTTCCATCACTTCCCAAAGGAAGTGAAGACTCAACTATTTGCCATATACCATCAACAATTTGCATCGTATATTTTCCTTATTCACCTTTTACGACACCAAATGGGATGAAATTGGGTAGTGACACTTTGTATTCTTAATCCGTCATCTCAAGTCGTTAGCATAGCTATCTCTTTTGCTGTAAGGTATGTTATATCATCATCATCCTCCTAGCGTTATCCCAGTTTCAACTTGGGGCCCGCTTACTAGTCTAACCGGCTTTGGCTGAATATTAGCTTTTCCACAGAGCGACTGCCTGTCTGACCTCCGCAACTCGAAGAGATAGAGATAGGTATTCCATGGTTTAGACTAGTGTCAGTTTATTTAGAAAGTACTGACGCCCTATAACGATTGTCAAAGATCTTCATGACAACCGGGACCGACGGCTTGGCATGCTCTCCGAGGCACGTGGCAAGCGATAATCATAACTCCAAAAAGTCATTGGTGCGCGCCGTGGATTCGAACCCGATGCCCTCTGCATGATAGTCTGTTGGTATCTCCACTAGGCTATCGTTGCCCTGGTATGTATGTTATATCATAGCAGGTAGAAAACCCTATTCGCCTTCGACAATGTATTTTATTATATTTTATTTTTTATAGACTCTCGCCTATATCCCCGATGAGGTAGGCAGAGGTGTAATATTACACCCACATTTCCCCATAATATTACGAATTTTAAGTACCCTGTAATGGGGGCGAGCCTTTTACTGTTGCATGGCACAATGCCAGACTCGTGCTGCTACTGAAAATACGGCAAAATACAGTAACAGTTTTGCGCGCCCAGGGAATCGAAACCGGGACCTCTGATCAGCAGACGCATACTCTATCCACTGAACCACAGAGGGAGTTCATATATCTATCCTGCTCAATCATATTTGAAATGTAACTTCCTGGGACGTCATTATACGTAGTTCTACTGCTCTGGTTACTTTACTTACCTAAGTTGGAACTCAACATAAGCAGACCCCGGGCTCCCAAGTCGTAGGTCATGGATCGCAATCGGGAAAACTCTAAGACGATGACAATAATGACTGCCATGGAGTTCAAAATGGTGTATCAAGGCAAAACCAAAGAGCTACTAAACTTACTTTCCCTGACCTGTCAGTGTCGTAACTGACTTTAGCCACGAAGTCTGAAGGTTTTGTTTCATGGGGTTAACTTAAACTTAGGGTACCTGGAGGGTTATGCCTAGTGGTATCGCTGCATTGGAAGATGTTTTAGAATGTCTGGATTAGGAAGAACACGGCTTCAACATAAGCTAATGTAATATGTTGAAGCCGTATATGACCCAGTCTTGATTAGCTGACTAATGAATTTTCTTAATTTCCCTGAGATCATAGAACACTTCAGCAGTAAGATTATAAAACGCAACGTAGGCAAGTACTAATCTAGATATTAGAGTTGATCGAACTAGGTAAATCTAATTTCAAGGAGGAAATATTTTTTGCTACAGGTATTGTATTGTTTGATCAAACGTATGACGGCTGTGTGTTTGTCTTTACCAATAGCAGCCATTCTCAAAGTATGCTCCGCACAGCCCTGGGGCTCCGTGAAGCTTCTCTAGGGGCTCCATGACAATGTCGATCAAATTTAAATTAAATTACTAAGTCACTAGATAGCAGACTAGAGCAAAACTAATCTGAAATGTTGATCGATTTATATTCTAAACTGATTGATTGCAATTTTAAGGCAGCGATAAGCTTCCAGTTTACGGCGCACATATGAACCTTTTTCCATGTAATATGCGTACTAAATTCCTATTCATAGCTTGCCTCGTACCTCGTAAGCAGCAGTTTTTTGGCTGGGGGTGTGGATACCCATGGCTGTTTTTGAAAGTTGTCAGATATAAAAATTTTACGCCTTCCAGCCACCGGAACAGGCTGTGTTTTACAAAGGCTTAAGTACCTACCGTGGGCCAAAGTCATACAGTACATACTTTTCATTTGTCTTTACTTCTGAAACAAGTCCCAGTCTTCCAACTTGAGACCCTGCAGTATCAAAAGATACAAATTTCACTCATTACAACGACCCTAAAAAGTACCTACCTAGGGTTAAAAAAAAAGACAAACTCTATCCTTTGTAAGTATATAGTCTGTCCAGCCAGAGGATACTATACAATTTGTTCTGCAGTGCCTAAATGTTTTGGAGACACCTGCGGGCAAATTACTAGCTCCACTATCAAAATTCATTGAGGAAAAATGATGAATTACCGTAAATTTTCACTTTCCTCCAAAGCTCTTCATAAAAAAATTTATACTGGCTCTTAATAAAATCCTGCGGCAAAGCCTGGATTATCTAAAAGACTGGTGACAAAATATTTTTTTTTTAAACACAACTCATTTAGGACTAAATCCGGTGTCGTAGGGGACTTTACAAACATACAACTAACGGACACCAGGTAGTAGAGCCTCGCTGATTTCAGCACGAATGGGCCGGCTCGACCGGAGAAGTACTACCCTCTCACAGAAAATCGACGTAACGTACCTAACAGTACCCAAACTGTTGCGTTTCGTTCGGTGAGTGAGAGTGCCGGAGGCCCATCCCCTATTCCTTCTCCTTCATCCCATTCCTCCTCCTGTCCCTTTTCCCAACCCCAAGGGGCGGCAACGCACTTGTGACTCCTGTGTCTGCTTGTGTCCATGGGCGGCGGTAATTGCTAACCATCAGGCTGCTCGTTTGCCGGCTGATTTTATAAAAAAATTGGGCAAGTGCGAGTCGGACTCGCTCACGAAGGGTTCCGTACCATCATCTATAAAAGAAAATCACGTTCGTTGTATGTATACTTAAATACTTTATAAGTTTCTACCTGTTTATTAAGATCGAGAAACAAATTGCTTAAAAATTACGTTTGTTGTATGGGAGCCCCCCTTTATTATTTACTTTTTTTAAATTTAATTATTTATTTTGAAAGGTAATATACAACTACATATTCTGTAAAAATTTAAAGCGTCTACCTGTAACAGTTAGTAATTTTGAGCAAAAAATACGAAAAAAAGCACTTTTTTTGTATTTATTTAAATAAAAATAAAAATATTAAGGGGACCCCCCCTTAATATTTTTATTTTTATTTTTAGTATTTGTTGTTACAGCGGCAACCGAAATACATAATTTGTGAAAATTTCAGCTTTCTAGCTATCATGGTTTATGAGATACAGCCTGGTGACAGACAGACGGACAGCAGACAGACAGCGGAGGCTTAGTAATAGGGTTCCGTTTTTTACCTTTTAGGTACGGAACCCTAAAAAAAACAATGAATACCCAGACTCGAAACAATAATTTGTGAATCACACAAAGTGTTGTCTCGTGTGGGGATCGAACCCACAACAGTCAGCGCAGTGTTAAGCGGCGAGGCGGCCGCATAACCCGTTAGGGGCTGGGACACGCAATTCGCATACTTTACCTTGAGCCCACCCAGAATTCAAAGTCAATATCACTTATTCATATAGATCACAAAGTGACGCTTATGAACGTAATTTTTTTAAAGTTAATTACTTAATGAATCTCTATTTATTTCTTCATTCGGCCTGCCATCAGACACGATCGTGCGAACCTAGCCAGGTCAGAGGACTTAAACCACTACGCCAACCGTGCAGTCATAATCATCATCAGCCTTTAACAGTCCACTGCTGGACTAGGCCTCTCCTTTGAAAGGAGGACTTGGCCTACTATACCACGCTGGCCAAACGGGTTGGTATTGGGTTTGTATCAAGTTTTCCTTCTCTTACAGTGCTGTTCTCTGCATAATATGCTCCCTCTGTCGGCTCTTACGACACCCATGGGATGATATGGGGTGGTTACATTCCGTATTCTTAATCCGTCACCACACGGAAATAAAGATATAGATAACTTTTTATTTTTGGCTTTACAGCAAGTTTCTGTTTTATTCTATTCTAGGGCTCCGCCAAATATTTGATTATCAAAAAGGGTTCCATCTCTAAAAAAAAGTTTGAGAGCCGCTGACCTATACCATTATAAATTAGGGGGCGGACATAATTATAATATAAAACACACGATGAAATATATTTTGCAACGAATATTCATGCGTTTCCAATAATGTATAAGAACGCCATCTACAGCGTTACTCGAGAACTAGGCTCAAGATAAAGTGACGGACACCAAACACAAAATATAACTTTTACGCTTTACTAAATTGTTGTGTCCATTTCGGATGTGCTAATTTAATACAGTTGTTCACTTGTATGTCTCTGTGATCATTCCACGTCCCGAAATACCTTTCAGTCCTTTCACTTTCATAACATGCCAACGTTTCGTATTTTGTTTAGTTCGTCAGGCTGCCCCTAGAGGCGCTTCCGAAACGATAAGGGCCCGGCGCACTATAGCGGCGCGATGCGTTTTTTTCTTGAACACCACGCCAGGGAAATTCTATGGACATAAACATTTCTGTAACATCATCATAGGGGCTTTCGCAGTCCGCTCTAGGTTATAAGCCTGTCCTAATTTGCGTCACAAAAGCATTTTGAGTTAATAGAAGGATATGGCCGACTGAACCACGCAGGTCTGACCGGTTGGTTTAGGGTTTGATGTCGAGTTTACAGTCAAAAATAGTATATTTGCTTCGTGTATTTTCCTTAGTTACCTTTTACGAGACCTATGGAATGAACAGGACTGGTGACACTGTTTTGTTTTTTTTTTACAACTCCTGCACTAGGAATAAATCCTGTGCCGCGGGGGACTTTACAAACATACAACCAACGGGCACAATGAACACCCGGACTCGAAACAACAATTCATGAATCACACAAAGTGTTGTCTCGTGTGGGAATCGAACCCATAACACACGGCGCAGTTTCAAGCGCTGAGCCACTATGCCAACCGTACAGTCAAAAACGTATGTATCCTTCGGCACATTGACTTACAAAATTTAGGAACCACATGGTAAACAATTATAAAAACATTATGCTATCTGGGTCATTGTTAGTAAAAAACATATTTTATAGTTAATAATATTTATTAAACAGAATATAATGGCAATAACAAAACATTAATATCAATTAAGTTTGTAGTAAATTGAGGAACAATTTATTAACTAATTGATTTACTGAATATCCTAACTGTTATGAAGTGAAATTGAGATTTAGAAAGTTTTAATGAAAATATTGAGACAAAAACACAAAACTTATCCTTAATTAAAATGGCACCTTGACCAACACTTGACATTTAAATGCATTTTGTGGCTTCATGGTGCGCATTTTTTCAAAAAAATATCAAGATGAAGAATGAAGGATACGCCTATTTCTCAGTTCAGTAACTAAGGATTTATCAATACTAATCAACATATCTCATTAAAACGGATACCAACAGTTGGAAGTAATTTGTAACATTTATGATATAAAATTTGCCTATAATATGTTACAATCCTAAATATGCTATTATTTGGTGTACTCAATGATTATAATATTTATTGCCAGCTAGTAAAAATAAGTCATTAACTGCAATAATTATTCAAATATTTAGATATATATCTTAATATTTCAATAAAACAGTCATAGGGCCTCTAATTATAACTATATTGCTTGTGTCTCACTGTACAACCTAACATGCGACTTGACTAAACGTAAAACAGATAGATCACATCTTTTCATAATCATTACACAAATCATTCCTAGCCTATTAATAGTTTTGTTATAATTTAGGGTACTTGTAAACGATATTTTCAGGGTGGGATGTCAACCAATATAATACAAATGAAAAATTCATATTTTCATACACCTAAATAGGCTGTTCCCATTACAAGATTGATATAACGGCCGAAAGACATGAACGTGACTCTATGCACACACATCTCTCTGCAACTATATCCCCTCTTAGTCAGAGAATTTTCAAAATTGCCAATTCGCCGCTGCAAACAATAAATATTACGGCACAGGGCTGTTGAAATATCAATTTCCAGGAATAATACCATTATTCATCATACATATTATGCTATTTTATTATAGCAATGGACTTTCCTTGTGTACAGGTAATTCTGCAAATTGGCCATTTTGGCAGATCTCTGACTATCTCTTTACCTTATTTATACAATACATCTATTATCATGTCAATACGAACAGATATGCAACACAAATACATCTTAAAGCTAAATCTAAATCGATTGCCCTGTTAATATAAAGTGGCTGCTGCCATAACTTTATAAAATTGATAAATAAATTGGCAAATGTGATGCATTAACACTATACTAACAATCTTAGCTTGCTATGATTCCTTTCTTTTGTATACCGTAGATCCACAACCACAAGAATTAGTCACATCCGATAATACACCTTCAACCTAATTAATTCAATTCTGTGCCAATTTTAGTTTTGGCCTTGACACATAAAAATTCCAGAGCCAATGATCTTGGCAAATGTAAAAAGTTGTAAAGTTATAAAAAATGGGATGAAATCTCCTAGTTCTATAATCTTTTTGTGTAACAATACAACTGTAGTAGTGTAAAATAACTGTAAAGAAACTGTTTTTCGGCTTCTACTACAAGTAGTGCACCTTGTCTAGCTGATAGCAATGTGAGTGTGACTGATTCCCATGGTTAGCAAATAGTAACAAATAGTAATACATTGAAAAACACCTTAAGTGTATAAGCACAAATTGGCAACTAGCGAAAAATAGTAAGGTTCTTGATAAAATTATTAGCAGTTTAAACAACAATGTCCTATTACATTAAACAACTGATACCATCAGCCGAAGAAAACTTTATGTAATGTGCTGAGATTTGAGTAATGATATTCATTCATGTTCGAAAATTACCCAACATCGTAGTAGGTTCTAAGAAACATTGACACTGACCTGATTTCCAATTCTCAAAGTCAAACAGCTACTCATCATTTTCCTTTCAAGTTGTAACCATTATACAAAATAGCATTACTCATTGACTAAACTAATATGGCAGTGATCAAATACATATTTCTGTTATAGTAGCAAATACTCTGCTCAATTTTATGTTGATCTAAAGCTTGGTCTGCCATCATATATCAAATACTCAATTAGCATGAAAAAGTTTTTTAATTTATAAGTACATAATTGATCAGCCACTGACTTAAAATATAATTTATGTATGTATTTACATTATACTCATTACATGGACCCGTCTAACATAATAATAGATTACTCAAGTATTAATCAGTTTTCTTTTTGACCAGAAAGCTTTATCCAATATATATATCAGATATTATCCTGTGAATGTTTTGTATGCTAATACAGTGTTTATAAATGGGCACTGTTTATTAGTAATAAATTCCATGTTAATGAAATTCATGAATCAATTTCTAGGGACTGGCAGACAAATTCGTACAATTGTTAATTATTAATTCTACACTGAAGTAATAATATCAAGAACCTTTTCCACTAGCCAAATAGGGTCTCTGGACATTACACAGCTCATACTAGGACTATGAACAAACTATGAACATGGAACACTAAATTCCGTATACAGACAGATATAGAAAGATTTTTGTTATTCATCTGGTCAATGACAGAACAATTTTCAGGTCATTGTCCTCAACTAATTTGTTCATCATTGGAATAACTTTTTGTCTTAGTATGTGTCTGCATAATGAACAGAGACCAACAACTACAGTATCTCTTAAAACTTACACAACATTGTTAGAACAAAAATTAAGCCTATAGTACATCTTATAAATTTATATAGGACTCATTTTACTATATACTATTATTTAGAATATCTTTTCCCTTTTTTGTTTCACCGAGCTGGTTTTCTTAATACTTAAAATGGTGCAATTTTATGGTGTTCAATAGTTACATCAATTTATACAAAGTCCACAGCATTTCATTGATTTATGGTAAGTAAGAGTCTATCAAAACGCAAGATGTAATAACATTATGTTAAAATACTGTTCTGTTTTACATTGCCCATCACACATCCTCCTTGAATACTTATAAAATGTGCGTAGCATTGTCTGGGGGCTAAGTAGGACTTTTAAAATGGACTTTTGAAAAGTCTATAGAATACTATAATGTAATACTGTCTTTTTTGGTAGATTGAATGATAATTGAAACTTTATTTGCAGCTTTCTTCTTCACATTGTTAGGCACTAATGAAAGTTGCATTAGTGCTTATCTGTAAAACAGAACACTTTAAAACATTGCTACTAGTTTTTTTTTACTTCTTGTATTCTCACAGACTCTGTTTTCAGTTTTTGGAGCAGCCTAGCCAGCCAACTTATGGTTAATGCCTTTTTTTATTTCAAGTAACTTAGTTTATTATTTTTACAAATTTATTTTACAATAGGCACATTAAAATACAATTTTGTGGCAGCTTATAATTTAAGTCATCAAACCCAGCGATGTGAGAATGACATTTTTTATTAACATATTTGTGAACATTATATATTATTTCATTGTTTAATTTTTTATGATCACCAATTCATTATTTAGCTACATATTTGTATAACTGTGAGGCATCTATTTAAGCTTTTATACAAATGTTATAAAAATGGAAGTCATAATATACATAATCTGTATAATTATATTATATAAATCTCAGAATTAGGTCTAACATACTAAAACACTCTCTTACTCTATGACTGCATTATTATGCCTTTTTATAAATAAATGCTATCAATAATCATCAGATTATACTTAATATTAAAAGCTGCTAATATTGTTTCTAGCATTTCATATATTACTTTATTTATTACTAAGTTACAAATCCGACCACCATTACATAACAATATTAATTGATCACTAATATTTTCTGTAATTGTACATTTATTCATTTAATTGTCAATCTGAAATTTCATATTCAATATTTGCAAAAGAACTTGTGAATTATGTGTGAGTTCTATTTGTAAACATGAAACGCTGACAAGCATTGACTAAGTACAGCTTTCAGTTGACAACAACTCAACAATAAATTCTATATAAACTATTAAACAATTATTTTTTAATCCTATTACATTGAACTATTCAATATGATGAAATAATAAGATTAAAACATAATATAGACTTTCACAAGTATTGCACATGAATTTCAATAATTGTAAACATTTCTTATAATTTAGTTAGCCACGTAGCTGTAAAATATATTATCATCACATGAGACAAATATTGAGGATATATTATTACATACATCTAGCTTATAACTATAAGTATTCACTTTACTTCTTTTTTTACAGTCACAGTCTTATCTGCTGGCTTAGCAGGAGGTTTTATTGTGGATCATTTCTTCTTTCTATCTTGTGTACACTTAGGGCAGTACCACTTACCCTTAGGCTTGATCTTGAGGTCCACACACGCAAAGTGGAACCATTCAATAGGACAATCAGGATTGTCACAGCCTATCATCTCACCATACGACACTTGATGACAGAGACAGTATGTAGGCTCATTAGGATCCACTGGCATGTCAAGTACATCACTAGGATGTGCCATTCCTGCAACTGAATCCAAGTCTCCAGTCTCTTCCTGCTCTTTGACAGCATTCGCTGTGGCAGTCGCGCCCTTACGTACAGCCTTCTTTTTAGCAGCTGAACGACCCGACGCGACCGCGTCCTCTTCGCTCGACGCACCAGCGCGTTTCTTTTTGCCTGTGGTAGCTGTTGTCTTGTCATTCATTTTGCTCTTTTTCCTACCTTTCTTCACAGTCGTGGTATTCGTTTCCTGGTCCGCGGCGGCCTGTTGTGCGGCCCGTGCGCTCATTACTTTCTCCTGTATTTCAGATTCGAACCGTGCGAGGTCAGAGTCAAGGCGACGTATGTGCTTGTCAACCAACTCATATGTTTGTATCGCGAGTTGCACTTTATCATCCCCGTATTCCTTGGCCTTGTTAAATAAGCCTTGTATGGTGTTTACTTTTTCCTTTTTCGTCTCATCGTCCATTTTAGGGATATTGGGTAGCAACTCGTCAGCCATAAGGTCGATTGTCCTCATTAGTCCGTGAGCACGGTCATCTAGATCTCTCATTAATTTAAAATTTCTTTGCAGTTCTATCGGTAAATGTTGGAGACTATCTAAATAATGCTCCAAATAAAGTGCTGAAGTCATTTTGCAATATTTTGTAACTGCGTGAAAATGAAAGTGCGAAACACTGTAAATAACACCAAACTTTACGTTGTTAAATAAACACCAGAACTGTTTCAGCTACCTTATAGCTTCCTATTTATGACCACCTATTTTAAATTATTAATTATAATAATTTTCACTTACAAAATTAACACAAAACTTGTAATTCGTGATAAGCACTTTACACATTTCGTTCACGCTCAAACAAGCAAATTTAGAATGTTGCCAGATCCCGTAACTGTCGTAGAAAAAAGAAATAAAACTAACGGATGACAGACAGGTATTTCCTTCATTGATACAAATTGTTTTGAGATGGTGGTTAAATAATAAAAAACGAATTAAATGACAATTATTTTGGTTATTGGAATTTAAAACCTTCAGTTATATAGCTCTTCCAATAAAATAATGTAAACTAACAGAATTTTATTATAGGAATATACTTTGACGTACAAATTATTATTCACAATGCGGCAACTCTAAAAGGCGGGAAGTTTATTTTTTGTTTTTACTTCTATTTACGCAGTTCACGCTTCGTGGTCACGTCAGTTGTGCTGGGTGGTCACCATAGAAAACGAGTTTGTACTCAGCTTGATAATAGTTGTAAAGGCTCGATTTTTTGAGACTTGAGTGTTAATAAATAACTCTTTCTTATTGCAAATAAATTTTCTAAAGGCCTTGACACACGGCACAATTTTACCACTGATCAAATTTTCAATCGAATTGGCCGTCTACACGACACAATCAAATCACTGATTTTCATTCCGTCCACCCGATTGGTTAAAATCTGGTGGTACTGCCCACCTGATGAACTTGAGTTGGACGACTGGCGTCACGATTTCATCAAGTGATTTAGTCAAGTTGGACGTAAAATTGTGCCGTGTGGCAAGGCCTTAAAACAACCAAAATGTTGATGAAACTACTAGTTCTAAACTCCAAATAAATTAATGATATCTACCGAGGGACAATAGAAATATTTTAAATGAATGTAGCGTAGTCATTGACATAATTATCATCATCATCATTAGCCCTTTATACTGTCCCACTGCTGGGCACGGGCCTCTTCTTACTTATGAAAAGGGTAAGGCCATAGTCCACCACGCTGGCCAAGTGCGGGTTGGCAGACTTCACATGTCTTTCGAGAACTTTATGGAGAACTCTCAGACATGCAGGTTTCCTCACGATGTTTTCCTTCACCGTTTAGCAAGCGATTTAACAATTTAATACGCATTTAACTTCGAAAAGTCATTGGTGCGCGCCGAGGATTCGAACCCGAGACTCTCTGCGTAGCAGTCTGTCGGTCTCTCCACTGGGCTATATATCGCTGCTCATTGTCATATACTTTAGTACATACAGTGGCGTAGCTAGCTTGGGTGGCACCCGGGGCGGATTTTAGTGATGTCACCCCATCGCGCGGGTGTATTGCGGGTCATTGCCCTCTCCAAAGCATCTGAGTCCTCCCATGGCTTTTGAATAATTATCTTCATAAATCCTACGATAACCAGGATCAAGCTAGCGATCCAGGGTCGAGGCGACCCTAGACAGCGCCTGTTTCGACAATATTTTTTTAGGTATTAAACTGTTGACTGAAAATATTCCTCAGCTTTATATAGTACCTTATTTCCTAATTAAGTAGAAAGAATCCGCTTGCGATTAGCAATCACGGCTAATAAAAAATGATGTCCAATTGTTAAAGAGAAGAAACAGTTAATTCATCATCATCCTAAATCCTTTTTTAGTCAGATTTGATCCAACCCGATGTGATGTATTGAACACACGTTGTGTATGGGTTCAGTCACAATTTTTTTATTTCTGCGAGTGAGAAAGTTAATACCTACTTTTTGTTTTGGCTTCCTCCGGTGAACAAAACAAAAACATTTGAAAATGTGGGTGTAAGGTTCACCCTAAAATGCCAAATATCGGTGACGGGCAGCAACGTTACTGGTGCGAAATCTACGCCTAACATATTTTGGGATTATGTGAAGTTCGCAGCGAGGCGTAGAATACCATTACCCTAGATTCTAGCCATCCTATGTACTTAGAGAGGGACACCAGCTATCCCAAGGCGGAGCCGGATTCTTGGTATATAAAGTCTTCTCTTGCAACGATATAGCAGTTTCCAGTGTGTGGCAAGAGTATGAACTTGAAAATTGTCCAAGTATATGCACCTATTTTGATATACTCGAATGATGAAGTGGAGGCAATGTATTTTGACATTTTTAGAGTCTTACATAACACCGAAAAGGCCCAGTTCAATGTTGTCGTGGAGAACTACAACGCCAAATTGGGAGTGCATATCTACCAATTGTACTGGGATCGCACGGATTTGGTAGGAGAAGTTGACCACATCTGATGAAAATTCGTCACTTCTAGGTCCGAAATTCTTAAAGTTCAGAGCATTTACAGTGATCGTTACATGTCGGCAGCGTGCTGTACTCATCTCTAATCGGAGGATCCCCAAACTACCTTAATGGAACTTCACGGACGAGTTACCAAAAGTCAGCCAAGAACTTGAAAAATCCCCTGTAGAAGTTGAAACAATGTGCAGCTCCAATGTATATTAAAATCTAGCCTCTTCTCGGGGAGTGGCGGACAAAATCCTTTTTAAATGCTATTGACACGTCACTCTCTTGATCAACGTATTAAAACTGTTTTCCAGTGTCATCAGTCACCACCAACCGTTTCGCGTCTCGCTTGACGAGTTTTAGACCTACAAATAGTCCGGTTCTCGAGTTTGAGGTGTCACCAAAGATGACATTCACATTACGGCAGATTATTATACATGAGACGGAAGAGTATAATCATCCCCTGTGCTTATAGCATTTATGGACTATGAAAAAGCCTTTGACTTTATTGCAACCTAGTCTATTCTGTAGTCCGTGTAACGGTACCGTTTGATCAGAGGTATGTCGAATTTCTGCGTCGGGCAAAACTTGCAGTTGGGTAGAGAGAATTTCGAGAAGGCTCGCAAAAGAATACAGCTTAACTGGGCAGCGTATAGGAAATCACGCCGCTTTTCGTCACGCTTACCGCAAAGACTTAAGGCAAAGTGTGTTTTACCCGTGACTTACAGCAGGTGGACACTGACGGTACGACTAGTCCATCAATTTGAGCTGGAGTTAGGAGGGCTATGCTCGGAGTTTCTCTGAAGAATCGAATTCGAAATGAAGTCATCTGCCAGAGCATCAAAGTAATCGACCCTAAAATCAAAATGAAACAGAATAAAACGAAGAAATTATCTGATTAGATATCAGTAGTGGACTGCAAAAGGCTGAAGATGATGATAAATTATATTTATATTCTTAAACAATTGATGATTTTTGTACAAAATGGTAAAAGTCAGCTTCTTAAATATATGTAGTAGGTATGTACAAATTTTAATTGTGCTTAATTTTTGCGGTATTTCCCAACTGGTAGCGAACTTCACGTAATTAGGTAAATAGCCTAGGTACTAAGTATATAAAATTGGAGAACATAATTATTACAGACAAATATAATAAAATAGAAGGACAAACTGTGAACTATGAGAAAGCCTTCGATTCGATCGAAACCTGGGCGGTGCTACAGTCTCTCCAACGGTGCCGGATTGACTACCGATATATCGAAGTGCTGAAGTGTTTGTATGAAAACGCCACTATGTCAGTCCGCCTCCAGGACCAGAGTTCGAAACCTATTCAACTCCAGCGAGGAGTGAGACAGGGGGATGTCGTATCCCCGAAACTGTTTACCACTGCGCTGGAGGATGTTTTCAAGCTTCTGGACTGGAATGGACTCGGCATCAACATCAACGGCGAGTACATCACTCACCTTCGATTCGCAGATGATATCGTGGTCATGGCTGAGACCATGGAAGATCTAGGCACAATGCTCGATGGCCTCTGTAGAGTCTCCCAACAAGTAGGTCTTAAGATGAACATGGACAAGACGAAAATCATGTCGAACGTCCATGTTGTACCTACTCCTATTCAGGTTGGGAACTCTACGCTCGAAGTTGTCGACAAGTATATCTACCTGGAACAAGTAGTCCAATTAGGAAGGTCCAACTTCGAGAAGGAGGTCAATCGTCGAATCCAACTCGGTTGGGCAGCGTTCGGGAAGCTACGACATATCTTCTCGTCCGATATCCCGCAATGTCTCAAGACGAAAGTCTTTGACCAGTGTGTGTTGCCAGTGATGACTTACGGATCAGAGACGTGGTCGCTCACTATGGGCCTTATCAGAAGGCTCAAGATCACTCAGAGGGCGATGGAGAGAGCTATGCTTGGAGTTTCCCTGCGAGATCGAATCAGAAATGAGGAGATCCGCAATAGAACCAAAGTCGCCGACATAGCTCTCCGGATAGCCAAGCTGAAGTGGCAGTGGGCAGGGCACATAGCTCGAAGAACCGATGGCCGTTGGGGCAGAAAGGTTCTGGAGTGGCGGCCACGTACCGGACGACGCAGCAGAGGTAGGCCCCCCACAAGGTGGACCGACGATCTCGTCAAGATCGCGGGAGGCGGTTGGATGCGGGCGGCTCAAGACCGGTATGTGTGGTGAACCTTGGGGGAGGCCTATGTCCAGCAGTGGACGTCGTTTGCTGATATGATGAGAAGGACAAAAAGCGCTTCATAGGTTTCACACACAGGCGCCGTCTTGAATCGGCGCGGCTCTGATACCTACACTTATTAAAATGAAATAAATGAAGTCCCATTTTCGTTCGGTCTGTATTAACCCCATAAACTCAAAAACAACAAAACGGATTTTTGTAGGCTTTTCACCAATAAATAATTAGTGAGATTCCTGAGGAACGTTAAGGTGTAAGTATAATTCACGCGGACGGGACGAAGGCTTATATTTACTAGATACTAGAGACTACTACTCAGCTACGCCCAGCCATTTTATTTTAACGGAACCGTTTCTCCCCATGAGCATTTCTTGAAATCCGTTCTTAGTGCACCCCTACGGTCCTCAAGGGACGTGCAAAATTTCAGCTTCTTGTCCCAGTAACGCATTTTTCTCTATATTCATCTGTTACATTACACATCTGTGTAATGTGCCTGGGTGTCACCCCAAAAATGGTGTCACCCGGGGCGGACCGCCCCCACCGCCCCCCCCTAGCTACGCCACTGAGTACATATATATCGATGAGCGTAGTAATGTGGGGTAAATCCGTTCTGTTTCTGAGCTGTTTCGACAAAAAATACCATTTAATTTTGTTAGTGATTCCCTTCATAATGCTTTTCTTCGCTAGATTTATACCTCTTCTTCAAACTGGAAAAATCGTGAATCTGTCACTTAATACTTTCAGGCAAAGTCTTTTGGGACACCATATAATGTAAGATAGTAACAACCTCATGTACCTATACTATGCCTCGGTTATTTTATTTATACATTGACTAGGAGAAGCATAATGCACTACGCCCGCAAATTTCTTTTTACCGTTTCTTTCTGCTCCCGTGGGTACTTATTTCGGAATATCATACCTAATGCACCCCTATGGTCCCCAAGGATTTACTCAATAACTTTTATTAATTCTTAAACATAAACTCATTATATAGATTAAAAAAATATAATCGATAGTTGCATAGATTTTAATAAAATAAATATGTATAGAACCATGGAATAAATTCGTAAATAATATTCTTTTCTCAAAGTAATTATTGGGTATGGCCATTGAGTTTATGGTATGCGTTACATATTTTTTTGTTGCCACACCACACTGCCAGTGGATATCCACACTTCCTGCAGCGAGTTTGGGCGCGAAATTTAAAAATCGTAGCGCTTCACTCCATTGTTTTTTCCTATTGGATAATGGATTTCAGAACTTTTATTTACAAATATAAATAATATTGTAAGTGTAAAATAAGAAATATCAAAATAATAGCTCTTTACTAAAGGTAAAGTTCTAATGATCTAATCGTGCGAGTGAAATCACGGGCACAACAGAACAAGTAGCTCTGCTGCATTTTGATCACCAGGTATGTAATTTTCAAAGTAGGTATATGTTGAATAGAATGTCAATATTTTTTGGATTTTGCTTTACATCATCGGCGGTTCAGCGCGCCGGGATGTAGGATACTGGATACTTACCGCGACTCCCGAGGTTTGTTATCGCCGAAATAGTAGCCTATCACTCTCCAGCCTCCTACCTTCATTCATAAAATCACTCCGATGCGACGTATAAAGAAGGAAACACAAACAAACACACTTTCGTATTTTAGTATGGGTACTCCATATATTTTATTTGTCAACAAGAAACATATTATTATCCTAATCTTAATACCTATATAAAATCCTTGCGTTACTGACTAACTGACAGACAAGCTACAGCCAAAACTATTGGGCACAGGAAGCTGAAATTTGGCATGTATGTTCCTTGGGGACCGTAGAGGTGCACTAAGAAGGGATTTCCCGAAATACCCACGGGATCGGTCAAAGCAGATAAATTTTAAAAAATGTGCATGCGTAGCTGCTGGCTTCCTCTAGTTAGGCTATAACAGACCTAGCTTCATTTTTGCTTTTCTTAATAAACGTCACAACGCAATGGTTCCAACAGAAAATGTTTTATTAAATTAACAAAAGCCGCGAGTCGGACTCGCCCACCGAGGGTTTCTTACAAATAAAGAGATATTTAAGTAGAACTGTATTTTTAATATTTTTCATTAGGTATAAATAGGATAAATTAACTACTGTATGGTTTTCAGATTTATCCTTGAACGTTTCAGATTTATCGTTAAACATTTGCATTTTTTTTACTCAAATGTAGAAGTTTTATTTTTCCAATCTTCAAGGACTGCAGATCTGATTATATGGTTTTAATTTCAACTCGATGTCTCTTCGCGTTCCTGAAATAAAGGCTCTTGCATAATGATTGCTCCTTGGGCTCTTGACAGACAAACAGGCAACAAAGCAGTCCCTATGAGCGTTAAGTTTTGTTTTTAGGTAATGGGCACACATCTCTGTCTATAAAAATATGTTCTCTGAGGGCACACAGACCGTAAAGGCCGGCGTGTACTGACGTCGCGGCACGGCACGGCATGTATCGGCAGCCCGAAGGACGCTTCGGCATGCCGCGACGCGTCGTGCCGAAGCGTCCAATTGACTGGAATTTAGTATCAATAGCACTTCTTGCTGAAGATGAAGAACGACAAATACAAACTGATATGTCGATGAGAAAACCATTCTGGATACATTATTTATGAGAACAAGATTTACTAACGATGAATTCAGGAACTTATTTACCTACTGATTACGTCGTGGCACACTGTGGGACGCCGTGGCATGCCGCGGCATCCCGAAGTATGCCGCGACGTGCCGCGGCGGTCTGCGGTACGATTGTATCGAAACAAAGTAATATGAATTCTAAACTCATTGAAATAAGAATAAAAATGACTTGATCAGTAATAAAATCCTTTGCCATGCCGTGCCATGCCGCGACGTCAGTGAGCGCCGACCATAAGTCGTTAAGAAGTTATTTTTTAGTAGCTTCAATCATTTTATAGTAAAGTGTGATAAGAACGCAGTAGTCTCGACATTTTATGTTTTATGTCCAGTATTTCAGTTTTTCCGCATTGGTGTATTCATCAGTCAGACGAGTAAGTCCATGGCTGACGAAGTAAATAAAAATATATTTCTTATATTTCAAGGTTTCTGTATAAAATAAATAAAACAACGTATTTTAACTTATATTGTATTAGCAAATAAACAATTTATAAAATATAATTCTTATTACACAATGACGTTATAGTCCGAGATACGAAGCACTTCAGCTTGACGTAGTCGTTGCGTACGACGGAATTCCAACAAGCTGCATTTTATTTGTCACAAAACATGTCAATATGTTACTCTAACAGAGATTTACAATCCCGTCGCACTCAATGACCGAATCGTATCTTTGTGGACTATTCAGCGATTACAACAATTTGCTTCTGATTTTTATATTAAAATTATAAACATTTAAGAAAATGCAAATAAATAATTAGCAATTGCCACTTAAGGCAAAATAAAGAGGCATTCATAGTCTACATAATATAAAACATGCTTTATTTATTTCCTTACAACTATAATTACATCTCTTACTACTTAATCGTGACAGTTACGTACATTACATCTAATATTCTACATGCTGCTCATACAGATTATTACGCAACCAAAGTAGACATTCAAAGATTCCATATAGCATTGTATAAATTATTTCTGGATTATACAAGATAGATCCCATTTATATAATTGTTTACTCATCAATAAGAGATAAGGATTGTTATTTACAAAAACTGCAGTCATAATAACTTACAAAATGTTTAAGAAAAAAACAGGTAGAAAAAATCATAGTAAATTATTTAGGTCTTCTAGTAATTAGTACAGGATAGGATTCTAAAGTAGTAGTATCTTTTAACAAAGCGATCGCGTAAATCTATATTTAAAAAATCGTAAATCAAGGTACATACACAAACTGAATCTGTTAACTTATGCCTAGCTAGGTACAACACTACATATTTAGAAAATTTGGTTCACATTCGTTGCTCATTTTAACATTAAAGTATTAAACACAGTCACGTGGGAACAGTGAGCAACTAAACCCTTCGGAATGTATATATTTAGGAAATACAAGAGCTCACACAGATTATATTGTATAGAGAGAGATAGTCGAAAGAAAACTTTGAGATTCCTTTCTTACCTAACACTAAGAGTACATGAAACAAGTCCAGTATAATTTTTTACTATCTGATGTTACAAAATGTATAAAATGGAAGCTAATGGCATTACTTCGATGAAAATATACAATTGATATATCATGTAATTGGCACTACATACGCAGGTCACATATTATACGAAATTACAAAAACATATTATTTATTATATAATTTATTCTGACATTGCAATCTTAATAAGTATAGGCATTTAATATAATCCTTTCCTAACCGTTTTGGTTACTGGAAGTAATCGTACATAAGTATTATATATTATAAGACATTTTAGGTGAATACTTGACAGAACATAGTCTGATTAACAAAAGACGCACCTTATTGTTTGAATACAAAACTTCGACTAGTAACTTCATAAATCCTGTTTTATTTAAAGCATTCTTCTTCATAAATAAAAGTATTAATCATAATATCATGAATTTCAAACATATTATCAAACCATTTTATGAAAACAGTCTCAAATGGTCGAAACAAATAGTATTTTAATTTATTAACAAACTAAGCACCATGCATTAAGGTCGTGCTAAGGTGGGCCTCCTCAGTCCAAACACTAGCAGTGAGATAATTTCAAACGTTCGACAAAAATGACAGTCAAACCATAACGAAACATTATTTTGCCGTCGTCATTAGATTTAGAGTGAAAGAGTAGATATTTTTTTAGTTTTTAATACTACTATCTAACCATTCTCGGCACTACAGTAATCATTATTGCGTGTATATTTTTGGTTTATGTATATAAATATGAAACAAATATTTACGTCCGTCCAAATCTTGCCTAAGACTAGCTAGCCAATAAACCTTCTTCATATGAATCTTCATCATCATTAATATTACATAATTTCAATACGCATCACGAATTCTTCAAACGATATTCCATGCACCATATTTCACTTATCGTATCGATCTGTGACCTAACAATCTATTCACGTAGGATACCTTATAAAATGGGATAAATGAAGATATGACATACACCTCTCAAGGAGAGATACGTTGATTTCATTAACATCTAGACATGCCCTATAAGATCAAAAGTCCATCAAACGGAGCCAAGTATAAGAATTATCACGCGGAGAGGGAATCCGGATAAGAGAGGAGATTAGACGAGTGTTTCGTACTTATCTAGGACGTGACCTTGATTATTTTCGTCACCGTGGGAACGGGAACGAGGACGGGGGGTAGTGTCGGCGGCGGCGGCGGCGGGGGCGGGAGTGGTGGCGCTCTTGGCGCGCGTTTTCTTGTCGTGTCCGCACGTGCACGCCACGGACGTCTGGCGCTTGAGCGTGTGCGCGCGCGCGCCCGCCCACTGCGGGTCCAGCGACTCGCTGCGCGCGTACATCTGGCGCTTGGGCCGCCCCATCGTGGCGTGCGAGAACGACACGCTCTGCCCGCCGTCGGACGACGGCCGCATCGACTCGCTTCTCATGCATATGTTCCCGCCGGCTCGCCTGAACGAGTCGAGCACTCGCTCCTCGATCTCCTCGATATCCTTCTTCTTCACGAGCCAGATCTCCTCGGAGCCCCTCGTGAAGTAGCTCGAGCCCTTACTGACAGAGTACTTCTCCTTGTTTTTAAATTTACAAGTCTTAAAATTATTCTGAGTATTTACATCGTCGGTGAACTTGTGCAATTCCCTGGTTCGGGCGGGATCGGGGGACGCGACGTTGCGGAACGCGGTGCCATGAGAGGGGAATTGATCGCCGATCTTGACTCCCAGACTCGGCGACCGAATAGTAACGTCCACTGGCGACGGCATCGGCTTGAATTCCGGTTTTATTATCTTCTGTGGTTCCGGTCGGATCTTTTCTCCCTCTGTGGACGTGCTGTCAGTCCGCTGCCACCTCACAGGTGCGGAGGCGGCGGCCGCGCTCCTCGATAAGCTCTGCTGCCTCTCGAGGACGGTGGCCGGCCGGTCGGTGGGCGCGGCGGCACCCAAATCAAAGTGTACGTTGTCTTTGAAGGGTGTCGCGGGTGGAGGCAGATCTTCCCGGCTGTTGTCGGAGCCGAGCCGCTCTGTTCGCGGTCGTCCGCGGACGGAGCCCGGCCGCGACAGGCGACCGACACTCGCACTGGCATCCTCAGCCGCCTTCTCGAACTTCTTTATTTTATCACCGACCCCGTTTGACTCCTCGGATTTCGTAGATTGTTCCCCTTCACTCGGCGCACCATTTGCGTTCTGCACCGCGGCCTCACTATTAGATTCAACATTTTCGACCGGTTTGTCGGCTGTGTTCGTCACCAGGGACAGTTTTTCGACGCGAGCCGGGGCTTCTCTAGTGACCGGTGACTCCCGCCATGGGGTCCGCGGGACTCCTGAATTCTCCTCACTTTTTGGAGTCGAATTCGGCACCCTCGGGTCGACAGCCGGGGGCGAAGTCACATCACCTCGGGGCGGGGTCGCTCGCCTCGAGGGCGGAGAGGTTACAACACTAAGGGGAGGGGTCCGGTCCCCGACCGGAGACGCTCGAACCGGAGGGAATTTAACCGGGGGCGATTTAACCGGAGGGGATTTTATCGGCGGCGATTTAATCGGGGGCGACTTGACAGGGGGAGACGTGGCGCGACGCGGCGGCGACGGCGGCCGCTCCTTGGCGGGCGGGGTCGGGTCACAGTTAGGCGCGGCGGTGGTGGGGATGGAGGACTTGCGGGGCGGCACCTCGGCCGGGCGGCGCGCGGGCGGCAGGCCGGCCGCCTCGGCGCGCGCCTTCTGCGCCTCGATGTCGCGGCTGAGGAAGGACGAGTTGCGGACGAGCGGGCCCACGTTGCGCGCGGGCGCGGGCGGTGGCGCCGGTGCTGGCGGCGCGGCGGGCTCGGCGCCGGCGCGCTCGGGGTGCAGCGTGATGGCGACGGGCTCGCCGGGGGGCGCGGGGGTGGCGGGGGGCGCGGGCGGCGGCGCGGGGCCGTCGGGCGGGCGCGCGCGCGGCGGCGCGGGCTCGGGGCGGGGCGAGGCGCGACGTCACGCACGGGACTCGGTCCACTGGTCGGAGTCGTCGGAGTCCGAGTCGGCGCCGGAGCTGGTGTCGCTGAGCTCGACGGCCACGCGCCGCGCCAGGATGGACGCCACGTCCAGGAACACGGGCGCGCCCCGCAGCGTGTCGTACCGCCCCGTCGCGTCGTCGCGCTTCTCCACTTTACGCAGTTTTATGCCTGCAACGATATCGAAACGTTCATTAATTATTAATTCTTTGTCATTAAATCCTCTCAGGGTAATTTCAAAACAGAGTATTTTTCTGTACGGTCGTTCGTCATACACGCTTACACGCTTTCGGCATGTTCGCTATTGATGAGTGGTGGGCGTCTGTCGCAGCTCGCGCTTATAAGCGCATCAACACTCGTACGAAATATGCATGTGCCAATGCCTAAAGACGTACGCCTAAAAGCGTTTCCAAAAACAAGCTTCCACACGCGTATAAAACGTTAGTCTGAAACCGCTCTTACGGCGTGTTCAAGACCAGCAGCATCGGGCGGCAGCCGTAGCAATTTTGATGTACATGGCACGTTTACTGTGACGCGACATCAACCGCGGCGGAATAAACAGCACCATGAACATCGAAATAGCTACCGCCCGCCGCTATAGGTCGTGACATCGCCGATAGAATCTAGAAATAAGCTCGTCATACCGTCGCGTATAGCCTTGAGTAGATCGGAGCGCGGGTCGGGCTGCGGCTCGGGCGTGGGGCGCGCGGGCTTGAGCTTGGAGGCGGAGCGGAGTAAGGCGCCGGGTGACGGCGGCCGCGGTCGTTCTCCGGCGCCGTCGCCGGGCGCGGTGGGCGGCGGCGGCGGCGGTGACGGCGGCGACGGTGGCGCCACCGGCGGCAGCGGCACCTCTGGCGGCGCCGGCACGCCCGCCAGACCGTCCGTCTGTTCCGATGACATTGAATCTGGGTAGAGTAGAGAGAATACATTATTGTTGGCTTGTAACGAACTTTATTGTTATTATGTTAGAGATTTTATTTTAAACTAGAGGATGCCCGCAGCTACGCTAATGTTTTTACTGGATCCCGTGGGTATTTGGGAAAATCTCTTATAAGTGTTACCTAGGGTTCCCAAGGAACATACATGGCAAATTTCAGCCGCATACTCCTATAATGTTTGGCTGTAACTTGTCTGTTATTCAGTCAGTAACACGAGGATTTTATATATTATTATACAGATATTTGCAATTTAATTAATTAATTATGGCAGCATTGCCTAGGGTTTTCTGAAGTAGTAGAGTCACGCTAGATTCAACATGCAAGGGCCGACTTAACCGAAGAAGTACGCGTTGCGTTTCCTTCGCTAAGTGAGAGTGCCGGCGGTTCCATTCCCTATTCCTTTTATCTCATCACGCTTCTACTCTTTTTCCTGGTGCGTGACTCCTTTTTTGTGACTTCTCTGTTGCTGCGGGTGACCATAGGTGGTAATCACTTATCATCGGGTGATCTCCCTATTCGTTTGACACCTAATACATAAAAAAGTATGTATAATATAAAGAGTATATCTCACTGATGACGTCGTGCATGTGGTCGAGGTGCACGTCGAGCGCGGTGCGGTGCGGCGGCGACGCGCCGTTCATCATGGGGGGCGACGTGCTGCCCTCCGGCGGCGGGGGCGGCGGCGGCAGCGTCGACCTGCACCAACATTATATATTGTATTACATTACTACCCATGAACTGTACCTAACCTTACGCGATAAGGTGAGACAGGCTTCAAGGGGAAATCTCCGCGCCTTTCCCTTGTCACTTCCCCCAAGCTTCCCACGTTGTAAAACATTTTCGAGTTACGGGATATTCAACTTTACTTTTGACGTTCTTGTTGCTCTTATCTATAATGCGTTCATCTTTACCTGGCACAACTAGTAAACAAACATACCTTCATCACAAATCACAAGATTTTGGCCGAATCACGTAATATATGCTACAAGAAAATATTTACAATGTTGTTTAAATATCAACACATTATTTTCCACCTAAAATAGCTTCATATTTCTCTTTTAAAACATATTAATTTAAAGAAAATCGTAATTGTGATGACACTTCAAACCACAGATTATTACGATGTCTTATCAATATGACATTTGACTGTAGAGATGGGATGAAGTGAATGATAAAATTGAATGATTATAGAAAAAGTATTTAATATATTGTAATCCTTTTATGGTAAACGTAAAGAACATTCAGATCCGTATAAAATAATTTCATTAACTAAACTGATGTCAATTTTCATAAGGGCCTAAATTAAAAGGTTTTCACTGCAGACAATATGGATAAAAACTGATAAGTCGATAAATATAATAATAATATGCTTATGACCGACCGGGCTTGCTTGTGGATATGTATGAGCTTTTCATTCCGACTATTATTTCTCTTGATCGACAACCGGGCTACGTACAAGGGACTTTGAGATTGCAACTGATTGGACTCTTGTAACTAACTGAGAGATAAAAGTAATTGTAAGTAAGTGTAGTTTTTATATCAGGACAATTAATCTTAATAAATAAAAATCAAACTCAGATAGACATAACTGCTGCACCGATTTAGCTAATTCATTTTTGTTGTGTTTGTACGAATAAAAACATTTAAAAATGGATGGAAAAGTAAAATATGGGTTAAAAAATCTCAATACAAAACAGCGAAATTTAAAAATAGAATTACTCCGATAGAAATGACTAAGTTTCTTTTTAAAAATATGTATTTTGTGCCCCATTTGCCAGAGATGGGCAAAATGTAATTTGTAACCATCAATCATGAAAACATTTACCGAAAGTAATCGAAAAAGTATCCATTCTCTGATTGCAGTCAGAAATCGTAACCACGATTACATGATATATGGGGGCGGGCGATAGATGCCGCTAACGCTAATTGTTTTATAATGACAAATAGTGTTTACATTCACTTATCAGTATTAAGTTATAACCGCATTTTGCCTTAAATTCAGATACGATTTCAATATAGAAGCGGTCGATGAAATGGCAGCCAAGAAAAATATTATTGTTGTTCGCCTTCCGCCTTATCATTGCGAACTAAACCTAATAGAATTAATATGGGCACAAATAAAATCGCATGTTGGCTGCAATAATAAAACTTTTAAGATGGGAGAAATAAAAGATTTAACAAAAGAGAGCATTGCCAAAATTGATGCTGAATCGTGCAAAAAATGCATCGAACATGTTATCAAACAGGAAAATTAAATGATGCTCAATGGGTTTATTGATGATGCGTCGGGTGGAGTAACCCCCAGATTCATAATTAACGTCACATCAGAAACAATTTCTTATGAAACCACAACGTCTCTCGACACAGACGATCTGACATAATATTTCTACCTTTAAAAAAATTAAAGCTTTTACATGAACTAAATACCATTTGTATTTCGACTCTCATCGAAAACATTAAAAGTTTAAAATCTATATCTCTAATTTGTTTTATTTCATTCACTGAATGAATTTGAAGTGAAACTTGATTTAGTTCGTGCAATGTTTCCCATCACTAGTCTTACGGACGTACTTATCTGTCCGCCATATTTGTTTACTATTTTTGCCAGATAAGAATGAACGTTCTATAAATGATAACACAATGGAATTGAAAGACAAAAATTACCGTGATTAGAAAGGCCAAAATTTACCTTAAATGCAGCCGTTACACATAGCACCTTGCCCACCACTTTCGCATGGTCCTACCAATGGTACGGTTATAACGGACCCACATCGAGAGCTGCACACCCACAGACCACCTACCCCACGAGACACGTAATCTTAACCAATTTCTAGGCAAACTATTCTGTCAAACTTTGAGGAATGAGATGTACGCGGGCGGCGCGGGTGACGTCACGTACGATGGGTAATAGGGATGTAGGCATGTCAATATTGTTTATCGATAAATCACATTTGGTATGCCTACATTTAGTTGATCCAAGAATGCCAAGAAAAGAAACAATAATCCAAGCAAAAGTTTTTATTTTGATATATGAATTTATAATAATATCACCGTTAATTCGCTTAATTACTGGGCTCCTATGGCCACCTTCCAGCTCCATCATCATACTCTGATCATCTATCACCAAAGCACTCATCAAAACGAATCATACGAGCCCGAACTCGATGGGGCTAACTGAGTTCCTATGGCCATCATCCAGCTCCATCGTCAGACCCTGGTTACCATATAGCACCAAACTATTCGTCAAGACGGCTCATACGAGCCCAAACTCGATGGGGTTGTGTCATTTTATTACCAAATTCCTATGGCCGCCTTCCAGCTCCATCATCAGACCCTGGTTACAATCTAGCACCAAAATACTCGCCAAGACGGATCAAACAAGCCCAAACTCGACACCGTTGTGTCGCTTAATTACTGAGCTCCTATGGCCACCTTCTAGCTTCATCATCAGATCCTGGTTACCATCTATCACCAAACTACTCATCAAGACAAATCAAACGAGCCCAAAATCTATGGGGTTATGTCGTTTAATTACTGAGTTCCTATAGTCATCTTCCAGCTCCATCATCAGATCCTGGTTACCACCTAGAACCGAAGTACTCGTCAAGATAAATGAAACAAGCCCAAACTCGATGGGCTGTGTCGTTTAATTACCGAGTTCCTATCCCTTCCGGTTCCATCATCAGATCAGCTCCATGTCATAATAATTTTACATTGTCATACGATTTACACATGCGTTCAGCTTAATTGATAATCGGGAAGTGCATCAAATTCAACTTGCAAGATTTGATTACTGACAAACAGGTGAAACTACCTAAATAAAAGCTTGTAATAATAAAATACCTAACAATTCTTTATTGCAGGCTGTATTTTTATTTAAAGTCACCTGTCTAATTCATAAAATTTTTGATTTGAAATTAATTATGCAAATCAATAAAAATTTCAGTATTAGAACTCGATAAATATCGATCAATCGGTAAGTTTTCTTCGCATCACTACTTACACGTGGCGTCTTATTGTAAGAGAGAGATAGTCTGTAATTATAGCGTGTTAGACAAGGACAACCACTGATTCAGTACTTATTATCAACCATTATTACTAGAACTCTGGTCAGTACTGTTAAATAATTTAAAAAAAAAAAAATGTTGTACTTTCCGGTGAAATGTGTTATTATCTTTTTTGAATTTATTATTCCGACTGTTACTCCCACACTACTTTATAGCACAATTGCGCATTGTTTTCGTATATTATTATTTTGTTTTAATACAATTTAAACGCAGTTTACGTATCTGTTTCCTGGTCGCTACTGAACGAGCGCGGGTTTGTGCTCAAAGATATAGGCGCATTTGCGAACATGCGCGACAGACAACGGTGCCCTTCTATTGCAAGTCTCGTGGGGTAGGTGGTCTGTGTGCACACCACAGTGAGCAAAGAGTGGAGGGAGCAGTGTCTGCTGGGAGAAACATAGGGTGCGCATCTACCGAGATTTGGTCCATTACACCCGTCCAGTTCGTAGGACCATGTGTAGTAAGTAACTCGGCTCGTATAGCAGTGTGTGAGTGGCGGGCGCAGTAAGTACCTGGTGGGCGTGGCGGCGGGCGGCGGCGACGAGAGGCGCGGCGCGGGGGGCGCGGGCGGCGGCACGGAGGGGCGCGCGCGGCGCGGGGTGCCGGCGCCGCTACCGCCGTAGATCGGCTCGCCGCCCACCGACCCGTAGCCGCTCTCCTCCGCCATCACTGCTGCCGAATATATGGCACGGTTACTTAGGTTCCAAACATGTTAAATAAGAAATGGAGTTGACCGCGGATCTCCGTGAAAATACATCAATCTAATCGGTCACTAGCTGAATAAGAACGATTACAAACTTGCGTTTCAGACGCGCGTATGAGTCCGTTTCGGCAGCGCATGTGGAGCGTAATAATAATAATGACGAAAATTTTTACGCGTTTTATAAACTGCGCATATAAACGCGTATGCCGCAATCGATCAGCACAAACACGAGTTTTGGGTTTGTAAGGGCTATTTCAACAAACCAATATTTCTCGATATCTTTCGATACAAACAAACTTCGAAGTCAAAATAAAATCTTTTAATGTTCTTACCGTGTCCGTTGCCCGTAATCCTCGGTTGTCTGTTCTGTTGGTTCTCAATTTCGATAGAGTTAGGTCTCGCCAGCGGAATCGAGGGCGTCCGGGGTTGTGATACTCTGTACCCGCCATCCGACACGTTAGTAGCTGTAACAGATAATATTTATTATTAGTCATCGCGATGATCGGTTGCATATAATATACTGCCAAATCTGGTTAATCAAGAATGGGAAAACCAGGACATCTATCGGCATGTTCATGACCATCAGCGGCAGCAATTTCGATGTACATGGTGCGTTTACTCTGACGCGACATCGGCCGCGGCGTGCAAGCAGCGTTTGACGTCACTCATAAGCTCGAAGAACGCAAGTTCAATGTGGGGTAAACTCTCGCCGAGATTTTTAGATGGCACGCAATCTAGATAACAATAACAACTGTAATAGGTATGTTGTTGGTAATCGTAGCGTGGCCGCCGGCTAGGTGAAGTGTTGAACGATATACAAAAAGTGTTTGGCAGCGGCTGGACACGAAAAGCCGAAAATCGGGCTCAGTGGCTCGCCATTTGAGAGGCGTATATCCAACAGTGGACTATAGCAGGTACGTACCCTGGTAGACGGGGTCGTGCTTGTAGAGCGGCTCGGCGGGGCGAATGTTGTAGCGGTGCAGCTGGCTGGGCGCCATGATGGTCTCGCCGCTGCTGATGGCGTCGTTCTTGTGTCGCTCGCGCGTGGAGTGTGGCGGCCGCACGCGCCGAGTGCTGCGCGCCTCCGCGCTGCTGCCGCTGCGCGCCGGACGCACCTGCAACAACACATAGAACATTTTATTTTTAAAATCCTCATCAGTGTTCTAATTTTTAACTTCAAAATCCTTTTTTTTTTTTCATTTAGTTTAGGGCTGGGACTGCTATACGTAACGGCTATACGTACGACATCCGTGTTCTAATTTCAAACTTCACCGTTTCGAATACCCATTTTATTTTTCTTACGCAAAACATGGCTTGTGCTAACCCATACTTAACGTCAGTGCTTTACAATAATATTACCCTGAAAATCTTTATGGTACTGTGCTGACGAAATTAGTCACAAAATAAGTTAATTATAGATTGAAAGACAATTCTGACCTTCTTCCCCCGGTCGTGCTGGATGCGCTCTGTGTCTTGCAACATCTCCCTCCTCCACAACTCGAAGAAGTAGTCCGGGTCGGTGTAGAACTTTCTAGCATCGCGGCCGTCGTCTCTGAACTCGTTGAGCATCTCGAGCGGCGGCGGGCGGTCGCACTTCGCGTACGTCGACAACATGGCCGACGGCATCGAGTTGCGCGAGAACAGCTGTTGCTGGAACGTTCTCGATGAACGGAACGCCTTGCGCATCTGTATGTCTTGGAGAGACACTGCGGAGGAAATAAAAATATTTTAATTATGTTGTAATATTGTGGTAGTGATAGCCGAGTGGAGTTCGAATCCACGGCGCACCAATGACTTTTCGGAGTTATGTGCGTAGGTATTGAATTGTTAATCATCGCTTGTCCCGTGCCTCTGAGAGCACGTTAAGCCGTCGGTGCCGGTTGTTATGAAGATCTTTGACAGGCGTTACAGGGGTTCAGTACCTTCTAAATAAACTGTCACTAGTCTCAATCATGGAACATCGCTATCCCTTCGGGTTGCGGAGGTCAGACAGGCAGTAGCTCCGTGGAAAAGCTAATATTCAGCCAAATCCGGTTAGAATAGTAAGCGGACCCCAGATTGAAACTGGAATAACGCTAAGAGGATAATGATGATGTTGTTAATATGGTAAATTCATGATATCATCATGAATTTGCCATATTCGCCAGATTTCTATCCATTGTGAAGTAATAGCGGTCTCAAATGTACACACAGCTCACGAGTGTTTTACACTTAGAGAAGTTCTCGATAATTTAGTGAAAATCATAAAAAGGCTGATATTGATTGTTGCTAATTTCATCTCAACTCAACTCAACAACAACAAACATACCTATAACGCTCTGCGCGGTGTCTACGATATCCATGCAAAAGAACGATGACGATCTATGTATTCGAATACAACTTAACACTGCACATGTTCAATAATCATGTACAGACTAGTCCATTACATATTTTGTATCATTCATCAAGATTAAATAGGTAGATCGCCATCACAAACATATTGACACAGCAAACACACCTAAAAGACGGGAATGATACGTCGTCTGATTAATTGCTCGCTTGCTTTAATAATAAATCCGCTATTCTCATAATTTAGGCAAATAATTAATCTGGGTGATAACTTTTATGATACGTAATATGAAGAGTAAACATCAAAGACATTAAACCAAAGACTTCAAAATAATAATATGTAATTCATACCCTTTTTCCGCTTACCTATAGAAGGCATAATTTATTACAACTAAGTCTACCACAAAATTGTGATACTAAGACTCAAAAAAAGAAAATAATTTGAGAAGCATAACCTTTACCAGGTTCAAAACCATTCGCCTCAAAACAAAATAAGCCCTCCTCACCTAAAAAACCACCTAAGAAGTCTAGACATGGCATTAGTAATCGGACATGAAATTACTATAATCAAATCCCCATCTAAGTTCGTCATTTCGACATCAATCAGTGATCATTACGTTGGCGCATTGTAAAACTATGTTTTAGAATGCCAGCACGATTGCATTGTTGAATTGTAATACGTATAAAGCGGGATTTCCTTTATGTATTAAAGGAAACAACGGCCAAGAGAAAGCTGAGTTAATAGATTTATGAGAAGCAGACAAGGTCATTCACAAGTGTAACAAGACTACAGTGAAACCCTTTATAATATCATTCAACTTCAGTTCTTAAAAGTTCGCTTTTTACAAGCCAACTTCTGAATTATGTATCTTATGGCCGCAGCGTCGTCGGTAGTCAGTTATCGGGAAAAAGGGGTAACGCAAACGCTTTCCTGATCTATAAGCAGTATAAGCTATATTACAGTAGAGTATAATCAAAATCCGCTACGATGGCCAAAAAATTCATGGCAGGACAAGGGCATGGACAAGTGGCATTATCTTCTTATTTCTATTATCGCTATTGTATGGTTGCCATGGAAACATAAGCAACGTTGTTCGTTGATCACGAGACATATCGAAAGCCTATGTAGGTGCCATACATTTTTGGCCAGTACATTATGCTTGAAAGTCTAACATCATTTTACACCAATCCTCAAAAACTTTCACGTTTATAAAAATAGTATTGTAGTAGTACCTTCTTCGACCCCGGAGTCGAGTTGCGTGACCTTGATGGCGAGACGGTCTATCCGCGCCTGCAGCACGTTGGTCCGCTCCGCCAGGTTGGTCGCTTCCCGGGTCAGCTCGCCGAACATGTCTTCCGCGTGTTTAGACAGCGACGACAGCTGCCTGGAAACGACAAATAATTTATTTTTAGAGTTGAATAGTTAAGTAATAAAATATTCACGCATTTTAATTAATAGTCATCATAATTTTTTTTTACATTCATACATTCATTATTCCACTTGTCTAGTGACAACTAAAGTAAAACATATACTATGCTCTATAAAACAAAAAAGGGAGACCTCTAGTAAATACACCCTCGTCAGCAAGTGACTTCACTTTTTATTCACAGTACTTTTTTATTTGATCCATAGTGTTAAAACGTGATATACATCATCATTTTTGGCGTCCTAGTACAAAAATAGCGTAACAACTTTAACATATTTATTATGAGGTAAGGTGTAAGGCATTTTAAGGAAAACACATACAATTAAAACTAGTATAACAATAATAAAGGTACACCACAGATTGGCGATAATTGAGTATACATAGAAACGTCGAGTTAATTAGATACCTAATTAAAGTAATACTATCCGCTTCAACGAGCTGTATGGTCGTTGATCCATTTACAAAGCAGTAACATACATATATGTTAGTAGATAGTAAAAAGTTACATAGTACGTAATTGGAGCTGGAGCTATTAGAAGAAGCAAGGAAATATAGTACCTAAATTTAAGTTAACTAGCGTAGTTTATTCGTTACAAACATACTAAAAAATAAATCTTTCGTCTTTTTATTATTAGTAGGAAAAGATGGGTCGGGGTTATTCCTTTTTCTGTTCACTCTGCGCTAAGGCAGTCTGGTAGAGAATAGGTACCTATTTCAAAAAGTTCGCCTGCACGTCCCATACCACTATAATGGTGAACGCACACTTATCCGAGCCGAACGCGTCGAACGCGTCGAAGGAAACGAATTTTAGAATTCTTTATATGAAATCTCATGAAACCTCGCACACTTGTCCGCGTCGAATCGTCCGAATCTGGAAGCACCTCAGAAATCCTCGAAGAATTCGAATGACGTCATCAGATTCGGCGCGGTTAGTGCGGTCGATTCGTCCGATGCGCTCGCATTCTATCAGTTGGGTATGACAGAGCAACGCACGAGTACTATATCCGCATTGTTTCTTCATCTTCCATTAATAAAGCACTGATAAATAAAAACCTCGTCATGATCCATCACAATTCACATGTAATAGCAGTGCGACAGGCGTAAAGGAAATGGAAACCATTTGTTCGATCCGCTCGATTCTTTCGGCGCGGTCGATTCTTGCTAATGTGCGAGGCCTCCTTGACTTCGATTCGTTCGACGCGTTCGGCTCGGATAGGTGTGCGTCCACCTTAATACTGCTATCTATTCAAAATAGTAGGTAAATAGATTTGTGAAAATCCTACGAGGTTAGTAATACAGACTTTTAAACCCAGTATACGTCAGTTGTGTGTCATCCCACGTACCAAGTAAGAGTCAATTGAGAGGAACGGGTCGTCCATTGTGAAGTAATAGCTGCCTAACAACTATACAAACTGATACTGCCTACTCTCAATTTTAACTTTCACTTGAAGTTACAAATTATGTTCATTACTAGTCGAAAGTAACAAAGGATTTATTTTAAATACTTAGATGTACTGGTTAGATGAAAGACCAGCCTCTTAGTTATCTCCATGGCTTCCTTGATTTGCAAGATTGGGGTAACTGTTTGGTTTTCTACAGGTCCTGTTGCATGTTTCTAAATTCCCTTGCGATACAGCAATAGTGAAAATATTGAAAATGTCCGATCTGCCATTTTAAGGTCAATGAATATAGTTGAGTAACTATGAATGTGTTTTGGTTCATGAATTCATTGACTCATGTCGAAGTAACGCCAGCTGATAGTGTTAATAGATGTTCTTCTTCGAATGTCAAGGCAGCACAGCTTGTCTGACAAGACGAGGGTATTACCTGACAGTATTGGCGAGCGTGCCATTGGTGACGGCCTCTAGCTCGGAGGGCACGGCGAGTCGCTCGGGCACGGTGCCTCGCGACACGTGCACCGGCTCCACGCAGCGCTTCGGCAGCGGCATGGCTGCGACCACGCGCGCTCTACCTCGTGTGCATCACTGGAACAATCAAACCCTACATTTAATATCAACAATTTCGATCATTTTATAATATAAGCAGAGTCCAGTTCAAATTCACGGCTCCCACTATAAAATACACAACCTTTCTCTTGCAGTCGGGTCGAAAGAAGTATGATGAATAGTCACATTAAAATAATTTGTCATACGAATGAATCATAGACGATCGTTTGGCAGGACGTCGTGATTACAGCATAAATAATTGATACTATTTGTGTGAAGTTAATGTTTAAATATAGGTACATTAAGTATATACTTTTACTAGTGGCGTAAAATAGGAGATTGTAGGCGCCACAGCCGCGCCATTGCCCATGGCAATTGTTTTTTATTGAAAGCTCCTAGGTATTACTGTAATCCCGGGTTACTTTTCAAACATTCAATTAACTGACAAAGATAGGTACTATCCGAATTCGGTATTCTTTTCTACGTAAGTACATATATGTATGTCAATATATCGAGTTTAATGATTTTTTTGTATTTTTATGGCAGGATGGTTCGTTCAGCCTTCAGATATAGTGAACAGTAGCTTAATAAATATAAATACAGTAGTTTACCGGCATGCACATACGCAATCTTGATAGTAACTCGTATTGTATTTAGGTACAAGGTTAAGCGGCTAGCTAATCTTGAGACTTGAAAGTTGTAGTGAGTTTTGTACAGTTTCACCGCATCGTGTTACATTGTGTACGTACATAATATCTATTAACGAAAGAAAGCCCTTAGAAGACTGAAGAAGTTGAATTTCACGCCATCTCAGACTCTCCAGTCCAACTCTTGTTGTTGTGGATCAGTAGTGGAATTTTATAGACGTACGTGTTGGCTTATCACTCTTTGCTATCTACATCAAGAATATGAAATAGTCTTTTTACTGACTTTCCTCACGATAAGTCATCAAACAATTTTTATACAGTAAAAAATGGACCTGACTCAGTTTGCCAGGGACTCACGAATCCGAATCATTATTCCTACATATCATATCTACTAGTGCCAAACAAATACAAATACACAGGACATACCTCACTTATCAAAAATAACAAAGACTTTGTCAAAGAATCTGATATTTCTCATAAACCTACCAGTCTACACAGTTTGTTATTCGTACAGCATAGCCACACCGATGACATTTAAGCTCACTAAATACTTTACAAATGAGTGTGTATAGAGCCATATAGCAAAACACAATACACGTATGTACAGGTATATATATATGCGTACATAGAGAATAATATAGGTGTAGTACGAGGCTAAAACGATCCATTTCCTCATTTGGTTCTTGCGATTCACGTTACAGACAAGAGACGGGACGTATACCTAATGTACTCGTGTACATACTATTTTCCTTATAGGGATTTATTAATAAACTAAATGTACGTATTTTAATGTACCTTTATGAACTATATTTTCAGAACAGTGTGTAATATAGACGATTAGCCTCTTATATCTTGTCATTGTTCTCAAAGCTGATATTCTGTCAAATTCGGTTAGACCGGTAAGCATGTATGATGCAACCGGGATATTGCTAGGACGATGCTGCTGATCCTCACATGACATGTCTTCTACAGGTCGCTCACGACAATCTTTATGGTCTGACTGAACTTCGTCATAAGCCAAAGCAGAGTAGACCTTTTCCATTCTACGATTTTCTTTTGTTTTTCTAAGGCACAGTAGTTAAGATCGCGGGAAGCGCGGTTGGATGCGAGCGGCTCAAAATCGGTATGTACGGAGAATCTTAGGAGAGGCCTATGTTCAGCAGTGGACATCTCTAGGCTGACATGATGATGAAGGCACAGTTATCAAGAAATTTAAGAAGAGAAAAGTTGTGCTGAGAAGAGTGATGTAGCGAGCTATGTGTTTTTACCAATGCGAAGCGGTAACGATGCGTAGAAGTGACATAACATGAGATTAGAATTATTGACACACTGAATGTCCCGCTCCGTCGAGAATTACCTTTAGGCGGGTGAATTATTGACGAAATGTCGAATGAATATCCTAATCGAGATGAATCGTGAGATTTCTAAGGCCCTTGTACCTAAGTATAAGTACTTATTACACTAGTTTTATAATACATAACACAAATTATACTCAGGAATTTGATGATGTAAACAATAATAAATGCGTTTTAACAACATATTATTATTTACGTGCATTGCGGTAAAGTCATAATAAATACGAAAACATAACATTTGAACGGCTTATTTCCTAATAATGGCATCATAAGAGTTATACAACGTTATTCTTGGTACAGTGCAAGCCTCTACGTGTATGATTGTTATTTATATATTTTTTATAGACTCACGCCTGTATCCCCGAAGGGGTAGGCAGAGGTGTAATATTACACCCACATTTCGCCATGAATTTTTAGGTCCCACGTAATAGGGGGCGAGCCTATTGCCGTACCGGGCACATTACCAGACTCCATGCTGCTACTGAGAATTGCCTAACGGAAAAACCCAATAACACTTCCTGACCCGGGAATCGAACCCGAGACCTCCCAATCCCACGCGCAAATTTATGCCGCGAGACCAACGAGGCAATCGGGTAGCACTAGCTATTATCAACAACATTGCCAAAATTGCGCACGAAAATCAGCTGTTCCATACTAACCTAAAACGTCTTGAAGTAACCTCGACAAAATCACGGTAATACATATTATAATTATTACCGTGACAAAATGTATAACACAGATATTTTTTTATTTTTATACACCTACGCATATACTTCTGTATTCGTTTTGAAAGCTTATATCAATCATTCGCGCCTCCCTTGGATGGCAAGAAAAGAAATATCGGACTCTACTCAATGGGCATTTTTACTACATTCCAAGTGATCGTGACAATCAACCATTTTTGCACAATAACCACCGGCATTACGAGGCAAAAAGTTGCAACGTTCGACACAACATAGGATGCTAAACCAGCATGCGATAGTGTAGTTCCTTTTCGTCACATGTTCCTAGTAATTACTAGTTATTAAGTTATCCGCTAGTTCACAAGCGTGACCGTTCGCGTGCATATGGGTACGGGAAGTAGGTTTTAGTTCCGTTATCAATGGTTTCACTACTAAGTTGTGTGAATTGTTTTTGGTAATATAGGCTGAACTTGGTTCAGTTTTATTTTAATTTACATAATTATTCCTAGACAACAATTAATTTTTGATTAAATATTTTGAAGGAGTTTGTTTGCTCGAATGGGCTTCCCAGAAACCGTTAATACGCTTTGAAAAATATTTTTCCAGTTGCCAGTCCAATTATTAGGAAAGAGTACAGGCATAACATCACGCTGTGGCTTTTAGGAGCCAAGCAAAAATAAAATAAAGCTAAAAGGATCGGCGTGTTAAGCCGCAGGGCACAGTTAGAGAGCAATTAGTAGGGACTAGTTTATAGACGCATTATGATGAGTATACACAGTAAACTCAATAAATATAATAATAGCTAAGTTTCATCAAAAGATCGCGAATAAATGGAGTAACCATATAACAAAGAAATGTTGATTAATGTTGTCAAGCACATCAAATCGAAAAACTAATCGTGATAATGTTCTACGTGTTCATATCAAATATAAGCGATGCGAGATTCTGCTTCTAATATTCAATAGGCGGGTCCACACAGACCGAGCAGCCTCGCGAGGAAAATGCTTCGCGAGGCTGCTCGGTCTGTGTGGACGTGGCTCGGTCGAGGAAAACGCATGTGCCGCCGCGGCCGAGCTTAGCGTGCGCCCGAGCTACCGAATTAGACACGTCCACACAGAGCGCGCAGCCTCGCGAGGAATTGGCGCGCGAGGCTGCGCGCTCTGTGTGGACGTGCCGCGGCCGAGGCAAGCGCGTGTGCCGCCGCGGGCGAGCGACCGAGCGGCCGAGCCATCGAGTTTGGATTTTTGTTTTGCCGCGGTCTGTACGCTGTTTCGTGCCTCGCTCGAACATAATAATCCTTACTAATAGTATAAATTCGCAAGTGTGTTTGTATGTTGGACATTTTTTTTATAGACTCACGTCTGTATCCGCGTAAGGATAGGCAGAGTAATAATATTATTACATCCACATTTCACCATGAAATGTTTAGGTCCCACGTAATAGGGGACGAGCCTATTGCCGTTAACGGGCACATCAGCAGACTCCATGCTGCTTCTGAGAATTCGGGCAAACCCAGTAACACATTTGCCCTACCCGGGAATCGAACCCGGGACCTCCGCTCAGCAGTCGCATACCCTATCCACTGGTCACTGAATGACGGAGGATACATTCATCATAACATTCTGATCTTTGACGCTATTTATTGTACGAATAATAATCCTTCAGTCTGTGCTTCGGTTACAGTATCCTTGCCTACAGATATTCATTTCCTATAATTCATTCTATATTTTTTTCCATGTCTACCTATTCCATCCTTTAGGTATAACAATAATTGACGACCGGTTGGCAAAGCGGGAGTGTAAGCGACTACAACGCCGAAGGTCGCGGGTTCGATTCCCGCTCATGTCAAACATTTGTGTGCATGAACATGAATGTTTGTCTTGGTCTGGGTGTTTCTATGTATATATTTACAAAAAAAGTAAGTATAAGTAAATATGTATATTATGGCCCATTATTACTATTGTCTAGTACCCAAAGTAGGTACAGCAATTGGCGTCAGTCATGCAGCCGGCTAGTAAAAATACATGCCACAACCCTATTGCAGTATGACCATTTCCAAGTGCTATATTTATAAACAAAATTTAAAAATAAGAGAGAGGAGAGACCAACAATCTCACATTGATACGTAGACCGATAGATGGCAAATGTACTATTTCACTCTAATTCACAAGTCGACAATTTGATACATGCGCAATACATAATAGTTTTCAACTATAGTCCGTTCACAGTTATTTTACCTCTAGCTGTTAGATTGGCCAACCTGGGCGTTGTGTTGCTATATTTGGTATATAATACTCCCATTTTAAATATGCATTATTGCTAAAATGTACTTATTTTTTATTGCCTAAGCGATCGTATTAAATATTTGGAAGTAATGTTTGTAACAAAACCTCTTGATATTGGCATGGCTATATGCATGTACATTTATTTTCTTACGAAATAACTAATTTCCTATGAAGATAAGTAGTTATAATAAAAATGTTGTCTATTTAATATATAAAGGTAAACGCATCATAATTACGCCAACGTGAGGTTCTAATTATCAAATACAAAAACTGTAAATTTAATTTTCATATTTATTTTGAATAAGAATGATGTGGGTGTCATATTACACCTCTGCCTACCCCTGCATGGAAACAGGCGTGAGTCTATAAGAATGATCCATGTGGACTGCCAATGTTATGATGATTCGTAACTGCTGTCATATTCTGTATCAGACTCAGAATTTAATTCTATTATGAACCTGTCCATTTCAGCATCCGTAGACCCATCTGTTTCACGAAGCTTGTCTTCAATGTGGCGCTCATGTTTGCATTGTTTTTGTCAGTCTTCTGCAGTGATAGATTGAAAAGCTTCTTCAGCTAAATTCACAATGTTGGTTGCCTCTTGTCCTACATTTTTGCTTGTGACTCGCCTTTTAATGAGACTCCACATAAGTTCAATTGCGTTTAGCTCGAAGTGGCATGGCGGTAATCTAACCACTTTGCGGCCATGAGCTTCAAGCATTTGAATTTTTGAAGCATTTCCACTAATATTGGGTAAAATGTTATGCACGGGTAACCCTATTTTACTTTCCTGTCATCACAGAGTACAATTCCAACATAAAGAAAATAAACACCGACATCTGTCAGAGGTAAAATAACTGTGAACGCACTGTATATTTTCATGTTCTGAATTCAAACTTTATGACAACTACAATTTTGTTTTTTCCTACGGTGCCGAGGCTGCCGCGCTCTAGGCCGCGTTCACATTTGTCTGATGTAATCTGTCGTGACGTCGTCTGTCGTGTCGCGACAGACAATGTCCCGGTCTGCGACAGAGAGGGGGAGGGGTGTGGGGACGGTACAGCGCGAATTAAGAGATTGGACTCAGATTAATTGTAAAAAACATTTATTTAATTATAACAGTATATTTAAAATATAAAATAGTAATCGCTAATGTTAGATCTACAAAGGTATTTATAATAAATTAATGCTAAGATGACAATAGGATTATCTAGATAATTTGGTGGGGAGAGATGTGCTGACGAAGCTAACATTGTTGGGTTCCGTACAGTTAACTCGCGCGACACAACTCGTCAGACTAATGTGGACGCGCCACTGTCTGTCGTAAAGCGTCAGACGCGCGTTTGCAATTGTGCGCAATGGACGATGAACTGACTTCCTTTTTATAATATTATTCGTATACAGTACCTATAGATGAGCTAATTGAATACGAAATAATATAATCCTATGTAAATAATTTATGGATATGATTGGATATCTACTTAATCTGAATCGGATAATTCATCAAAAACATTGCGAAAGTGTGAACTCCACGAGAGTCAAGACAGAACTGATTTAAAATTGTGTCAGATCGCGACAGACGGCGACAGACAAATGTGAACGGTAAGTAATTACGACAGAGACCGTCACGAGAGATCACGTCAGATAAATGTGAACGCAGCTTTATTCTATGGCCTCGCTCGTTCGGGGACTGTTTCCTCGCGCGGCAAATGCCTCGCGAGGCTGCTCGCTCTGTGTGGACCCACCTAATTAGTTTGCACTGCAAGAAAACTATTTATTCTTACCCTGTAAGTCTGTAATACCCTATCGTATGGTACTTGAAAACCACCTTGTTTTCTTGACAAATTAAGTATAAACTATACTTCAATCACCTGACTGTCATAGACACCGGTTCGTACCATAGAAGTTTCAAATTCAGTGCAATCTGGCCATTACGGACCTTACAGACCTTGTTTACAATTGCTTCCAATGATGAGAACGAATGAAATTACGGATAATTCCATTCACCTCATTGCAGTAATGATCAATTCCAGCATCACTGAAACGGGATGGATCAAATGTTGTAATACAAGGAGATTTTGGTTGGAAAACATTTAAGTTTACGAGAAAAAGCGAGGTCGGGCGATGTTGTAAGCGGTTGTAAGCGATGAAGACAAAGCCTCTTCTTTCTATCTTATTTTCTTTTCTTACAGAGAAGGAGAGAGGGCAGGAGAAGAAAGGCAAAGTAAAGGAAGGTAGGTGTGGTAACGGTAGTCGGTTTGAAAGAGTAAGTGAGAACAGCATTTTTCTTACAACCGAACAAAATTCCAACTAAGCGGCAATATGGCGATTATACCTACCTACTGGCATAAAACATTTTCTGATTACCCACTTTCTCTACAATATAATTAAGACTATGTGAATGTGCTATGCTTACTTCCTAGTGAAAGAAAATGATATGCACATATTCATGGATGCATACAACTATGTAGCGTCCAACAATAATAAACAAATACCAGTTTAATGAAAACCGCGTGGCACTTTCACTTCCAGCTTTGGTTTTGAACATTCGTGAACAAACCTTGCAACAGTTTAAGACTGCAATAGTAAGCAATTAAGATTACTGTGATTACTAGCAGATTTACCTATCGTTTATCCGATAACTAGACTTCGCACATAGCTCCGTCCGCGCGGGACCATTTTACCCCTTAGAGTGGGGATTTCCAAATACCCTTTCTTTGTGCTCCTCTACACTCCCCAGGGAACATACAATACAACATTTTAGTTGCTTTGTAATGAAGTATTTATAGCCAGTGCTAATCTTTTGGTACTTGTGTCAAAGGAAACAAAATTTTGATACGAACAAAATATTTTATGAATAATTTGAGAAATCATTCATAAAATATATTGTTCTTAGGTCCTGTACTTTAATCGGGTATTTCACTATGTTATACACTTACTTCACATTCTGCATGTGTAACTTTAAAATGGAAGAGGTTTTAATAAGGCTATCACCGTATTATTACGTAACCTGAACCCATTCTCATCCTGTTACCCACACCGAGTCTAATATGGCATGTCTTAATGCTATAAAGGGACAATTCGCAGTTGTCCCATATTACTCGGCATAGTAACCGCAAGGTTAACAACCTCATAACATTTTCCCGAGCGTTTGGACGTAGATACTTCAGTAAAATAACACTATAAAAACAAACCATTATTATTTTTACGTTTATATGTCAGGCGAAGATGAATAAAAATGTACTATATCTACTATATACATCTTATACTTGGTGGCTACTAAATGGATCGACCGAGCACCGATCAGTCTGGGTGCTTAGTATGGGTTAATTTTACATTTTATTGTTCAGGTAGTATAGCCTTGCTGATTTCAGCATGAATGGGCCGGCTCGACCGGGGAAGTACCTACTACCCTCCCATATAAAATCGACGTAAAGTAACAATACCTAAACTACTGCGTTTCGTTCGGTGAGTGAGAGTGCCGGAGGCCCTAGCCCCTATTCCTTCTCCCCCATCCCACTCCTTATCCTATCCCTTTTCCCAACCCTAAAGGGCGGCAACGCACTTGTGACTCCTGTAGTGTTGCTTGTGTCCATGGGCGGCGGTACTTGCTTACCATCAGGCAATCCGTCTGCTAGTTTGCCGCCTATTACTATAAAAAAAAAACTCCTCGATTCGATCAGCTCTGAGTGCACTGGTTCATGATTAGCACGCAACGATGATCGTTTCGTTTCTCAACTCGAGGTGACTTTCTGTCGAGGTGAGACACTATTTAGCTAATTTGTATAAAACAACAATAACTAGCTCGCTGAACAATTAAACAACAATATTATACGATCTCTAACAAAACTGGATTCTTATTAAATCTTGCAGGTTTAAAAGTGGTCACATTTAAGAAGTATTTTTGTTCTGCTGTACAGACATACGATTACGAGATCACCACAATTGAAACTAAAGCAATAACTCGCTCGTTTGGATTTAGCCCAATAGGTCATGTGGGTCAGGATCATGTAGAAGCTAAGACATTCTAACAAAACATTAAGCTATCGGGCTTCTTAACATTCGACATTTACTACGGTTTAGATTAATAAAAACGCATTGGGAAAACACAAATTAAATGGAATTTGAGATGTGTTCATAAAACCCTACACGTACAAATCTCACGTACCTAACTTAAAAATACCGAATTCGTCTCAGTAGTAACCAAAACTACAAGATAATGTAACACCGCGACGAACAATTTTATTAGATGTTACAGCAGCAAACAAAATTTGTACGGTACACTGCGACATAAGACTGCGCAACCACGAGAGCCGTATCTAGTTCAGACGAGCGTTGCTACCATACCAATAGTTAATGAGGCTAAGAAGATAAGGTAATGCTACTGGTAAATAGCAGAAAACAACCATAGCCTGGAGAGACCATCAGATGACATCTACGTAGACATTAGGCATACATATTCGTTAAATGACTACAAAATTAGGTAAAAAATAAATGGTGAAGGAAAACGTCGTGAACTGAGAAGAAGAGAACTGAGAACTCTCAGATAGGCATGCTATCTGGGAGTTCTTTATAATTAATGTTCTCCAATTAAATGTGAAGTCTGCCAACCCGCACTGACCCAGCCTGATAGACTATATAGCCTTACCTCATAGTGAGAAAAGGCTGGAGGCCAACAAAGGAAAAGTTTTATACAAGGCTGATATTATCATTATTTGTGAACATTTTCTCACACCACTCAGCTCCGCACATATTTATTAGATACACAACCTTAATATGAATGGCAGTGCTTAGGTACCAAATGTCAGTGCCGGTCGAGCGCCGCGGCGTGCCGAATCAAAACAATATCGGGAACTCGACGGCATGTGGCAAGAGCATGCAGATTTAAATTATAATGATAACTGTTACCGGCTTACGGTAAAACCGAGCAATGGTGAGTGCATTCTAGTAGACATGACGGTAAACTCATAATTATTGTGCTAGTGTAATACGTAAACATGTAAGTTGCTGATGCTTTGCTGATTTCAGCACGAATGGGCCGGCTCGACCGGGGAAGTACTACCCTCTCACAGAAAATCGACGTAAAGTAAGAGTATCCAAATTGTTGTGTTTCGTTCAGTGAGTGAGAGTGCCGGAGGCCAATCCCCTATTCCTTCTCCCTCATCCCATTCTTCCTCCTATCCCTCTTCCCAACCCCAAGGGGCGGCAACGCACTTGTGACTCCTGTGGTGTTGCTTGTGTCCATGGGCGGCGGTAATTGCTTACCATCAGGCGATCCGTCTGCTCGTTTGCGGCCTAATTTTACATAAAAACAAAAAAATAGTTATTTGTGCAACAAGAGAGCAAAGTTGTTTTTTGTTTCGAGTGCTGATTTCGAGTCCCGAGCAAGCGAAGGATTCTATGATTGATTCACGAGCGTAGCGAGTGAATCAAAGTTAGAATCCTGAGCGTGGTGAGGGACTCAACAGCACGAGATACAAAAAACTTTGCTCTCGTGTAGCACACATAACTTTTCACCACAGCAGTGAGAACACATATTACTTAGGAGACATAGAAATGAACAGGAATAGATTGAATTCTGCATAATCACTTGTTGATTTAACTTTTCTGGTATTAAAGTACAGTCATCATTGCTAGTTTCACTCATCTTTTTAGAATATTTATATATTAATATAAATATAACACGTTACGCTATAGGTACCTACTGTATCAGCATCAGCGAAATTTTGATTCCCGCTACTTTTTTAAATCGCGTTTTAATACCGCGTCCCTGACGTTTATTTTTCAAATGTATGTATCATTGTTGTAATTCTAAATAAAAATGTATTGGTTAAATACTAATTTTATACTATTAATTAGACTTATTTTTATTAAAATCCAAATTGATAATAAATTAAACATGTAAACAATAACATATAAAAAAAGTAATTTCTTTATTCTTTTTTTTTTTGCGTTGCCGTAGGTGTTTTCTTTGAGGTTGAATTCCAAAATCGAATTTCGAATTTGAAGGGGTTTGTTTTTTCACTCACTTTTTATATGCATGTGAAAGAGACAGAGCACAGTAAAATTCGAATGTTTCAAATTTGTGGCTGAACAATGTCAATTCGTGGCTCTGAAGATTGAAAAATTAAAAAGCTACTTTGCCTCACGCTCGAATCAAAATCGCGTTTTGTTCACTGTTGTCTCGCAGCAAAAGCGGCATGTTTGAGCTGCTGTGGTGAAAAGTAAATATTCATAATCGTCGCTAGTCCCGTGCCTCAGAGAGCACTTTATCCATTTGTCCCTGCTTATTGACGGTTGTTTTGGGGAATCAGTGCCCTTGAATAAGTATGATGAATTGACACAGATGACACTGCTGCTCTATGTCATAGAATAACGCTATCCCTTGGGTTGTGGAAGTTAGGCGTCAGTCGCACTGTGGAAAAGCTGGTATTCTATCAAGTTAGACTAGAAAACATACCCCGGCCTCCAAGGCGATAGACTCGGATGCAACCGTGATAACGCTAGGAAGCTGCTGTATACGTGAATATTATATTTACATACTCCTGTTGAACACATCGATCACAATCAAAGAGCATAATGGTCACCGACATCATACTTATGGTGTTTAGATTGTGGAGAAGTTGGCCAAGCCATGGAAAGGAAATATTGACCCAAGAGTTCGCGGAGTACCTAATGATTGAAGACAGCAAGAAAAATGTATGATGACCTAGGTGAAAAAAATGTGTTTCGGAAAAGATATGATAAACTTGTCTGTCCTTACAGAAGAATAATGCTAAACCATAAGTATTGGTTATAAAGTGCCACGACATAGCTGTTAAGCCTGTTAACCGTTAAAGTATGTAATCCTTACACACATCGTAAGCAGCTGTTGCGTAATCTACACTTATACATTTAAATGAGTTCATACAGAATTGCAGATTTGTTGTATTTGTGTAATGCAGTCCGAAGGTGTTAAGAAAACATTCTGAAGTTTCTTTATGCAGGTACGAAAATTAACAACAGGTTTAAACTGGGCACTGTGATGCAATCATCTCAAAATAATGCTTACTTACGTACATTAAAAGAATAAGAATTATGTGAATCATTCAAAACCATAAAATGTTTTCTACACTAATATTATAAAGAGGAAAAAATTGTATTTTTGTTTGTAATGGATAAACTCAAAAACGACTGGACCGATTTAAAAAAATCTTTCACCATTAGAAAGCTACATTATCTGTGAGTAACATAGGCTATATTTTATTTTAGAAAAAATAGGGGTCCGTAAGATATTTGGGTTACGCTCAGGACGCGGGTGAAACCGCGGGAAACGGCTATAAACATACAGTAATGATCCTATCGCTATTCATTTGTATTATATGTATATTAGTTCGGGTTTAGTCCCTGAACAAATATAAGGTAATACAACTTCATCCCATGGCAAGCTCGCCACTGTTGGTGTAGCACACGCTGAAAAGTTGGACAAAAATTAGATACTAGTAGTTGAACACCATTTAAAAAAAAATTACCCGTTTCTCAAACATTAGCCGACCAAAGTAGTTTGTATCGTCAGTACAGTATCGGCTGTAATGACGAAACAATCCAAAATGACATTCACTATCTTACGGTAATAGTACTAGTAATTAGCACGCACGTTCTGTAATTGGTGCACGCAAGCGATACCAATCAAGCCATTTGAAATGAAATGAAATGAAATTGTTTTTTATTTGCAACTCCAATGTAACAACAGTATAGTGAGAAATGGACTATAGAAAAACAGTTTTTGGATCACAAATAAGGTACCTGCGTCAGTATTAATTGCAGAATCAGGTGAGACTGCAACACTGATCTTCCCGCAGGACCTCCTTACTTACATACATATAATCTCTTAAAACTAGTTATAATTAATATAAATAGTACATACACTATGAATTAATATATAAAAATCAAATAAATATACATACATAGATTAAATAATCATAATAAAAACAATATAGGGTATTAATTAGATAACTTTTTTTTTTTGCGTTTCCGAACGCTTTACAATCACTTCTTGTCACATTTGACACGCACTTGACACTTGACAGATGGTGTGTTCGGTCGGCTCAAAGTTGTAATTGTTATCTTTGTGCGAATAAAACAAATAATTAATACTAGACTACTACTATTAATACAAATTAAATTTATAATATACATTCTGTTTACATAATATTGTACTACAGATGATGAAAATGTCATATATTACGGGTGAAAACCCACGAATAACACTACTAATATCGATGAAATGTAAGTTACCGCCCGCTTCACTGTACAATACCTATGATAATGTTTGTCTTTGTAATAAGATTTGCTTAAATTTAGTTTGGAATGTGTGTACTGTTTTCAACCGTAACATTCAATACATCGATAAGACAGCTGTTTCAGCGGACAAGCGGCCTTCATGTATTATTAGCGGAATAAATTAATTCCATAAATTGGCCATAATACTACATAACCTCCTAACAAATTTTCCTAGAGTAGGTAAAAGAAAAGATTATGTCTGTATCTTTGCCTTCTAATTCATCACCGCAGACTAAAGACGTCTACTGCTAAACAGAGGCTTCCCCCAAGGCTCTCAATACAGAGTCACTGGCATCCAACAGCTTTCCACGTTCCCAAAAATTTCGTCGGTCCAGCTTGCGAAGTGTTTCCAATACATTTAAGAAATGTTGTAAATAATAGGCTACAACTTACCAAAAATTATGGTTGCAACATGAGTGTACACGGAAATGTTTTTAGTTCGAAAGCGTAAGGTAAGGTGAAAAGTGGCATCAGTTAATGGAGGACATCTTTGTTGCTAAGGCTCTTATCTAAACGATGCCTTCACGATTGAATTTGATATCAATATGGCTAAGTAGGCTCTCCGTAAGAAGAACCGACGATCTTGTTGGGATCGCGTGAAGCAATCGGATGCGGGCGGCTCAAGATCTGTCTGTGTGTAGAGCCTTCAGCGAGCCAATCAGCAGTGGACGTCTTTAGAAGATAAATATGACGGTTATGTAATGACTATCCTGTGAGTTACTAATAAAATATTCCAAAGAGTACAAACTAATATGCAGCAGACAGACAAAAATTAATATTGACTTAATACAGAACAAAAATAGTAATAAATGCAAATCGCATAATTGTGATGTCTACTCGACCATTTTTCTCAGTGTTCAATTTGTTGTAATAAGTATATTGCGTCTGAAAAAGTCGATTTAATCCATAGAGACTATCTGCATACTCATAAACTTAATGAAGGCAATAACAATTAGCATATTTTGCAAATAAAACCTTCTAATGTCTAGGTATCATGAATACACGGACAAAGTATTTGATTAACACATTCAGGACATGTCCAATACCTTATATGAACAATATTTTATCTACATATGTTTTTACTTGAAGTCTTTCTTTTTTCGGTTTCACTTGCAAAGGGTGTGTTTCTCGTGCGTCTTTTTACTTAATCGAAAGGTACCTACTGTACTTAAATGTCACTGACGATAACCAGTGCCAATATTCGGCAAATTGGATTTATTCATAGCAATCCTATTCCGTTTCATAGCAATCCTATTCCGTTTCATAGCTGCCGCTTCGACTACTCGTGTCGTTAAATCAATATGTGTCCAAAGTGAGGCATAAGCGATTTTAGGCATAAAATAACTCTAGATTTTAGTGCAGGTTGTCACGGTGATAAGATTTCTTGGTACCTAACCTGCTGATTTATATTAAGGAATTAAACTGTCCTCTTCCCCTCAATCGTGCATCCCAGTTGCACAGTTCTGAACCATCAACCCAGGATAAAATAAATCATAATCACGCACAAATCACCAGACGAAGCAAAATGTGACAATCGTGATCTAACTGATGACATTCTGTCACGACCAATAACACAAAAGCTGTGAACGAACATTATCTACACATATACGTATCGAAATGCATAGCTTGCATTAAAGTCTATTCTTGCGACTGTTTGACATCATCGCTGGGTTAGATTCCCACGTCATACACATCATGTGCACACGATTCTGAACCCTACTAAACTATTACACGCACAGATATAGATCTACATAGATAACGCAAATTACCACGATTTGTATTGAAACCAAGCGTGCCGACTTTTTAATACCTACTCAAATCACGTAGTCGAAGCGATGCGCGACAGTATCGCTTGTGCGATATTCATCGTCAACTAACACACAACGTCAGATCAAACGTCCAAAGCAAACGCGGCAACGTAATGTGAATAAAGTTTACTTAACGGTAATTTATAGTTAGGTATATTCTGGTACGACACGCAGCTTGGAATACTTAAAAACAGTTTTAATATGAATTTACGCATAATATAATTTTAAAATAACTTACCTGTGATAAATATGTTCCTGCCTTTGGGTGCTCGAAATTTTTGGGCTATTGCAGTTAATTATCACGCAACGAGGCATTTTTTTAGTTTTTTGCGGACGTTCGGCTGCAACAACGGACGCGCGGGGACTGAAGTTAGCGGCGACCAACCTCGACGCTTGGTCGGGGTTCAGACACGCGAAGTGCATGCATTTGCGTTATCTATGTAGATCTATGTCTGTGATTACACGTTTAATTAGTGTAAAAGCAATTACATAAACACCGCATAATTTAATAAATACGCCCGGATTCGGATCGCGGCTTCCCGCGTCCAAAATTGTAACCCCTATTTTACACTTTTGAAAACAATTTCGGTGACATCGGGATAGACTACGCGTTACAGTTGGTCATTCCGTATAGAGGAACAAAGCATGCAGTATCCTTAAATCTAATAGGTAATTGGTGTATGAAATGGATCGTCCGTCTTAATTTAGTTATACCAGTACTATTAATTATTCTGTGGTTATACTGAGGTCGGAACGAAATTAGTAACGGTACAGATGGCCTAAAGAGAATGCAAGCCATTACGTAGATGTCGCCTTCATTGTGTTCTCGGACACTGAATCGAAATTTACAAATACATATTATTCATATATCTTTAAAACTGACATTCTATTCCATTGTGTAAATCCGTTTGTTTCTCTTTGCTCAATATGTATCGTTAGAGGTATGTAGGTTTGTTATGGTTCAAGGTAGGAACAGTAACTTAAGTTTACCCTGCTAATTTTATACTGGCACCTATCTTTAGCCGTAGCATAAATAATACCCAATATTTTGATACTAGCGGACTACGGATAGAATACGTTTGCGTGGGATGACCCCTCTCTAAACTGACACTATCTAGACAAAATGCAGGACATGATCGACCGCTGTGCTGCGGTTGACCGCGACGAAATGTCTAGTGTAAATGAGACATTTTGACTTGGTCATCTATGAGAATCATAAGCATTTTTCTCGTACATAATATAAAGATTCAAAACATCAGATTCTTTCAAACATAAGTCCATGTAGCCCAGATACCCCCTAGTTACTTAAATATTGAAACAACATTGAAAACCGAAAATGCTGACTCCCAATCGCAGAAAATATCTTCGATCTCAGAGGCTATGAAACTCTTGTTCTCATCCAACTAACTGAAGAATCTTACTTAGTCAACACACAACCTGATCCGAACTTTTCAAACACCTGACGGTTAAAGGCTTTGCTAGCAAAGCGTAGATTTAAACAAATAGCCAGTGAGGTGGTTTTACCGGTCCCGTCGCATAACAACCTAGATAATTAAGGCCCTTTGAATGAGTTCCCGCGTCGTACTTATCGGTTTTTCTTAGGCTCAGGTTGGCCAACATGCATGCAACCTTTATACAATTATGGAATAATGATGATGTCACCTTATTTGAACGTGACTAGAAGCTAGACGCTGTTTTATAAGTTCCGTTGTGCTGTGGACAGTAATAAATATCATAAGAAATAAAGAATTGTATTTTGAGATATGGTATTGTAACCCGTGTAACGTCAGTAGGTTACACCTATAACTAAGATGATACAGACAAAGGGGTAATGTATTTCTGCTTGGTATTTTGTAAAAATGTTGTTGGAAGTAGCAAAGCAAATCATCTCCCTGGAAAAGTTCAGTCCTATTAAACTGACCTCTTTTGAAATATAACGACATACAAGCAAAGTCAAATCTAGCTAGCGAAAATTTACTCAAAAGTATGGCGAATGATGCTGGTTTCCGTAAACACATTTCTTACTTTACCTATAAATAACATACTAAAGATTTTTCTTGACAACGCAACTTCCATAAGATTTCGTGCATATTGCGGAATTTGCTTAGCTGGTGTGAGAAAAGACCGATGTCTTTTCTCGCACAAGCTGAGCAAATTCCGCGACGACCGCAAGAGAGAGCTACGTGCAACTACGTGAGAGGGTTGATAATAAGCTTTGTATTGCTAAGGACACGGAGCCGCTAGGCAAACAGACGCCACGACAAACACAATATATGAAGGACGGCTTATAGAAATCTTTGTATTGTCTTAAATTTGCTGAGCAAACCGGAAGAGAAGGTCAAGAAAATCAGAGCCTTTTCACTGACTTAAGTTATCTAAACAAATTTAGACTTAGGCACTGTGAAAATAACCCTTATATAAATTGCATCGTAATACGTTGATGTCGTGTGACCACTTACAAATACAATGGATATGTGAGATGTATTAATAAAGTTGGCAATTATAGTTACTCCTGAAGTTTCTATAAATTAAATTACCGAACCGCGTCCCAAAGTATCTCGTCTTACAGTCATCTTAATATATAAAATCCTTGCGTTACTGACTGACTGACAGACACGCTACAGCCGAAACTATTGGGCGCAGGAAGCTGAAATTTGGCATGAATGTTCCTTGGGGACCGTAGAGGTGCACTAAGAAGGGATTTCCCGAAATTCCCACGGGATCGGCCAAAACGGGTAAATTTAAAAAAAAATCCAGGCGTAGCTGCTGGCGTCCTCTAGTATTCAATAAAAACATTAACTACACTTTAACAAGTAGCAAATGACTTGCTTATTTAAGCTAATTTGTAAGGATAGACACGACTGAATAGTTTAGAATCTGCAGTGTGAATGCATTCGTCATACAAACGGCCAGTGTGGCCTAGAAGACTTAATTATACCGGTTGGAGTGAGCTTTGGCGGCGAGCTAGCACCAATTAAGTTTGAATAAACACAGACAGTAAACATTAGGTAGACATATTCATTCATTTATTATTGCAAACACTTCGATTTAAATGCTGAGTGGATTCGTTGGTTTCGTGGTTTCGTGATATTTGGCGCGTACAGCCAATTGCGTGATTGCAAAATTCTGGTCTGGCAAAAATTGCCTGTACCTACTACCAGAACAAAAAATTATAACGGGTATTGTGGATGAATAAGCTCATCCTTTATTATGACTATTTATGACACAATCATCATCATTATCCTATCGTAGTCCACTGCTGGATATAGACCTCTCCAATGGGACGCCACTGAGATCGATTTGCGGCACTTCGTGTCCAGCCGCTCCCAGTGTCCTGCATATAGGGTACTTATGAAATCAAATTCTAATATTATACTACAATGAGTCACATTGCAGAACCTACATAGTTCAGAAGTCGCAGTAAACGCATAAGTTTTACAACGTACTTGATAAACCACAATGGCCTAGTTTGCGTGACAACGGCTAAATTTCATGGCTGGTGATCATAAGCCGCTACTTACTATACTACTCTGCACTAAATCCAATTTTTGAGGTTATGGCACTACCGACAAATTTTGAAACCTGAGGTGAACTTATTAACAAAGGGGTGACAAGATCACTGGCATATTGGCAATTTAGATAACAAATCGATTCAATAGAATATTACTTTAGTTGGGTTTAAGACATTGAGAAATAATCAAACAGATAGTTCGATTCGCCTTAGCAGCAATAGTGTATTTCACTACTATTAAACATGGAATTAACTCATGCTTTCACTATCATTATGGGGGTTAGATGTTCTTAAGCAAAATGACATAGCGAGTATTGAATATGCCCGACTATAAGCTTATGCAGGTAGGTACAAGACATAATGCTTTATCCGTTTTTCGCAAAGTGATTACCATCGGCCGCTGCCTAGTACTCGCTTTAGACTTTTATAAATATAGAATGACTAGCTACTAATTACTTACAATTAATTAGAAATGTTAAAATTCTTATAACAAGATCAATTTAAACGTAAATACCATGCTCACAAGCCGACATCTTTTTGTACTTTTCTATTATATAACATCGAAATAAATTACTCAAATATCAAGTACTCTTGCATATAGAAATGTACGGATGGTGGTTAACGGAAACCCAGCGGTCATTCCTATCGGCGTACGAAATCTAAACAATGGAAAGGTCAGAAAGATGAAGGGATCAAAAGACTTTACACTTGAGTAATCTTTAATCCTTCGTGGCTTTGGCCTCGCGCAAAATACTGCGTGTGTAAAATGATGTCAGAATTTATACTCACAATCTGCGATGACGTGGTCTTACGATGTTTCCATATTGTTATTGTATGTATTCATATAAATTAGCCGCGATTAAAGACTCTTGACTTGGTTTTAACAGTACCAAAGCATTTAAAACAAAAAATTGTTTATTGGAGTGAGCAAAGGAAGATCTCTAGTAAGTACACGCATCAAAACGACACGGCACGCCAATATCTCGTTTACTGACTGACACTGACCAAGCCATCATGAAAAGTGGTTTCACTTTTCAGTGATATATCTTCAATTTTCTTGATCTGGAAATGTTGCTGTAGAATGTTGTGGAAGAAACGTATACGCCATTATTACGATGTTTTACAAATTATGTCATAAACTCAATACATGCCGTTGAAAAGCCGCCACAATTCATTAATCGATTTAAAGTTATTCAGCACTCGTTGCAGGAAGTAGTTCCTATTATAATGATTATGCAATATAATTAGAATTCCAGAAATAGGCTCAGCATGCACCCGCTGGCTATTTTAGTCCTAACATTTTAAGCATTTATTTCTAGCGGCAGATATGTTACCAAAAATAAAACGAAAATATTGTTGACCTTGGAATGTTTGTTGTCTTTGAAGCATGTTTAGAGACTAAGGGGACAAAAATGAGAGAATAACGTAGCAATAAGTAAATAGTCTAATGGGTTCAAAACCAAGTCGTGCGCTACTGACTTTGCGAAGTTAATTGGTATTAAATTTCTAACAATCGCTTGCTAAACGGTGAAGGAAAATGTTTTGAAGAAACTGGTCTGCGAGTTCTGCATCACGTTCTTGAAAGACATTCATATTCTACTAACCTGTGTTCCTGAGGTCCTTGTTCTACAGTTGGATATTTTATAAACAGGGTGAATATGAATCAAATTATTAGCAAGAACTAAATGCAATTTGCACAATAGACATCATCCTCGAAACGGAGCATTTTAAGCATTTACGTCTTCAAGAAGTTAAATGCCTTCTCGAACCGCCCAGGATCAAGATGTTTAATGCCTATAATTGCCTATCATTGTGTGTGATTTACACAATCACTCTCAATCCAGACGAAGATTGAAAATTGGTTTTGTTTGATTCGGCACTAAAAACAAAGACTGTTATTCACAAATAATCTTAATATTAATCTAATACATAACGAACACTGAGGCTGTAGGTAATCGGATACATTATTCAGTTTGGTTCCAACCAACAGTTATTTCGAGCGCGTGACGCGCTGTATCCTGCGGCTGATAAGATTATCCTGCGCTTGTGAAACTAGCGGAACTGACACAACTCAGATTCATACTATTTATTACATTTTGTAACTTAGCACTGTTTCATTTATAGAATTATAATAATTGTAATATTTCATGCCATACTCTTGCGTAGGTCCCTGTTTATTTGGAGCCGGCAAAGTATGTTCTTCTTCTCTGTTGCCAGTCATCCGGTCATTTACCCTGAACTAAGCTGCTATCAACAGGAAAACACGAAATTCAGTATTAATGGGAGGCATCAGATGCATCTCAGGTCGAGAGGCTTGTGTCCCTAAGCAATGAGCAAAAGCTCAAAAACAAGCAAACTTTTGTTCTCAGCTCACCGCGTGTATATTCTTAAGGACCGTAAATTCCCCCTGGAGCGGGCAGAAACTGATAAATTGAAATAAAATATTGTGGGAATCCTCTAGTATCCAGTATATCTAAATTGTAACAACAAATGTCATACTAAAGTTAATAGGCAGCTTATTAATTAGTGCGCGAACATTAATCAAAATTAAAATGGCAAATTAATACAATAATTAGGTATTTTGTTTCTAACGAGTCGTGGAATGGGCATAACACAGCCCAATGAGACAGTACCAAATATCCATATGAAGTCAGATCCATACTACAAAGCGTTGGAAATTAATCTTTTATTACAAATTTAAACCATGAAGAATGACAATGATTCTTACATACTTGGCAGACAAAACAAACCTGAGAGTAAACTATTGTAATTGCCCATGCGATACCTCGATATAATATATTATGACGAGGCTTAGTAATAATGTCACAGAATAGATAGTACTAACGTAGTAATGTATCAAATATTTGCCACCTGAATTAGTCTCGTCGTCAAATGCAATGTTCTTGGGTTTATCTAAGATATCCAAGACACAGTCCTACACTGCGCTTAGCATATGGTGTCAATGTCAATAGTAGGTACAACGTAATCTACACTAATATTATAAAGAGGATCTTTTTTTATTTTTGTTTGTTTGTAATGGATAAACTCAAAGACTACGGGACCGATTAAAAAAAATATTTCACCATTATAAAGCTACATTATCTGCGAGTAACATGGATATATTTTATTTTAGAAAAAATAGGGGTCCGTAAGATATTTAGGTTTTTCGTGTACGCGAGTAGTTCCCTCAGGACGCGGGTGAAACCGTGGGAAACGGCTAGTTACATAATATTACAGATACGGTTGCTAAGCAATTCCTATGAAACAGTTGCGATTAGAATAGTTTATACATTTCGGCACAAAAAAATCGCAATTGGGTAATATACTTTAAAATATTGCCTACCTACTTTTTACGCTAGCAAGTCATATCCCCTGATATCAGTGGGTTTAACTTTATGAATCATATTTGAACCGAATATTTTCCGGTAGGTATGTTATAATAACAATAAGATTTATATAGTAATGTGATATCCAATAATATCGCAACAATTTGGGTAAAAAAAAATTTTTGCATCTAAACTTACTGACACCCGGGTTGGAATAGATTCTAACCGCTTTTCTTGCTTTCATAATATAATTTTGATTTCAAGTTACCCGAAATTAACTGTTAAAACAGATTTTTGCTTCGTATTAAGTTTTAAGCTTATTACCAAATTTTGTCGTAAAATTATCGATACAATCAAGAGTTTAAAAGCTGATTTTGAAGGTAGCACTTCGATTCAGTCGATTGAATATAATAATATAACAATTAATAATAATAATCATCAAAGGCGCCATAAGATGATTTCTCACCGGCACATAACCGATAGATGAGATCATCGAACAGCGTTAGACTAATTGCAAACAATTGTCGAGTGCCGGGGTCTATGCTCTATGGACCGAAATAATACGAAGCAAGTGACGAATTCAACGGGCGACTGTTGAATTTGGCGCAATCAAATATGGCACATGATATCAATTTCGTCTGCTACTGACGAAATACGAGATAATAAGAGGATACAACTGGTCAATCGCCTTACTGTGAGATGAAAACATGTTTAGAATGTTCTTATTTATCCTGCAACTATTAACATAAACTCGAAAGGACTGCCTCGTTGGTCTCGCGGCATAAATGTGCGCGTGGGATTGGGAGGTCTCGGGTTCTATTCCCGCGTCGGGCAAAGTGTTATTGGGGTTTTCCGTTAGGAAATTCTCAGTAGCAGCACGGAGTCTGGTAATGTGCCCGGTACGGCAATAGGCTCGCCCCCTATTACGTGGGACCTAAAAAAATCCTGGCAAAATGTGGGTGTAATATTACACCTCTGCCTTTATTAAAGGCAGAGATACAGGCGTGAGTCTATAAATAAATAAATAAAAAGTTGGTGTTTGGTATTCTTCAAGTAGAACTTAGGTATTGATAGGTAAATTAAGTAGGTAGGATATTCTTGAGACTTTGCTGTACTATAGTTTATATAGCCTTTAGTCGCGATATTCAACGTGGGCAGAGCTATTACAATAATATGATCTCACGCCAGTCACACACAAATATACCTTTTATTATAACTCAGTGACAGGGGTGTTACGAATATTCGCATCCGCATCCGCAAATGCGGAACATTCGCATTAATTTAGACATCTGCATCCGCATTCACATCCGCATCAATCAATGCGGAGTTTTTACGGATGCAGATTCACATCAACAAGAAACTAAAACTGTAAAGAAAGTGGGCGGAGCCAGAGTGGCACGTGCTTCGCGTTTGTTTTGGATTTTCTTCTTTGGAAGATAACAACTTATATACAATTTCAAAATATTTAGATTCTCACTATAAGCGTAATTTTTCAAACCAGTCACCGAATAAAAATAAAAGATTAAATAATGAAGATGGTAAATGACCCTGTCGTCACTAATTCTAATGAGAATGGGAGATTATCTCGATCTTGAACCAGCAACGTCATGTACGGGTAAGAAGCGATCTTGCCATGGTACTAGATTCATCGAGCAAAGATTAACGTGAAGGAGAACCAGACAACAGTAGCCCCGATGCTCTTATCCGCAAAGAATTTGTTACCTTTTTATCGTAACAAGTAAAGACTGGATTTAGATGAAAATTTACTTAATTGGTGGCAAGTTAACCGTAGTGAATTTAAAATTCTCTCCAAATTAGCATGCAGATATTTCACCTTCACCAGCCAATGTTCCCAGCGAACAACTACTTGTTTAGTGGAGCTGGGTTAATAGGTATAATCCACTTAAAAACAGGTTGGAAGCTGAGAAGGCTGCAATATTGATATTTATTAAATATAATTCACCAATTTTTGCCGTGTGGTTGACGGCATAGAATACAAATGTCACCACCCCCTATCTTCCCGTGGGTGTCGTAAGAGGCGACTAAGGGATAACACGATGCAAATACCATCTTTGCGTAGAGACGGAAAACTCGACATCAAACCCTATACGACTGCCTCGTTGGTCTCGCGGCATAAATGTGCGCGTGGGATCGGGAGGTCCCGGGTTCGATTCCTGGGTCGGGCAGTGTTATTGGGTTTTTCTGTCACGAAATTCTCAGTAGCAGCACGGAGTCTGGAAATGTGCCCGGTACGGCAATAGGCTCGCCCCTTATTACGTGGGACTAAAGTATATCTGGCGAAAAGTGGGTGTAGAAATACACCTCTGCCTACCCCTTCGGGGATAAAAGGCGTGACGATATGTATGTAATTCACCAATTTTTAAGTTTAATTATTCAACAAAGATTTTTATAACGAAACTCGAAGGTCAAAATTCTGTTGTGTCATAATCATAAGTAAAACTAAAAACTTGTGCAATTTTTTTTTCTAAAAATATGATTAAATAAATAAAAAGTTAAAATTAAGTTGATTTTCAGTTATTTATGTTCTTAATTTAAATAATTATCCTTTTAAAAGCCCAAAATCCGCATCCGCATCCGTATCGCATCCGCATCCGCATCGAATCCGCATTCGCGGATGTGTACTTCTAATAATCCGCATCCGCATCTGCATCCGCGGATGTCTAAATTTTCGCATCCGCAACAACCCTGCTCAGTGAGAAAGTCATAGATCAGTCTGGTAAGACCAAAATATCACAGGCAGAATAAAAATTGAGGTCAATATCATTCCAGCATGACGAACTGCGATCCCAAACAATTTCGAGAATCTTGTACAGAGCAGAACAGTTTCAATTACCAAAGCCAAATAAAAGGGTTGAACTGTCCTTGAACTTTGTCCCGTTAAATATGAACGTGTAAACGATTACTCACCAAACAGACGGCATGGCGACGAAACTCTAAGCACAGACACGGGATCAAATTGACATATCCGCCTCACTAATGCATTAATGAACTGACACACACACGGTACTGTATAAACATACACGTACCAACACACTTGCGATCGCTAATAAACTATAAGGCACGTTCTTTAACTCGTCACTGTATTTTAATTGTGTTATGCAGGCATCAGGTGTACAATCTGGTATTTATCTATAGGTGTGTAAAAAGGCCTACACTGATATTCGAAGGTGTATGGAATGACAGAAAGATTGTAACGTTGTCCATACACAAAATCAGGTCAGGCATTGTTATTGAAAATATCTTGCCAATAAACCTAATTATTAGACTTTGCTTGGCCACCGGAATGGATCAGTTTGTATTGGGACAGGCAGATTGCCCTTTTTCTGGAAATACTGACACAACTGTTATATTTATCACAATTTGAACATTACTACTACATTTCTGGCAAAAATATAAAATATTAATCAAACGCTCAAAAACCATTTGTTTAATCAAACAATCGAAGTTATTAAGCAAAATTTTGTTCGGCTAATAACGCCTAAAACATGACAGCTACCGGGCATGTTGTGCTCAAACAAAGTAACAAAACATTAACGAACCTCAACGGAACCACAAACTTGGTGTTGTTATAAAACAACAACATAGTATCAAGCTCGTATTTCTCTAGGAGTAAGGCAGAGATGTACCGTAACAGCGAATTTACCAGCTGCAAATTAATCTACAGATTTCTGAAACCGTAGATTTACTTATTAAATCTTTAAAAGCTAATTAATTTGTTTGTTTTTCGTGTGAGCGTGTGGCCAACTCTGGTGTCGGAGTTTTCAGACCGCCCGAAGGCCTCCGACATGGCCTAACGATCCTTACCCTTGGAGAAGAACCGGGACCGACAGCTTTACGTGCCCTCCGAAGCACCGTAGCGCTCAGATGTAAATGCCACACACGGTCACCCATCCAAGTGGTAACCTGTGCAAGCGTTGCTTAACTTTGCCGATCTGTTACGAACGGCAAGCCAAGTCTCGCTACGAGAGCTAATTAATGAGAATCTATGAGATTCTGATACCCGTGTTTCTTATCATAATAATGATAATTGCTTCGATAACGCTAAATACTATCTATTATAATATCACCACACGGAGAAAAATAAAACTTTTACATACATACATATCGTCACGCCTTTTATCCCCGAAGGGGTAGGCAGAGGTGTATTTCTACACCCACTTTTCGCCAGATATACTTTAGTCCCACGTAATAAGGGGCAAGCCTATTGCCGTACCGGGCACATTTCCAGACTCCGTGCTGCTACTGAGAATTTCGTGACAGAAAAACCCAATAACACTGCCCGACCCAGGAATCGAACCCGGGACCTCCCGATCCCACGCGCACATTTATGCCGCGAGACCAACGAGGCAGTCGTATAAGGTTTGTGTCGAGTTGTCCGTCTCTACGCAAAGATGGTATTTGCATCGTGTTATCCCTTAGTCGCCTCTTACGACACCCACGGGAATATAGGGGGTGGTGACACTTGTATTCTATGCCGTCAACCACACGGCTTTTATTCCTTTCTATAAATATAGTAGGCCTAATAATACAGCAATGACAAAATGTAACACCAGATTAAGTCGCAGATTTAAACCATTAAACGAAGCTTTATTATAATTTTAATAAGGTCATTACTTTGAAGGAAACGCTTATTAGACATGATACGAAAAATCTTCAATTATGTCTCGTTACTTTTTTTACCTAATTACGCAGATAATTTACCGACATAGGTACGTTGATAAAGTACTACAAATATCGGAATATCTGATAAGTGAATCAGTTTGATAACTAGAGCGTTTTTATTGGTCGACACCGGAAAACTGACGTTACACTCGCTACGCGAAATATTTTTACTATATTTATAATAACTTGATCTATATGTCTTATCTGTCAATGCAACGGCATTTTGCGGTGTAAAGACCAGTTGAGGGAAAAATTCTAACAAAAACAACGTGCGAGGAACATCATAAACGCTACGGAACTTGGGCATCTTGCACACTTTTATCTATAAGTTACATTATCTTTATCCAAGCATCCAAAACTTATGCCTAGGAGCCCGAAGCCCACTTAGGTACTACTTACTAGTCCAACCAGATATGACAGAATATCAGCTTTTCCACACAGCGACTGCCGTCTGACCTTCGTAACCCAAAGGGATAAGTATATTCCATGGCTTAGACCAGTATCAGTTCGTTTGAGGGTACTGACTCCTCGTAACGACTTTCAAAGATCTTCATGAAAGCCGGGACCGACGGTTTAACGTGCTCTGCGTAGAACGGGGCAAGCGATAGTTAACTATTTAATACGCACATAACTTCGAAGTCATAAGTGCGCGCCGTGGATTCGAACCCGATATCCTCTGCATGGCAGTCTGTTGGTATTTCCACTAGGCTACCTTGCGTTACAGGTGAAAAAGTTATATCGCTAGAAGAGGTCACTGACATGTCATTAAACTATCACAATAGCTAACTTTTCATGGGTTTAATAGTTTTAAATTCAGTTATCAGTACCATAGACCCATCTAATTGTATTGTGAACGAGTTGCTACAACAGTAGAACAAAGTGGCTCGGCCTTTGTATGCTCAACACACTGAATACACATTTATGGCCTGTTTACCTAGTGGTTATTAACCCTAACTACTATGGCGAAGGTCATGGGTTCAATCCCATCCAAGACAAATCTTTATGTGATGACTTCTTCTGTGCTGTATAAATTCTCTAAAATATTTATTATACTTAAGAACACTGAAATATTTAATCATTGTTATAATACGATATCTCTTGGATTGAGATCAGATTGTCATGAATGGACCATAAATGTTGTCAAAATCATACGAATTAATCATAGCTGTTCATTCAAAGATTATCGTCAACTTATTTCCTTTGCAGACGCCAGAACATGGACAAGTTCTTGAACCGGAGAAGGCATTTCCAAATTATCTGTCAGCATATTAGCATGCAACTACTAAGACAGATCAGCTCATCCTCTTATTATTAAGTCTGGAAGTGTACTTGATTCAATTACACCAATATCCAGTACCGGTAATACACCTGACCTTTTCGAAGGACATCTCCAATTGGTCAATGCTTCCTGAGATGTCTCGTTCGACCTAACCGTCTTTGCCAGCCACTTCAATCAGAACCTTTTCCTTTATAAAACTTTGATGTGTCTTATGAAAAGAAGGTAGATGAAGTTTTACTGTTTTTGAAAAAATAAGGCTTAAGACCGAAATAATATCTATTCTACTTTTGTTACTGAAGTATTCAATTTAGGATTTAATGCATCTTTGATTAATTCCTAGTCGTTTAAAACCGCAATGTGATTTTATCCATCGGAGAGAGGACACTTCAAGGATTTTAAGGTTCTATAGTTTAAATGGACAATTGCACGCAAAACTGAAAGTGTTTAATATGTGTTAGTATGCTTTTAATCACACACAGTCATATACAAGTCTGATGAGAAGTAACACTATCTTCAATACGCATTATATTAACAGATTATCATCATATTAAGATTACTTAAGTAATTGTAAGTCAAAGAGTACGTGCACTTCAGACCATACGAACGATTTGAGGATATGGATACATTTCCTGAAAATAATTAAGTTGTAGATCATCACGTTACGTAGCCCCATCAGTTATTTGGATGTTTGCGTAAAATTTTATATGTTTCTTTAATGTTATTATACCATGTGCCCACAGTAATCCAAAATACAGGATGGCGCAAAAGTAACGACCCTATAGAAATGCCTTTTATTTTTTTATGACATCTCCTGTCATTCTGAAATTTGAAAATTTTGTAGTAATCAAATGTAAAATTTATAAAATAATCATGGACCCCTGTACTCCCCAAGAACGTGGAATAATCGTGTCATCAGTGATAAAAACACAACGTGAACAATTTCACGTAATACGCTGCAGAGTCAATGCTCTGCAGCGTATTTTGGTCAAAGAATTGAAGATGTTTCCGTGTAAAACTCAAATGACTCATCAGCTGCTGCCTACTGATCACCGAGATCGTCTAGAGTACAGCCAGCGCGTCATAAACCTCAACCTTGAAGAGGATAATTTTTCTTCAAAATTAATTAATTTGGGATTATTTGAAATCTCGAGTGTATGTGAACAAACCACAGACTCTCACAGCTTTAGAAGAAAACATACACCAAGAAATAAGAAACATATCACAGGAAGTGTTACGGCTAGCGATGGAAAATGTCATAAAATAGGGCTCAAAAGTGCTTCATCTCTGGAGGTCAACATTTACCTAATAGACATCATATTTAAATCATAATGCAACTTAACTTCATGGCAGAAATATACAAATTTAAATAACTAATTCTAGTTTTCTAATTTAGAAACGAAGTTGCAGCTGAACCTAATAGGGTCATTATCATTACTTTTGCGCCTCCCGTTATAACGTTGTAAAGTACATTTTCTCTTTAAATCCATATCTTCAGAAAATATCTAGGCTAACCTAGATGACATTATTTTGTTGACCTTTATTTACAACTAAAATGTTAGTTCCTAACATTATAAAGCTACCATCATCGATTAAGTAAGTCTAAACTGCTGTGTCATAATCTGTTTAAAATAAACCGTTTTGCCGCAAATACTTCGGCAGCACGCAATCTAGACGTTAAACTGAGGATGACGTGCTAATTATTGACGTTGACTAATTGAAAACATCGAATAACTGAATTGTTTTCTCGGAACGTATCTGCTGCAAATCTGGCAATGATAGATAGGTTTTTGTAGTCAAATATAAAAGCCGTTGCCTCTGAAAAGGCGTTGCCTCTCTCTTTAGGTGCAGTGAAATGCGTCTTATTCGTTTTGCTTGACAGTATGCGGTTGCCGAAGTATCGAATAATAATGATACTTATGAACTCTTCTTACAATTTATTAACTTTTCGTTTTAAAAGGATTCGCCAGAGTCCTATGAAAAATGAAATATGCTCTAAGGTACACTTGGACAGTACATAGCCTTCTCAAAGAGCGTCGCAACTCCACTGAATGTAAGTTCAATACGATGTTCTTTTGCTCATAAAATATATGGTTAGCTTTTAAAAATTGCTATAAGTACCTATATTTATTATTTTCAAAGGCTGCTATCCATTTCAGAATTCCAGGATCACAGGAATTTGCACGTAAACTTACGTAGCATCCTAAGAAATTAAGTCCAGGCTGTAATTACGGGATCGGCAATGTATTTGATAAATAAGAAACATTTACCAACCATCAAAGTTTGGAACTGTGCCCAATAGATGCTGAAAGACCGGCACACTATAACGTAGAATACAAAACAAATTGGGCAATTTCGCATAGGTAAAAATGTACCAACAGTAGCATCCAAATTAAAACTGCTGAAAATAATAGTAGCTTAGGTACAATTATTACATTATGTCCAATGTTTATTAAAGTAATACAGTCCAACATTTCCGTCTAACAAATCGCATTCACGGAAGCCCCGTCCTTAACGCCATTTGAGATAAACTAAGCCATAAAAGCTAATACTATGTGGTAAATAAAGACCAACATTGCGTGTACAAGTGCTACAGATAAAATAACCGAGTATACTATGGCGTGCGTAGATATCGCTCTGATACGTCACCAACTAGAGCAACCCGTTTCGTATCATTGAACATTTTGATTCCTGGTCGGAAGAATGTGTAAAAACGTTATAATCCGCGAGCGTGCCGAGTCTAGGAAATAGCCATGTCTGGTCGATAGGAAAATAGATGAAAGAATTGCTACTTTCGCAACTGCGTTGGCGGCCGGCGACGCGACGTAGATATGCTATGAGGATAATAAAAATGAGTCCAACAATCGAATGGGCGTTTCTAGTTTGCATTAATCCAACCTCGAAGGTCTATCAAATGACAGTTATAATTTTAAACCAATATACTTAAAGGTTTCCTCTAGTATTTACGAGCACGTGCGAAGTTAAAACGATCATCTAAATGAAAAGCCGTCAGGAATACATATCGGAAGCTATTAGCTTCCAAGTAAAGACATCGATTACTTCAAACGACAACGTTCAAGCGATTGAAGTAATACATGCGGTAATAATTTACATAACGGTAGGGTTATAAATCTCTGTAGGATAAGGAATATCTTTTACGCTTAGACGACCTAGGTAAAAGTGAAAAGCAATAACATTGGCATCAAATAATTTTGGAGTCTGTTCTTTTACCAGTCGCACAAAGTAAGACAAAACAAAACACAGATGTAGCCAAGCCGAAATTTTAAAAGATATGTATGCCAGATGTCTTTGGTGAAGACTGGCCGTGTAAACGTGTCTTCTAATAGATTATTTCAGTTGTTGAAGGAAAACCAAAAACATAATAGGTGATTGATTGACTTTCGTGTGAGTGTGTGGCAAACTCTGGTGTCGGAGTTTTCAGACATGGCCTAACGATCCGTATCGTTAGACAAGAACCGCGACCGACTGCTTTACGTGCCCTCCGAAGCACGGTAGTGCTCAGGTGTAAATGCCACACACGGTCACCCATCCAAGTGGTGACTGTGCAAGCGTTGTTTAACGTTGCCGATCTGTTAGGAACGGCAAGCCAAGTCTCGCTACGAGCGCTACATAATGATATAACCTAATCTGTCGCCAATTCGTACCAGCGTGTAGTACTATGGAATATTTCCTTATTTGATGGTAGTTACATGAATCTTATAGTGGTACAAATATGCGCCGTCAACTATGCTGTATAAGTGTATAACTACGCCAAAAAGAAAAATATTCTTTATCAGTAGTAAATAGTAATTAATATCAGAAAAATTAAGTACAGTTTCAAAGGACAAATTATTTAACACTTTATGATAAAAATACCTAAGAAATCGGAGGAGCTTGCATGGATGAAAATTAAATAGAGTGCGAAGAAAGACTAGTACTGTATTGGACGAAAATCGTACATACATACTATTACATACATACATAAGACTCACGCCTGTTTCCTGGAGGCGTAGGCAGAGACTACGGAACGTCATTTGCAACGATCCTGACATATCTCTTTTGCTTCATTCACTCCCATCAAATTTCTCATGCATGCTCTTCAGTTAAGGGTACTTCTAACCTGTCCTTTTTTAGGATGTCTCCAATCTGGTCAGCGAACGTCTGTCTAGGTCTTCCCCTTCCTCCTGTCCCATTCACACTTGACTTATATAACTTTTTGGTCAGTCTTTCGTCATCCATCCTCTCCATGTGTCCAAACCATCTTAGCATACCTTTCTCAATGGTTGTCACTACATCTTCTTTTACCCCACAACACTCTCTTATCACACAATTATTTACTCCAAAACTAACATAACCCAATAAACCTTTACAGTATTTTCACCGTTCGTTGAGTATTGCTATTCATGGTTTTATTGTTGCTAACGCCTACGTCACAGGACCAAATAGGTTAACTGTGCGACAGCATAATTAGTGAATAATTACGTTTATGGAGGTCAGTTAATTATAATAATTTTCTGTCGTCTACAGGAAATACCATTCATCGCTATGACACAAAACAGATCTGGTAGGTAGGTTTTGGAGTACAATATTACAATTAATACGAGCAATTTGGTAGCAATTCCCGTTATACAAGCTGTACCATCTCCAAATGTTATATTTTTGCTAATTTCATCGCCTATTGATTCCAGACTAATCCATAATCTTTTGACGACAGTCATTCACAAATGTTTGATGGATAAGAGTGTAACATTTGTATTCAGACATTCAAAGATCTTTATAGCGTATTATTAACTAATTGGTCAATAATTCAGCTATTGTAATTTCGTATGTTGCGCGGATCTACCTATAATGTGAGCTGAATTATAATAAGTTTACTTTAGTACCTACTTGACATTTGACAAACGTAAAAGCAGAACCTAATATGGTTAAAGTAAACGACTCTAAAAAGACCGGCTCCTTAAAAGATGGATCCTAAAAAAACTGGACAATTGTTAGTCTAGTACATCTCTATAATTCTTCGGTGATATACAAATGAGATGCTTATTTCTACATGCAAATGAGCAACATTTTCAAAATATATTTATGAGGATCATTGCTCATACTCGAAAGTTTTGGGTGTCCCCCCCCTAAAAGGAATTGCGGAAGTTTATATTACGTGCTATCAACTCTAGTTCAGGATATTCGAAGTTTCGACTCTGTTATCGGACAATGTAGGGAAAGTTGTTACCTTGTTTCTTGGAACGTTAAGGGACACTAGACCCTAACAGAGAAATTAGCCCTGGCGCGAAAGTTACCAAGAAAAAGCAAAGCAAGTCCACCTGACCGGTTTATTTCAAGTATACGACTATGCCTGTATACTAATATTCTGTCAAATCTGGCTTTGACTATAAAGTGTGCACTCTCAAAGGTAGTTCAGCCTTGCTGATTTCAGCATGAATGGGCCGGCTCGACCGGGATAGTACTACCCTCTCACAGAAAATCGACGTAAAGTAACAGTACCTAAACTGTTGCGTTTCGTTCGGTGAGTGAGAGTGCCGGAGGCCTTTCCTTCTCCCTCATCCTACTCCCCATCCTTTCCCCTTTCCCAGCCCCAAGGGGCGGCAACGCACTTGTGACTCCTATGGTGTTGCTTGTGTCCATGGGTGGCGGTAATTGCTTACCATCAGGCGATCCGTTTGCTCGTTTGCCGCCTATTGCCATAAAAAAAAAGTTATTTATTTTGAGTCATATTTTAGAATGCATGCACTCCTAGCAGCGTAGCAGCTAGACGGCCATCTAATGCCAAGGATTCATATATTTTTTCGGCAAGAAAACACACTTCGTACATTCAAATTTATAATACAAAAATATGTGTTTAGTCTGTGTTCATAGTGATGTTCTTTGAAATATTAAAAATTCGCCTGATACGACTCCCGTGGGAAGCGACAGCCATCGGTCGTCTGCCCTACTTTATTTGCCAATTAAGCAATGGTGTTAGTCACCAGGTCACCACATTCCATTATCTGACATTTAGAACTATACAAACAAAGCTAGCAATACAAGGTTATTTAACTGAGTAAACCATAAAAATGTACTGCAGGCCGACGAACTCATATGGTTGTTGTTTTATTTTACTCTTGGAGCCCAAACACTCCACTACTATTTCGCAACAAGACGAGGGAAGGCATCCTGAGAAGTACTGATATACAGGCTTAATTGCTGCCAGCATGGCTTTAATTCTTGGGGAAATAACTCATGACAGGATGCTAACAAGATATGCAGACAAAACAGTAGGAAAAGCACCCAATTGGTATAAAATATAAATGCATTTGGTGAACTTTAACATGCAAAAATAGATTCAACTTTTTGTCGGTTATTTTTCGGATTCGGTAACCAAAATTCTGGGGGTGGGCACGACCCATCTGGCCCTGCTGCTATATACGCCTACAGACATGGAAAATCTGTTGCAAAAATAACTTTCAAGGATTTTAAAGGTTTCTATGAAAAACATTTTTTTTTAAGTTGGAGACACAAATAGGAGATCTTTTTATTTTATTTTAAGGGGTTCTTTATATTATGTAGTTTGAAATTAAGAATGCAATGCACGATTACTGCTTATGACTAAGCAACCCTACCGTGATATTCTCACCTCATTCGCCGATGATTCATTTTTAACAGCGTGTTACAACTCATTCAGTTTTGCGGTAAAATAATCTGCGTAAAGCATCGTTTACGATTTCACGCATCGATAGTGAATTATTTCGACACTGGAGCGTGTTATTTCTTATACTGTTAGATAGCTGTCGTGTTATGGGTATTAAAAGCGCTCGAGCGAATATGGCGATTATATCTGTAAGAAATACGTACTTATTATAATCGAAATTCATGTTACAGAGCAGAAGAGTTTGTTTACCGTTGTGAAAACTATCACAGACAATAAAAAAGTAATGGATTCCTTGGTTCACATCATAGATTTATAAAACACATTTTTGCATCTCGGATGAAAGAAATGCATGGGATCATGGAGATATTGTTCTCTTAAACAATCCGATAAACAAGAGTGAAGATATCCGGACACCTTATATTATTCTGTTTGTAATAGGCCATGATTATTTCCATGCATTTTTATGGATATGATGCAACAATTTTAAAAGCCTTTTAATAAGGTAAAAATTAAAACAAAGTTGATATTTCTTTCAGTCTACCCTGAAAACGACGACAGGAATAATAACACAAATCCATATAACCAAGCAAGAGCTAAATATTACAACTTTTCTATATCTTCTGTCGTTTCCTTTTTTTTACGTTGTCTAAATGTACGATACAATTGCTTCGGTGTACAGTAATATTATTACGTGTATATAATGGCTACACTATCCAGACATAAGAAACAAAGGCAGTATATTATTTAAACATGAAACTGAGACAAGTAACAGTAGACTGCATTGCATCAACTCAACCGCAGCGTTTGATTGATTACCGCAGCGCCTATATTATGTCAAATCGGTTAGAAAGACAATATAAAATGGCACGATAATGACTTCACGGCAGTTTGGCAGGCTTGGAGGGCAGCTAGAACAGTTATATTGCGCCATAAAAATTACAGTGATGTTGTTTTAATATATGGCAGGAGTCAGGTCGAGTAAAATATTGGTTTGCCAGGCAGCAATACAAACACGGTTAAAAAGGCGCCAAAACTTTAGACTTGTCACATGTTTTGAATCTGGGTCGTTGCTGGGAAGTCCTAAGAGAAAAGTAGAACACTATGACCAGGGAAAATTGTCATGAGACCAAAAAGACATTTACTTTGAAATAATATTTCGATGTTTCCAACAAGTTTCAAATAAATCATTACAAAGCCATAACCATTAGGAAACAAAGCCAAATAGGTCACTAACAAAAGTTTTAATAGACTCGAAACTGTTTTCCGATACCATCAAAATGATATGATAGCCCAACATATGGTATAATTAACGGTTACTCGCAGACAGATTGTGCTACTTCCACATATGGCTGATCTCTACTAATTTAGACCTTTTAGAGCTGATTAAAATAATATAAGCTAATGGCTAGCAAACATACATATATGTAGCCATGGTGTGGGTGACCTATTACGCGCTCTTCTACATATTAAAGTAGCTGGTTTATTCATTTCGGAATAGAAGCTAGCCCAAAAAATTGTCTGAGGAAACAGGAAAATCACCAATTCAAACTTGGATTTCGCTCAGACCGACGTAGGTACAACCTGCCGGCGATCACTACCAAGAAGTTGTTTACTTGCTGAGCTGTAATCAGTGCCACAGTAATCTAGGTCTCCTGTTGCCAATTCAGTGACACCTCCTTTCAAAGGGCGATCACGTAAGAGATTGCTACCCCCATCCGTATGCCATATTATCTTCGTTGCCCTTCAGTCAAAAGCAGGCGAATTCTGGCGGATTAATCCAAGGAAATCAACATTGCCAACCGTAATAAATGTACATCACAATGTAATATGTACACAGTTCAATAACAATCTTACAGGACGGGTCTAAAGAGGCGTTAATTAAAGAGGTCTTATGCAGTACTGGCAGTGAAACCTATTGTCCGCGTAAAGTTTAACATACAATACTGCGGGTTCCATACATCGGTCGGGTTCATAGCTTGTATCAGATTGTGGGACGGCGCTTTGACGGCGCAGAATGTGGGCCATAGTAACTGATGGCTGTTGTAATTGTCACAACTGATTGTTGTTAGAGACAATACATGATATAGTAATATTAATGCAGATGTTGGTAATATTTGTATGTTTTTGATCACGTAAGTAGCGATGTAAGAAGAGGCATATTTACATCGACTGGTAAAATCGAACCACAATCGATGAATAAAGGTTCTTAGATTAATAAAGGCTCTCACGCCTGAATCCCCGAAGGAGTAGGCAGAGCTGTAATATTACACCCATATTTTACTATATTATGAATTTGTAGGGCCCCCGTAATAGGAGGCGAACCTATTGCCGTTACCTGCTACTGAGAATTCGGAAAACCCAGTAACACACAGATGAGCAGACGCATGCGCTATCCACTGGACGGAGGCAATCTTCAAAGGACACTAAAATAATGAACATGGTGTAAGATTGCAAAAGCAAGTCTCTCCGCTCACGACTGCGACATATACCCCACCGCACCGAACACGATATTGACACAGGCCCTGAATAGCTTAGTGACGCTACTGGTTTAGGTGCATAAATCAAGAAGGCAAAGCCACTGGCGTAGTCGAGTAGAAATATAATAGGCAGTATGTGGCGGGTTTACGCGCATCTCAGGCCATCAACGGAGGGCTTCCGTTCACGCATATCTACACCCAACTGCTTGATATATATCGTAAGCAGGTCTGTGAGACCATAATTTTGCCACAGGCCTTCGAGCTTAGATATGCTACAGGTTTATGTATAAACTAGCCGTTTCCCGCGGTTTCACCCGCGTCCTGAAGAACTACTTCGCGTACCCGAAAAACCCAAATATCTGACGGACCCCTATTTTTTCTAAAATAAAACATAGCCTATGTTACTCGCAGATAATGTAGCTTTCTAATGGTGAAAGAATTTTTAAAATCGGTCCAGTAGTTTTTGAGTTTATCCATTACAAACAAACAAATATACAAATCTTTCCTCTTTATAATATTAGTGTAGATCACAGATAGAGCCAGGTACTAAGTATAATAGGAATATAATAGGCAGTATGTGTCGGGTTTACGCGCATCTCAGGCCGTCAACAGCGCTTCCGTTCACGCGCCACCCGGGAGGAAGTCGCTCGCTCGCGCGCATAATGAACGCCGCACCGTGTGGACTCGCCGCGCGATGTGTTTACACCGTACATTGCGATGCGCGATGGAATTTATATACGAAACATGTTTACCTGTATTAGCAAACATCACAACACTTTGTAAAGATGCAAGAGTTTGGTCAGTTTTTGTTGCCAGGTCTAATTTTCATTTTGCTTGAGATTCGATCAACTAGTAGGTAGCGTATCACATGTGAAATTGGGTAAGGGGTAGGCAAAAATAGGCTTTGGGGTTTGGCAAACCGCTTGACTCCTATCTCACAATCCTAACACTGATCATTTGGTTTGGAATTTCTTGAAGCATTGGAATTTCTTATAAAATAAGAAAAAGTACACACTGTTTACATAGTTACTTCATGAGACGGAACACAGGTACATGAAGTTGAATTCCCTAGTCGCGCTTTTTCCATGTCCCAAGAGATAGAGTCCTTGCCAACCAAGAAGTCTTACAAATAAAAGTGGAAACAGGCTTGTAAGTTCCATTATCTTGTACCTACTTTATTTTCTATTCATATGATAGTACCATCAAAAATAAGCTTCAACAGTGTTGTAGACTCTAAAATACGTATTTAATTTTAAAGGGCAATTTCCAGTTTCTGAATCATCCAGTAAAGCTTTAGTGCATTCATTCAATGTTAATGCAGAATGTGTTGCCAAAGAATTTGAAGTACAGATATACCATTCCTTACTGTTGTGCAATTGCATTCCATAATTGCTATGAGTTTGCCATAAATTTACTCTAACCTGTTTTTTACTACAACAAAGACTGTATCGTGTATACAACTATCACTTTTAATATAATTGGAAGAGTACTTAATGATACAATTTGTAACTGAAAAGTGAAACATATTCCAGTACTAACAAAAGCAACTTTGGTGCTTATTAGTGTATTAGCATTGTTTAAAGTAATTAACAGGCTCATTGCATGTCTGAAGGTAATAAAAAACTCTTTAATGTGTAATAGCTATAAAGATCAGTGCTGCATTACTTTCAAAAAGAATATTAAATTGTTATTCTTAATGGTTTAGCTGTGCCCTGACTTGTCTGCCAGTCTTTAGTCAACATTTGCTTAATATTAAAAAAGTTAATTAATTTTTGTATCACCATGACCATTTGTTTGACCATGGTAATGGTAACTACTTTTAATCTACCACGATTTGTATACATACTAAAGATTATGTAACGGGTCTGAATCGTGTTAACTGAATGAAAAGAAAGATGAAATACCTTTCTATTTACCCCGACGTTTCGGCATGGGTTAGACCTGTGTAGCTGGTGGACCCGTGAACACGATTCAGACCCGTTACATAATCTTTAGTATGGTAATGGTACATATAAAATGTAACGAAATTATAACAACAGCCATAAGAAAATATTTTTCAGTCTGAATCTTCTTTTTTTTGTGTGAGTGTGTGGCCGACTCTGGTATAGCAGTTAGTATATACTTAACTAGAGGACACCAGCAGCTATGCATGCACATTTTTAAAATTTATCTGTTTTAACCGATCCCGTGGGTATTTCGGGAAATCCCTTCTTAGTGCACCTCTACGGTCCGCAAGGAACATACATGCCAAATTTCAGCTTCCTGCGCCTAATAGTTTAGGCTGTAGCTTGTCTGTCAGGTCAGTAACGCAAGGATTTTATATATTAAGAAGATAACCAGTAAAACCAAATAGTGATAAAATCCATAAATATTAGTTTAACTTGAAGAGATAATGCAATGAAAGAACTATATGAGTCATATTTATTTCCACCCAGTCATACTAATGATGGTACTTGCTGGCAATATGCTCATTTGTAAACTTAGTGGTATAAGAATATTATATATCATATTAATATCTATAAACAAATAGGCATCGGCCCAAACCTCTCCAATCATGTAAGAAGTTTACAAAGTTTATTGTTGACTTACTCGTCTGTGTTTGCATTTTTGTAAAGTCCTCCAAGATACAGGATTATTCTAAGCATGCTTGTTCTTTAAAAAGAAAAGCTTTGCTATGAGATTCATGTTGATTATGAATCTCATGCAATAACATTTATATCTGACCGATAAAAATACTTTCACATTATTTAAGCATTTAATTAATGTACCATATAATTGTCAATCCCCGATAAAAAAATATCACAAGTTAAACACACCGAACATTTATTAATGACAGCACACATTGTTTTCACAACGATAAAAATACTTTCACATTATTTAAGCATTTTAATTAATGTACCATATAATTGTCAATCCCCGATAAAAAAATATCACAAGTTAAACACACCAAACATTTATTAATGACAGCACACATTGTTTTCACAACAATGTCCAAATTTAACAACTCAGTTATTACAAACAAAAGATATAGCATAAGATGAAACCTTAAAAAGAATTTTCAGGTGGCATGCAATTTATTATGTTAATAATAAATTGCATGCCACCTGAAAATTCTTTTTGTTCCTGTGAAAATATTATAATGTCTGTATCTTGCAAGGTTAGTGTAAAAAGAATTAAAAGCGATTATCCATGTTTTATATCTATTTACCTGAGGTTCATGGCTTTTGAATGTTGAATGGGTTAATGGACGTTCACTAGGGAGTAAACTGGTGGTCAGTGAAGATAACTTAATTCAATGCCTTGTTTTAATTTCTATTTGAGTATAATGGTGAAACATTGTTTTTAAAATGAATATTGAAAGTAACCATTTCCAATAAAATCTAAATGAACTATATGGATGATTTCCTATTTTGATTTTTCATCTTCTGCATTAAATTGACTCTGTCGCTTTCACTTATAAAGTCAACAGACATGGAATATTCCCAATGAGACAATCATTTTTCTTTTTAACCCTTTTATGATGTAATTTTCAAACAAGTTTATCACTTAAGTCATGTTGGGTGTACTTTTACACAATAAAATGTGTTTACACATGTTTCAGATATTTAAAAATGCCAAAATTTTAATGGATTATTCCCATCACACAGTACAGTAACAAACATACCGGTAACAATGTTAATTGTTGGGAAATAAATGCAGAGTGTAGCAAACGGTTTCTCAAATATAACTACTATACATATAGGTATATGAATTGTTAATTGAAGGGCAAAGTCACAGATAAAATATTCCCAATAAGTCATGCTACTTATATTTTATCAGGTTAAGTAACTCAAAAATCATAATTAAAAAATATTATAAAAGTCAGGATTTTTGTACCAAGACTGAAACAATATGGGAGATATTCCTAGTATTTTTTTTTATTTTGATTGATTTATGCTATATCACTGTCTTCTCATATAAAATATACATTGCTCAACTAAATGAGTATAATATGCTATAAGTAAGCACTTGCTAATAAGAAAGTAATGAGAAATACACAGTAGAACCATTCTATGTTGTTTGATAAACATGAAGAAAGAAGGATTTGATTAGAACCTATTACAATTACTATAAGTAGTAACAATAAAATCTTGCTAATATAATATAATAACTACTGTTGCAGTAACTGTCTACTTGATATTGAAGAAGATATTATAAGTCTACAAGCAAGTAAATGTACAGGCATTCCTATGTAAAAACTTAGGCTCTCCTAGGCAACTTTGTACTTACCTGTTTCAAATGATAAATAAAGAAAATATGATTCCGAACTTTACGAATGATTACAACTGATATATTAACGTCGCGCTGACGAATTCACACTAGGTAAATAACGTTATTTAAAAGCGCGGTGACGGTATAAGTCATGATAAACCTTCACTCATCACCACAACGCCCATTTTAGCGAGTCAACTGCAAACATCAGATAGTGTCTTCATACGGTAAATATAGCATTTTAAAGTACACAACATACGTCTAATATATATAACGTAAACTACAAGAATGTAACGAAATAATACTGGACTAAATCCCCGAAATATTGATAATAAGTACCTACTCACCCTCTCCACCCAAAGAAGTCAACAATTATCCGGTGGTAAGAACACTGTAATCGCCACTTCTTAGTGTTTTTCAAGAAAACCAATTCACTGCAATATATTTTCCACACTTTGTAAATAAATAAATGGTTGATATTTCAGGAAATTCACATTTAGACCGCCGCTTTAACCGTGCCACAAAACGAAAATGGCAGCGTTGAATTGAAATGTGTAGTAAAATCCGACAAAATCTAAAAGAACGCTACCTCCACACCCTCGTTGTACCTATTCAAGCGACTGATAGGTGCATCTGAGCTTTTTGAGAAACCATTTACATCTTGCCGGTTAATACTAGTTCCCGGAAACGTCACCAGGGTTCAAACTATAATCGTTCATTGACACAAAATTATTTTCTCATAAAAGCTTACTCAAAATTAACTCTTTATTTTAAATAAATATAATCAGTCTAATTAATTTAATGTCAGTATTAAGAAAACTTTTACAATTTTGCTTATCAATATGTCAATATGTAATAACAAAACGTCAAAGAAACGTTCAAAGAGTTGATGTATTGGAATTCAATCCTTAAGTACCAAGGTGTTTCAATGAAATTTCTGGGTTCATTAAAACTATTTTATTAATGGAGGCATTTTACGACGCCTAAATCGTGTACCTACTTAATTATTTTCAGTTTTCATTTTTTCTATGGTTTTTGTACTTAAGTACATATACTGTCTTAGACATTAAGATTAGACTAAGCTATATTTAAGTTATAAAATTATGTTTAATGTATATACCTCAGAAATAAAAAACAATTCTTATTTTGTTTTTATCATTATTTCCTTATTAGTGTGATTATTGAGTAGGTTCGGCGACTCAGAATAATCACAGTTCAGAAATCAGAACGCTGCTACGATGTGTGCTACGACTACGTCATGGCTAATAATGTCATGAATGTCACTTGCCTCATAAACCTCAAACTATCTATTGTCAAACTGAACTCGGACAAATCGGTCTAATTTTTTGTCATTTTCAAAATATTCGCGGGTGAATACAATACTTACACGAAATTATTTTTAAACATCAATCATGAGTGAAATTATTACAGTAATAGCACCCGTAAATATTGCGGTCATTAAATATTGGGGTAAGCGCGATGAAGAGTTAATTTTACCGTTAAATGATTCCGTTAGTGCTACTTTAGATACAAGCGTAATGTGTGCTAAAACTTCTGTTTGCGCCAGGCCTGAATTTACTGAAGATGAGATATGGCTTAACAAAGAAAAGGCTTCTTTTTCTAAGCGATTATACAACTGCCTCAAAGAAATTAAAGCCAGAGCAGCAGCTGAAAAAAGTGTCGATGAAAACTTTTTAAAATTGAAGATACGCGCTTGTTCAGAAAATAATTTTCCTACTGCGGCGGGTTTAGCATCTTCAGCTGCAGGCTATGCGTGTTTTGTATCATGTCTAGCCAAACTGTATAAGATAACATCTGATATCAGTTCCATCGCAAGAGTGGGATCAGGAAGTGCTTGTCGAAGTGTTTATGGTGGATTTGTGAGATGGCATGCTGGCATCAATCCTGATGGATCCGATTCTGTTGCCACTCAAATAGTTGATTCTACACACTGGCCTGAGATGAGAGCTCTGATCCTCGTAGTAGGTGAAACACAGAAGAAAACTAGCTCTACTGGTGGAATGGCAATCTCTGTAAAAACTTCAGAATTACTTAAGCATAGGGTGAAGTATTGTGTCCCACAGAGAACTAATGAAATTATTCATGCAATAAAAAATAAAAACTTTCCAAAATTTGCTGAAATAACTATGAAAGACAGTAATCAATTTCATGCAGTGTGTCTGGACTCATATCCACCATTTGTCTACATGAATGATACATCACATTCTATAGTAGCATTAATTCATAAATACAATGAAATATCAGGGGAAGTGAAAGTGGCTTATACTTTTGATGCAGGATCCAATGCATGTCTGTATCTACTTGAAAAAGATGTGCCAAAAGTTATCTCTTTGATCAAATATGCCTTTCCACCAAGTAATTCTGAGGGTTTCATTACTGGACTTAAGTATGAGGAGGAGCCTATAGGAGCTGAGATGCAGAATATTTGTGAACCAAAACCAAATTCCATACATTATGTAATTTATACTCAAGTTGGTGAAGGGCCCAGTGAAGTGACAGATGGCTCTCATCTTTTGTCTCAAGATGGATTCCCAATAGTTTAAAATTTGTAAGACTCATCAAAAGGCATTGTGTGTATTCATTCATGTATCTATTTCATAATCTGGTGTATTTTTGTTTGTGAATGGGACTTTTAGAATAAGGACTATTGTTATGGTGAATGTTGTTTTGCATTATTATGATGTTAGCTTGGTTTAGATTTTGAGAATAGATAATATTTATTTATTAAAAGAGACTACATAATGTACTGACTATTGAATTGCTGGACGGTTCTTCGCTGGCAACACTAGCGAACAGCTGTCATTTCGCTACGTGTATAATAATTTAATTGATAAAAATAGTTTTATTTTGTTTTCCTCATTAATTGTATCTCTAAATTAAAGTGTATACCCATAAACCTTAGCAATAATTGTTTGTGTAACATAATATCAAAGGACTAGTGACTAAACCTCACTGGAAAACTTGTGGCGGACCAACTGTCAAAGTAACGGACAACTGATACAACTTAAACAAGATTCAAAATCAACTGGAAACCCGGGGAGTATTGTTTTCATAATTATTTACTTATCCCTGTATCGTTTTATTCATATAATACTAACTAATATACACTATACATTTCATAAACACTGCTCACTGCACGTGAGCGACGTCATTTACAATACACAGCGGCACCGTTTATGTCTCCTTTTGCTTGACAATTTGTGGAAGCAAAATCGATGACGAAAAACATTTGCCTCAGACACCATATACTACATGTCACACTATACACAAAACATAATTATTTATTATAAAATAAGTATATTAATCTAAGGAGTACAATAGTGTTACACAGGTCAATTTATAGAAGTACCTACCTACATTCCAATTGTATTTTATTGTTTTATAAAAATAATATCAATTATATAACTTTTTGTACCTATTCATTACTTTCATATTCCCCAATAGCTAGATTTAAAATAAGCTGTTCCCAAATTTATTTAATTTACTTTTCTGTTATTTTTTTTTTATAATCTACCTACATTATTTCCTTCTCAACTTTCTATCCACCCATTTCTTAGTTTCTCTCTGCTGACTTTACTCACTCTTCCTTATATTTCAGGTGCTTACGGGGTGGGTCTGTTCAAATGATGACCCGCAGAATGGCAGTTCTGGAGGACAAATTACAGTCCACACTCAAGGAATTGGAATCCTCCAAAAGCCTGTGTAACCAGCTGCTACAGGAAAGAGAGGACAGCGAAGAAGAAGTAAAGAAAATAGTAGACAAGAACACTGAACTCAAGGCACAGCTGGCTGAAATGCACACACACCATCTTGAAATACTTGAGCAACATGAACAACTTCGACTGACGGTGTCCAACTTCCAACAGTGCATGGACACTCATGAAGAAGCTCTGAGACGTGTTGCTGAACTAGAACGTGAATTGAGTGAAGCTCATAAAACCATCTCCAACATAGAAATAAATAAACACAGTCAACAGATTGCGAATACCTGTAGCCTATATCATGAGTTGGTTAGTAGTGAGCCTGATCATGTGTGCATTAGGGAGCCAGTAGTGACAATAGATCTGACCAGGGAGGATACCATTATTATGAGACCCAGCTTTTCTAGTCGTAATAAACTTAAACGTTACATTAAAATTACTAAATTAATAAAAAAATATCATAAATCTATTAGGAAATATAATGTGCATAGAGTTAATTTTAATCTTAGAAAGGAGCGCATAAACTTAGTTAATCAACTTTCTGAGTACTCTAGAAATTTGGAACATAGCAGATCAGTGTATGATATGGAAACTCATCGCTTAAGGGAAGAGATATTACTTAGGGAAAGAACCTTAAATGAGATCTTCAACAAATACCAAGCTTCTCAACAAGAACTGAGCAAGCGTATAGTGGAGGCAGGTGAGCTTGTAGACTTGGTGAGGTGTAATGCAGAAATGTATGAGTCTCTGACCAATAAGCTCTCGTGTTCTTGTACTCATGCTCTTGTACAAGCAGAGCCATTGAGTACCGTACTACCTGAGAATTTTTCTAACAATCCGCAAAACTCACACTCATTACAATCAAATTTAAATAAATCTGGGCTTCCAACATCTATTAATAAAACTTTTATTTTTTCTGATAGGCTAGGTCACAATTTTGGTAGTCTTCTCAGTGAATATACAAATCAGTGTGTTATAAATTATTGTAGGCCAGGGGATAGTTACTGTAGTTTAGTTAATCAGATTAAGTTACACCCCTTAGATGAGAGTAGTACTGCAATATTATTGTTTGGTAACAGTTTAACTGTAAAGAGACAGGATATCATAGAATGTGTTGAATTGTTGATAGAACTTAATTCTAAATTTAGTTGTAAATTTATTTTAGGTGCTTTACCTTACTCAAACAACTTAACACACACACAAAATATGCACATACACTCATTAAACATGTTATTGTATAACATAACTTGTCGTCATAGTGACGCAATATTGTTTTTTGACGCTAATAAATTTATTAGTAAATTTATTTTAACTAAAGATACAATGTATCTGCCATTTTATATTAAGCGACAAATTGCTAAGTTATTAGCATACAATTTACAGCAAGGCAGTGAGCCTTGTGTTGACAATTTATTTGATAGGGTTAGTACATGTACTAACAACGTTTTTATTGACACATCTTGTGATTTAAACTCCAAGATAGGACAACAGTTAGGCTGCAGTATTTGAATATAGTACATCAAAACATGCAGGGCCTATCTGGCAAAGAGTTAGAGTTAAGTTTATTTCTAGAAAAATATGACGTTAAGGTTTTGTGCTTAACTGAACATTGGTTAAGCACCCATGAGGTTATTGTTATAAATGAATATTACACAGTGCAGAGTTCGTATATAAGAAAGCAGGCTATTAGAGGCGGTTCTCTCATAATGACTTCAAATTTATTAAAATGCAAAGAACGTAAGGATATTGTAAATTTATCTATTGAGCGCACTATTGAGTTGTCCTGTGTGGAACTAGACTTATATATTATAATTTGTGTATATCGACCCCCTTCTGGTGATTATAATCTATTTGAGACTGTTATGGAAGATGCTCTTAATAAAATTATAGGTAGTCATAAGAATATTATAGTATGTGGTGATTTTAATATTAATATTTTAGAGAATTCTTCACAGTGTACTAGATTTCTGAATCTTTTTAAGTCATTTAATTTAAGTAACTTATTCTGTGAACCTACTAGAGTCTCTGAAACATCTTCTACTTGTTTGGATAACATATTTAGTTCTTGTGTTGCTAAAAACCCAGTAGTTATTAGTTCTCTTCCTTCTGATCACCGTGGACAGATAGCTAGTTTTTCATGTACAACATATGATAAATCACATACAGTAGAATGTAGGCCTCAAACTACCAATCGTCTTATACGTTTTAAAAACAATATTATCGCTAAACTCAATCCCTCAATTTTGAACTCAGAAAATCCAAATACAATTTATAATTCACTTTTTGGAATAGTAAATAATGAGTTTCAAGTTACTTTCAAGAGTAAAACTGTCACATTAAAGGGTACTACCGGATCTTTTAACCAGTGGGCCACTATAGGTATATACAGAAGTAGAGCCAAATTGTTTGAATTATATGGTATGAAACAACATAGATTTGACACACCTTTTCTAAATTATGTAAAAAACTACTCAAAAATTTTTAAACAAGTTTGTGTTATGGCAAAGTCTAAATTTATTAGTAGCAAAATTAAGCATTCAACAAATGTAATTAAAGAAACTTGGAGAATTATAAATAATGAAACAGGAAGAGCACGACCACGGGAAAACCAATTTGAACTAAAAGAAAACAATTTATTAGTCACCAATCAAACTCAAGTAGCGCATATGTTCAATAGTTTCTTTGCGAGCATACCTTTAACAACTACTAGCTCTTTACAATCATCATCCTTAGACGCTGGAAATTTTTTGCTTAGCAGTGTACCTGAATGCAAGAGCGTGTTTAGATTCGAGCACGTTACCCCGCGAGATATATTGATCGCATATAATTCAATTAATATTAAAAATACCGGCGACTTTTGGGGCATTTCAATTAAAATTTTAGGTACTATAGTTGAGACTGTTGCGCCTTACCTCTCTATAATTTTTAACCAATGTTTTGACTTAGGCGTATTTCCGGATTTGATGAAATTAAGTAAAATCATACCTTTATTCAAATCTGGCAGTAAAAATGACGTAAATAACTTCAGGCCCATCTCTATCTTGCCGGCATTTAGTAAAATATTTGAAAAGATTTTATTAAAGCAGCTACTAAGACACTTTAATTTAAATAGTCTGCTTCATAAGGATCAATACGGATTTACTAAAGGTAGATCCACTACTGATGCGGGTGTTGCTCTCATAAAACACGTTTATAATGCTTGGGAGTCATCTAAAAATGCTATCGGAGTATTCTGTGACCTCTCAAAAGCATTTGATTGCGTTCATCACGACACACTATTGCGTAAGCTCCGCCACTACGGCGTAGAGGAAACCGCACTTTGTGTTGTCGAGTCGTACCTGCGGCAAAGATTTCAGTGCGTCGATGTAAATGGGACTACATCCTCTAAATTACCTATACAGTTAGGCGTTCCACAAGGCTCTATTTTAGGTCCTTTTCTATTCCTTGTATATATTAATGACTTACCTTTTTATTTAAAAAATATCTGTGATGTCGTACTTTTTGCAGATGATACGTCACTTATTTTTAAAGTAGATAGGAATAGGAATCAATTTGATGATGTAAATAATGCACTTATACAGGTTACACAATGGTTTACAGCAAACAACCTAGTGCTTAATTCTAAAAAGACCAAATGCGTTAAATTTGCTTTACCTAACGTTAGACAACTGGGACCTAATATAAGGCTAGATAGGGAGGAACTTGACACAGTTGACTCGACAGTGTTTCTAGGCATTACACTAGATAATAAGTTACAATGGGGTGCACATATAGCATGTCTTGCAGGTAAGCTCAGTTCTGCTGCGTATGCTGTCAAAAAAGTTAGACAACTTACTGATGTTGACACAGCTCGTTTAGTTTATTTTAGCTATTTTCATAGTGTCATGTCCTACGGTATTTTGTTATGGGGCAAAGCTGCGGATATTCAGAATATCTTCGTTCTACAGAAACGAGCGGTACGAGCTATATACATGTTAGGGGCAAAAGATACTCTTAGGGAACGCTTTAAGTCTATAGGGATTCTTACAGTAGCCTCGCAATTTTTATTTGCTAATATATTGTATATTAGGCATAATATAGGTTTATTTACTACAAAAAGTGATGTACATAACATAAATACTCGAAACAGGCATAAGTTATATGCCCCTTATCATCGTTTACATAAAGTTAATAATTCTTTTGTAGGGCTAGGTATTCGTATATACAATAAAATACCAATTAGTCTTTTAGAATTGCCATTTAGTACGTTCAAAAGTAAAATAAAAGACTGTCTTATTAGGAAAGGTTATTATACCATTAATGATTATTTCAGTGATAAGGATAGGTGGTCACTTACACTAGCCAACTCCTGATTTTTTTAATTTATATAGATACCTTACTTTTCAGTTTTTTTTTTATATAAAATCTCTAGTTCTATTAATTTAATATTCATGCATTATTAGGTCATTCAACTTACTACATTTACATTTTCATTGTTGTTCCATAAATTTTATTAAAATTTGCTACAGTGTTAGATGAAGGTAACTCGTTATCATGGGCTGGATACTAACGTTTTTGTAATTTTCGTGTATTCATATACCGTCACTTTCTGTAACATACTTTTCCACCATAGTTCTGAACATGATCGCGAGTTGCCTACATTATAAAGCGTAAGTGGATGCTCCTGTTACACAAGATTCACATTTGAAGACTACTACAGCACTTAATTTAATAACTACATATTTTGTATATAATATGTTTGTTCTTATTTACTATTTACAAGTAATTAATTACAATGTGAAACAGTTGCAGCTCCTTACAAAAACAAAATATGTACCATAACACTGGCGATTAAAAAGAGTGGCCACGAGTTTTATTGCCCGTTCTTTCTCGTGGTTCTACCTATTGCTTTGCGAATGGGCAGTAAAATGTAAATGTAGAAGCATTACTAATTTACTTTAAAAATTTGACGTTCATAAGCGTCACGTTGTGACCTAGATGAATAAATGATTTTTGACTTTGACTTTGCTGAAAATAGAAGTGATATAATACCAGTGGTAGATCAAGGAATGTATATGTATAAGTAAGCTTAATCTTGTGAAGGTTTTATCTAGAGTGACACTAAAAAGTAATTAGTCTGTATTGTGCAGAGTTGTTAACAAGCTGATGGAATCAGTTTACTTTGATCATGTTCATAATGTACAATTTTACATGTAAACAATCATTTGTTTAGAAAACTCATGTTTTCTATAGAAAATGGCCTACAATTTTCTATGGAAAACTGGTACCTATGTAATTTGCCTGCCTATTTATTGAACTTAGTAGAGGTAGGTGGGTACTTATCTATTTTTGCAGCTAATAATTAATTTTGTATATGTATTTTCTTTGTTGTAGTCACACAATAATTATGTAGGTAATGTTGATGTATGGTTGTGAATTTAAGTGGTGCCCACCCAGTTCCCATAATGTTGGGTGCCATGATTGAACACCTTATAAATGTTAGGTAGGTACTAACATGCACAATCTGGCGTTTTCATCGGATCGGCGACAATCAGCTTGAAGAGAACCAGGCCTTAGTAGTACATCTAATGTTATCTCCTCACATTGCAGGCACTCGAATATTTTTGTACTTTGAAGTTGAAAGAAGAAAATGTATTCTGTATATTAACTGGTTTTATTTACATAAAATATACATAAATACATCACACTGGTGATCTTACAGACTTAAACCTAAATGGAAACAAGTTTATCTTAAATCTAACCTTACAAGGAGATCACAATGAATGAAAATGCTAAAATAAATCATACAATTCCATTTATTTTTATCCTTGTAATTGGAATACATTAGTATGGCAGTACAAAAATAAATGAAACTTATTAACTTAGTCACATTATCGTGCAGAGACTGACACCTGCCATACTCTGATGATGTTGTCTGAGTAGCCAGCGAACAGGGTTTGTCCGTCAGTGGACCACGCCAGAGACAGGCACTGGGGTGGGTCTGACTTGGAAGTCTGGGTCTGGTTGATGATTTCTGGCCTGAGCTCTTCAACCATCTCCTTGCTTTCCAGGTCCTGAGAAAAAACATTTTATAAGTAAACAAATCATGTCATTTAGGATTGGTACAATCCTTTAAAATATATTTATTATACATACCCAGATCTTGATGGAAGGTCCAAAGGCAGCGCACAGCCAATATCTATTGGGTGAGAAGCACAATGATGTGATGATGTCATTGTGGTCCAGGGTGTGGAGGTGCTTGCCATCATTCAGATCCCACAGCATAGCCTTCATGTCCTTGCCACCGGAGGCACACAGGGAGCCATCAGGGGAAACAGTGACTGTGTTTAAGTAGCCAGAGTGACCCAAGTGGTTGATCTTGAGCTTGCAGTTGGTAAGATGCCAGACCTGTTAAAAATAAGATTGCCATATAGCTAGTCAATTTCTTAACAAACTATAATATATGCTACATAAAAATAAGGCTTGTACCGACCTTGACAGTGCGGTCCCAACCAGCAGACACAATGATGGGGTTGGCGTGGTTAGGGGAGAACCTGACACAGGAAACCCAGTCAGAGTGGCCATCATCTTGGATGGTGTACTTGCACTCGGCGAGGGTGTTCCACAGCTTGATGGTCTTGTCTCGGGAGCCAGACACGATCTGACGGTTGTCAACTGAGAAGGCGACGGAGAGGACATCCTGCAGAACACAAAACATTGTTAAAACAGATTTATCTTAACTGGGTGCTGAAAATAGGCCAATATAAATAAGTATTAACATAATCGGCCAATGGATTTATATAGTTAGGTGCAGTCTACACTAAGTTAATACCAAAATGTGAGCGGTATGTGTACAATCTTACCTCCCACAAGTTGTAGGGCTGTCACACTCTTAGTCGCAACTGAGGTCTTCTGCCTCGCATAGGCACATTTACACTGGTCTTCTGCCGCGCATCGGCACTTATACTATGGCCCTAACACAAAATGTCAAGTTCTGTCACACCTTAGTATGGTCCTCGAAACGCCTGGTAGTCTTTCCAGCGGCAAGATCCCACAGACGCAGGGTCTTGTCCCACGAGCCCGACAGAGCGTAGTTGCCGTCACTTGAGAGCACAACGTCCGAGATGAAGTGAGAGTGACCGTACAGACGCTTCTGTGGTACACCGTAGTTGGTTTCGTCTCTGGTCAACTTCCATACGATGAGGGTTTTGTCTGAAATCACAATCACGCTTATTGAATACCCGCAGAAGTCATTGACACCGTAACATGAGGTATGAACTTTATCAGCCCCATATCCGCTTGCCGCTCAGGAATCGCGTGGCAAAAATGGTCTCATCATTTAAATAAACGAAAATTATTCTAATACAGTACAACAAATTACGTACGGTAAAAAGTTTACATCAAATACGGAAGGTACAACAGGGATGAAGGTGGATTTAGATGACAATGAATATCATGTAGAATATAACCTTACCTCGAGACGAAGACAAAATCATGTCAGGGTATTTAGGATTGGTGGCAATTTGCGTAACCCAACCATTGTGACCGCAAAGGGTGCCTCTGAGCTTCAATGTTTCAGTCATTTTCGTAAAGTGGCTTGTTGAGCTGCTAAGCAACACGCACAAGCCCCGACGTAAAAGTAAAAGACCGGATTTTTTGGCAGCTATCAGAAAGAAGGCATAGAAAACGTAGTTCTTTTTTGTCTCTGGTTTTCCTGTTTGAACATAGGTCTTTTTACTTCAACATGACAAAAGGTAAGCTTTTGTATTGATTCTGAACGTAATTATTCAGACTTTTTAAATACTTTTCAATACACAGAACAGAAAAATTAAATATATTTTCTTTTCCGTGTTTCAACACATTACAAATATTTTTTGTTTTGTACTTGAATGCACCTTAATTTTTTTTTGTTTTGTTGTATACTATTTTGCCGTGATTTTGAATATCCCCTTAGTGTGGGGGATAGGAATGTTTTGTTTTTTTTAGGCTCAAAATGGAAATAAAATTATAGGTGCCTGTGAATCAGTATCAGAATCAGAATCAGTCATTTGTGTTCTAATGTGACAAGAGCACATGAACTTACAGCCGGCCACATCTATTTATATATGAACCAAATTAAAACTTATTAAAATTATTATTCCAAATCAACGCAGGATGGATGAAAAGGCGACAGCTCTCAGGCACAATATGCGACCACAAAATGACTGGGAAATTATATTATGGTCCGCATGTTTATGGTGTAAGGCCTATCGTACTGTATGGAGCTGAGTGTTGGGCTATAACAAAGGTGAATGAGAAATGTGGCAGAGATGAGAATGTTACGATGGATGTGTGGAGTGACAAGAATGGACAGAATTAGGAATGATTACGTTAAAGGAAGTATGAAAGTAGCGTCCATAGATGAAAAGGTAAAAGGCCTGGTATGGACATGCTATGCGGAGAGATAAGATGTACGTAGGCAAAAAAGTGATGAACATGCATGTAGAAGGACGAAAAGGGAGCAGACGGCCGAGGGAAAGATGGATATTCTACCACATACCTATATATTCTCTACCGCATTCACACAACACCATCTACTTAGTCCCAAATTAAGCAGAGCTTGTACTATGGGTACTAGATAATGGATAAACATACATATATACTGTTTTTTTTTGGTAATTACATATATATTATACTTAGAAACACCCAGGCCAAGACAAACATCCATGTTCATGCACACAAATGATTGACTTGAGCGGGAATCGAACCCGCGACCTTCTGAGTAGCAGTCGCTTACACTCCCGCTGCGCCAACCAGTCGTCATATGGTCGAATGGACCGTGTGGGGATGGATATGAAAGAGAAAGGGGTAAACGATTGGATGACTGGAGACAGAGAAGTATGGAAGCGAAGGACATACTGCACCGACCCCAAATAAATTGGAACCAGGGCAAGACAATGATGTAGAAATTATCTCTTGAATCATTAACACAAAAAATAAATAGTTTGTTTATGGATACAATTTTTATTCATACGTCTGTGATAAATTCAAATATTTTTTAATTGCAACCTCATTTGCTTCAAACTTTAGAAAAATATTTGAAAAAGGTAATGTCAAGTTGTCAACAAAATTCAAAAGAACATTGTGATGTTGCGCAAAATTGTTTTGACATTTTCTAAACAAAGGAGATTGGGCAATTGATTAAATCTGAATTTACCGTTTTAATTAACAAATCTTTTATCGCTTATTTTTAAGTTTAACATCAATATATACTTATTTATCTTCTAAATGGACTTCATCGTCGAAACACCGCAAGCAATGGCTAAGGCTAAAATCGTACCTTCAGGTTCCTTTAAAGTAAGTGAAGAGCGATATTCTGAGTATGACTTAAAATCACAATTTTGAGCCAGTCTATGGTCAGCTTTAATCACAAGCTAATACTATCCTCTGCAAATTCTTTGAACTGAAATCATAGGTATGCCCCGCGTCGGTAGACAGAATGTACAATTTACTTTTGACGCATGGTCTCACCACAAGATAAGACCATGCAATAAATGCGGCAGCATTTAATAAATGGCATGCGGGTGTGGAGAAACATCCACACCATCCATAAGCCGCAAGACACCCAAACAATATGATACAAGAACTTATAATTTTCTTTCTTACTTCACATGACGACAGTTGGTACGTACCAGGCCAATATTATGTAGATATGTGTCGTAGCCAACTGGATCAAATACTTTAGTTAAACGGCTTTATCCTACCATGCAGCTTCTTGTCTAAACGTCGCATAGCCAAATAGCTGAACACAATATGATGTTCAACCACTTCAACCCTGCAGCTTCTAACTCTGCTCAGTTAATTGATTGAACTAAATAAATGTTCCAGCCAGATAATCAAATTAGAGAATTTATACAAACTGTTAGTTTGTTACAGTTGCCATTCTCATCAAAAAGCATTAATTCTCATTGAAAACTTATTCATGCGATAGTAATTTTTCTGAACGCATCGTTAAGTGGCATCATAATTTAGTTCCCCCGTTGGCCGTTTGGAGGATTTCTTTTCTGAAAATTGACGTCACGCAAACGCCATTTTGTAAAGTGTCTGCCGTAGTCAGTTTTCTGGGCACAGTGTAAAATACGTAATTCGCATGGTTTTGTGTACATTTAAAACATAAAGACAATCAAAATCCCAGTTAACGTCTAGCACGTTAAACCCACAGACACAAAGTATGGAGGACAAGGCGTCGTTAAAAGAACTGGATCAATGGATAGAGCAACTAAATGAATGCAAGCAATTGACAGAAAATCAAGTAAAAACGTTATGCGACAAGGTAATGTACCTATGATTTCAATATTAGAAATAGTGTTTGTAAGATTAGTGTTAGATTTGATATATCTTGTGTGTATTTTCGTGTAGTCGGTAGCTATATGTTGTATGATTCATGTACCTACATAGCGAGTTACAAGAACGCGATTCTACATCGTTATAGGCTGTGGTGGAAGCTCCGCCGTTGGTACGCTAATCGTTGTGGGATGTCGGTGGTTGACGAGAGTCAGTAGTGAGATGAGTTCGCACCTTCTCTATATGTTTACCACACCCAACAATCAATCTTCCAGGTTGATATGAACCTAATTGGTTAGAAGATATTTTTAGACGCGGCGCGGCAATTCTGATAACAAACTAACAGTCTAGTTTTTATATCTGTAAATCGTAGATTTATTACTTTGGAAGTGTAAAGATGGGTGTTTGCATTGATTTTTTTTGTTAGTGGGGATTGCGTCTCGACGCGCCGATAGCTGCGATTGCACACAACTCTCGTAACATGTCGTTAGATACACACACAAGTAAAGAATCACATATTTTATGATGGAGCCCCACTTCATTTTAAGTCCTTGAAGTCCCTTTTTACTTACTTGTCATTTTGTTTATTTACTGAATTGTGTAAAAATATACAATAACAATACATTACTTACACTTCCAAGTGTAATAATATTTGTGCCTTATTATTATCTTCTCTTGAATCTGATTTTTAAAGTTTATTTTGATGTTTTCATAATTTGTCACTTGTGAGGACATGACTGTTTATACACAATAATGACACTATTGAGACAGGGGCACTATTGCTTTGTTATATCTAATTATTCCATCTATCAATTGCTTTATTGGAATTTTTAGAATTGATTGGTTTAAAATATACTCATTTGAATAAATTCTTAATGGCTTAATCACCAACTTCAAATCACTGAGTCATGATTTATCAGTACCAATTATATTGTTATAATAAGAATGTGTATATAAATAAAAGTAACTATAAGACAAGTGATCTCCTTCAAACTGTTTAGTATTATGTATTTATCACTTGTTTACTGTCCTTGCTGATCTGCTTTTCAAACAAACAATATAAAAATGTAGGGTGATAAGACATTATCTTAAATATGTAGATTAGGATTGATTTATTGAGGTGATGAACTTATATTTACATATTGACTGACTGGTTGGTCATGGCATATCCTGTGGTTATGAACATATAGGAAAAAGAGTATGTGTGATAGTTCCAATAATAACTTAATTCTTTTACATCATCATTCAGTCAAAAGCCTTTATAATAACTAATAATAAATACTTTGTTAGGTTAACTTTTAATTTACTGTACTTACATTAGTCTGAATTCACAAATAATTATAGTTTCCGTGCTATTATGAAATAGCATAATTAGATTCAATATAAATCCAAGTACTTATAATAAGAGTTGAATTATCTAAAAATTTGGATCACTTCGAACTTAAATCAGTTAGCCACAAACAAAACAAGGTGCTACAAATTTCTTTTTATCTTTTGCTTACTGTTGTGAATTCATTTGGTCAATTAATGTAAGTATGTCATGCAATTGAAAATATTGGCCCTGAGCTCCTTGTCAAGTGGGCTGTTGAGTGTAAGATTTGTTTATTATGTAAAAAAGAGTCAATATCCTGTGACATTCTTTGTGGAAATTGTACTGATTTTAGTTAAATCATTGAGTGGGTGGTATGGCATTGTGACACAACAGTGACAATTATCTGAAAGGATGTTACGTTAGCATGTGTTAATTAGTGCACATACACATGACACACACATATATCTCTATGAATTTGGATTGCAATATTCTTAAAAAGTATTTTATCATTTATATTGTGTATCTCTTCACTGGTTTCAATGAGGCTTCATTTATGCATTAAATAAGCAATATTATAAATATAGGCTTGGTATTTCCAATAATAATAATTTTCCTCTGTTCAATAATTAATTGAGGAATTTCAACATTTATTTCCCTAGCTACAAATACATGTGTGTCTAATGTTACACATCCCAATTAGCTGTGCATTTTTTATATTAGGCAGTTCAGTTATGTTTACATAGTAAAATTTATTATTTGTATCTTTTTCTAGTCTTTGTTGATTTTCTATTTTGTAGTTATCCACTACCCTTCTCTTCATAATATTATTTTCTATTATTTATTAAACTATACCTTTGGTTTAATATGGCAACTGTACTTACAGTTGACTCAAACCATGTTGTCCACCTAATCTTGTTGCTTTGATTGCGCTGATAGCTTTGTGATCAAAAAGGATACCAAAGAACATTGATCTACAAATTGTTGTCTGAAATTTCAGGTTCTTTGTTTCTGTATTCAATGTTTATCTTGTCTTCTGTGAACAAGATTTACTCCTAAAATAGGAATTGCCCCTTTTTGTTAAGATCAAGGTTTCTTTTTTATTTGAGTATTCTCCAAAAAGTGGCGATAGCTCAGTGGTGTATGTAATGAACTGCCCACACGATGGTCTTGGGTTTGATCCTCAGTACCCCAGGCACACACCTCTGACTTTTCAAAGTTATGTGTGCATTAAAATTGTTAATTATCACTCGCTTAATAATGTGCCCGGTAGATGCCAATAGGCTCACCCCCTATTACATTGGGATCTAAACATAACTGGTGAAATGTGGGTGTGTAATACGCCTCTGCCTACCCCTTCGGGGATAAAAGGCGTGAAGTTATGTTATGTTTTTCTCCAAATTCTAACAGGTACCTATCAATACACATATCAACTTAGTCATGTATCTACTTGTGTCATGTTGAACATTAATTGACACTAACCTTAAAAGCAAATAGTATGTGATCTGATTGATATAGCCACAAAACACCTGAGATTTAGATTTAAATAATTTATTCTAGCACTGGAGCATTAGATTAGTAATGCTTGAAAATTCTGATCTTAGCAAGCTTAAAGATCTTAAATGATATAAAGATTATTTTCTGTTACAAAACCCTGATTTATTTGGGTAGATTATTTATATCTTGTTGCTAGCATTAAAAATATCAGAGCAGTAATGTGGACAATTTCTTTGTATAGACTAAAGTTCTATACATACTTATATATCTCATTTTGACTATGGATTTTCGTATGTTTTCTATAGAAAAACATACTCTGTGGCATGAATATGGAGCCTATGAGTTGCATAATATAGCTAAAGAAAGTGCATCTATTTTGACCTTCTTTCAGTTGGTCACCCTTTAATAAATTTCAAGAAATTTTAATCCCCTGTTATTAAAACAGGGTTCGAAAATATCCGATATTTATTATAAATATCAAAATATCGGATATTTACGATATATATCGGATATATATCAAGTTTGATATATATCAATTTTGTATGAAAGTCATATTATTATTTCATTGTAATAAACTTACCATTAGGGAGTATGTTTTAACTCTACTCCCATGCCATCTACATTTGGGAAGTAGAAATACAGTAACAAACGCAAAAATAATATTCTTTTTAAACCATTTTTGTATTGCAATATATCATAAAAAACATTTGATATATATCGTCGAATCGAGGTTGATATATATCGGATATATATCTTGATATATATCCATTGATATATATCCTCGAACCCTGTATTAAAATAAGTAAAACTGCAGTAAGTAACATTTTTAACCACTTTGACATTTAAATTTTCTTCTAACAGCAATTTGTACAATGTATCATAAATTGTTTCACCTTGCATGCATATTGCTTAGTTTCCATTAGTCGTTTTCGTGGTTCTGCGCTAATTATACTGTTGTGATGATTTTCTTTTAATTTGCACATGCAGGTTAATTTTGTGGATAGTAAAAATATTATTGTTGACTTAACCATGTTGTTGACTGTTTTGATTTTTTTTTTATTTATTTTTATTTATAGACTCACGCCTGTAGGTATCCCCGAAGGGGTAGGCAGAGGTGTAATATTACACCCACATTTCGCCATGAACTTTTAGGTCACACGTAATAGGGGGCGAGCCTATTGCCGTACCGGGCGCATTACCAGACTATGTGCTGCTACTGAGAATTTCCTAACGGAAAAACCCAATAACACTTTGCCCGACCCGGGAATCGAACCCGAGACCTCCCAATCCCACGCGCACATTTATGCCGCGAGACCAACGAGGCATAAATTTTTTGTTTTGATCATTCATCATAATAGCATGACTATAGTCATATTAGGAAATTGACTTTGGATGACCTAAGAAATGGCTGTGCATAAAGGTTTCGCCAATGTTTTGATTAGTATTGACATGAAGAAGCGAGTTAGTTAATTATTAATTAGACGCCAGTTCTCCGCATTTGGACACCATGTTGGCACATTAAATATAGTATGTATGTGACCTCACAATGACTATGGGACACCCAAATCCGTCATAGGTACCTATTTGGCAAATTTTTCTTCCTTGGTTTCGATTTTAAAGAATTCTGCAGACTTTCGTAAGTTCTACTACTATTATGCAATCCGCCCAGGCAATTTGTGTTATAATCTTCCTAGTGCTCTAGAATTTAAGCTTTCTCTATAGCAAATGTCATCAAATTTGGTTTATATCAATTTAGCTATCAAAACGTAACAAGAAAATACTTTCGCTTTCATAACATATTAGCATTGGATTCATTCATAAACGAATATTTCGTCTAACAAGCAATCCTCGTTGTCTGTCAAAAGATCATAGATATTTTCTTCGCCTCTCTTTTCTTGGTACGTCGAGTATAATAAAATTGTTCCATTCTGTATTTTATACTATTTCAACATTACACTCATTAATCACCACTATGGCCATTATGGCTAATTAAATGCATTAGTAGCATGCATACCCATTATGCTATGTTACATAATCATAATGATGTAGACACGTCTGGTCTTGTGGCATCAGTTAGCGCTAAAGTAGACGGTGACATTGCGGTACTTATGTGCTACCATATGCATAACTATGGAGTACCTGAGTCTTTGAAGAGGAAGGGCTTAAGGTGCTCAAGGCGCGAAAACATGTCTTAGTTGTCAGCTATATCCCCGTAGCGAGTCAAGACCTACGCCATGAACCCGAAGTCCCATTTTCTGATCTAACGAGATTCAATAGAATACCGACTTCTGCAATGGCAAATAATCTGCGATGTTCTATGGTTTATTCGTCAAGGTATTTGAAAGTGCCGACATGGTTGTGTCCATGGGCGGCGGTAATTGCTTTCCATCAGGCGATCCGTCTGCTCGTTTGCCGCCTATTTCTATAAAAAAACCTCGTCAAGACTGTCAAAGATTTTTGATTTATGAAAAGAACGGTTTATTAATAATGTCAAAACATCATTTTGACGACGAGACGAGTGACAACTAAATATTGTTTGATACGCAACAACTTCTCAAAAAACATTTAAGGCGAGGTTGCAGTACAGTGCGTAGCTCGACCTCGCCCCCCGCAAAAACAAAAACAAGGGGGTGGCGTCAGCGAGTGAGCGGGGGGGAGGGGGGGGGGTTTCGTGTGTGTGTGTGCCACAGCGCAGCGTAAAAAACTGTAGATGAGTTATGCGAACTTCAAAAGTGGCACATTAAAAACAGGCTAAATGTCTCATTTGGCTTTAGACGCGTACGTGCTGCGGTCGGAAGCGCTCGCTCTTTTACTCGCGTGTGTGTACGTTACATTTGAAAATGCCGTCGTGTGTAATGAGATTTTGCACAAACTATAGTAGGAAAATGACTAAAAGTTATGGAATCACTTCTCATTCATGAGTATTACAATATTACAACGTTTTATTTGCAATTTATAATAAATTCAGTATCACAAATAATAGAGTGAATAAAAAAATTGGCATTTAGCGAGTGTAAAAGAGAAGCAGTATTGTGCGTGTACAAAGACTAAAAAACAAAGTATCCAGATGGGACATTCGTAATAATAAAATACTGATGTGTGTTTTGTCAAGTAATAAGGCTGGTTTCAGAGTGACGCGCACGGCACGCGCCGTCGGCCAGCGCGTCTCAACAGCGCGTTTGGCGCGCGGACCACTATGAAACGAGTTCGCGTTTCTCATTGCAATGTATGAAGCTTCGGCAGCGCGGCCGGCGCGCGCGTCTCACACGCGGCGCGTTTGAACTGCGTGACTATGAAACACTACTACTGATCTAGTGTAATTGTAAGCGCGCGCGTGTGGCCGGCGCCGGTCAAACGCGTGACTCTGAAACCAGCCTAAAAGTGATTTGAGGCTGAATCAACACAATATATTATTATTATAGAAATACAAAATCATGCGTAAGTTACAAACATTGACGGATGATCAAAGTCCATTCACTTGTTCTTGTTTTTCTCCTTTTAGTATTAAACAACTAAGTAGGTTGTACTGCACAGTTTTCGCTGCCGACCCACCGTACCCCTGGCAGTACCCCTGAGGGTATGGTGGGTATTTCAAAGCTTAACCGTACTCCCAGATAATATTGTAGTGTAATAAGTTTATTAATTTCATTTCGTTAATTTAAAGTTCCACTATTTTGTAGGATCATTCCCAATAGCCCTATTGAACAGTTCTATGATAGAACTGTCCTAATTCTATTAGCACAACTTGATGAGGAGAATAGAACTAATGGGATAAGTAATAGGAAATGTCCCAGTCTAGTTCTATGTATGTTTTTACAAGGGTATTCAATAGAACTACTGGGAATGATCCGTAGTGTCACGACATCGCGCTCATATATCCGAATGAATATATTTTCTAGACGTTCATTTGTTTAAGGTGTAAAACAAATGAACGTCTACAAAACAAATGAACGCCTACAAAACAAATGAACGTCTACAAAACATATGACTTACAAAAAGTGATCAGCTATCGATAGTGATTGCAGAAAACAGGTGCATGCTATTTTCAACCTTATTGACATTAGTCAGAATTTATAATATTATTACCGTAATAATGCCAGAAAGCGAGAAAAAACTAAAAACAAAGTTTGTCATGAATTGTCAATAAGGTCGAAAATCGCATGCACCTGTTTTTTGCAATCACTATCGATAGCTGATCACTTTCTGGTAGTCATTTGTTTTGTAGACGTTCATTTGTTTTGTAGACGTTCAATTGTTTTGTAGACGTTCATTCGTTTAACACATTTTTATACGTATATATATTTATTCGAATTGCGAGCGCGATGTTGTGACACTACCCTTGTAAAACATACATAGAACTAGTGGGAAATTTCCTATAACTGTTTCCCATTAGTTCTATTCTTCTCATCAAGTTGCGCTAATAGAACTAGTGGGAAAAAAGTATCACTAGTTCTATCATAGAACTGTTCAATAGAACTAATGGGAATGATCCGACAGCGCTAGGATGATGATGATGACGGGTCTTCAACAGTACCACAGATTATACCTATATTATACAAAGCATTATAACCATTACCAGTAATACCTAAACGTTTTATTCTCTAATTTATCTCCTTGTTGCTCTATATCATCGTACTAGCGCTTGTCTTCGCTTGTCTAAAAATACAAAAACGTAAGTAGTAAGTCATTATCATACGAGAGATAACACTGTTCAATTTAATGTCCACGTAGCACGTTGGTACAACACTACGAGCATTTCAGCCAGGAGTACGGTTAAGCTTTAAAAGACCCACCATACCCCCAGGGGTATTGCCAGGGCTACGGTGGGTCCGCAGCGCACAGTTTTTATATTAACGTACTGTTTTAGGTTTCCATTGAATGAAATGAGAAGAATAAAATGTACTTTTTTAATAAATGTTATAAATAAATCACATCGACTTTTTATTTCCCTACCTTAAATCAATTAATCAAATTTACTTTGAGGCGAATTGAATTTACTCAAGACAGACAAAGTGATCATGTCGCATCTGAGTCAAATTATTGTTTGTGAAACGGTCAGCATGATGTCACAATGCGCGTCGGTACAGAGAGCATATGTTTATCTCTTTTTCGCGCTTGCGATTAGATGTGCTATCTCACTTACACTTCTTATCTAATTCTTAGTGTGTCGTTTTGACATATTTATATTAGTGTGCGTACGCTTTTCGCGATGCGTGCCACCGTAAGCGTCGGTTACCTTGTCAGTAACCTGTCTACGGTTTCTTACTAGTATGTCTATGGTTTGAACGAATGAGTTTGGAATACGAATTTCTTTGTACTTTTGCGAAAACGTAAATGCGGGGGTGGAGGGGGATTTTGCGGAGCAACGACGTACGTCCGCCCTCAATCACGCCTAGACAGGCACTGATAATAGGCTTGTTGAAAATGTATCGATATATCGATGTATCGATATTTTCAAATCAATATATCGATATTTTTTGCCGATATATTTTAATTCGATATATCGATAAATCGATACAAAATATGCAATATCGAAAATTGTATAAAAACGATATATTTTTATTTATGTAACTACATCCAAAGCCCTAAATATAGTAAGAAAGCAAAAAGAAAATGTATTGTTTATAAAAACTGTACTGTTGACTGCATGGCTGAAATCAGGCCGCTAGTCGAACGGCGCCGTTGTGTTCAGTGTCTAGGTTTTTAATTGAGCGACTGACGATTTTCAACAATAGATAATATAGTGTGATTCCTGAAGGAGGTTTACATGTATCTAAAATTCACGAGGGTGGAGCCGCGTCCGAAGATGTTATGTTTAAAAATACCCTTTGATATTATTGAATAGGCCTGAACTAAATACTAAATTATTATTATTATAAAACACCCAATTGTTTTAAAAGCGCACCGATATATCGATGTATCGATATTTTTTCCTGTAGATATCGACGCCGATATTGATATTTTTATAAATATCGATACATCGATATATCGATATTTTAGTTCACTTCCGACATCCCTAACTGATAAACGGCCGGCGAGCGATATAATGCCAACATTTTGACTATTTTTTTTCTTGGAGGAAAAGGATAACGAAATTACGAAATCTGTTTTTACCATTTTTTTTTAAATAAAGAGCTGTTTCTATTGATAATACTTTCATATAAATACATTATGGAATCTCTAAGCAGTACACGTTTAAAATTGTGATTTAGTGCCATGTTTGACATTTTTTTTTATCGAGCCAATCATTCCAAATCGTGTTTCTATCTTTACGATTTACTAGAAGATATGTTCAACTTTTATACTTTAATTTTTATTCATTAAAAATATCATAGTTCATAGGACTTTCAGACGTTTAAAAATCTTAAAAAGTACTGCAACCTCGCCTTAAGTTCGTCGGTTCATTATCCTTGTAAGCCGTCAACTAAACATTATAATATTTATAATCCTTGTAAGACTTTCAGTTAACCCCAGCACCTTCCAAATATATTTTTTTAATCGGGCCTTAGTCTTAACCCACTGCACTACTGCTTATCCGTGTGGATATTTGCGGGTGTGCCTGTGTGTCAATGGCCCGTCCTAATATTTCATCCATCCTAGGATTTGGTTACTACAGATACATCATGTTTGACATATTTTGTATCGAGCTTATGTTGAAGCCAAATCTATAGTCAAAAATTGGGACTGGTCGTATGTTGCTATGTGCTTTTATATTCTGTCCACGTAGCCAATGTTGGTGTACTCCACCTATCCTTTTAGACATTAATGCGACTTATGTATGTATGCTAATACGTCCTCTTGTCTACACATGTCGTATACAATTTACACATTATTTGTGTCACCCACACGTGTCATATTATGTACTACGTCAAGCTTTACATAACCAATAAAAGTTGATCTATCTCTCTTCCATTAACTAATAAACTGATGGGTCGGTACATTCTGGTTAGTATGGTACGCGCAATTGCTTAGCATTGAATCTCCCCCACGGGAGAATTGGTGAATCGTTTAGTTTAAACAAGCATCGGTTAGTATCTAATATATGAAATTTTTATCCATTTCGTTGTAGCCTCGCGATTGGTTAGGGGAGAAAATACAATCTCTTACGATGGTTCAGTTGGCTAGTGTAATGTGGGTTCCTCCGCTTCCCCCTTGAGTGAAATATGCTTGCTCGTTGCATGCGTGGAATGTTGGTTTTCTGGTCGTCTGATTATTATCATGAATTCTTTCACCGCAAAGGAAGACACTTGTGTTGTCCGAAAGCTGTTCCTAGCCTAGATTTTTGTACCAATTGTTGTTCTCTAGTTGTACTTAGTTCCACGTCATGGGACACATCAATATGCGAAAGCAGATTTTCGCAAAATAAAAGCATGAAATAATCGTTGTATCGAATCTGCCATTCAGTAGAATTGGCAAAACGTTTATTTAAACAGCCATTGGTTTGGCTCATGTTAAAAATTACGCATCGCGCGCGAAAACTGACGTCAGTCGGTATCTGTGATTCATTATAAATATAAAACATTAGTGATATCAGCGGTTAATCATAATAGTCTGATACATCCCTAGATGATTAGTTGCATAGTTGACATAAATTAAGCGTGTAATTCATTTTCAGAACTGTAAGAACGTCAACTCACAATTTTTGCAATTATATTTATTAGACTTTCGGTGAGATCTATTTGTTTTAGTTAATTGATAAGGTGCTACAAAAAAAATATTTAATTGTTTTATATGAATTTTCATTCGTGTGCGTAGTAGCCGCGGTAAAATAAAGGTAGTGCTAAAGAAATGAACCGCAATAGACACATTGTTTAGTCACAGACTCACAGATCTCTCGAGACGACGCCAAAGAATTTTTAAACAAACCGCTTGTAAACATAAAATACAAATAATAAACAATATAATATTATGTTAAGGAAGTCTGTCAGGATCGATGATAAATAATGCACCTGTCTAGCACACGTTTGCATTATCAAACGTCTCAAGGTCTAGGAAAGACTTGAACAAAAACATCACCTTATTCGACGCTACTACAAATAATATATATTTAAAGTAGGTAGTCGGGTGTATGCATTTTAAAAAGTTCTTTTCCTTTAATTGACCGAAACGTAGGTCGTTTTTTGCCATTGGTATTTAAACATGTTGATGATGTCCCGCTGAGTAGTAATTTTTAAACAGTTCCTATTTGTGGCAGAAAAAGGGGAAAGGCTGCTGTTTTTTCTGTTTTAACTCAATTGTCGACCAGTCGAAGTGTGCGGTGTTACATAGCGATTAGCCATGAGCAAAAGAAGCTACTTTTCCGCCAAAATATGGCGAAGAAAGTGCTTTGTTACCTCATGCTTTCCTAACTCATTTTAACATTAAATATTATAAGTGTAATCAAAGTATCAAAAGGCCCAAGGTCTAGGAAAGAGTATAACACTAGAATGACCTTATTCGATGTTACTAAAATAAATATAAATACATTTTCGCTAAGAACATAGACGACTTCCAAGTCTTGTTTTGGATGTGGCCGTGAAGTGTCTTTTTAATATTTACTAATATTTATGAACATAGTTCTCGTAAGGTCGTGATTACATATTATTATTAGTTTTATTGACCTCAAGGGGGCTGTTAGCGTTGTATACAATTTACTATTGTTGAAGTTTCTTCATTAGTCCTGGCAGAAAGTTTTGTTTGTTTTTGCCCGCGGGGCCTTGGGATTGATAGTAGTTGTTTTGAAACTGTGACCATTTTTCATGCAAGGGAACACCTACTTTTCACAATTAGGTATTGCACGGAAATCCTCAGATCCACCCATAAAAAAATTGTGGTGAATAATCATGGTTGATGTTTTCACTCCTAGCCTACTCAGTCATCATCGTCCTAGTCTTATACTGGTTGCACCCAAAACTTTCTCCTTGGAGCCCAGGTCCGCTTTTCTTGTGTTATTGTATTTGATAGAATATTTGGATTTGCCACATAGCGACTGTCATCTTACGTCCGCAACCCAAAGGGATCATCATCATCATCAGCCTTTTACAGTGCACTGCTGGACTAGGCCACTCCTTTTAAAGGAGGAGTTAGCCTACTATACCACGCTGGCCAAACGGGTAAAGGGATAGCAAGTAGTTATTCCATGACATAGAGACAGTGTTTTGACAAATTGGCATCTTAATCCTCGATGACAAAGACGATTTATGACCACATTAAAGAAGACGTGCAAGTGCCAGATTAAACATAAATAAAAATCAGAACCTTGAGCAGTTTTAAGGTTACCATAATTATGTAGATTTTTATTTATAATTACTTTCTATTAATGTAGGTCTAGCTTCCAAATTTATCGTGACGAGCTATTTGCGCTTACTGTTATATTTTTAATCTAGCGTCGATAAGAGCAACATGGTTTCTCGGCCTTTCACCTATTATTGTAATATGCGTACTTAATATAGTATTTTATAATAGGATGATTATAAAATAAAACAGGTATTTTACCGAATAAATCCAAAAGCCTGTTTATTTAAATTTTTGACAACTAGGACTAAATACTGTGTTGTGGGGAACTTTACAAACGTTCAATAAACAGACATAATGTATAATTGTACACCCAGACTCGAAACCTTTATGGATCGCACAAAGTTTTATTTTATTTATATTTATAATTCTGAAGTGCGAGGAGCCGCTTAAACCACACTTATTTATGCGTGCAGTATTTATGGATAGGATCGTAAACATCATCATCAGCCTGCCGTAGGACACTGCTTGATTTACCTAGGCCTTGTATAAATCATCGTCTCGGCCAAGAAACAGAAACGTCCACTGCAGGACACAGGCCTACCTCAAGGCTCTCCAGGCATATTTGGCCCTAAAATAAAACAAAGCCGAGCCTACGTGCACTTTAAAACCATTTATTTTACTGACATACATCTTCGTGAAGCCCCTAGAGATGCTTCATGGAGCCCTGGGGCACCGCGGAGCACACTTTGAGAATGGCTGCATTAGAGCATCGCAAACAATATTGTAAATGGAAAAGTTACTCTGCAGGTGCACTCACTTGCCACATATGTACTTGTGCGAATATTCGTAATACATCCACAAAGTAATAGTAGGTAAGCAGTATTAAACAATTAACAGAAGTACATTAAACTTTTACGTAAATGCATACCTACTAGTAGTATAATAGTAAGGCTGTAACCATAATTTCTGGACGTTTGAATTAAATATTGCCTTAATGCATAAAATGATAAAACCCTTCATAACTTTCAATTTATTGGCATTTTCCTCCTACTTGTAGTTTGTCGTACATTATTCAAATATACGTATATTCGTCTTTACATAGTATTGTATTTAAATATTACAAAATATTTCCTTTATAAGTATAAAAAATACCCTTGAAATACCTATTTTGACCTTTGGACGTAGCGTAATGTTAACATTCACTTGTAAAAAGTCTACTTACGTTTTGTACGGGTATTGCATGGAAATTACTTTAATTGTTATAAATTTACGTTCGATACTCGATGCTCATGATATTCAAATAGGAATTATATTTATCATGTAAGGCTTGGACCCGGCAAAAAAAAAATTCAATACGTATTTTGAACGTCAAACTGCAGCAGAAAAATGACCGATTAAAGAGTGATAAAACGTCACTAGTCACGAGACGAATTGAAGTCGAGATAATCAAGCTAATTGAAAGACAATATTTGTACCTATAGTGTCAATTACCGTTTATATCAGAAAGGTTGTCAAGGGTTTTACACCCCACATTTCGACATTTAGTTTTGGGATACACCGAACAGGAAGCATCCGTTTACTAAACACATTTGCAACCACTAGTAAATCTGGTCAAAACAATGCCTGATAATAAATCTGGTCAAAATAATGCCTCATAATGAACTGCAGCGGCTGCAGTCTACAAACCAATTCCGTAGGCTTAGTCCCACTTAGATAAAAAGGCAAAACGTTTATTTAAACAGCCATTGGTTTGGTTCATGTTAAAAATTACGCATCGCGCGCGAACACTGACGTCAGTCATCTGTGATTCATTTTAAATATAAAACATTAGTGATACCAGCGGTTAATCATAATAGTCTGATACATCCCTAGATGATTACTTGCATAGTTGACATAAATTAAGCGTGTAATTCATTTTTAGAACTGTAAGAACGTCAACTCACAATTTTTGCAATTATATTTATTAGACTTTCGGTGAGATCTATTTGTTTTAGTTAATTGATAAGGTGCTACAAAATTGTTTTTTTTTTTTTATATGAATGTTCATTCGTGTGCGTAGTAGCCGCGGTAAAATAAAGGTAGTGCTAAAGAAATGAACCGCAATAGACACATTGTTTAGTCACAGACTCACAGATCTCTCGAGACGACGCCAACGAATTTTTAAACAAACCGCTTGTAAACAAAATACAAATAATAAACAATATAATATTATGTTAAGGAAGTCTGTCAGGATCGATGATAAATAATGCACCTGTCTAGCACACGTTTGCATTATCAAACGTCTCAAGGTCTAGGAAAGACTTGAACAAAAACATCACCTTATTCGACGCTACTACAAATAATATATATATTTAAAGTAGGTAGTCGGGTGCATGCATGTTAAAAAGTTCTTTTCCTTTAATTGACCGAGACGTAGGTCGGTTTTTGCCATTGGTAAAACATGTCGATGATGTCCCGCTGAGTAGTAATTTTTAAACAGTTCCTTTTTGTGGCAGAAAGAGGGGAAAGGTTGCTGTTTTTTCTGTTGTAACTCAATTGACGACCAGTCGAAGTGTGCTGAGGTTCTAGTAGGAGTTTTACTTGTTCCCGTCGACTAGTCTATCGTCATCGCGACAATCGAGTTCAAAACTCATACTAGACCCTCTGTTCCAAAGCGATTAGCCATGAGTAACTAAAGCGCTTTGCAACCTTTGCTTTCCAACCTTTGCTTTCCTTACTCATTAGCAATGAATATCATTCAATATTATAAGTAAAATCGGAGTATCAAAACTAATCAAAAGGCCCAAGGTCTAGGAAAGAGTATAACACTAGAATGACCTTATTCGATGTTACTAAAATAAATATAAATACATTCTCGCTAAGAACATCTAGACGACTTCTAAGTCTTGTTTTGGATGTGGCCGTGAAGTGTGTTTTTATTATTTAATAATATTTATGAACATAGTTCTCGTAAGGTCGTGATTACATATTATTGGTTTTATTGACCTCAAGGGGGCTGTTAGCGTTGTATACAATTTACTATTGTAGAAGTTTCTTCATTAGTCCTGGCAGAAAGTTTTGTTTGTTTTTGCCCGCGGGGCCTTGGGATTGATAGTAGTTGTTTTGAAACTGTGACCATTTTTCATGCAAGGGAACACCTACTTTTCACAATTAGGTATTGCACGGAAATCCTCAGATCCACCCATAAAAAAATTGTGGTGAATAATCATGGTTGATGTTTTCACTCCTAGCCTACTCAGTCATCATCGTCCTAGTCTTATACTGGTTGCACCCAAAACTTTCTCCTTGGAGCCCAGGTCCGCTTTTCTTGTGTTATTGTATTTGATAGAATATTTGGATTTGCCACATAGCGACTGTCATCTTACGTCCGCAACCCAAAGGGATCATCATCATCATCAGCCTTTTACAGTGCACTGCTGGACTAGGCCACTCCTTTTAAAGGAGGAGTTAGCCTACTATACCACGCTGGCCAAACGGGTAAAGGGATAGCAAGTAGTTATTCCATGACATAGAGACAGTGTTTTGACAAATTGGCATCTTAATCCTCGATGACAAAGACGATTTATGACCACATTAAAGAAGACGTGCAAGTGCCAGATTAAACATAAATAAAAATCAGAACCTTGAGCAGTTTTAAGGTTACCATAATTATGTAGATTTTTATTTATAATTACTTTCTATTAATGTAGGTCTAGCTTCCAAATTTATCGTGACGAGCTATTTGCGCTTACTGTTATATTTTTAATCTAGCGTCGATAAGAGCAACATGGTTTCTCGGCCTTTCACCTATTATTGTAATATGCGTACTTAATATAGTATTTTATAATAGGATGATTATAAAATAAAACAGGTATTTTACCGAATAAATCCAAAAGCCTGTTTATTTAAATTTTTGACAACTAGGACTAAATACTGTGTTGTGGGGAACTTTACAAACGTTCAATAAACAGACATAATGTATAATTGTACACCCAGACTCGAAACCTTTATGGATCGCACAAAGTTTTATTTTATTTATATTTATAATTCTGAAGTGCGAGGAGCCGCTTAAACCACACTTATTTATGCGTGCAGTATTTATGGATAGGATCGTAAACATCATCATCAGCCTGCCGTAGGACACTGCTTGATTTACCTAGGCCTTGTATAAATCATCGTCTCGGCCAAGAAACAGAAACGTCCACTGCAGGACACAGGCCTACCTCAAGGCTCTCCAGGCATATTTGGCCCTAAAATAAAACAAAGCCGAGCCTACGTGCACTTTAAAACCATTTATTTTACTGACATACATCTTCGTGGAGCCCCTAGAGATGCTTCATGGAGCCCTGGGGCACCGCGGAGCACACTTTGAGAATGGCTGCATTAGAGCATCGCAAACAATATTGTAAATGGAAAAGTTACTCTGCAGGTGCACTCACTTGCCACATATGTACTTGTGCGAATATTCGTAATACATCCACAAAGTAATAGTAGGTAAGCAGTATTAAACAATTAACAGAAGTACATTAAACTTTTACGTAAATGCATACCTACTAGTAGTAAATAGTAAGGCTGTAACCATAATTTCTGGACGTTTGAATTAAATATTGCCTAAATGCATAAAATGATAAAACCCTTCATAACTTTCAATTTATTGGCATTTTCCTCCTACTTGTAGTTTGTCGTACATTATTCAAATATGCGTATATTGTCTTTACATATTGTGTTTAAATATTACAAAATATTTCCTTTATAAGTATAAAAAAAAATCGGGCAAGTGCGAGTCTGACTCGCGCACCGAGGGTTCCGTACGCATTTTACCTTATTTGAGGTTGGTGCTAATTACGCTAGTCTTCTAAATCTGAGGGTCTAGTACCAGTTTGCACTCGATCGTCACGGTGGACGATAGCCTAGACGACGGGAACAATTTCCATACATTTTCTAAATGCGCCCCCTAGCGGTCTCTATCGATCGCTTCTCTCCATTAGGGGCGCTTTAACAAGTACGAAAATTAACCTTAATTTTCAACTTTTTTAAATTTTCAGAATTTTTCCTTTATTTGTGCTGTAGGACCCTGCTTTTGGCCAAATTTCGTGATTCTAGTTCAACGGGAACTACCATATAGGTTTTCGACCCAAAACCTATAGGGTACTTACGGTTGACCTAGAATTGTCAATTTTGGTCAAAACCAAGGTCTTACAGCACAAGTATAGGAAAAATTCCGAAAATTAAAAAAAGTTGAAAATTAAGGTTAATTTTGGTGCTTACAAGTTTTCGCAAAAATATAATTTTGACCATATCTTTTTATCGGGTCGACCCAGGACCCTGATTTTTACACACCTAATAGGAACCATAGACCTCAGTATCTGGTATAAATTTCAATTTGCTAGGTCCCCCCGTTCCTGAGAAAATCGGTGGTGACACACGGACAGACAGACAGACAGACAGACAGACAGACAGACAGACAGACGGACAAGAAAGTGATCTTATAAGGGTTCCTTTTTTACCTTGTGAGGTACGGAACCCTAAAAATACCCTTGAAATACCTATTTTGACCTTTGGACGTAGCGTAATGTTAACATTCACTTGTAAAAAGTCTACTTACGTTTTGTACGGGTATTGCATGGAAATTACTTTAATTGTTATAAATTTACGTTCGATACTCGATGCTCATGATATTCAAATAGGAATTATATTTATCATGTAAGGCTTGGACCCGGCAAAAAAAAAATTCAATACGTATTTTGAACGTCAAACTGCAGCAGAAAAATGACCGATTAAAGAGTGATAAAACGTCACTAGTCACGAGACGAATTGAAGTCGAGATAATCAAGCTAATTGAAAGACAATATTTGTACCTATAGTGTCAATTACCGTTTATATCAGAAAGGTTGTCAAGGGTTTTACACCCCACATTTCGACATTTAGTTTTGGGATACACAGAACAGAAAGCATCCGTTTACTAAACACATTTGCAACCACTAGTAAATCTGGTCAAAACAATGCCTGATAATAAATCTGGTCAAAACAATGCCTGATAATGAACTGCAGCGGCTGCAGTCTACAAACCAATTCCGTAGGCTTGGTCCCACTTAGATGTATTATCTAATAATAATATTACATATATATTTTCAATACCCTTGTAGTATGCTAATGTCACGTATACAGATAATATCAGATCATAAAAATACAACTACAGATATAGAATCTATTGTTACGAATTGAAAATAACGCCATCTATCAGTGAATGGGAGAACTACATGAGATTAGATGTATCAGTTGTTAAGCCTGTTTCATCTATCCTCTAATAGATGGCGTAGGTGTAAATAGAACATTTACGCAATTCTAGAAACACCTTACACGTTTCCAGAAATATCGTGAGTCGTCTCGAAAAGCCTAGTGATGTTATCCGGCCAGTATAAATAGAGCGAGAGCGCGCGAGACAGGACAGTAACAATTGAATACGGAAAGCGATCAACATCAAGCGAAGGAAGTAATTCGGAAGTGTTTAGTGGTGTTTTATTAGTGTTGTTCTAGTGGTGTGAATAGTGTGTTTTACTAGTGAAGTGAAAATTTAGTGTGTGTATCTAGTGTTATACTTAGTGTTTGTGTTAGTGAATAAAGTTCAGTTTAAGTGGCATAGTGTATATAATTTATCACGAACCCCAGCTCGTAACAAATTGGTGTCAGAAGTGGGATCATTGGTGTGGCTTCATAACCCAGTACGAAGCAAAGGAAAATCGCCTAAGTTACAAGCCAGATGGGACGGGCCATATCGCATAATTACCAGGATGAACGACGTCACCTATCGAATCCAGAAGGGGTCGCGAGGTGCACCGAAGATAGTTCATGTGGACCGGTTGGCTCGTTACTATGGGTCTAACGATGTTCGAGACGAACACGTTTAAGAGGGAGGCCGTGTTACGAATTGAAAATAACGCCATCTATCAGTGAATGGGAGAACTACATGAGATTAGATGTATCAGTTGTTAAGCCTGTTTCATCTATCCTCTAATAGATGGCGTAGGTGTAAATAGAACATTTACGCAATTCTAGAAACACCTTACACGTTTCCAGAAATATCGTGAGTCGTCTCGAAAAGCCTAGTGATGTTATCCGGCCAGTATAAATAGAGCGAGAGCGCGCGAGACAGGACAGTAACAATTGAATACGGAAAGCGATCAACATCAAGCGAAGGAAGTAATTCGGAAGTGTTTAGTGGTGTTTTATTAGTGTTGTTCTAGTGGTGTGAATAGTGTGTTTTACTAGTGAAGTGAAAATTTAGTGTGTGTATCTAGTGTTATACTTAGTGTTTGTGTTAGTGAATAAAGTTCAGTTTAAGTGGCATAGTGTATATAATTTATCACGAACCCCAGCTCGTAACACTATTTACGTATGTGAATAACTAGTCTTTATAAAGCATTCGTTCAAATTGTCCCATCCATATTGATGTCTTGTGATAATGTAGCTTAGCTTAAATTGCCCGCGATATTTTATTTGGCTCTTGTTCTATTCACGTTTAGGCTAATTATAAAAAGCTATAAATTAGCCAGCTTTGTTTATTTTTATGTGAACTTTTTGATCTGAAGGCGCTGACATATCTCCTAAATTAAGCGACTTTTATAACGGAACCTTTTCTTAGAGTATATCCAGGTGTAGGCCGGCTGTCACGAAATTACGTAACCTCTTTCCATGTTTTACGCGTTCCTTATTTGCTTTTGTTCTGTTTATTGTGTAGTATAATGGTACGCCTGTGTCCACCAGGGCTTGGCAGGAAGTGTGGTTCACTACTTCTTTTGGAATTAGTTCAACCAGGGTTGGCAATTTGTTATTCAAGGGTATTGCAACGTAGTATTTTGCCAGAACATCACTGAATTGGTCATGAATATCATCGATGTTTGTCATTCCGAACTGCGCTATTATTCTATACATTATTTATTTTGGTTAATGTTATTTTTATTGCTGTGGGCCGTCAATGCTCTTTTATCTATCAAGGTTTCCTTTTCTCGATAGTCTTGGCTGTATCAAGACAAACAAGGGTATAATTTTCAATTGCCCTTTGGCAAAAACATCATTAGCAAAATACATTCATCTTTGTGTCTGCGTTAGTGGTCTTTGTCTTCTGCAAGGACCTCAACCTTGCACTGATTTTTTGTAGCACCTTCAGCACGCGTGCTTATGCATAGCAAACATCCATACGTTACAAATACAATACCCGTTAAACCATTAGCCGTGTCGTGTATTTGTTTGCCATTGTAACAATATAAAAAGGTCTAAGTTTGCTTCGGTTTATTATAGGCACGCTTCTAGACGCTTAGTTTAACACACGTATGCCATTTTCTTTGTTGTAATTATATTGTTTGAACTTTGTAGATTAAGTGGCCGGTAGCTATTCGCATAATTGCCTTTTCCCAAAGGGAGCGTGTAAGCAAGCAGCCTGATCAATTTAGATAGTGTATACAGAGCCGACCGTTTAGGATTTTTCTTTGTGCTTACCTGTCAAATGCAATGTTTGCAATTGGAGCAGTGGTACTAGGTAAGAGCATTTTGTTTCCGAGTAACGTCGATTTCTGTTTTCTTACTTTTCATCTCCAAGGTTACCTTACAAATAATTTCCTTTTCGGCTTTCTCTGAAAGCTGCTTTTTCCTATCGCATGCGCTAGAATACTCTACTTCTCATATTATCGAGGACTCATTCCAGCAAGAAAACTTACCTAATAATATTCGGCTCTGTTTTCGGATCCCGATTTTGACCAACGGGCACACGCAACTTGATTCGTCCTCGTCTCCTCTGCCTACCACTTGTAGGCGTATCATCATCATCATATCAGCCGAAAGACGTCCACTGCTGGACACAGGCCTCCCCAAAGGCTCTCCACATAGACCGATCCTGAGCATCCATCCGCTGCGCGCGATTGTAGGCGTATGTCTAATGATATATAGGAAGTTAAGCACAAACCTCTCCCATCCATCCATCTACCAGGCGCAACGATCCGATATAAAATCCCAGCTATATTTATAAACGAATCGGTCTATCCTAGTTGCCCCTTTATTGATTATGCAGCGGACGAAGCTTCAACCTAGATTCGCCGATTAATAAGTTGAAATCATGAATACTAGAGCTACTGGCACGTGGCAGTTTTATGCGATTACTTTACAATGGTGATGACGTTTACAGGTTTAAAATGGCGCGTTAGTTACCTCGACGTCGCAAGTTTGATTACCATGCAGAAAATAATCATATGATAACAAGATTCGGAAGCGAATGAGCGAGAACGTCAGCATATTTCTGGTGTAATTTGATGACAAATAAAACCGACTGTCAAGTGTAATAAATAGGCTTCTCTTGATCTGGTTACTATTACTAAGCTTGTCTGTAGGTGTGATTTGCCTTAGATGGTAAATATTTTCGTAATATGAGTCGTAGCCCTGACGACACACAGTGGCAATTTTAGCCATACCCTAACTCACTGTCAAAATCCAACTCTTGTACACAAATGTTCAGATTTGAGGACAGTTACTCTTTTGAAATATTGAAGAAGCCTGCATCTCTAGTCTAGTGTATTTAATAAAAGTACGTAGGTGTTATCTTGTACGTTGAAGCGCTTGAAGTCCTTTATTAACATCAAGTGAGCACGAGATAGGATTGTCCTTTCTATCCTTTGTTAACTAAATGAACTGTCAGCGTCACTCAACGCTCTATTATTTTCTAAATATAGCCGTTTTGTTCTAAAACTGCTCTTTTGTCTGTTGCTAAATATCAAGTTTTTGTAGGGAAATTTATGGTTATTATTAGTTAGAAAAAAGATATTGTTTGTTAACTTTATACTTTATAAACACAGCATTGCTTTAGAGTTGATAAAATATTGGAGAATAATATTTTTTTGTGAATGTATCAAAGTTGTGCTAGGGTTGTAGCATAGCAGCAAAGCTTCTGCTTAAGTCTATATCTCTGCCGTAAAGTGCTAATGATTAAGTAATATCATACGACACAATATGCTTCTTCATACGCCTACACTATCCACGTTTAGGTTCAACCTCTTTTATAAACACGTCCTTAAAAATTTTCTACCTTAACACTTAAGTCAAAAATCTACATGTTCATTATCGTATGCTCCTTAATCCAAAACTAAATAAATTGAGCTCACTTGGGTAGGATCGTCAACATCATGAGAGGTCTACTTAGAGTAGGCAAATAGGTAATTCCACGCAACCAAAGTTAATCGCTGTAGCTTCGTTATATATTGTACGTCATCAAAAGTCGACATGATATGTCATTGCGTTGTCGTCATGAGTAATTAATAAATATCTCCAGGAAAAAGATTATAATTCAATTATGAGTCAAGTACAATTTCCGTCTTAATGGGCTCGGCTCCGAAACGGTGGGTGTGGCTAGAGCGAGCTATTTCATCTCACATTGTGGAAAGTGAAATGTATGGTCACGAAAAATGAGCGCACATTATTGAGTTGTTTTTGAAGTTTTATAGGAAAGTACTTAATGTATGTTATAGTTATCTCTTCACAACAATGTTTTAAGACTCTCAGCATGCATTTATATAACGTCGCCATATAGCCCCTTCGTCCTAAATTTTTTTGCATACAATAAACCTACATGAATGTAGTTTGTTGGGTAGACCATAAAGTGTAAAGAATCTTCGAGATTTTTATGTAGCTGGCGCATCCCTATTTATCCTTATCTATTTGTCGGGTCTCGTATGGCATCGTCAGCTTTCTTTCTAAAAAGGCATAAACAATACTCGTATAAACTATTCCATCATGGCTGCCACTGGTCCAATGAAATAGGAGCCATGTTTTATATTGCGAGCATAAACAAACGTTCCATTGTTAGAAAGCTGTATGTCGTTGTTTTCCTTGTTTAACATGGTGGTTATCTAAACAATTGATTTCGTGTCGTTGATATTTATAGAAATAATCATTATCTATTACGTATGGTACGTTATCAGTAGGGATTGTCTGAAAGGTATTTTTACAACGTTGGATGCGCGACTTGTTTTGGTTTTGGTTATTTTAATACCAATGAACTCGAAATTTATTATTACACGTGAGCTAGCGCTTGTGATAAGACAAGCGATGATTGATTTTCTTTTATTTCTTTTACAAAATGTAACGGACTTGAACCGTAAGTGCAAATGTAGGAAAAGTTATAATTTTCTTTTTAGGAAAATGCTAAGCCAGATTTTTTGCTACTCATCTTATAGCTCTCTCTAATAAGCAAAGTACCAGTATGTCTAACCAAACAGAGATAGAGATTTAACAGAATATAGTTTTTCCGTCGACCGCCGGCAAACTAACGTCGGCAACTCGATACTCCATGGTTTAGACAAGACTTGAATGAAACCTGGTACTAACAGTAATTGCGTTAGAGCTTGCTTCGTTTCGCCAACAAGTCTCACTTTGACTACAAACAGTCTCGTGGCTTCTCTTCTTAGATGAGATTTACATAAGACGGATATTCTAGCATTTTATTATTCAAGCCACGCTTCTTCAGACTGAAAGACGTAATTATATGTAGATATAGATAATTTGATCACACTGTGTATATTGTGAAATAATATCTATTACTGAGCACTCCGTTCTTCTTTTTCCAACTGACTTAAAAGAAGAAGAGGGTTCACTATTTGTTTGTATTTTTTGTTTGTTGCCTCAGAATTACTTCGTATCGATTTAAAAAAAATCGATGTTTATTTCAAAGAATTTACCTACTTCCCGTTTGGTCCCATTTATAGATTGATGAATCATATTTCACGTCGGTTTTTTGCTAAAATTAGATAGTTATTTACGAGTATAAGGTATACCTGAAAACCGGCTGCAAGTTAATTCGTTTTTGGCTCGGGACGTCACTTAAAATTAAGACGTAGAACGATGTTTTGTATTTTGCGTTCTCTCATTAAGTAATTAGCTATCTTAGCGAGTTGTTTTAATGTTGGTTGACCTTGATAAACCCACGTGCTACCACACGTTTACCTTATTTGATTGAACGTGAATCTGTTGAGAAGTATTTCTAGACGGCACGGTAAGCGCGTATTGTATTCAAGTATTAGTCGGCTTCGCAATTGTTGAAGTAAATTTGAAAGTACATTGATTAATCCCTGTAAAGGGTATTCGAGGAATATTGACAATGGTTCCTAAATACGAGTATATAGACTCACAACTATATAAATTCTCATTTCTAATAACGTACGTATTATAGAATTTTCCCTACATCAGGATTTAATTTCCTCTCTATACCACATTTTGGAAGTGAAAATGTTAAGCATCGGAAATCGGCGCTTATCATAAAATTAAATAAGCTCGCACATTGATCTTCGCACACGTCTTTCCCAACAGTTTTTGCAGTTGTATGACATTACTTATAAATCACTAGACTGTTTTCCCGTTTATCGGGATTACCAGAAGCTGTGTTCTTACCGATAAATTCTTACGAAAAAGCCGTATCATACTGATCTGGAACCATTGCAAAGCCTTCACCAGCCACAAACTTACGCTACGAACCCAATAAAATCAATTGTAATAGGCTTATCACTATAGAGTATGCCAATGTGCGGTTCGATTACCCAATGATGTCACAAACACACACGTTGAAGCGCAATGGACAGTAGTTGAAACAACATAAACGTCGCTTTCAATTTGACTAACGTTCATTTGGCGGGGAACATTGCTAAACTGGATAAATGTCAGGCGAATGAAAGTTCGACTTTATGATAAGTTAATTTGTATGTACATCAATCACACACAACGCTATAATAAGTGTTGTTGGTTATTGTGGGATTATGTAATTTCGCTGCGAAGAACTTTAGATTGCGACTGTTATATCTTCAGCATTTTTTCGTCACTATTCGAATTCAAAAGCTCTCTTCCTATCTATAGTTCTATACTAATTTATAATTTGGTGAAGATATTGTTTGTTTAATATTATAGATGAATAAGACAAAGGCATTGCGCTTTAATCGCACACATCATAAAGAAATGTTTAGGGAGTTACTACTGGGTATAGAAATGAACTTATCGGTGCGGCAAAGCCTCGCTTACTCGACTTGCTTCTTTTACGACTAAACAGGTTACGATCAGGATAACGTGAGTGAACCCATACGTCAATACACTACGTTTATGGACGTTCGAATGGAAAATTCCCTTCTCTTAGTTAGCGCCGGTGTTGCCTGCGTTGTATAGAATTTACATATATTGTACTCTATTTTATCTCATAATTTCATACTAATAGCGAACAAAGGGCGACTTTATCGCTTCTTACTAGCCTCCCTTTGGATGGAGATATCCCCTCCAAAGGAAGACTAATAAGAAGCGATAAAGTCGCCCTTTGTTATCAATTTTTATACATCCATTGTACAATAAAGAACTATTAAATTAATTAATTTAATTTAGCTATCCCTTTGGGTTGCAGAGGTCAGACAGGCAGGTACTCTGTGTAAAATTTCAAATTCAGTCATCTCCGGTTAAACTGGTCAATGGACCCCAAGTTGCAGTTTGGATAACGCTAGGAGGATGAATAAATGAATATTTATCTGGCCTGTGTCTGATTGTATTTTATCTTCTACAGGCGAAGGAGATCCTCACGAAGGAGTCTAACGTACAAGAGGTGAAATGTCCCGTGACAGTATGCGGGGACGTCCACGGACAGTTCCACGATCTGATGGAGCTGTTCCGCATCGGCGGGCGCTCGCCGGACACCAACTATCTGTTCATGGGCGACTACGTCGACCGCGGGTACTACAGCGTCGAGACTGTCACATTGCTCGTCGCGCTCAAGGTAAGCACTGAGTTTCTTCTTTACTGCCGCTACGTTACACTCTTTCGTAGCCTCATTTCGTAGCCACTGCATCCCGCTTTGTAGGTGACAGCTAATGTCAATCGTTCAGCTCAATGAGGCATAGCTATCTGGGTAACAGCCAATGGCTTTTTCATTACCTACGCTCAAGGTAGGCACAGGCCATGTGGGTAACTGCCACTGTTCAAAGACATTCTTTGAATGATTTTTAATTAGCGTTCCATGACAGTTTATTTAAAAAATAATACGATTTATAAGTCGGTGTATTCAATGGTCACTGCTGCAAAACCTGCACAGGTGAAAGTATTGGACATACGGGTGGAAACAGAAAGGCAATGTTTGCGCGTCGCGTTTGGCACTGACCTTGTGGTTCGCAGCCAATGTAAACAAAAGTGTGGTTGAAAAGTTGACGGTTTGAGTGCGTAAGTACGGGTCTAATTGATGGCGTAAGATTTACGGTTACTATACACTCTGCAATCTTCTATATGAAATAACTGTGAATTATGAAATGATAATGTTGATAAATATTTTTATTATGTAAATTTTTTTAACGGCGTATTTTATTCATAATGCTCAACTGCGAAAGAAAACATTGGTATACCCGCATGTTTGAGAGTTCTCCATATTGTTTTCGAAATACATGTGAAGTCCGCACTTAACTGGCGTGGTGGACTATAGGCTTTCCCTTCTCATTATGAGTGAGGACCGTCCCAACGGTGGGACACATATTATACAGGGCTTAACCAAGCTATCATACGTAAAATATATTGGACGGCATTCATTAAAATAAATAATCCCGATATTTTAGAATGTGTAGATGGACGCTACAGCAATTCAATATTAAAATTCCTCCTACATAGTCGAGTTTCGCTTCAGCTGAAAAGTATTTAATTAGTCGTAGTTGGCTGTCCAGCGAGATATTATAATTAAAATATTTTCCCCCTAAGCTAGCATCTAATTCGACAATATCATCGTCGTCTTTCGGCCGATTCAAATATTCGATTTATTCATTGAATTTTCTACTAAAGCCGGGTCTCCACTAGGCAACAATTGACGCGCAACATGTTGCATAGCAAGTTGCCCAACATGTTGAAAGTCAGCGCGGAACTTTTGTTGAACAACGTTATACAAAATAAATTAGCGGGTCTTAATCGCGTACAACTAACTTATATAAGGTATAAATACCTATTTGGTTCCGACGTTTCGCTCGTCTTGCACCGAGCGTGGTCGCGGAGAGACTGATGAGAGCTCAGCGCCGTCTTGTGGAAGTGACGACGACTTCCAAAGTTCCAAGTTTAAAATCGATTATTGAACAACGTTGTCTGTCTACACATCTACTACTTTACGTCAGTCGTCGACAACATGGCGCCAGAGGAACTTGTGTTAATTTCAGCGGCAGTGGTTATAATTTTATCGAAAAATGCATAAAAAAGAAGAAGAAAACACGTTGGCGGGTTAGAAAATACCTACAAAATAACAATCTCAATCAACAAAAATTGATGCTCAACTAACGATGCTCTTTAACAAACAACAAGCCGCGCGTCATGTTGCGCGCCAGCTGGCAACGTCGCGCGCTGTTGTGCAGAGTTGCCGTACATGTTGAGCGCCACGTGTCGCGCGCCAAATGTTGCCTAGCGGAGACCCGGCTTTATGATACATAGTTGACATAGTTTGTATAGAGCTTATGTCAAATATGTATCTCTAGTATCCTAATCCATGGATAGATCAAATATTGGAACCGGCTGTTAGCGTTATTCCGCTTTCATCTAAGGCTTTCCTCATCTCTGGAGTATGCTAACTAGTCTAACCAGATTTGAATTTTGAGCTTTTCCATAGAACTAACTACTTTTTTCCCGTCTGACCTCCGCAACCCAAAGTAATAGTAAATATAAAACAAAGTCCACAATATAAATAATGATATTCCAAAGTCTAGACCAGATGTCACGACACACAAGGGTACTGACTCCTAACACGAGTTGCCTCTTGTCATAGGATTTCGTGACGAGACATTTCCATGAATTCTTTATAACGCGACTGTATATTCCTTACACGGTCTTTATTTCAACTCACACATTCAATTTCCATACACCGGATATCGTAGTCTATATATAGTTTTTATATGTTTTTGCTTCCAAAATGGCTTGCTACGAACGGCTTTTTCTAAAGCTGGGTTTCCCTACTGTTCTATGGGGCGTGCTTTCATCATGTCAGCCTAAAGACGTCCACTGCTGGATATCGGCGTCCCTCAAGGTTCTCCACACAGACCAATTTTGAGCCGCACGCATCCAACCGCTTCCCGCGATCCTTACCAGATCCTCGGTGCACCTTGCGGGAGGCCTACCTCTGCTGCATCGTCCGTTGCGTGGTCGCCACGTACTCTATGAGTTGGGAACTCCTACTCTAAAAATCTGATATAATATATCATTCCAAGCATCTGGCCTATGACTATTGTCGTAAAATTTTCCCACAATCAGGCAATGTACTTTCCCAAAATACCTCTCACATGGTTACTCGATACCTACGCTCGTTGCCAATAGCAGCAGACTGTCTAAAGATTTACTATCTATTTTTTAATAGATCAAATATTTTGTCATGACATAATACGCTGAAAGTCACCTTCACCAGATTTGCGTGGCTTCCTTAGCCCCAGACATATTTTCCATGGTCTGTTTCATCCTTGGCGTATCTATTTTGCTATTCACACTTGAATTATTTAGTATTGGCAACTGACCCACCTGTAACAACTTGTGTGGTTGAAGTCACAACAAGTTAGTTTCTAATGTTTCTATGACCATGTGTACCTGTGTTACTGAAGTCCTAAACGCTTACACCATGGGTTTCTGAATAGGTAATTACCCTGGGTAAATAAGATGGGACTAGATATGTGGTGCTATTGTCAGGTTCCAGAAAAAAAACCATGAGTGATACCACAGTAAAACTCGTATGATATAAAAATTCTAATTGATATTCGTCCGAGAGATCCTGTCCCGTAGCTTATCTATACAAAATGTTGACGCCACCTCGCAAAACTTGTTTGCCAATAATACTTGCTGAATCACCTGAGTCTACTTCATTCCTCATGAATAAAACGATATCAAGCACCGACGTTATCTCTTCTCCAAGTGGATGTGAGTTAAATTGCATTTTATTTCTAAAGAACGCACGCTGAATGGCGTCGGCGGTAATTTGCTACAAATGTAATAAAAACAAGCGTATCCTGTCTGTATCAACACTTTGCTCGAATTGGAACAGAACCGATAGAATTGAAGCTAAATCAATTTAACATCGATAAAAACACATTCACGATCTTCGCCGCTAGAGCGCCACGGCCTCTCGATTTGTATTTTTATAATTTTATTATCTTATCAAGTTGCATGTGTGTCGGAAGTGCCAGTATTAAATGCAAATGGTATACCAGACCACCGAAATTAATTTTGATGCTGTATAATAGATAAAACAGTACTCAATATCTCACTCTGCATTTGTACCTACTTCCCTTCGGATAGGACCTGGAGTGTAAGACAAACCTGTAAGAAACATATGCCACTATTAAATCGCCAAGTCTTGATACTTGCCTATCATCTGATTTACATTTGGGGAATGATTGATTGTTCCATATACACTTATTAGTTTAACACTTGTGTTTCGTTGATACGAATATGTAGCAATATAAGAATAGTGACAAATATAATAAATAAAAACAAAATCATCATGTGCATTCCCAAGTGCACATCCCAAAGTTCCCTAATTGCTATTGAATGTTAGAAACGTATGAAGCATTTTTGCGACAGAGGAATTATAAAGTTGCAGTAGTTTTAATATAATTCAATTTATTACATCGTTGTATAGTTCTTCAAACGTAAAGAGAGCAAAAGGCCGATGCCTTTTGGCAAAAACATCGTGCGCGAGAAAACATTTTTTTATCTCACCCTATCATTGATAAAGTTTGGTCACTGTTTACACAGCGTTATCACCCAACTTACAGTAATGAGCTACATTATCAACAAACAATTTCTTTTTCGAATTTCGGTAGAATGGACGAAAAATAGCAGTTGTAACCGGTAGAACGTTTTACGACCCCAGTATAAACAAATAGCGGAATCGCCCGCAACTGAGTAAGCGACACGCCTGAAATAATACGATCAAAAATATACGTGCAGTAGAATCAGATTTGTTTTGAATTCTACCAATCTTGGTACTCGTCTCTTCGTAGAATTCGAGGCGACAGGCCATAGTTTATCGCGTTGGGAAATACAAGAGACTGGATTCGGACCAGACAGATTTTGTTATACTTTAATATAATTGGCTTTATTTTACATTAAAGTTGTATATTAACGATTGCCTCTAGTGGGTTTCTTTCCAAAATAAAATTCATACATATAAAAATGTAAAGATGTTAGTGTTTAGATGTAAAACAGGACTAAAACTAAATCATCACACACTTGAGGTTCATATAATATCTAATTGAAAGATAATAATCGTTTACCTTTATCGACAATATGATTTCATAATGTGACGGTAGTTTACAGATTACCAACATTTTTGTAATTATTATGGCAATTATCTGTCAATACATTAGTGAGCCGCTAAATAGTCGTTATTTCGAGCAGTTTTGCGCGAAACTGTTAGAAACGAGTTGTTGAGAGAACTATTATTAGTATTAAATCCCACGTACTGCTTTCTGTTTCCACGTTTGTAAACTATTGGCATAACAAAGCTTAACAAGGCGTGAATGACAGCTATTGCCGCTAAGTGATTTCCGCCACAATATATCGTAAAATGTAATGTGTTCCGTACGTCCGGCATATTTGAAATTATTTAATACTTGACAAATGAAATTGACCTTTGCGCAGTGACCATTTTATGCCCAAAAGCATAAAATTTCTCAAAACAGCTACCGCGTTTGTCATAGACTTTGCATAATTCGAAGGTTTATTGAGATTCTAGTAATAATATTATTTGATCATATTTTTTCGGCGAGTTATTTGTGTAGTCCTCAACAGGTTTTTAGAACTAGATGGAGCGGATCGTTTATGTTTAGTTAGAAATGTAAGAATGTACTGATGACGCTATCGTAACATTTGCAGGTTAGGTACCGCGAGAGAATAACAATTCTGCGAGGCAACCACGAGTCCCGTCAAATCACCCAGGTGTACGGTTTCTACGATGAGTGTCTCCGTAAATACGGCAACGCGTCCGTGTGGAAGCACTTCACGGATCTGTTCGACTTCTTGCCGCTCACCGCGCTGGTGGACGGCCAGATCTTCTGCCTGCACGGAGGGCTCAGCCCCTCCATCGACACCCTCGACCACATCCGCGCCCTCGACCGCCTGCAGGAGGTGCCTCACGAAGGGCCCATGTGCGACCTGCTCTGGAGCGATCCCGATGACAGGTGCGTATGTACACTACCACTTACAGCTCAATGTTCCGCTAGATACAAGAAATTTTAGCTATCCGTTAGCCACCAAGACGAAAGCCAGTTATAATAGTACTGGAATTTCCAGCCACGGTATACCAATTCTTGTTATGTCATTTACTTACGCATAACAACCGTATGATGCAATTAAAATTTCGTTGTTATAGGGAATTCGGTTTAAAACCGCATTGTGAATACATTTTTGCGTGTAAAGTCAGTTCATCGGAGGTCATTGCGTTTTACGTGAGCTCTATTCATAGCGTCGATAAGCGGCAAGCGGCAGTGGATAATAAAAATAATGAGACATCAACAAACACCTCAAGAGTCAAGGACATGTCGGCGTATCGTCCGCGAACTAATTATAACACGACGATGCGGTGACGTCGCGCGTGTGTCCGTCCTATGCGTTATCTTGTGTCACTCACTAGGTTATTTTATTGATTTTATCAAACGCTAGAGAACGCACGCTACGGTCGCAATTTTTTTTAACTTTCATCTTTCTGCCCGATCCCGTGGGAGCTTCGGGAAGTCCCTCCTTAGTGCAACCCTTCGGTCCCCAAGGAACATACATGCCAAATTTCAGCTTTCTGTGCCTAATAGTTTAGGCTGTAGCTTAGCTTGTTGTTCAGTCAGTCAGTAACGTAAGGATTTTATATATATTCTATCGACGTCTATGCTCTTACCATGTTAATCTGCCCCAAAACCTTGGAACAGGCAATAAAATCACGTAACTGTTAGAAATTGTTTTTCTCGTTCTCGCTATTTGTTTGGAACTTGTGCCGAAGTTATCGGACGCTACTCGTGTCCGAGAAAAGCGATAATTATCTGATACTGTTGTCTAGTGTTTTCTTTGGGACGAAATAACTTGTCAATGAAGATGATTCGGTAATTAGTGCGAGCTATGATTGGTCTATCTTGTTAAATATAAGACGTAAAATGTTAATGAGTTACTTTTAATTAGTAAGAAAAAGGAATCAGTTTCTTGATAGTAAACAAGTGCATGTTACGTCTAGTACTGCAATATAATATATAAAGGACATTTTATGCACTGTAATTTTCAAAAAATCATTTTCACCACAAGTAATAGAAATATAGGTATGAAAGTAATTTCATAATGTTTTGTTTAATGACTTTCAAAATGATATGATTTGCAATGATTGAGGTTCAGATTTTTACTGTTATCTTCTTAATAAAAAAGTACTTGCGTTACTGACTGACTGACAGACACGCTACAGCCGAAACTATTGGGAGCAGGAAGCTGAAATTTGGCATGTATGTTCCTTGGGGACCATAGGGGTGCACTAAGAAGGGATTTTTCGAAATTCTCACGGGATCGGCCAAAACGGGTAAATTAAAAAAAAATGCAGGCGTAGCTGCTGGCGTCCTAGATAAAGAGTGATTCATAGAAAGTGGTTTGTTTTTGATTAGGGAGGTGTCTAATATTTTTAGGCGGCTTGTCGCCTCCATTGTCTGTTAATCGATAAAGTCGGCTGCAGCGTATATATTTGGAGGTGTTCTATTTGCAAAATGAATGTAATTTGTTGGTATTATCAAATTATTGCATCTATGATGAGTGACTGATCTGATTCTAATCTGTTTAGCCCTACTCACATATTACGTAACTTTAGAGTAAACATGTTTTTTCTGATAATAAACTTCATAGTTCAAGAATAATATTTATTGCTGAATTACTTTTGGTTCGGAATAGTATTGATTCTCAACAAGAGTCTCATTTAAATAAACAGTCCAATCTCCATTATACAGAAGTTATGTATGGAACCATAATTGAAAAGAACAACATAGATAAGGTACAGGAAGGACTTACTTTTTAGCTACTCCAAAAACGAGGTGATTTTCAATTCGACTGTATTTTGGTTATATGTGTCACCGCAGAACTTTTTATTATAGTTGAATCGATTTTGATAATTTTATCTTTTGTTTATTATTTATTTTCCTCTTGTGTTTATCTGTTTCTCGTGTGTCGTTTGAATATTTTGAGGAGTTCTTATTGCCAAGCTCCAGAGTCTATGAAGTTGATATTTTAAGTTTTTATTATAACCACAGACTACAAAACCTTAACTAAATGGTTTCCCACCACAGAGGCGGATGGGGCATATCGCCGCGCGGCGCCGGCTACACGTTCGGCCAGGACATCTCGGAGACGTTCAACCACAGCAACGGGCTCACGCTGGTGTCGCGCGCGCACCAGCTCGTCATGGAGGGCTACAACTGGTGCCACGACAGGAACGTCGTCACTATATTCTCCGCGCCCAATTATTGCTATAGGTGAGTACGATTAAAAAACACATTATAGTTGTAATATACTAGCTGCCCAACCCGGCTTTGCACGGACAGTGTATGAAAACTCCTGAACGACTAGACCGCTGTTAGGTCCATTGGTATATCGTAGGGCCTAGAGTGGTCCAGATTTACTGTAGGACCCGGTGAGGCTGCTGTCGACATAAAGAAAGACATATAAACCGCGAGTCAGCTCAATTTTAATTTTAGTGATTAAATTCCTAATAGCGCGATCAATTTATATTTATCTACGAAGCTGGCTACGCTTGAAAAACAAAATAAAGTAATATTCCCTAATTAGACAACAATTTTATAAGATTAATTGTTGAAAAACTAACGAGTTATTACTATTTTCGGGCAAGACATACATAAATTGTTAATTCTATAAACAGTTTTTTTGTCTTAATGTTATTGACTTCAGCACTGGCATAATGCGATGACCTCGCAAAGATTGAGAAGGAAGAATGTATCAACACAAGATATATTTCCTTCCTCTAATGCCATCTACCTATCGTATGTTTCTGACTTCCTCGCATCGGGAGACAGGGCCTAGATTTTCTGAAAGTGTTATATTAAGATATAAGATAGTAAGATAATAAGATATTAAGCAATAATTTTAAGACATTATCGACATCATACTCATTGCAATAGATTGCACTTTCACCTTCTCACAAACAGGTACTTCATAATTTTTTGCGGGGTCTATAATTTGCTAGCGATACCTCATTTTGTAAATAAACTTGTACTTGTTTTGATCCAACAACTTGGTAGGCTTTCCTAGACCTATTCAGTTAGCTATTGTTTGTCGAGAGCTGTCGATCCTAAGGCGCTCTGATTGTCTTACACCGAATTCTTCAAAAAAACCTTGAGGCGTGTCACTTATCGTTGTGCTAAACATACATCGAATTGTGGTCACACTTGAGCTGGCCAAAGCCATACTAACTTACTAAGCCTAAGACCACAAGTTATATAAAATACAATGTTACAGTAGGCACGTGTATATCAATGCTTATTAAGTTATTGTTACAGTGCACACAAAGCTATCTCCGATAACCTAGATTGTAGACGCGGCCCGTCGAATGACCTATATTCGCCAACTGGAACTTATATAAATGGAATTATGGAGCAAATGTATTCGTCTCATCTAAAGTTTAATTCAATGTTCGTTGTATGTGGGACATATAAATATTGGTTGTTCATATTAAGCCTTGTTTATATTATACTAGAGGATGCCCGCGGTTACACCCGTGTTATTTAAGGCTACTGCTCCGCTCCCGTCGCTCATAGCGTGATGTTATATAGCCTATAGCCTTCCTCGATAAATGGGCTATATAACACTCAAAGAATTTTTGAGATCGGTCCAGTAGTTCCTGAGATTAGCGCGTTCAACCAACCAAACAAACAAAGAAACAAACAAACAAACTCTTCAGCTTCATATATTAGTACTAGAGGACGCCAGCAGCTACGCCTGCATGTTTTTTAATTTACCCGTTTTGGCCGATCCCGTGGGAATTTCGGGAAATCCCTTCTTAGTGCACCCCTACAGTCCCCAAGGAACATACATGCCAAATTTCATCTTCTTGCGCCCAATAGTTTCGGCTGTAGCGTGTCTGTCAGTCAGTCAGTAACGTAAGGATTTTATATATTAAGATAAGATATGTAGGATATGTACTGTTAGGACCTCATTTCGTTATGTCCATTAGGGTCTAACAAAATTGTGTAGGAGGTCTTAGTAAACGGGTTTGACATACATAAGTACATACATTGACTCACGCCTGTTTCCCCGAAGGGGTAGGCAGAGGCATATTAAACGCCCACTTTTCGCCAGTGTTTTGATCCCACGTAATAGGTGGCGAGCCTATTGCCGCTTATCGGGATATTTTGTTTGCCATAGCCTCGTCCGTTGATCGGCAGGTGCACCACTTGCAGGTGAGGTTGGCTTGGGACCCTAAGTTCCTGGTGGGAACCCTATACACCCTTTGTGTTTGACACGATTTAGATTTTATCTAGTTAAACTACATTTTAGCTGTCAGCGTCGAAAGTGCCGCTGTCTAACTCCCGGTTACATGCTAGATTCCAAAGTCTTGCGTAGAAATATATATCGTTATGTTTTTTTCAAAAGTAGGTATCTCTTCAGTTTCTTGGAAGCCATCTCATTTTGATAGTGTTTGATTTGATAGCCATCATTTCCAACTTAGTAGCCCATCACTCATAATTATTTTTTGCATTCTTATGCTAAAGGTTTGATAGTCATTATTTCAGTATCATTAAATTTTCAACGTATAAAAACATAATGCATATTCCAATGTCATATAAAAACATTGCTGTCGAAATTTTCCTTGTGAATCTTATGCACATGCTAATGACAAATAATCACCATACGTCTGCGTTAATGAGCGAATTCCGACATTTTCATCTACAAGATGACTTTGACCACTGAATTTTATAGTGAAGAACTACAAATAACATACTGTTGCATCAATAGATTCGCTTAGAATTCAGTAGTGAATTAGAGATAGATTATATATTATTATGCTGGTTAAATAAATGCATCTTATATGACTGCCTCCGTGGTCCAGTGGAGAGCGTATGCGACTGCTGATCGGAGATCCCGGGTTCGATTCGGGTCGGGCAAAAGTGTTACTGGGTTTTTCCGAATACTCAGTAGCAGCACGGAGTCTGGTGATGTGCCCGGTAACGGCAATAGGCTCGCCTTCTTTAACGTGGGGCCTAAAAATTCATGGCGAAAAGTGTGTGTAATATTTACACCTTCGCCTACTCCTTCGGGGATACATGCGTGAGACTAAATAAATAATGCTTAGTGTATGAATATAGCACCATGTCATTTGAAAAAACATACAGATTGTGTTGCTATGCAGCTTTATGAAGCATTGAGCACTGATTGAAGTTGGGAAACTAAACGTGGCTTATAAGGATAGACAGTAGATTGGCTGTTTTCCTGCTCTGGCCTGGTGTCCGGGGTGCCTTCGGCTCCCGGATGCTCCGCTCGGAATAGCCAAGGGAACATATTACTGACCAAAAATTAGTACTATATCTTGCTTTCAGGAGATGTCATGTTACACTAAAATTTTTTTTTCGACCCCTGACTTCAGGATATATTTTATTATTAGGCTGTTGGTTAGATAAGGCATCAATCATCAAAAGTGATTTAGGTGCCCTCATTCGTTTGACGACGCTAAAAGATGACTCATGGCATTGTATGCGTGAGCAATTAACTGATTAAGGAATTATCTTCTTATGATTTTGATATTAAAGCGACAAACGTATGTTGACAAATTTTGAGTCCATTGTGTAAGTTTGTGTCTATGGTAGGTGATGTTAGGCTATCTACACACAAAGTAATACTCAGTCGAATCAATCTCGATGACTTCCGTACAGTTACTTAATGCCACTCGAGTGATAAGTTTTGCAGTCTACATCTTCATTTTGTCTCGTTATCTAATCAAACTATCGAGGCCATGAATCTTTATTTTCCGAGTTTGATCAAGGAAAAGATTTGTCGGTTAAGGACACTTGTAAAATTTTGATGTTATTGATCAGCTGATTATCTGCCCGGTAAGTAACACATAATTGTTCAGATAAGATAAGATAAGATAAGATAAAATTTATTTGCTAAAAACATGTGTATACATACAGTTGCATGCAAGATGTTATACAGTAGGTACATTGTTATTTTTGTGCGACATGTTTGTCATATACGATGACGTGCAAATGTTATACATTAATAAAATTAGTTTTATAATGTCAATCAATAAATTGTAAAATAATAGATAGAATATAATGTCAAAATTAATAAATCAGAATTTGTCAGTCAAATAATCATTAACATTATAATATACTTTATTAATCAAAAACAATTTAATTTTATTTTTAAATTCGGTATTGTTAAGTTCCTTCCAAGTCTTAGGTAGCTTATTAAATATGACTGGTGCCATGCATAGTACACTTTTGCGCATAAGTGCAGTCTTGGACGGGTTCAGACATAATTTGCTGTTATCACGCCGGTTTCGAGGAAACATATCTGTCACCCGTGAAAATAAATTAGGATTCTGTTTTACGAACAAAACCATTTCTAATATATATAAGGATGGCAATGTAAGTATCCTATATTGTTTAAAGTAAGGCTGACAGCTATCCGTTATTCTTAAATTAAACATTGATCTGAGGCATCTCTTTTGTGCTTTAAATATAATGTCTTTGTCTGTTGAGTTGCCCCAGAATATGATTCCGTATCTGATAATAGATTCAGCCAGTGCGTAATAAGCAGTAAGTAGTGTATCTGTACTAAGAGTTCGCGATAAAGTGTTTAACGCAAATGCACAACTGCTTAATCTTTTACTTAAGTTTTCAATATGAGCTTTCCAATTAAGGGCCCTATCGATTGTTAATCCTAAAAACTTCGTGGTATTTACTGCGTCAATATTGGTATTATTATAATTAATGTCAAAATTTATAGTTGTTAAACGTTGGCTAAAATTCATTATTAATGTCTTCTTTAGATTAATTTGTAAGTTATTATTATTTAACCAATCTATAATTGAGGTTAACGTATTATTTATATCATTTTCAAAAGTGTCCCGGGATTTACTTGTTATAGTGATTGTGCTATCGTCAGCGAATAATGTCATAGGATGTATAGTAGCCTTAGGAAAGTCATTGATATATAGTGTAAAGAGAAGTGGTCCTAGAACGCTCCCCTGTGGTACTCCGTGTACTACCGTGCGTTCATTATAATGATTCACGTATTGTTCTAAGCCGTCAGCTGATTAAGGAAAATTGGGCCATAATTAGGTTTACGTGCCTTTTGACCAACGTTTAAAACATAATATTACATTTTATTCCATTTATGACAGTCGATGTGGTGGTTTGTATGTGTGTCTTCAATTTATTTTTCCGCTAGAGTACCTATCAAAGCCCAAATATTGACCTAAATACAACTTTGAATAAGCTTTTATAGGTAGTAGAGCCTTGCTGATTTCAGCGTGAATGGGCTGGCTCGACCGGGGAAGTACTACCCTCTCACAGAAAATCGACGTAAAGTAACAGTACCTAAAGTGTTCCGTTTCGCTCGGTGAGTGAGAGTGCCGGAGGCTCCATCCCCTATTCCTTCTCCCTCATCCCACTCCTCCTCCCATCCCTTTTCCTAACCCAAAGGGCGGCAACGCACTTATGACTCCTCTGATGTTGCTTGTATCCATGCGAGACGGCAATTGCTTACCATCAGGCGATCCGTCTGCTTGTTTGCCGCTTATGACATAAAAAAAGCTCTTAATTAATTACATCATACGCATAACAGCCGTTAATGACTAGAGATTATCGCTTAAGGTACCGTGAGAGGAGAATATACATGCCTATTTCTAATCATAATAGTCAGTCTTATTTGTATCTGTATCCTCTAGATCAAATATTGTAGGTACTATTACATGTTCGTTATTCAATTTGTCACTTGACCTTTCTCTAAAAGGGCCCCTTAGCGTTCATTACTCTATGAAAGAAATGTAATAAATCTGATTTATTGCGATCGAGAATTGTCAATGGCGTGTTTAGTTCTCGCCTCTTTTATCTGAGAGATAATTCGTATTGGCTCAGAACAAAATCTTTGGAATTGTAGTTTCACTGCATTTGCACTGATTTGCTAAATAGTCTGAATTGAACAATCATAATTTCAGCCGAACGATTCTTCTGAACTCAGGCTTACCCAAGAGACCGATTCACCGACTGAAAATAATATATAATTGTATGTACACTTCTTTTGGAGTTCAGCAAAATTCACTGGGCAGATTTTTTTTTTATTAGTTCTACCTTAATGCAGTTTAGTGCGATGTAGTTCAAGATACGCTACAAAAGGAAAATTCGCCGGAGGTTAGGAACATTTTTGGTTTACCTCAATCAATAAGATCGCCAACAGTGGCGCCAATATACAGTGATTAACCTTCGTTTGAGTATTATAGCATTGAGAATGGCAAACATTTGTACATGTAACATTTGAGGTCGAACCAAGCTTAACAATGGACGAAATTGTCTGTTTTGCATAAGTCCTCCGTAGAACATACTTACTTGTCTCCGAATATGTTCAAACTTTATATGCATTGCTTCACTAAATATGGCATTTGGAAGAGTAGGTATGGTACTTGTGTATTTGAAATATGGCTTGTCTAATAGGTAAATAAAATATAATTATATATGTGCATTGTATTTGATTTGATTGATGACTAATGGGTATGTTAATAGGTTACCTATGTATATTTAGTACCTCGTGGACTTAATGAAAGACGTCTTATTTGAGGATACTTAAGGTCGTATACATAGTTTTTTATTGTGAAAGGACACTACATGGCTTATGTAAATACGTAAGGATGCCTATGATTAACTTAGTTTCTAGTTCTCTGATCTGAAAATATGTTAGGCTTGCTCATAAATACATACATACATACATAGTCTCACGCCTATATCCCCGCAGAGGTAGGCAGAGGTAAGCAGAGGTGTATTACATCCACTTTGCGCCAGATATATTTTAGTCCCACGTAATAGGGGGCGAGCCTATTGCCGTACCGGGCACATTACCAGACTCCGAGCTGCTACCACAGTATAAAGACATATAAGTTTGACGCCTTTGATCCCGTAGAAAAAGCCGACACGTCTAGACAAGGGTAAGTAGGCTAGGGCTGCCACATGTAAACAATACCTACTTATTCAAACACCGTCTATTTATTTTAGAAAAATATTACAATTGCTACGCTATATGAATAATATAGTGTAAATCACTTAACTATACATATAAATAAAATTGGAGTGTCTGTTTGTAATATTATAATAACCGCTTTTTACTAAATGCATATGGATGTATACACGGTACATACACCGAAATAACACTTTTTACCATTTTTGTCTGTCTGTCTGTTTGTTCTCGCTAATCTCTGGAACGGCTGAACCTATTTTGGCGGGACCCTCACTGGCCTGATGTACCAAGGAGTAACTTAGGCTAAAAATTTACCGGGTACGCGAAGAAGTTCCCTCGGGACGCGGGTGAAACCGTGGGAAACAGCTAGTTTATTATATTACAATAATTAACGATAAATAATTATTATAAAACACGTTGCATTTTTCGTGCGGTGACAGATTTGCATACAAAGTGTCAGTCAGCACCTATTTCATCGATTAAGAATATAAAGCATTTTTCGTACAAACCAAGTTAAAATAAAGCGATTGACATAGCGGTGGTTTAATGGATGGGTAACCTTGGGATCAGCTTGCAGAGCCTATGTTATCGATATGAAGTATTTTTACTTTAGTACTTGTATATATTATGTGGTATTCTGCAGATTTTGTTCGTGCAAACTACGTTAAGGTAAAGCAATAGACATCACGATAATTTTATGGATGGGTGACCGGGCTATGAGATTACGGAGAACATGTGTGGGGTTTATAAAAGGGGGCCAAAATATGGTTATTTTTGAGCTAGGATGCGCCGATATCAAGATACATAATAATATGTGATAGGTACTTTCATAATGCGAAGGTACTAGGTACTTATTGAATGAAATTAAAATCACACCAGAATCAAATATTACCTTACAACGCATAGTTTCTTACGTCTACCATGTTGTTTACGTACAATAATTGCTACTTTATTCTGTGATTTGGCCAGACATGAGATATTGTAAAAAGTTAGTAGATTAGTAGGAACGTGCACATTATTTTAATTGGTTATAGGTACATACATTTCAAAGTAATATAAATAATTATAATTACCTAATGAAATTTTCTTTTTTGGTATAAGTAAATTGATGAAATCGCAGATTTCTTAAATCCTTATTTATTTAAATCTTTAAACAGCATGTCTCACAGCACAAGTCGTATGCACCATCTTAATTAATATTCATAAGCAAATAAATAAGTAATGAACAAAAAACAAGCACGTGCCAGCCCCCAAAAACATGTACCTAGTTACGAACTAAGGCGATATACGTAACTAGGTACCGCTCTTCCCGCGTTTCACCTCTTGGCCCCCGTACGATTGACCCGTCTAGACGCGTTCGTCGAACGACTGTATGGATTATTTGACTGTGCTGCTACTGAGAATTTCCTAACGGCAAAACCCAATAACACTTTGCCCAACCCGGGGATCGAACCCGAGACCTCCCAATCCCACGCGCACATTTATGCCGCGAGACCACTGGGCATTCTTGCTCATAGAGAACAGAATATCCTGAATATCGCACCTATTAGAAATTCCGGGCATATATTTGTGTGATCCGTTAATACGAAGTCAAGTTTTTGTTATCACGAACATTCCTATGAGATTATTAAGTTTGGGGCATCAGCACCATAAAGCTTGATAGTTACTATATCTCTATTTAAATTCTTATCTCCTCATACATTTGTCTCCAGCTTTTTCTTCGTCATCGTTTATCTCATAAACTGACGTCAAACAATCATGAATAGTAGAGAAAATCAAAAGTGATATATGTAGTGCAATTAATGTGAGTATACTTGGCACCAATCACGTTCTCATTTTCGTATCTTTTACATCGACATTATGATTAGATAAACTTTTAGACGTACTTATCACTCATAATAGTATAATATAGTTTATTTATATACTAGTAGTTCCTAAATCCCGTCTATATAAAATATATGAAAAAATGTGTTAAGTGGCTGTCGCTGGCCACCAGTGGTTGTAGTCGGTGGTCCGTTTGCGCCGACCCTAAGTGCCCGAAGTTTGAAAACGATTTTGGCTCTGAACATTTGGCGATTCAAACTAACTGTCACGATTCTAATACTCTTCCTTGCGCACTAAACGCCTAAAAATGTATACAAGCTTCTACTAGTGTTCCACTTAGGTCGAAATACCATTTCTCTGTTCATTGTGAATCATCTAGAATTCTTGATTCATGATTTATCCATATTGATTTTTAAAAATATTTAAATGATACTTTTTTTTTATTCTGTATAAAGACTGGTTATTGTAGTCACTCATTGTGGATAATAACATTTTCTGTGTAAATATACAACACAAACTTTTGACGTGACAACGTCTTATAAATTGGTTTGCCGGGTGACACTTCAAGAAACTGCGTTACGCTCCGCTCACGTTATGCGCTCACAATGAGAGCGAGTGAGAGGCACGCGTCCCGCCTAAGAGCGAGAGAGACAGACATAAAAAGTGAAAGGCACGCGTCTTTCATCCTTCTTCCTACTATACGAATGAATATTCACATTAAAATTATTTTACCACTCGTCGTTGTCACGTAAAACTTTCGCCCGTATACCGACTTTACAGGCAACCAATTTTTTGTTTTAGAGTTCCGTACCTAAAAGCTAAAAAACGGGACCCTATTACAAAGCCTCACTCATTGTGGATAATAACATTTTCTGTGTAAATATACAACACAAACTTTTTGTTTTAGAGTTCCGTACCTAAAAGCTAAAAAACGGGACCCTATTACAAAGCCTCACTCATTGTGGATAATAACATTTTCTGTGTAAATATACAACACAAACTTTTTGTTTTAGAGTTCCGTACCTAAAAGCTAAAAAACGGGACCCTATTACAAAGCCTCACTCATTGTGGATAATAACATTTTCTGTGTAAATATACAACACAAACTTTTTGTTTTAGTGTTCCATACCTACCTAAAAGCTAAAAAACGGGACCCTATTACAAAGCCTCCGCTGACTGTCTTTCTGTGTCTGTCTGTCTGTCTGTCCGTCTGTCACCAGACTGTATCTCGGAAACGGTAATAGATAGAAAGCTGAAGATTTCACAAATTATGTATTTCGGTTGCCGCTATAACAACAAATACTAAAAATAAAAAAATGAGCATATTAATGGGCGGTCCTATACAATAAACGTGTTTTCTTTCGTATTTTTTGCTCAAAATTACTAACGGTAACAGGTAGACCCTTAAAATTTTAACAGAATATGTAGTTGTTGTATATCACCTTTCAAAATAAATAATTAAATAAAAAAAGTAAAAAATTGGTTGCCTGTAAAGTCGGTATACGGGCGAAAGTTTTACGTGACAACGACTTTGAGTGGTAAAATAATTTTAATGTGAATATTCATTCGTATAGTAGGAAGAAGGATGAAAGACGCGTGCCTTTCACTTTTTATGTCTGTCTCTCTCGCTCTTAGGCGGGACGCGTGCCTCTCACTCGCTCTCATTGTGAGCGCATAATGTGAGCGGAGCGTAACGCAGTTTCTTGAAGTGTCACCCGGCAAACCAATTTATAAGACGTTGTCACGTCAATAATAAAGGGGGGCTCCCATACAACAAACGTAATTTTTAAGCAATTTGTTACTTAAGATCGAGTAACAAATTGCTTAAAAATTATGATGATGGTACGGAACCCTTCGTGCGCGAGTCCGACTCGCACTTGCCCAATTTTTAAATATAAACTTGATGTAATTGTTATCCATTTCTATAACATTATAGAAATATAATCAGCTTACAATTCTTCCCTATATACATTTTAACTGTGCCTCTTCCGGCAAGTAATTAAAAAAGAGGTACAATGTTTTCTCTTTACAAATTAATGTATGTATATTGTTACATATTGATACTAACAGATGTAAATATGATTGTTTCAGATGTGGCAATCAAGCTGCCATTATGGAATTGGATGATGCGCTTAAGTACTCATTGTAAGTATTGTTACATATGGTTTTTATTTAGTACACTTATGCAGGTTTTGTATAGAACATAAGGTTTCGTCTACAAATGTATGCCTGGTTGTTAGGACATACGACGTATTACCAGTTCACCACTGTCTGATAAAATCCTGTTAAACTGATTTGTCAGATAACTTATGCAATTTGGTTCCAAATATAATTAATGTGCAAGGTGAAGCCTTTTACAGAGGTGGTAAAATGGGCCTTTACAGATGTCGGAATACGGGCATTTTATCCCCGAAGCTAAACAGTTGCAAAGACAATTAAGAAAATGCTTATAATATAAAATATAGTATACAACGAGAAAAAACATTAATTTCCATAACTGAAAAGGTAAAGTTGTGAATGACAGATTCGTCCTTCTGCAATTGACCTTCACACGTTGTATGGCTTTGATTCTCCACACGGGTTTTTACTTAGTACAACAGTTTTGTAACGCAATAATCTTACACGATAGGCTTACACCCACGGCGATAATATGACTAGATTCCTAGCTTACATAACTAAAGTTGTGTTAAAAGGTAATATATTCGAGATGATTACCAGCGCATAGTGATAACAAGAATATGATATTCAACATCAAAATACCTCTAAGATCGATCTGTAACCATGGATCCTTTTTGATATGTAAAATCGACATGTTGAATCTAACTGTGGAGGCTTTTTATTAGCAATATGATCAAACATTTTTTTATACTTGTTGGATATTAGTCTGTAAGCCTTCTTTTACAATAAATAAATAAATAAAATATTTAACTCCGAATCTATGGTTTTCACCAATATATGTGTGATTCCGGAGAAAACCTAAGGCTTCGTTCACACGACATTATCCTGCACGTTTTCTTTGTATTCGGTTTTTTAACGTACAATCACCCGGGTGTTCACACGGTAGATTTTCCTTCGTGTAAAAAACGAATAGCCGCAGTCTTCACAGAGTTGGGATTGTGATAAGACGTCAGTGATGGATCCAAGCTTGATTGTTCGTTTATATTGGTACAATCGAAGGCGCAAACGGTTTCGCCGCCGACAGAGCAGAAGGTTTTGGGTACATCCTATAAATGAAGAAACAGAGTGTACTAAACTATTTGAGAAGTTATACGATAAGCTTAGAAACGATGAAAATATGTTTTTTAATTACTTTCGGATGTCTATTGAAAGTTTCTTCGCGTGACTTCTCTAAAAGACGGATAACTACTAAACGCTTGTTCGGTTGCTATACGATAAAAACGTATGAATATCGTGCCGTGTGAACGAGGCAGAACTGTACTATGTGCCACTGCATGCCGAATACGTTAAAGTTCATTCGATTTGCTTGACAAGTCCGTTGAGTATTCGTTTAAACGTATAAACGGTGTACGATTTTTTGCAGTATAAGCGTCATGTAAATGGTTCTAAAGAGAATGTATATGCCACTATTTATACGTTAAGACGTATACTGCAAAATAACGTGCAGTACAATGCCGTGTGAACGAAGCCTTAGGTGTATAATTCACGGCAACAGAGCCATGGGCACAGTCTTGTGTTGCTATAGGATATTATTAGGACTAATTGCTCGCTTACATACTATTGAGTTAATAGCTAACCTATCCGGAATGATTATCAGCGCAAAGTGATGACAAAAATTTGAGATCAACTTCAAATTTTAACGATCTATTATAAGGTCGATCTATAACCATGGATATTGGAAAATATGACCATATTTGTTTATTAAAATGGTTATGTGAAAGTCGTGATAGTATTGTAATGTTTGTATTGTAACGTTTCAGCCTTCAGTTCGACCCGGCCCCGCGACGCGGCGAGCCACACGTCACGCGGCGGACGCCTGATTACTTCATGTAGGCTGCACGTAAGTACGACAATTTTTTTACTATTTTTCGGCCAGGCGCAGGACACATGTACTAAATGCTGTATACAGCCTTTGGTAGTTTATTGCTAGACAGAGGTTTCTCCTAATTTGAAAAAACATTGTGTCAATGGCCTCCCATTGACACAATGTTATTTCATTTGGTCCACTATGTCACGCTGGCTAGTGGCAGCTTAGTTTGCATAGGATTTGGTGTCGAGTTTTACGTCTCTGCCCGAATTAGTAGCTTTCTTTCATATCTTCTTCTTACAATCTGTCATCTTCCCTTGTGAATCCGTCATCTCTTGGACATCACATGGTACTAAAAATACTACTAGTTTATTTTTCAATTTTTTTATGTGAGTGTGTAGTCAACTCTGGTGTCGGAGTTCTCAGGCCGTCCACAGATCATAAGCAAGCCTACTGGACTTGAGAATAAAATAGTAATTTGTTTGTTGCAGAGGAGGCGCATATCAAGCAGGAGTGGTGTGCGCGGGGCGGCGGCGTGCGGCGGCGTGCGCCCGCGTGACCGCCGCGCGCCGCATGCCGCCCGCATGCCGGCCGCACGCCGGCCGCATGCCGCCTGCATGCCGGCCGCACGCCGGCCGCATGCCGCCTGCATGCCGGCCGCACGCCGGCCGCATGCCGCCGCGTGCCCGCGCGTGCCGGCGCGCTGGTATGTTGATCGCGTGCGCACATTAAACGCGTGTCCCCTCAGCCGTAGTTTTATTTCCGACGCCGGCCGCCCCGCCGCCCCACGCTCGCCTCCCCGCCGTCACCGCCGGCGCCCCGGCACCACGGCCCCATGGCCCCACGGCCCCGCGGCCCCGCGAGCCGACCGCCCGGTCCGCCCCAGCGCGCGTCACGTCCGGGTTGACTTACTGTAGATCAAAATCTGTTACAAGTACATCCTATAATTTTTATTTTTAGTCGCTTTACAATTGAAATATTAAAATGAATTTTTTACACCACGATATTTACTTACACAATTACTCCGCGTCGAAAGTGATCCATCCGTCTCTCTGCTGACCGATAGCATTTAACTTTGTGACAGAATGGCATTATATTATATTATTAATTTTATTATAATGATAATATCCTTAGTTCGACTGTAAGTCTGCGTAAAAGTATTAGAAATCTTATTGTTTATACCCAGTGCAATCATTCTGTCATGGAAGACACATTTTTTGATAATTTGTTTGAAATTCTCCTTTTCTTGTGCCACAGTACCTGTATAACGAGGAATAGTGTTTCACAAGAGTGGAGCTTTAACATCTTTTATTATATTATATTTGTTCTATATTTGATTATAAAAGTAATATTAGGTAATTGTGTAAATACCTAAAGATCGAGGCACCCGATAGGTTGTTATTGTTTAAACTAAGTGTCGATTTTTCCCATTAATGTACTCAATTGATAAAGAGGTAAGTAACTAAATATATTAATAACAATTTTATATGAGATCATTGCGAGCTGGGAATTTGTTTTATAACATCTTAGGATATAAATTTACAACAGGGGTTATATTGAAAGTGTTGAAAGCATGTTTATAAATATTACACTCACTGATAAACCCTGATTTCCTTATACAAGCATTTTTATTTCTATTTATAGTATAACTGACAGAAGCGATATCATTTTCCATGTACGAGTAGATTACGTGTACTTATTTAGCATCTGAGCAGTGGACAGTTTCTTTTGTCAGTGCCATCTTTCGATATTAAAATAAAAAGTTCAGATAATATATAAAAAAATAATTGTAATAATGTTTATTTCCTAAATTAAACGCGTGCGTACTAATTATACAAAGACCTTACCCACCAATGACACCTGAAGCCACACGTTTCGTTGATCTAAGTATTAAGTATGTAAGTTATAGATAAAAAATAAAATATAATATCCATAAAGAAAGAAAAATAACAAAAAAAAAATGAGAATGTATGGCGAGCCTCGTTCGCGTGAAATAAAACAATGAACACTAGCACAAGTTTGATTTCTTCGCTTTTGGCGTTATTTCACCCAATCGAAGCTCGTGTAAACTTAAAATTAAGGCTTTCCTGGCAAAATGCATAGGCGATCGACATTCAAAGATATTGAGACAAATCTTTTGTATGCAGTGTGTTGATGTATAAATGGGACTCGATACTGTTGATATTGCGCCGACTACTGATATATATACATACATACATCTGGTATCGCTACACAATGGCAATAAGTAACATGTAAACACAGTACGGTAAAATAATTATTCTTGCAACGTGTACTATGCCTGTTGATAGGATTTAGATATAATAAATAAAATTAATTATAAAACAAAGGGCTTTTCTTTATCCACGCACCAGCTAATGAAACTATAGGGTTACTTGAAAATAATTTATTAAAATAAATACAGTTATTGTTACTTCCAGTCCACTTACAATCTACAATAGACCAGTCTGAGAGAATTATTTTCAATATTGGGTTTATTTTCAGCATTTACCATTGTCACTAAATCTTTGGTGTCACAATATTACAATAATTATGTTGTTGAAGTTAGTTTGAAATCGTTTAACCAGCTCAGAATTATATTCAAATAAAACATGAGGAACAACAACAAAGAGAATATTATACAAATTTAAGATTTATAACTCAAAATATATTTGTGACAAAAGACATTGCAACTAAAAATAATTTCACATTTTATGTGCTAAAATCAAATATGTTTATAAATAACCTAAAAATATAAGCATATACATTATGTATAAAGATTTGCGGAATGAATATCATATCTTACAATTAGCCTAAAAGAATTGACACCCTGTAACACACACCACCTTTAAAGCTATAATTTGAGTAGTAGCTACTATCTATTTACTAGATTCCTATATTAAAAAAACGTTTCGTTTTACCTGAACACAGTTAAATGTTTACATTTTCAAATAAATATAAAGTTTAACAGTATACAGGCTTAATTATTCGTTATTTGAATACAGGAACCCATATCGAACATTCACAAAAAATAATACACAAATCGTATTATTAGGCTCACGCGATAGCGTGATAAAACAAGCAGTTTGTTAGGGCATCCATATAAGCCGACGGAATAGCGGTTTTGAAAAAAAACAACTAAGTATTTGAATGATGTGCCGTAGAACTAAACTGGATATTCTGTTCAAGTTATTTCTGGTTGCCCCAGTCAGGCTAAGACTAACTTGAATTATTGATATATAAATTTTGTCTGCCAAATACAAAACAAAAACTATTGCTCAAAATATGAACTACATTAGCATCAAGTAGGTAACTTGTGACTTCCAAGCATGCCTCTGATAATGAGTTGAGAAATGAAAATATCACGCAATACTTACTAAACAATTCGTGACTCGACAGAGTATTGCAATCAATAATCTCTAAGCGTGTTTGCCGATGTTTTATCGAAGACACGTTTTCTTTGAGTAAGTAAGTTTCTTTGAGCAAGTAATAGAGCACAAGAGACGATATAATTCAGTTTATATAACGTTTCTGACTACTTTCGATTTCGTAAAACAATCTTTTTGCTGGTGCATTTAAAGTTCATTTTTCATTACCATTTTTTCAAAAAAATATCCGACTCATAGATCGAATATAGAGGAATTTCAATGGCCCGTTATGATGTGGTCGAGCGCGTCTTGTTAAATATACATAATTTAGTAGTTATATAGCGATCCAACCTGTTTTGTGGCACGTAGTAATATTGACCTCTAAATGACGGACAATATGAATCTTATTACCGAGTAATATAGAATTGGTTTTTGAACAAACAACTCAACCGTCTTATTACAAAACATGGGCTAAATATAAATCGAGGTTTAGCTCTTAGCTTACCTGCGTAAAATTGATTTTACGTTCACTATAAACACATTTTTCTATAACGATTGTCGCTAAAATCCTTTGGAACAAATTTCGAATAAAAATAAATAACTATCTGCCTCAAAAAGTCCTTTTAAAAATTCTCCACTAAGGTCTAAACCTGGTATTATTTTGAAACCATGTTTTGTAATAAGGCCCATATTGTTTGAACAAGAATGGTTTACATAGACTTGTTTGGTAATAATAATAATAGCCTTTTTGGTGTCAATATTATCAATAAATAAAATTGTTCAATCCTAAGAGAAATAACTGTGATGTTATTGTACATCACATGAAGAAGATGGTTAAAGGCACAGTAATTATTATACTTATTACAATATGATACAGTGAGAGCATAAGTTTTTTTAAGAAGGAACAATAAAATTGGACTTATATTAGGTGCTAAATATATATTTAAAATTGTTCCTTGACTGCATTTATATTAAATACAAATGAGCATTCAGAAATACTGATTCCTTATAAGTACTTACAAAGTATAGAAGTGTGCGTCTAATCTTTGTTTAGTACATTTAGTATGCTGCAGATATATCTATAACTGCATTCAAACATCCTAAATAAAAAACTTAAATGGCGTCAAGCCATAATACATATTGTAAATGTAATAACTAATGTAACAATTAGTTGCATTTTTGCTTTGAGTACCTACAAAAGTGAAAACGCACGTGCATTGCAAAAAGAGCGCCATCTGTTGCAAACATGTAATAACGTCTAAGCTGATTGGTGTAAGGTTAGTGCCAGCACCATCGCTTTATTTTCGGTTGACGTTAATTAGTCGAAGGAAATTAATACGAGTTTAGCTAGCTTACGTCCCACTTCAATTCAAGCGGCGTTCGGCGCACTGATTGGCCCGCTACACGATCAAATAGTTTGAGACCTCCAGAAAGCCAATCAGTGTACTCAACACCGATTGAATCGAGTAAGAGACATTTAGCTAAACTCTTACCAAGTACACATTATAGGTAGAGAGCCAACGCAAAATACTTCTCCTAACCAACACTTAAAAATTCAGCTAAAATAAAAAAGAGTACAGCAGAAGTATCCCTACACATTCTAGAACGTTCTACGAGACCTTCATGCCGGTGTCGAGTTGCAGCAGCTGCTTCATAAGCTCGTAAGTCGAGAAGGATGTGGCGACCATCGGTATCGCTCGTATGTAGTTGATGCTCATGCCTCGATACAGACCCTTCACTATACCGTTCTCGCGGTATATGAGTGTCAGCGTTTTCACCATGCCAGTGCTGTGGACATAGTGGAATTGTGTGTAAGTATTATGGTGGAAGTTATAGTTAAAAAATGTTGCTTTGATTTGACGAGACAAAACAAATCTTACAAAAAAAGTAAACAAATATATGGCATTTAAATATAAGTAATAACTATTATTATAAAAGGTTAATATTAAACATAATAAAACTTAGTAAAATGCAGATTAGGGGATTCAGAAGGGGGATGCTAATTATATCTATCGTCTACCTACTTTTAAAAGTGTTATTAGCTGTACTTCACAGTACTGTTAGGCTGCCTATTTACAAAAGGTTTTATGCAGTAAAACACTTCGAATTTATTTGTCTTTAGAACAAAATATGTACACACGTCCGTGTGGTGACGGATTAAGAATACGGATTGTCACCACCCCATATCATCCCATGGGTGTCGTAAGAGCCGATAGAGGGAGCATACTATGCAGAGAACAGCACTGTAAGAGAAGGAAAACTTGATACAAACCCTATACCAACCCGTTTGGCCAGCGTGGTATAGTAGGCCAGTTCCTCCTTTCAAAGAAGAGGCCTAGTCCAGCAGTGGACTGTTAAAGGCTGATGATGTTGTTGTACACACGGCGCCAAGTCAAGCTAAACAGTTGCAGTACGATTTTGATACTTATTCCCTACGCCATAAGAACGGCACAAAGGTCAAAGTGTATAGCTTGACCAGTAGCCGTGTGTAGATGCTTTTGGAGGGAAGCTCATGCACTCTAACCCCTCTTCTAGATCTGCCCTCAAGAAGGGAATGTTTCATTATAGAAGACTACTGAATCATCTGGTTGCATGACTGGTAAAAAATTTCCCAACAGTAGTGCTACAGGAAACAAAATATATCCCCATGTCTCTACCGAGAAACGAATTGTGACATTTGAGATCAAATAATTTAATTAGCTCCAACTGACAGTGCTAAGGATTCCACTATTCCCTTGGTACTTCTCGTAGTGTCAAACCATAGCATCAAAGGCAAGGAACCTCAACCAGTGGGATATAAAATCTGCTTAGTAATTCTTATATGCCAATCAGCCTAGCATCAATGACTAATTTACGTCTCGTATCTAGTCTAGTCATCAATCATCATTAGAAGTCGTCATCCACGAACACATGTCTAATAGATATAGAACACCAAAAAAAAGCAAACAAAATATACAAAAAATGTTACAACCAACCTCCTGCAAGTGTTGCCAACACCGTGTGAAATACCATGCAATCAGAAATATTGCTATATTAGTATAGGAAGGAAAGTTACATAGTACCTATTAATTCCTATTGCATCAATATACATAATATATTCGTAACATTCATTTACCATGTCGATGGCTTGTGCACACTTTGGTAGGTGCCTATAAATACTTGCGAGTCCGGTCCACTAGGTATAAACAGAACCATCTTTAGATTAGACTAGCTGTTTCCCGCGGTTTCTACCGCGTCCTGAGTATACATCCATATGCATTTATTAAAAAGCGGTTATTTTAATATTACAAACAGACACAGATTTTATTTATGTGTATAGATAAGCAATAGAGGTTTTAAAAACCTAAGTTATAGTTTTGGGCGCGAGAAAATATGTATTTAAATTATATAATACCTGTAGTCTTTGGACAATTTGGCATAGTACCTACCTAAGTTACCTAATTTATGTTTATGAAGTGCACAAGCAATCGACAGTCGTGGACGTGCTTTTGTAGGTACTGACTGAGTTCAAACTGCAGAGGTGCTAAATAGGGTAAGAGAGCTGTACGAGCTTACAGCTAGAATACATACCAACACTCATAATAGTTAAGTTTACTATGTAAATACGAAATAAAGACGTTTTATTACGCTACGGCCACATTACCGTGATATGCCAATAATTATTGCCATAATTTCAACAACGCCTAGGTGTAACCACGATTGATGGCCATAATTTTACAATGCCAATCAATATGGCATATGGCGGTAGGCAATAGCTCCGGCGGCGGTCTTTTTTCGCACATCAAAGAAGATTACCGCAGTAATTAATGCGTTTGTGGCCACACTACCGTTTGTTCAGTGTGCAACACGAGTTCGACGACGACGCACGTATCTACCGATATGGAGTGGTCAAATGAAAAAGCGCTCGAATTTTTAAATTATTCCAATCCAAACCGTCTCTTTGGGATACCCGACAGAAAGCTAAAAATTTAAAAGATTAATGTAAAAATAATTGGCAATCATAAAATACCAAACAGCTGCAGCTTCAACCGCCATCTTGAAAAATGATATTTTTACCGCTTAGTTTATTGACATATCTCGGTAAACTCTAGTGTAACCACACGACTTCACGCAGTAATTTAAACGGTAATTTATTGCCATAATTATGGCGGTAACAGCCCGGTAAGGTAGTGTGGCCGTAACATTATAGAAACCTTTCATAAGCAAAATTAAAATACATGTTCCCGAGTTCACAATTGTCAAATTCTAAACATGGTAAAGGAAGCAATTTTAACTCAGTTTCAATAAAATTCAATGGGTACATAAATATAGTACTTTGGAAAGTAGGTGTCATTAATTACTTACAAAGTGCTTTTAATTTTTTTTTTAATTATTATGCATGGGCAGATATACAAATGCGTAGGTAAATATACAAATACACATGTAATTTATGAAATATCAAAAGCTAAGCTGTATTTCACAATATAAGATATTGTAAGTTAGCACATAATATATTAAGATTATCAATCTAGCTAGTATCATTTTAGTGCTTATAATTTGAACTATCTTCTGTGAATATTTAAGTAAAAGCTGTCAATATTTTATTGGTGAGGATATGTACATAAATTTTACTGAGCCTATCAGCGACTTTTTGTTGGCAAAGTGGAATAATGTCGGCTCAACTCTACCAATGAAGAAGTTAGGTAAGAATAGACAACTTGGACTGCTACACTATTAGACGAACTATGTAAGTAGAAAGTTTATATTGTAACCAACAGTATTATAAAAAAAATTGAAGGTACCCAGGCACAGTATTATTATACTTGAGTGCATCACATTTTAGTTCTGCTAGTGGCAGATCCAGGATTTAGTTTAGATATGGGACTTTTTGTTTAAGACCCGGTGAAGAAGGGTTTTATCAATAGAAACACTAACTACCTAGTTAGTCTTTGTATCGCAACACATTTGTGAAAAGTACGAAGGTGCGCGTTCAGTATGTATAAAAACGAATACTACGACAGGTCATTCGTTGAATTCCTGTACTTCAATGTCGAACTTTTAGCAGGTAGGTATGTCGTGAAGCTTTGGCAGAAATTAGCCTGGACTGGCCTGAGCCCCTTATTCTGGATCTGTCCCTGAATTCCACTATGGTGCATATGTTTATGATTACGAGTATATAGTACAAAATAAGTAAGTAGTATGTGGTGTTAGTTGACATACCCAAACTTGGCGGTGGCGGGGTCCATGCAGGCGAGCTGCATGCGGCGGCGCGTGACGTCGAGCGGGTACGACACGGACTGCGCCACCGCGCCCGCCAGCCCCCCGCACACCAGCTTACCCGGCACCGTCAGCACCAGACCACCTGCAAAGTACATGCAATCCTACTTTACACAGAAATGAATCAAGTGGCTGGTGCAAAACTCCTATTTTGGCTTATTTGATACAAGGGCGTAGCTACCGCCGTAGTATAATTTTACCTTTTTATGTATTCACGCTGTATCTCCGAAGGGGTAGGCCCTAGAGGTGTAATATTACAACTTCATTTATCAATTTTAGGACCCACGTAATAGGGGGCGAGCCTATTGCCGTTACCGGGTTGCCTGACTCCGTACTGCTACTGAGAATTCGGAAAAAATCAACTTTTTACCCGGGCATCGAACCCAGCACAAACATGTACCACGAAGGCAGTCAACCTGAGTTACACAAAATGCCAACGTATGTATGCATAAAAATAAAAAGTCTTAATTCTTCGTTAAGGGCCGCTAAGCCAATTTTGATACAGGAACCGTCGAAAGTACGCTAGCTACATCACTAGTCTTAACAACAAGAAAACGCACCCACTAAGGTCTTAGCCCATATAAACGACTCGCCTCACACCCAACCAAAAGAAAATCATTCAAATATTGGATTTAAGTATTGCTCCATAGGTATTCTTTACATTGGCATATAAATTAGAAGACAGCACGCTGTCCGCCGTCAGTCGCCTCGGTAGTCGACGCCTCAGTGACCGCGCGTTGGAAGCAAGCGGTCTGCGCTGTCGCCGCGCGGTGGATGGCGCCCGAACCCGGACGGGCTAAAGGCCTTAGCTCACTTACACGACTCTACTCCAACACCGCTCCTACCCAACACGAGGCGACTGTTCGCAGTCCACGCTGCGACAGCTAGCGGGCACCCAGCAGTCGCCGCGGCGACCGCTTTCGTGTAGGAAACGCAGGCACTGTCAACCGCGCGGCGACAGTGCGCGATAACCGAGGCGTCGACTACCGAGGCGTCTGACGGCGGACAGCGCGCTGTCTGCTAATTTATGTGCCAATGTAAAGAATACCTACAGAGCAATACTTAAAACCCATATTTGAATCATATTCTTTTGGTTGGGTGTGACTGTGAGGCGAGTCGTTTATGTGGACCTTTATGCCGCGTTTCCACGCTTGCCTAGGCTCGACAAGCTCCAAGCGTCCACAAATCTCGCTTGGCATTTGGAAGTCGTTTACACGCTTGTGAATACGTCAGTGTGCTACGTACATCCAAGCAAGGCGGACACCGAATTTGTATCGGCTATTACGTATGGTTTTTTTTACAGACTTACGCCTGTATCCCCGAAGGGGTAGGCAGAGGTGTAATACTACACCCACATTGTGCCATGAATTTCTAGGTCCCACATAATAGAATATAGCAGTCGCTTACGCTATCCACTGGACCACGGAGGCAGTCACGTTTGCTTCAACCTACTTTTATTTGAAATACATGTAAAGTAAAGCAAAAGCAAGGTACCAACAACAAAAAAATGTTCAACCAGACACTAATTTTGAGTCAAACTAGACGTGCGTTCGTTGCGAGACCACAGCGGCTACTAAGCGCGTGCCAACATGTAAACGCATTGCAAGCGCTTGCCGCAAGCGCCCTTTGATTTGTGTCCAAAAACCGACACTAGACCGGATCCTGTTCAAGCGTCCACAAGGTCACGCAAGCCATGCCAAACGACCTCTTTACACGCTTGTGCTTGTGGATGCTTGTCGAGGCTTGGCAAGTGGCTTTACTTTACTTGTATTTCAAATAAAAGTAGGTTAAACCAAACGTGATTACGTGACTGCCTCCGTGGTCCAGTGGATAGCGTATGCGACTGCTATTCTATTATGTGGGGGTATGTGGGACCTAGAAATTCATGGCGCAATGTGGGTCTAGTATTACACCTCTGCCCTTCGGGGATACAGGCGTGAGTCTATAAAAAAACATACGTAATAGCCGATACAAGTTCGGTGTCCGCCTTGCTTGGATGTAGGTACGTAGCACACTGACGCATTCACAAGCGTGTAAACGACTTCCAAATGCCACGCGAGATTTGTGGACGCTTGGGGCTTGTAGATGCTTGTCGAGCCTTGGCAAGCGTGGAAACGCGGCATTAGAATAGAAACACGTGTCCACACAAACAAAGGTATAATAACATTTTCACATATACACACACATCGATCCACTCTCCACTATAGTATTTTCACTGTATGATTATATGCATGAAGGTTCTCATTTTACGTGTCACGCATACTACTTTTAACTTATGAAAATAAATTGGCAAAAAGAAACAATTATTAAAAAAAAATATCTATTAAAAATTACAAAGTAAATTGATACTAGTCGCTCTCTATTTTATAATAATAGGGTATTTTACCCCATGTGAAAAAAATTGGTTGCCTGTAAAGTCGGTATACGGGCGAAAGTTTTACGTGACAACGACTTTGAGTGGTAAAATAATTTTAATGTGAATATTCATTCGTATAGTAGGAAGAAGGATGAAAGACGCGTGCCTTTCACTTTTTATGTCTGTCTCTCTCGCTCTTAGGCGGGACGCGTGCCTCTCACTCGCTCTCATTGTGAGCGCATAACGTGAGCGGAGCGTAACGCAGTTTCTTGAAGTGTCACCCGGCAAACCAATTTATAAGACGTTGTCACGTCAAAAAACATAATAACGTATATTTAAGATAGTATTACCGGAAAACATACGGAATATATTAGTTACAGCTCATAAAATGAATAAATATAATTTTAAAACCATTTTAAAGAATTCCGTTTTAGTATCTGTGATCTAATCACGCAAAACGGCAGCCGCCATGACGAATGTCATTAACGTCAAATGACGTCATAAACTTAGTAGAATTTTAAACAACTAAACCACGTGACTGTCAAAAATGCAAGCATTATACGTTGTTTACTAATTATGTTGCGTAAGCAAGATGGCTTCCAACGTTTTTGTCTGATAAACCGCGAACATTTAAAATGTAAATTTAGAAGTTGTTTAAAAACTACTTATCAACTGAATATATTTTTTGTAATTTTTCTACTACTTTCTTAAAGTCATAGGATCATCTTGAGACACTTTTCAAAAAATGGTGTAATACCCTATTATTAACTGTAAATTAATTATTTATATATAATAAAATATAATCCTCAAAATGTCACATGCATGAAACGGAACCTCTTTCAGTAGAGATTGACACCATTGAATCGACATGAACTCGATTAATAGGAGCGGCCATTTTGTGATCGAATACATCAGTACGAGTGCATCTGCCTTGTATGCGGTTTTTAACCGACTCCAAAAAGAGGAGGAGGTTCTCAATTCGGCTGTATTTCTTTTTTTATGTTTGTTACCTCATAACTCCGTTATTTATCAACCGATTTCCAAAATCCTTTTTTTGTTTGAAAGCATATACTTTCAGATAAAAACTTCAAAAATTAAGTCATCCAAGTAAACGAAATTAAGCATTTACTGTGACTTTTCTTCAGTGGACACTAGAATAGTCGCGATCAATGGGCCTACTTTGGGCTTCATTACCAGGTATTGATGAAACCGGGAGGAAGAAAGGTTGGAGAGTAAATCTATATATATAAAATTGCTTGGGCTGACTGATTCATCAACGCAGAGCCAAATCCACAGGGGCTTGAGACTTGAAATTTTGACAATCGATGCATTTTATGACGTAAGCACCCACTAAGGAAGGATTGTTATACATATTTTTTGTTAGAAAAAATAAACACGCAATTTAGATTTTTTCAAATCTAACAACTAAGAGGGTGATATAAAGTTGAAAGAGTATGTAGGGTAGAAAGTTTGTATGGGAGGTCCGTCATTTTTAAAACGATAGCGTGTAATTTTGTGTGCAAACTTCTGGTTAGAAATAAAACAAATACGTGTTTTAGCGATTTCTAAAATCTACCGTTTAAAAGGGTGAAATAGGAGTTGAAAGTTTTTATGCGAAGTGAAATTTCATAAACTAGCTTCTAATTAGAAATGAGTGATCATATATTTACGCGTTTTTGGAAATAGGGGTTGTATTTTTATATAGAAAGTCCGTCATTACGCAAGAGCGAAGCCGCCAACTGCTAGCTTATACATATAATAACTTTGATTATAAATCCCAGAATAACTAATAGTACCTAGTACGGTTTAATTCAAAGAGCAGACGATGAGTACGTTCTTCAGTGTTTACACGATTTAATATTTTTCACTGTAAGCCCGCATTTGTGATAACCTGTTTTCACGCAGTTCACTACTTTCTCTTGAATTGGCCTTGGACCGAGATTCCCTACTTTGAGATAGACGTTTCTCCATTTCTTCGCTAGTTGTGGAGTACTGCTCACATCTCTGGGCCGGAGCGCCAAACTATCAGCTTGATCCACTTGACTCCCTACAGAGACGAGCTGTTCAAATCGTCGATGAAGATCGGGAGATCTCACGGCTAGACTAGAGTCGCTGCAGCAGCGGAGAGACTTTAGTTCTCTCTGCGTATTTTACCGACTCTTTCACGGGGAGTGCTCCGAAGAATTGTTTAATTTGGTACCAGGGTCACCCTTCTACCAACGTACCACTCGCCGACGCAGTAGAGTTCACCCGTACTACCTGGAAGCGTTCTCATCTAGTACGGTGCGCTTCCAGCGATCTTTTTTACCACGTACTTGTAGGCTCTGGAATAAACTACCTACTGCGGTGTTTCCCGAGCGCTATGACTTGTCCTTCTTCAAACGAGGTTTAAAGAGAGCATTACTTTCACGGTAGGCAGCGGCTTTGCTGTGTATACCCTGATATTAGCGAAGTTTATGAGCAGTGGTTACCGTTTACCATCAGATGGGCCGTTTGCTCGTCTGCCACTAGCAGCAATAAAAAAATAGTTTTATTTAAACGGCGCTGTCTCATATGGGCAGCGCGTTTAGTAGGTCTACCCATCTTTGATCGAGAGGAGAAATGCCTGCGTCACGGTTAGGTTGACTCAGATACTCACCGGACACGGATGTTTTGGCGAGTATTTGAACTGAATCGGCCGCGAGGCGACGCCGGCATGCCACCAATGTGGCAGTGACCTGGACTCTGCCCAGCATACGCTCTCTGAGTGTCCTGCATGGGAAACCGAGCGGCGAGACTTGGTCTCTGTTATCGGAGCCGATCTTTCTCCGCAGGCCGTCGTCCAGGCCATGTTGGCGGAAGACGTCTGGTGGGATGCTGTGGTCTCCTTCTGCGAAGCGGTCATGCTCCAGAAGGAGGCCGCCGAGCGGTATCGCAAGAGAGCCGATCCTGCTCGCAGACGCAGGCGGCGTCGTGGTGGTGGCAATGGCCGCTAGCCCAAGATCTTCCTTAGGCCCGTGGGCAATCAGAGATGGCAATCTGGCTGCCCGACCACGAACGACCCCGAGAAGACAGCGGTCTTGGATAGCCGAGGAACCACTGTACTCGCACAGTTTGAGGCGCTACCTCATACTGTGCGAGTGGGGAAGACACTTCCAGAGACTGAGCCCTACTTACGGGACAAGCGTAACGGGACCCAGGAGCAGCAAACCCGCGTTCTCTGTATCCCATTCTTTGCCCGCCACGCGGAGAGGCACTCAGCAAAAGAGTTTCCCTAGTAAAAAAAAAGTCTAAGTACCCATCTTTAATTTCGATAAATCGGATAACTGCAGAAAGGAAAATTCACTAAAAAACAGGAAATAAAAAAATTTTAACAAAAAATAACCGCCTCCAAAATCTGAAAAATGTGTGAAAATAGCACTTAAAAGTAAAAAATAAATTCCGTTATTTTTACTTCAATTTACTCATCTGAATATTATATACTTGTACGAATAATACGTATCTACCACTTAATTGACATACCTGACACAATACATATTTTTATATAACTAACGAACTAAATTAAATACCTATCACCAGAAATCAGATAAGTATATTATATTTTTGGACTAAGTACTTAGAAAAAAATATTTTATTAGGACTATAATATACAATTATACTTTTTTTTGGAGTCGGTGCCAGCCAAACATTTTAGTAAATAATTTCTTGATAATGTACAAAATATATGAAAAGCTGTATTGATACGATAATTTAGCAAAACTTCATCAAACTTGTAATTTACAAATGACGAGAAATCTAATCAACAAATATATAAATCAAATTTTGGGAAGTTTTCTATAACATAGTCCAAAAATATAATATACTTATCTGATTTCTGGTGATAGGTATTTAATTTAGTTCGTTAGTTATATAAAAATATGTATTGTGTCAGGTATGTCAATTAAGTGGTAGATACGTATTATTCGTACAAGTATACACCACTATTTTTTAATTAGTACAAAAACTTTAAGGACATATTAGCGAAGACATTATTATCATATATGTGACATAAGAATTTCATAATATCTATAAATAGCCAAGTTATAATCATTTCATTTTTTATTTGTTTTTTGTAGAAAATCTCACCTTAATCATAGACATATTTTACAATCCATTCACTACTTCATTGATAGAACTTACTTTCCGTCCTACTCTTACGCATTCTTTCCGTCGCACTTATTGATGTAGGTAGCCTTAGACAATAAAATAATCAGTGTAGGTAGTTACTTTTTAATTTTCTTAATTCTACCCTCTCCTTCATAGTTTATCCGGGCTTAGGACCGGCAAAATTTACCGTTTTACAAGTAATTTAATACAAAGGTATGTAATTAGAAAGCAAACACATATTAAAATAAAAAAAGTATTCTGTAATAAAAGAAAAGAGTAATTTTGGCGTATTTATGAAGTTAGAATCATCTGCTATTTACAAATTATTTTATTATCATCATGTCAGCCTAGAGACGGCCACTGCTGGACATAGGCCTCCCTCAAGGTTCTCCACACAGACCGATTTTGAGCCGCCCGCCTCAAATTATTATTTACTTAAGTAGGTATTATTTACTAAACTTACAAGTATTTCCGTTGTCCTGTTTCCATTGTCAATACACAGATCACAGTCTTTTCACTACACCGATTTACACTAACCGGCTTATTTTTGTACACTCACAAAATTATGTCCATGGGTACACAGCTGCACTCGCGATTCCTCCACTCAAAAAGTACGCACGAAGCATAGCTACATACTCCCGTGATATTATGAACTGATAAGCCATCGCGTCGGTAAAACGTAGACAAACAATTAACTGTTGCAGCGAAAACAATCGATACGCTCACGGCCGCTAGCAATTTAGTACTGTTTGTAGCATCGAAGCGCGGCGCGCGCGCAGAGGGACAGGGGGGAATTTATCAATGGAATAGTTTACAACTGTTACTAGTTATGCATTAACCAATTATTACGTATTTTTGTGGACAGTTTTGAGACAGTTTTGCGACTTAGTGTTTTTATTTTTTAACTACATAAATATGATCAGTTAAAGATACTTAGTGCCCCGTTAATTTTTTTGTACTAATAAAAAAATAGTGGTGTATAATATTCAGTTGAATAGGTGATGTTTATAAGTAAATTGAAGTAAAAATAACGGAATTTATTTTTTACTTTTTAGTGCTATTTTCACACATTTTTCAGATTTTGGAGTCGGTAATTTTTTGTTAAATTGTTTTTATTATTTCTGTGTTTGGCGTTTTATTATTTATTTTTTGTTGTGTTTTATTTGGTACGTACAATTCCGAAAACAACAAAAAAGATAGCTTTAAGCTCTCAAAGGCGTGCATTAGTAATCTTTTTCAAGACATACTTTAAACGAGAGCGTGCAAACGGGGTCCGGGTAATACCGATTGACAGGATTGTGGACAGAGTTGCGGCAGCTCTGGACATCGGCAAGGCTACAGTTTCTCGAATAACCAAACAAAATTTGGAGAAACTGGTTTTGAAGACAAGAAGCTGTCTAATCCGAAGAAACGTGAGCGTAAAGCTTCAATAACTGCCATATATAGTTTCGATGTGGTGAGGATCCGAAACCATATTATTTATGGTTATTATGAGCGAAATGAGTTCCCTACATTGATAAAATTAATCAAATCACTAAAAGAGGCGGAGGTGTTACATCATTATGGGATATACTTATTGCAGCTCCAGCTAAATCCCACAAAGTGGGATTTAGCTGGAGCTGCAATAAGTACAGGAAAAAGGAAGGAAAGGAGTAAAAGGAAAAAGTTAATCCTCATCATCAGCCTTTAACAGTCCACTGCTGGACTAGGCCTCTCCTTTGAAAGAAGGAATTGGCTTACTATACCACGCTGTGCTGTTCTCTGCATAATATGCTCTCTCTGTCGGCTCTTACGACACCCATGGGATGATATGGGGTGGTGACAATCCGTATTCTTAATCCGTCACCATACGGACTAAAAAAAAGTTAATAAAAGGAAAATAATAATGGAAAGGGGCGACATTGCGCTTGTGCGAGTTACATTTTTAGAGGCTGCAAAACAAATTCAAAATTGGGACAATGTAATATTCCTCAATGAGACTTGGCTGAACGTCAATCACACTGTGGGTAAAATATGGACAGACGATACCGCTCATTCCTCTACCAAAGTACCAGAGGGCAAAGGCGAGAGCCTTATCATATGTCACGCCGGGAACGCAAAAGGATTTAGACCTCAAGCTCTTCTTGCCTTTAAATAAAATAAAACAGGAGACTATCATGAGGAGATGAATTGCGATAAATTTAGAAGATCTAAAATCGGTAGCTACGACTCCATGTCCTTTGCCAATTAACTCGATATTTATAAATAATCGCTTAAATTTCCGTAGGTTACATCACTATAATTGTCAGTCATGAACTGTCATGCATATCATTATACAGCGAAAATACTATAACATAATAGCAATTAAAAAGTAAGTTGAAATGTTTGTCGATAACGGCCAGCAAATAAAATTACAGTAATTGGGTACTGAACTGCACATACATTGTATCATATGTTATCATGTGAATGTGAAAGTGTTTATGTTCTAATTACTTAATGACAGAGCTATGAAATAAGGGCATTTCTAATGGCATGTTGTTGATGTTGTGTGCAGTTCAATGGAAATGACAACGTAGGTAACATAAGGTGAGAAAAATGAGTCTACTCTTGAGAAAATGGTTTCCTACTTGGACATAAGATGAATAGAAGGCAGAATAAAACTTTTCAATATATGGGGTATTGAACTATTGATTGTATTCCCCTAAAGGTTTTCGACATCACTTAACGATTCTTGTCCTGAGGAACGGAACCGACAGCTTTACGTGCCCTCCGAAGCACGGTAGGCTGTAGTGTAAATGCCACACGCGGTCACCCGTCCAACTGGTGACCTGTATAAGGTTTACTTAACCTTGCCGACCTATTACGAACGACTAGCCAAATCACGGTATGAGTGCTACTGTAAGTATAAAGTAGTACCAGGCGTCCTTCACTCGGCCGTACCTACAGCGATAGGTGCCTACACTTTGGCGCGGCTTCCAAGTCCGCGTCGTTAGTCGGCTGTCATGGTTGTCACCGCTAGCTTTTGCTATTAAATTTGCTAATAACGTGAATTTTAATAGTGAACAACAAAAATGTCTCATCACAAGTCTGGTGCAAAGTATTGCTCATTTCACGGATGTGTGTCGAAAAAGGGAAATAAAAGTGTGTCATTTTTTACATTACCTACAGATGCGGAAAGGTAAGCTAAACTAATTAATACCAAATTTTATTAATAGGTGTTGATTATTTCTGATTTAATGATGTTGACAATCGTACAGAATCCTTGTTTTATGGTTGGATGTTCGAAAAGATAGGTAGTTTTTAAAAGAATTGTTACGCGGTAAATACTTCATAGTTACAAATAAGTATTAGATAATTACGAGGGCAACTTGAAAATTTGTTTTTTCGTTTGTTGAGATATCCCTCAGAACAGAAAAAACATAGAAATGGTATGCACCCAAATAACTATCGGAACCGCTGTCGCCAAACTCACACAAGTAAACCGATAATCATATATTGCACTACAAAGAAACAATTCGTTTGATTCGTAGTTTAAGTTTATTCAAAACTAGACTATTTCACAGATTTGGAAATAAACCCTGCTGACCTACAAATAAGATTTATTTTGCTTTAGCAGTAGAACGTATTTACGATCTATAGTCATACTAGATTCGATTTACGAGTCAATTCCGCTACTCAACCATAGATGGCGGTATTCTAAGTTGTAGCAATTCTAATCTTAATTACATTAGGCATATGGTTGAAATTTGCGTGATCGGTCTGTTTCTGCTTCTACTCGGTTAGGGCCGTACCACGTAGCACATTGGATTACTTTATCGATATCGATAGATGATGCGATATTTTGTTCATATAATAAGTGTATTTATCAATTAAATTTTATATTTAGCCAGTCAATGTTCATACAAATTAATAACATGTAACACGTGTGTTGTTAAGTAGCATAACAAATATTTTGAATACTTATTGACAGTGATGAAAATAAAACATGATTACTTACTTGATAAAAAAACTTAACAATTTTCATTGATGGAAGCGCAGCAGGTTTCGTATATCTATAGCCTTTACTTGATATTATAAAATCGTCTTTTAAAAAATGCTTAGAGCATATCGTGCTTGATTTGGTTGGCATCCAATTAACTCTACCTGTTGCATCTATCCATTTTTCTTTGATGCTTGCATCTTTAGGAAATCAAAAAATATTTTAAATTATGTTAAGAGGACCTACTAATGCTTATTTAGTGATCAATGCAACGTTAGTTTAACATTGCATTGATCACTAAATTGATAAATTATACTTACTATTCACTACATTGATAAATTATAGTTACTATTCAAAACATAGATTATATTTTTGCAACAAAGTATCTATTAGATTGAAGCTAATACACCTCTTAAAATAAATTACGTGAGTGAATAAAGCCGACCTTATACTTGGATTGTAATGTAATACTAAATAATAACATATAATAATATTCGTAACATAATTATGCTACTACATACACACAACACCACCTAAGCAGAGCTTGTACTATGGGTACTAGACAATGGATAAACATACATATATACTTTCTTTTTTAAATACGTAGGTACCTAGGTACATATTACATTGTTCATAGAAACACCCACCCAAATAAACAATTTATTAAAATAAACATTTCGTAAATGTTTTATTTTCGTGTTTCGATATCAATCGATAATTTCAATATTCGACTTGACCACATCACTAAATGAGTAGCGCGGCATTTTCGAGAATGTTCTATTGAATAGAATCAATCCAAAATAAACTTTATCTTCGATATATAAGGTGCATTTTTACTGACCGTTCTATTAAATATTATTTAATTGAAACAAATTAAGACTTTTATTGAAAACAATGAAAATTGTACTAACCGATGGTACGAAACACCTCCATTTTTAATATTTTTTCGCCTGCTATCATTTTTGCACTCCAAAACGGCACAAAACGGCATAGTTATAGAAATGAAACTGTGTCACGAAACGAGCAATTCGACGCGATGTAAGAACGTGACTGGGGCCAGTTAAGCGTTACAACGCTTAATTGTGACACGCGTGCCACGCCTACTTACCATTTCCAGTGTAATATTTTCTCTTCCGTGAGATATCCCAACGATTATGGTGTCAAATTAAAGATCTACCTAGTTCAAAAACCATTTTATTGGTTTGAATTATAGTTGCAAAACTTCTGAAAAATTCGGAATAATTCCGGAATACTTCTGGGAAAGTTTCTTTAAGTCAGAATTATTCAAAACGAATTTAATTAATATTTTTATTTTATTTTGCTGAAAAATCGTATTTTGCATCGATCGTCGATCGCCGCCGCCCCCTCTGTACGCCGGCCGGTGCCGCCGCGCTGGCGCCGCGCCGCGCGCGCCCGTCCCGACTGCCACGAGTCGTGCGTGCAGGCGATGGCGGTGCGGGGTGCGGTAAGAGGGGAGATGCTCCCCGGAGAAGTTTTCCCCCCCGCGAGAAAGATTCGTACCCCGCAATCGAATGTTTCCGCCGAATATTTCGCCCGAATAATTCAATGGGAATAAACGTGTTTGTGTGTGGTGTGGTGGGTTTTTATTATAAATGGGATTGAATAAGTATATGATGGATGTTTTTATAGGTAGATATGTTAGCCTGCGATTAACAGGATTTTTATACTTTTGTGTTTAGGTAGGTACCTGCCTATTTCGAAATCGAATGCTATTTTTATAAATGTTAGTTGTGGAATAAAAAACCAGGCCTAGCATATTTGTTTTGTTTTTTGAAAAAGGGTTACCTACCTATGTTTTTGGTTAGTTTGTATGTAGTTCTGTACGCATCGCGAGTATTCGCGGGTCGCATAGGTAGGTATTAATCATTACCTACCTACCTAACGCGTGTAATAGCCCAGTCAATAAAAACAAATAAAGGTAAACCTTGCAAGCAAACAAAGATAATATAATTAACAACTTCCAAGCGCGAAATAGTTAGTAAGGTCGATTTTGCTGGTTTTTTTTAACAGTTGAAATATTCCCAAAGTTTCGAAATATTTCGGAATAATTCCGAAGTATTCGACGGGAATGATTCGGAATTTTTCCCGCCAGCATCTATAGTTTGAATCATGTTAATCGGTCAACGTGTTTTTTATTTTTATTTATTTACAACATAATAACAATACACAATTCAATTATACTTGTGATGCAAACACAAACTAATTCGAGTTTTACCGTGCATCCTAACGTGATCGACGGCGGAGTAGCCATGTGTGACCATGCTTTTATCACAATAAACAAGAAATCCACACAAATCATAGAATTCACATGACGATGATAGTTACATTATACGATTTTTTCTGTATCGCACATAATGTCATAAATGTAAGGTAGTTGCAAACTGTTCTCGACGAGCGTTGAGCTCACGTCACCGCACTGGGTGTCCCTTGCATGAAGTTGCTGTTTACGTGGGTATATATAGAATGTTCCGTATTGAGTGTGATTCATTTAATTCGAATATATAATTGTATTGAATAAATAAAAAAGATGCTAAAAATGTATAATATATATTTTTGCCGGGTATGGTAAAAGCTATACCTACTGGGTCTGTACAATATTATACTCTATTATGAATATGAATTTTGTATTGATTGGGCAATGATGATTTCTTGTAAAGTTACACTTATCATATCAAACGGGTATAATATGACGTAACCAAAAATAGGAATATAAGGAAATAATAGGAAATAACTAAGAAATAGTATAGGGAAAATGTAAACGACCAGAATATTTGTGGTTTTTGTTCTAGCGAAAAGACGAAAAATACTTGACGAAAAATACTTTCTAAGAATTCGTCAAGCCAACTTGAAGTAAGTCATCAAAAATATCACTAACCATTAAACAAGGATATATCTAGGTTTGTTTTAATTTAGTAAAATTTACCGTGTAACCATACGCATTAAGCATAGGATAATTATTTATTATTAGGTGGTCAAGTAGGTAGATATACAGCATATAGTAGCAGTGGCAAGTCGACAACCCTAGCGCGACAGCTAGTGCGTCACTCCGCGCTAGACAGCTTGTAAGGATATGCCTTCGCCGATCCATATTAAGACAGTCGTTACGATAATACGTCACGTTTTGCTTACTAATTCTAAGTATTGCAGTAATAAGTAAACCACTTTTATGTAATGTGCTTTTGAGACATTAATAAACTGGACTTCAGAATGAACACTTGTTTCCATAATTTTCCTAACGTCATGAGTATACTACAAGCTATGACAGCGTTATGTGTTAGAAAAGAGCGGGAACAGTTAGGTGAATATCACGGTAGGCACTGAGTGCTTATGCGAGCTGAATTGCACTTTGTTGCTTAGTAGCAAGAGTCGCAATTTCTTTAAACTGGTTTGCGAAGTGATGCTTCTGTACGTAAGTACTATCTATTCTGTGGTAGTACCTATTCATTGATCTACTATGAAATTTAGCGTCCCGAGCCGTACCTAGCACATCGGGTCCTGTCTCCAGACCTCTGAAAGTTAAGCCACCTAGCAACACTAACAACAACATACCTGTGTTCCTCTCGCACTTCCTGCACAGCGAGGTGGGCATGTACTTCATGCAGAAGAACTTGAGCGACTCGAAGCAGTAGAAGGAGAAGCCGGCGTACGGGACCATGCCGCACAACGTCGGCACGAACCCGCGGTACAGCGCGCGGATACCGCCCTCCTGCAATACAAGTTATGTGGACTATCAAACTCGTGCTCATATATATCCATACACTCACCTCTTGTCTCGCAGGGGTAAGCAAGGACAACAGAACGCCACTTGCTTCTGTCCTTACAAACCTCACAGGTTTCCTCTACATTCATTACCTACTGAATAGATTAGTTTTTCAAAGCATCCCCAATTTGTTCGACGAATATCCTACAGGAGTCGTATAGGTCTTCCGCGACCGGTGCCGACACACTTGTGCTCATATTGAAAAAAAAATATTTTTTATTACCACTATGGAAATGGATCCTGTCCCGCAGGGGACTTTAACCCCTTACCGCATGTATTTTTATTTTTTTGCAACAAAAATATATGTGATAGTCTGTTATACGTAGTCTCAAGTTAGTTCAGACAAATTTTTGAATTCCTATTACTTTTCGAAATATTAAAAAAAACGTATAAATCCCATATATGGCATAATATGCATTATAGGCGACTAAAACCAATTTGCCATAAATGGCATTCTATGCAATGAAGACAAGGCTACTGTACGAAAGTGCCATATTTGGCACTATATGCTCTAAGAGCAGTTTTAAACAAATCGCCCAATAGTGACATAACGTTTTATTTAGAAAATGAAACATGAAATTAATCACTACTAAAGTAGATTTATTAATTATTGAGATCATTTATCATTCAGGCACATTTTCAGTTAATAACTAAGAAAATTCTCTAATCATGTGACATACTCGTACATCATATACCATCACGGAAGATGAAACAATTTGAAACAATATCTGTCTTTGTTGAGACAAAGGTGTATGTTATATGTGTATGTAAAAATAACGACATTTCGTCTCGTAGAAGACCAACTAGGTTCATAGTTTTGATCATCCGGATCACCACACAATAGTTCATCATCGTCTTCGCTATCATTTGGTACCTATATCAAGCCCGTAAAACCGAATTAGGATACTTTTCTCTGAAAAAAATTAAAAAAATACTACACTGCATACATTGCCACATCTGGGGAAAATACAAAAATACGTCGAATGCATATATGAAAATAATGGCATAATTGTGACCTAGTTTATACAAGATCGACATTGCGCCTCAATCAGCATAAACCAAAATAATAATATGAACATTCCGAAGAAATGCTGACTGTAATATTGGCAAATGGTCATAGTTCTCTAGTAGGTATTGTAAAGTTGATATTAAGTTTGTAATTTATATATTGTACTTTTTCTGGTAGCAATATTTACATTGTTTAAATATGTTTGTGATGAGTATTGTTTAGATTAAAACTCGTAACTTAGTTCATAATGTGAGTGCCCTTAGCGCCTGTGGCACAGGTTTACCCTAGTACAGGCACCTTTAGATTTTACCTGAATTAATTAAATGTAAGAACTGTATGCATCATTGTGTTAAATGAAAAATAAATACATTATTATTATTATATTATTATATAATGCCAGATATGGAAAACTGATTTACTTGTTAATGCATATTATTCCATATCTGTCATGTTAAAGTTCGGCATGATTATTGATAAACTAATACTTTCTACTTACATATTTTTATTGTTTTGAGTCCTTCGATTAGTCTTCTTCGCGATACAAAATAATAATCTGTAGTAAAGTCGTCACAAGAACATACAAACAATTTTTAAAACTAGGCGTTACGTTTGACTTATTTCAACGGCTGACGACTGGTTTTGACAGGTTGTAGTTTGAATTCGCAGAATAATAGATGGCAGCAGTTGTATTTAATTTGAAGTTTATACGTTTCCTGATATGTCCGAATATGCAGTGAGGAGATAAATAACATACTTTTTGACTTCTAAACGATTTAAATTAAGTACCCATATCTGGGTATCAATGCGGTAAGGGGTTAAAATCATTCAATGAACAGACAGATTCCATATCTGTGACCGTCAAAACGGCCGGTCACCCCCCGGTTCGTGTCGGTCACCCGTGATCAGTACGGCAAGGCGCACCCGTATGATAGCGAGCGATTATACCTATAAGAGATTATTGCCTCATACCGTGCGGAACATAGTAGAGGCTTCGTGCGCGATGCCTGTGTACCAGTGCTCGCCGGTGATCTGGTAGGCGAGGCGCGACCGTATGATAGCGAGCGATTACAAGAGCACAGGTCAAGTTCTCTTACCGTGCGGAACATAGTGGAGGCAGCGTGCGCGATGCCCGTGTACCGGTGTTCACCGGTGATCTGAAAGGCGAGACGCGCCCGTATGGTGTCGAGCGGGTACGTCAGCGTCACCGCTGTCACGCCCGCACCCGCGCCCGCTATGAACTTGTCGCCGTGCTGCACGTATGGGATGTGCACTTTGCTCAGGTACTGGAAACAGACAATTGCGATTATGAGAAGAGTTATTTCGGTGCTAAACTTTAAAACTGGAAGAAGCGGATTTCTTATAATGGTTTGTTAAAGTTATGAGTTTTTTGTTATGACTAGAGGTAGTTTAGTAGAGCAGTAACTACCTAATAGTCTAGCGGAGAAACCAACGGACAATTTTGAAGTGTGCTCGGAGGTCAAACAGACGCCGCGTACCGTAATGACTTTTCGAAGTATGTGCGAATTTGGCTGTTAAATATCGCCCGCAAAACGGTAAAGGAAAAATCGTGAGGAAATGTGCATGTCTGTGAGATCTTCGCGATCGAATGTAGGTACCTAATATATATTTATTTATTTACTTTATAGTCTCACGCCTGTATCCCCGAAGGGGTAGGCAGAGGTGTAATATTACACCCACATTTCACCATGAATTTTTAGGTCTCACGTAATAGGGGGCGAGCCTATTGCCGTACCGGGTACATTACCAGACTCCGTGCTGCTACTGAGAATTTCCTAACGGAAAATCCCAATAACACTTTGCCCGACCCGGCAATCGAACCACACGCACATTTATGCCGCGAGACCAACGAGGCAGTCTACGTGTAACCTAATAGAAGAATAATAATACGTTACACACAAAAAAATGGGCTGACTGTAGCTCCACATGATTGTAATCCAATTTAGCAGTAATCAAGTACCTATACCTACATAACAATCTATAAATGATACGTATCAAAGATTAGTATGTACTTCATTTGGCCTATTAATTAACTATTCTACGCACGGCGCCTATTTACATACTATGTACTAAACTCACACTCCGCCCCGGAATAGCTATAAAAGTATATTACGTGCAACATTCCTAAGCCATCTGATTGTTATTCCATGTGTTCGCTCCTAGACGCCGAACAAACAATCTACGTGTGTTTATTTTACCTGCCGTACCTATCGAAAACATCTTTATGGATTGTGTATATTTACCATACGTGAAAAGTATTCCGAAAATAGGAATGTCTGTGTCGTTTGGGTTTTTGAGGACGATCCCGAGATGCTAGACAGTTAAAGCGTTTTACTGTAATTTTGGTGGAAATTCGGCGTTTAAAATGTGTCGAGCAATTCAGCTATAAGACTTATGTCGTGTGGTTCGTGAGAACTAATGATTAAAATGTAGGTACCTGCAATATCGGAGCAAGAGTGATCTATTGCGCCGAATATACATGATCTATGTATATAGGTAGACGACATAGTATCAATTTAGCTGACTAATGACACTGGTATTTTTATGGCTTGAGGTACCAGCCCTGTTTCTGTTCTTGTTTGACTTCACGGAATAATTAGTTCTACAGAAACTTGGCAAGTTCTCTACCAGTAAATGTTGAGAACATTGTACAGTTTTAAACAGCAATGTTGTTTGCACACAGTTCACACAAAATTGTGTGCAGTTTCGTTTCCCGCTGGAAACAAAACTGCACACAATTTTGTGTATTATATACGGCAAAAGGCTCGCCCCTTATTACGTGGGACTAAAGTATATCTGGCGAAAAGTGGGTGTAGAAATACACCTCTGCCTACCTCTTCGGGGTTATAGGCGTGAGACTATGTATGTATGTATACAGTATGTATGAATTAAACGTAGCATTAGACTAGAAATCATCTCAACTTAGCGAAATCGCAACATAGATAGTCATATATAAATTAACCTATATTTTCAATATTTGCATTTTAAAGTCTACAAGGTTGAAACGCTATTGCGCGGAGTATTTCAAATAGTATATGATTCTGAGAAATGCATATGCATTACAACTTGGTAAGCGGTAAAAATAGCACATTATTTATCTTTCTAAAAAACAGATTCTTAGTTGGATGAAACCCAAGCAGAATCACGAAATTATGAAACTTTCCCAATTAATAATAAGCAGGTATAAATTAAAATTTTGACCAAAAACGGATTCCAATCGCATTCCTCAAGCTGCGATGGGACCAAACGAGAAGACAGTATATCCTCACAAACAAAAAATCCAAACCGGTTTATCGACGGATTTCGGAGTCAGCAAACATAAAAAAACAACCGAATTGAGAACCACCCCTTTTTCGAAGTCGTTTGAAATCAAATTAAAAGTTCAAAGAAGTGTCTTCGCTAATTTGAAATTAACAAAACATTTACATTTGGTCGCTACGATGAGCGCCGATGGGTTGATTGTTAGTTACACGTAAAGGTAGGATGTATACCGTTGCGTCTTCCGCGTGGCTGACTTGGCTGAGTGGGTCAGCGCTCGCGGATGGCAAAGGCCGCGCCTGCGCACTCTCTCTTTCATAAGGTCACCGTGCGTTTTGTTTTCATTCGACATCGCACACTTGATCGACGACGATATTAATCACTCGAACCTCTGATGACATTCGTAAGAGTAATTGTTGCAAAAAAAATGGCATTGGTCGCGTGGCGCAAATATTTGCAAAATTTGAGGAATTTTTTTACTAATATCCTTGGACATTTTTTATGTAATGGATGGAAAAGGAAAAGGACGTCATACAATTAAAATAAAAGAAAGGACGACATTATTTTCCTTGTCACACGCGACGCAATACAATAACATAATGATAGATATATCAAAAGAAGATCGAAAACGTCGACAGTGCTGGATTGGGCCGATGATGGATTGAGTCTTGGCTGTGCGATACCTATATTTTGTTAGATAAAATATGTAATCCGCAATACTAATTCGGCGTTTAGAAAAATATTGCTTCGCTGCGGGGCTCAACCCTCACAACAGTCACAGCTACAAATGAATAGGTAACTAAAGGTAATTCATCGATTTAAATGAGTACTCATGAACGAACGATTTTAATTTAACGCCAGTACTTACGTCATATTCATTCCAATATTTTATCTGTAGCATTAGCACAGATTAGTTAAAGGTTAGATATCAGTTGACCGAACCGTGTTATCACCCGGTGGATCTAATTGATATCGCTTAGTTAATATTTGATTTAGGCGATAAACTCAGAGACACGATATTTGCGACTAATCCGCTAATCATGTATGTTTACTATTGCTTTCAATAAAACATGCGCGCATTATTTACAATGTTTTATGTACCTACCTAATTGATAGCGTTGTGTTTACTAATTAATTAGGATTATTAAACTGACTTTTGAAAATAGTATCCTCTTGGGTTTACGCGAATGTTACGCGTTGAAATTAAACTACGGTTTACGGATTCTATCGCGATATATTGGTTTTGAAAATAGCTTGAATAGCTCTTGCCAGCTCATAGTCGAATAAATAGGTATCCGTATCGGACACATTTCCAGACTCCGTGCTGCTACTGAGAATTTCGTGACAGAAAAACCTAATAACACTGCCCGACCCAGGAATCGAACCCGGTACCTCCCGATCCTACGCGCACATTTATGCCGCGAGACCAACGAGGCAGTCGTATAGGGTTTGATGTCGAGTTTTCCGTCTCTACGCAAAGATGGTATTTGCATCGTGTTATCCCTTAGTCGCCTCTTACGACACCCACGAGAAGATAGGGATGGTGACACTTGTATTCTATGCCGTCAGCCACACGGCTTAATTCATTTTTGATAAACCTAGGGTTTAGTCTAATAACGATTTCTTCAACGATGAGTATGGTTTACCTTTTTTGCTATTTAGTCCTTATGCGGAACTAGTATATAAAGTATGCTGATGGAACAGACAAGTACCTACCTACTGACTTCCGTTTATAAAATTACGGAACTTAAAAGCCCTTTAAAGGTTGAGATTAAATCTCTTAACTTAACATTTTTTTTGCCATAATTTAAGATCGTACTTAAGATCACATACATAATGTCATGGCATTATTTATTCCAATTTTAACCATCAGTTTTAAAGAGCATACAAATTGCTTTCTTAAAAAATTGCTGCCTAACATTGACTTGTTAAGGTTGTGTATTCTTTGAAATATTCATGTTAAATAATGGAATTTTTGACAAGTAATATAAAATAGTAGCTGGAGACGGTGAAGCGCGAATTGCTGTTCTTTCTGTAAACATATTGACTGAAGATATACCTAATTATGATCGAGATAAATGTGCTTTTAGTGTGTATTGATCAAGTTCGAGCCTCATGTGGTCGTAAATTTAATTAACCTTATTCTCCTCTTTTAATTAGTAATATGACTTAGTGTTCGCATAATAATTATATTTATAATTATATTTTCGCAGTTAGGTACATATGGAACCATCTTTTGGGAAGGAAAACATTATGGGGAAACCTGCATGTCTAAGAGGTTGCTGTAATGTTGTCGAAAGAAGAAATTGAAAAAAAAGTTTACTAACTTGAACTTGGCCAGAGTGCTCAACTGTGGTCTTACCCTTCTCATAGTGAGAAGCGGTCCGTGCTCATCAGTGGGACAGTTGGTATAAAGACGAGACTGAATGGTACGTTTTTCTTTCAAAAATCACGGCTTTCCCTAGAGAACGAGATGCACTTTGTTCACCTACATCAAAGCAGCGTAGAGTTACATCTAGGAGTCCATTGGCAGTAGGAAAATCCCCTCGAAGTCCTCGAACCGAAACAGAATGCGTAAGCGCAGGCGCGCACTGGTGATGAAATACATACGCAGAGGCTGCTGGCTGTTTGCGGCCATGTGCGCGCACTGATATATATTTCCATACAATGCATGTATTTCGTTGGCCGCCGACACCTGGCCGCTGCGACCTGGCCGCTTGTGCGCGCCTGGGCTAATACATTTCCTCACGCAATTATACACTCACATTTTGTTTCATTTCACATATATTATTAAAGGGCGATTTTTTATCGTCTTAAGCAGGGTTACTCGAGCTGAATCCCGGAACCCTTCGCTATCTCCTTGGACCTCCTACTGTTGTAGCCTACCTAGTACCTACCTACTGTGGGGTTCATGGACCACAGATTGAGTAACGCTGGTGTACAATACACTTTGTCAACAGTCCAGCTAATGAATAGAAGAAGAAAACTAAACAATGTTTTTACATAGATTCTAAGCGGCTGCAATTAACGAAGCAATATACCTATGTAATAGCTCTGTCGCTCTAGCGCCGATTTCAATGTTCGACCAATCCACGGATGTGGAGACCCGAGATACAGTGTGACATATTTTGTATGGAGCTTATGTCAAATATAAATCTCAAATTTAAAAACAAAATTTAGGTCGAATATTGAAAACTGGCCCAGAGCGTATATACCTATTCAGCGGCTAGTGGACCGGAATCGTCCTTCCAGGTATACGTATTTGAGAAAACTATTTTTCCTAGTAAGAACAGTTTTTAATAATAATAATAAAACCATTTTTCTCAGGTAGAAAAACCCAGATACATACCTTAAAGACTAACATAATTATATACAAAAATATTATAATTATTAAACGAAATGCGTGTTGTTGTTTAGACATTTTTCATGTAAGGCTGCGTGTTATTTCGTAACCTTCCATGAAAACGCCGATATACAACACCTTTCGGGCAAAACTCTTCCTTTAAGAAATTTTTATCCACGTTATCCACAATCCTGTGACGTCACCATTTACTAATAATAATATATGAGGCTTCAACATGACTTATATTTTATGAATGGTTAACGGTCAAATGGTTCATGGTTCTCCGAGATAAAGTAAAGAAGCTATGTTCATATGTGAACGTTTTTTATTATTAGTCCACAAAATACGCCCAAAATCCAAAAATTAAGCTAAATATATTTTTTTATATATTTTCGGCCAAAGCAATGCTATATTTTAGGCTTTTCGGCTTCTTTCAATTATTGAAGAAGAAAAAAAAAAGCGCCTTAGGAATAAATTCTGTGCCACGGGAGACTTTATGAATTCAACGTCTCCTCAACCAATGAAATCAAAGTACACCCACAATGTAATCATCAGCCCTTTAAACTGTCCCACTGATGGGCACGGGCCTATTCTCACTATGAGAAGGGTAAGGCCACAGTCCACCACGCTGGCCAAGTGCGGGTTGGCAGACTTCACATGTCTTTCGAGAACATTATGGAGAGCTCTCAGACATGCAGGTTTCCTCACGATGTTTTCCTTCACCGATTAGCAAGCGATAATCAACAATTTAATACGCACTTAACTTCGAAACGTCATTGGTACGAGCCGAGGATTCGAACCTGACACCCACTACGTAGCAGTCTGTCGGTTTCTCCACTCGGCAATCGCTGCTTCTTACAATGTATTAATGCAAGTGAAATCGCAGCGCAGTATCATAATAGCCTATAGGAAATGCAATACATAGCATGAGATGGACTGAATATCGCCTTAACAATACTTCAATCCATATAAGGCCTCAAGTCGGAATAAAATTATGCTCTTGTAAATTTCGTCCTTGTATTTAAGTAACAGGAAACTACAATGTGCACAAATATTTATCCTTGTCTTATGCAATGATAAAGACAGGGACGGATATACGGATAGTTTGTCTTCATGTAATTTTTTTTGTGTTCTCTTTATATAAACTAATGTTTTGTATTAGGAGGCAGTCGCTCAACGTGTAATATTAGTAGCTAAACCAATGGTTATGTAGTTTATTCTTATGAGTAAAAAACTACCTAAAGTGGGAAATGCTGCTCTAAAGTCTAAATAAAAATACCGTTCATTCATTTTATTACACTCAGTACCTACAATGCCAAAATTTCGTAGGTTCATTAAAAAGGACCGTTAGGCGTAGTGTCAACGGTCTATTAAACCACAAACAACTTAGCACATACCACAACGGTATGTAAGTTAATGAATATGGCACATAGAGTAAGTTACTGTCTGAGTTTGAGTAATTTTTAACTACTTAAAAAAAACGAGGTATTTGTGACTGAAGTAAAACTTTTTGGCTAGACTCACTTTAGGAGCAAGTTTTTGCACTACGAATCAATTGCTCATCATCCGCTTGCCCTTGTCGCAATTTGTTGGGTTTTATATGTTTTGCTTTCATACTACTCATTCTCGTGTGGTTGACGGCATAGAATACAAGTGTCACCACCCTGACCACCCCCTATCTTCCCGTGGGTGTCGTAAGAGGCGACTAGGGGATAACACGATGCAAATACCATCTTTGCGTAGAGACGGAAAACTCGACATCAAACCCTATACGACTGCCTCGTTGGTCTCGCGGCATAAATGTGCGCGTGGGATGCGGAGGTCCCGGGTTCGATTCCTGGGTCGGGCAGTGTTATTGGGTTTTTCTGTCACGAAATTCTCAGTAGCAGCACGGAGTCTGGAAATGTGCCCGGTACGGCAATAGGCTCGCCCCTTATTACGTGGGACTAAAGTATATCTGGCGAAAAGTGGGTGTAGAAATACACCTCTGCCTACCCCTTCGGGGATAAAAGGCGTGACGTTATGTATGTATGTATGTACTACTCTGTCACTCGTTATCCGATTGTTTACCACTTTCTTTTTCATATCCATCCTGTCACAGTCCATCTAGCTTTTCGTCCCTTTATCATCACATACATCATTCACTTACCTTCCTACACATCATATCTTTGCGTAATACCAGTACCGGCCAAGCGATTTCCTTTCACATTCTCGTCTATGGACGCTACTTTCAGCCTCTTTGGATACGTAATTTCTTCTAAACATAATTGTAAACATATCTAACATACTTAGCCAACTCATATTCCTCATACATACATACATATACTCACGCCTTTTTTCCGTCGCCGCGTAGGCACTGTAGGCAGAGACAACGGAACGCCTCTTGCATCTATCCTTACAAACCTCACGCGCTTCCTCTACATTCATTGCTCTGTTCATACATGCTCGCCGATTCCGGGTGCTTCGGACCTTGCCATTTTTTAAGATGTCCCCAATCTTCTATATGCCTCAACATTTACTATTTCGCAAAATGTACACAGAAGAAGGCAATCTCATTAAATTCGACTTATCTTTGAAGGGTTTACACTTTACAGACTCGAGACGACTATTTTATTAAACAGCCATCTACACAGATGCAAATCCCGTCACAGCCGATTCAGTAAACTCAAAGATACAGTAAAGGTAATCGAATATATGCTTATGCACATTGTAGATACACAACCAAATTATAAATTTGATTCTGTCTGACACTGATGAATATTTATTTTGTTGTTGTTTCGTATCACAGCTGACATTATCTAAGATGTTAAGCTGAGATTACCAAATAATGACGAAACGTTCAAAATATCCAAACAGCGATGGCAGAATCAATAATGACTTTGTCATCACACACGTGGTACCTTTTTAGATCCTATCGATACATATCTATATGTGAACAGTCACTGGTCATCGGTCTAACACAACCAAAGTGACAAAACTGTCCTAAAAGTCGACGAAATGTCAACAGATCAAGCTATTACATATCACAATGGTATTGCACCTGTTCTCCGCACGAGGTCCCATATTGGTCAATTTCAAAATCTGTCACCGGTGCGAGAGGACGGGCGCGGACGTGTGCCAGTTAACGGTCGGCGGCCTGACGAGAACACCGGTTTCAACGAAAGTGAACCCCACACACACATGAGTAACAGACGTAGCTGTGATGAGAAAGAATTCCGTTGAGTCATTAGTCGGTGCGGAGATTTTGCAACGTGTAATACTTTGCCAATTTCCTGGTCAAAGGACATTCAAGATACACATACGCAAAGATGAGAGACAAATTCTGTGGGCAGAGGGTTCTTATGACATTTTTAAGCCATATTTTAGTGTGGTCTTAAACCTCCGGAGTGCTTCAGAAAGCCTATTATTGTCCGACTATTTGCCAATAGAATTCGGGCGATCAATGCCCCCTATTGGGGGACCAGATATAATAATTTCCTGGGTAGCACTGCGGGATACATCCCAATTTCTACTACAGTGGAACGAAAATATATAGTCAAAAGTATAATGCACATTTCTGCGACTGCGAAATCAAAAACAGCAAATCTAATGTGTCCACATAAAACCAAAGTATGTCTAAGAATATCCATAAATTGTCTAGCCGAGATCGATTGGATTTACTGGCAGACGTAAACAATCACATTTAAAGCTTAAGTATCTTGTATTGCTGAGTCGATAAAGAAACTTCACAGAGACGTAAAACGCTGATTCACATGTAATCTTATAATAAAAATAAAACTCAGATAAAAAAAATATCGAGTCAGTGTCGCAAACTCGCGATCAAATATATTTTTTTAAAGAGTAGAGCAAATGTTTTTCAATATTTTCATAAGTCCATTGCATTTTGCATGCGGATGAAAGGTGATGTGATTATTTCAAAAAACTTAATATAAAATACCCCTAATTTAATTAATAAGAGATTTTCCGTAGTAAGCGTCACCATCGCAACAAAAGGTAGCCTGTCTATATTCGGCTCCAAGCTGTAATGTATTTCTTTACTTAAAAGTTCGTCAAATTCGGTTCACGCGTTTTGAACTGAAACCGGATGATACATACACTTTTGCATTGTCAATATTAGTAAGAATTCGTGTGAGCCTTATGTCCCCCCACGTGATTACAGCACGCACGGTCGTGCTCTAATTCAAGTGGTCCCATGTGTTTACAGCACGCATGGTCGTGCTCTAAAAAAGTCGTCCTATTGGTCGCGGACTTTTTACGTTTTGTTTTACTTAAACCAAGAAACGAAAGTAGTAACTATTAGAATAGTTCATATTCTATGCAACTAAATCGTTTTAGAAGGGTGAGGGAAACGACACGTGCCAAAAAATATTGAAATATAATTATCTGTGTCTCAGTTGCGAAAGCGTCCGCCATTGTTGTTTTGTTCCGCGATCTTTATAATAAAAGTTGTCTTGTGGAAGAAACCGGTGAATATTTTATAAAGAAACTTATATAGATTTACTCAGAAATAAATAAATATTAATTATGAAGTGACATTATTCGTGACAGAGACAAGAAATACAGTGATAAAAGGCAAAAACTTTTAAGAACGGCTATTTCTACTCTTGAAACTTGCTATTTTCGTAATAGTTTTACGATAAATACTCTTTTAATAGTTATGAAAGACAAATTAAGTACCCAGATTATTTATCTGAAAACATATTTTAGCAATTAAATACTAGTTTTGTAGTACGTTTTCACTGTTATCGTGTTTCAAATGGTAAATAATTCACAGCCACAGTGTTCGCTACAGTAACATGGCGGCCCGGCACGGCAAACTTTTTGTTACGCGTTCGGATTATAATTTTTTTAGTGGTGTTAGATTCATTTGTTACAAATAAATAATGTATTGTGTGAAAACCTAAAGGTATATGTGATAATGTTTTTGTGTTAATGAACCAAACAAGTAATGAAATTCATTAATATGTGATGAAATGTTTGTGCGAACCAGTGAAAAATAACAAACTTCTAAGTTTGTAAGCTTGTTTTGCCGGAAAGGTGAGTATTTAGTAGTAATTTATTAGGGTTCCGTACCTCAAGGTAAAAAAAGGAACCCTTATAAGATCACTTTCTTGTCCGTCTGTCTGTCTGTCTGTCTGTCTGTCGGTCTGTCTGTCTGTCTGTCTGTCCGTGTGTCACCACCGATTTTCTCAGGAACGGGTGGACCTAGCAAATTGAAATTTATACCAGATACTGAGGTCTATGGTTGCTATTAGGTGTATGAAAATCAGGGTCCAGGGTCAACCCAATAAAAAGATATGGTCAAAATTAGATTTTTGCGAAAACTTGTAAGTACCAAAATTAACCTTAATTTTCAACTTTTTTTAAGTTTTGGAATTTTTCCTTTACTTGTGCTGTAAGACCTTGGTTTTGACCAAAATTGACAATTCTAGGTCAACCGTAGGTACCCTATAGGTTTTGGGACGAAAACCTATATGGTAGTTCCCGTTGAACTAGAATAACGAAATTTGGCCAAAAGCAGGGTGTTACAGCACAAATAAAGGAAAAATTACAAAATATTAAAAAAGTGGAAAATTTAAGGGTGTCCCCATACATACATAGTAGACTCCATTTAAGATAGTCCTCTAAGTTGTATGGGCGCTCACACAGATTTAGAGGACTGGCGTAATTAGCACCAATCTCAAATAAGGTAAAATGCGTACGGAACCCTCGGTGCGCGGGTCAGACACGCACTTGCCCGATTTTTGTTATTATTATCATAGCTGATTTTATAACCAACACAATGATATGCAATTTATGTGATATAATTATATTAAGGTGTCATAATTATTTTTTTTCCGGTAACCTATGCCAATGAAAATTTGCAGCAACGTGACCCTTTGCACTTGTGGCACTTTGCCTTTAGTTTGATCGCACCTCAAGGGTTAATTAGGTGTCTAACCAGTCTGACACCAAAAGAGGTGTCATTAAGAATATGTTTAGTCTCTATCAAAAGTTGTGCAATATTCCATGGCGGACTTCGATAACAGATAATAATTGAACTTGAGTAAACACCGCAGCGATAACATGAATTTACAAAATAGATAGCTAAACATCCGCTTCACTAAAAATAGCTTTGTCTACCGACGTGGAAGTATAGTAAGAATCTGGTCGGTTTACGAAAGAATATTAATTTATAAAGAGTTAGTAACGAACAAATCAAGCGCATTTGGTATTCCATTGAAATCTAGGCTAACCCATATGGGATTAGCTTGGAGTGTATTTAAAAAGCCTATAAAATGTGTCAGAACTGCCTTATTTTATTATAGAAATGCAATTCGCATTAGTATTATAATTTTGGCCAAAAGACTCCCACTGTAGGCTGCCGCTTTTCAATCTCGTTTATAGATTTGTCCAAATTCAGTGAATACGTGATGTAATATGAAATGCTATAATTTTCGATTTTGCGAGAATGATTAATTTACTAATTTATCAGCTTTCTTCCGACGTCTTATATTTACTTAATAAATAACTTTTTACTTTTACGCAGTAATTCCTAACAAATTATCCTGTAGCCGATAGTCGACTTGAAAATGGATCCCGAGGCCCCACCACCAATAAGGCCATGTTGTTACTGCAGGCTAACACAAAATAACGTATATTTGAATAATTTTTACTTGGCAGCAAATCAGCAACAAAATTCAAAACAAGAAAAAAATAACCAGTACAAATTACGTCATCAGCATTCTGAAGATAAATATTATTTATAAAAATTATATAAAGATAAATGTTCGAATTCATAATTATTTTCAAGCGATAAAATCAATTATGATGTAAATTACATCATTGTTTACTTTGTCTCTGTGTCTAGTCTATTATGTCGTTATCGCGAGTTATTCCGACTTTACGAAGAATTACATTTGGGACCGACCATAAAATATTACATTTGATTTTCAGTTCGGACAAAGGTTATTGATTATTGGACACAAATTGGCAATTAAGGTAGGTAGGTAACTAAAATGCAATGAGTGTCTACCAAGTTCTTATCCATCCGAACCTGGGTGTAAACATTGTTTTGAACTTTCATTTCAATGTTTCTGTTACAAAATACTAAATAGTCCTCTACCTAAATTCATAGTAAAATTCATAGCAGGGGAAAATGGGCGCAACAGACAAATTACACGGTAGGTACATTTAAAAAATGTACCTACCGTGTAAAATAAAAACACAAACCTATCGCAGCGTGCAACATGCATGCAGCTATTATGCAATCAAGAATCACTAACCCGACCTTGAACTTGGGACTGAGTTTGGGAATGAACCAGAAATAGACGCGTATATTTATGATATACTAAATTAACTACGTCGTCTTGGCAAGGGAGCGTTATATGACGAAATATCGACGCCACGAGTAGAATGGGAGGGTATGGGGTTTGTGGTTATTTTGGCGTCGCCTTGATGGGCAAGCTGCCTTGGAGATAGAGACAATTGTGAAGGCCACCATATGCGGTCATGGTTGCCAAACCCAATTTTTATTTGTATCTGTGTTTAATTCCACAGGGCGACGATTCAGATTCAAATATTTGCAAGACGTTTCAATGGAATCGATGCATAAAAACTGCATATTCGTAAGTTTCGTCAAATATTTTTTATCTGGGTACCTATACTACCTACTACCGCAAGGCCTACACCCGAAGAAAAGATCGACCACCGCGATGGATTGATAACTTCCGAAGGCATGTTGACTATAATTGGATGCGACGGGAAAATGACCCGTACCCTGACCCCATCTAGACCACAAGTGGAAAGATACACAGATGGTAATGCGTAGATAGAGGGCTAATTCAAAGAGTGGAGTGGATTAGAAAGAGGCCCTTCCACGGCTCAATGATGATAATAATGGGTACCAATTTAATCTAGTTTTCGTTGTAGTCTAATATATAAAATTCTCGTGTCACAGTTTTCGTTGCCATACTCCTCCGAAACGGCTTGACCGATTTTGATGAAATTTTTTGTGCTTATCCGGTATCTATGAGAATCGGCCAACATCTATTTTTCAAAAAAAAAAAAAATTTTGCAAAACAACGTTTGCCGGGTCAGCTAGTTTATAGATAGAAGTTTAGCGTCTCTGTGTTCAAAACAGTGATTTCGTTAAATGTCTTACCTTTTTATAAATCTCAAAGCTGGTAAACTGCGTGGCGGCGTAAGGGAATATCCTGACCATTTGCGCTCCATTCCCCTTGTAGAGCGCTATGAGCGACTCCTTCTTGACGATGGCGCCGAGCCCGCCAACGACACCGTGGTGTTTGTAGTGCGACGACTGCGCTTGTAACAGGATCTTCATACGGTCCAGCGGAGCCACTGTTGTCTTCGCGCACATTCCCGCTACGCCTGCGAAAATATACAGTTGGATTTTGCATCGCAGTTGAATGGTGTCCGCTTTTATTAACAGCTTTTACTAACTAGACGCGTGGGACTATTCTACCCCCTTATGGCGGAATTTTACAAAAAGATCCTTCTACAGTGCACTTATACACGCTCCAAGGACGTACATGCCAATCAGACTCTTGCGCCCAGTAGTTTCAGGTGTACCTAGATTGTCTGTCGGGCGGTAATTAACAATAGTAGCGCTCATAGCGTGATTTGGCTTGCGATTCATAATAGAGCGGCCAAGTTCAGCAACACTTGCACAAGCCGCCACTTGGATGAGCGACCGCGTGTGGCATTTATATCGAAGTGCTATCGTGCTTCGGAGGACACGTAAAACTGACTAAATATGGGAATTCGCTATTCCGACGTGTTGCGGAGGTCAGACGACAGTCGCTCGGTAGAAAAGCTGGTATTCGGCTATTTCTGGGTAGAGGCGATGCGTGGACCAAGGCTCCAAGGCGTACGTCTTGGATGCAACTGAGATAAGGCTAGGACGATGATGATGACCAGAGGTAGAAGCTGTTCAAAAAACTGCCATGCAGCTGGTACAAGGTTTCTTAAAATTCAAGAAAGAGAAATCAACGTAGCTCCATATATCTTTCGCAAGTTTTTGGTCATAATTATTCGACATTTTTTTGAGCTTTTAGGAGTTGCTCAGTCTGTTTGTTTTATACGTAAGTTTAACAGAAATTGAGATTTAAGTATAATCATTTAAAATTACCGAGTATCATGGTATCAAGAAACTTTGTGCAACAAAAACTATTGTACAAAGCAATGTCCATTCATGTTATGAATAATGCAAATATTATGTTAATATTATATGGACTTTGTATATATTTTTAATTTATTCCTTTTCCAATTTGACCTCGAAAATGTCTTATAAAACAAGAAAATATGAAAATTATCAGCAATAAATTTTATTTCTTAGAAGTTTGTCATGAGTTGTCGAATAATTTCGGTCAATCTATGCTTTGCTTCATAATTTATGTGTATGTGCATGCATTGGATACCTATTAACATTATATTTTGTTAATAACTGTCTGTCTGTGTGTTGCAATTTCACAGCAAAAATATTGCAATTTTAGAGATAGGAATTAAATGTTTGCAAACAGAACATTAAAGTGTAAAGGACTAGCGCACTATACAATGTCAGGCTTGAGTTATGAGCACAGACAGCTATTGCTTCCCTTAATATACGGAAATAGACACTAAAATCACTTTAAATAGTGCTTATATAAGCCTGATAGAGCACCTATATTATATATTACTAGCTTTTGCCCGCAGCTTCGCTCGCGTAAATTCGGGGTTCTCTAGTTATAGTATATCATCTATGTTCGGGGTAACACAAATCTCCTAAAGTACTAAGACTTAGTAGTACCTACCTCTTTGGTAGTACTCAATGTCAAAATGTGATCCGATATCAGTGACGTTTCGCTGGAGTGGCCAATATGGCGACTGCGATTTGTCTGTCAGAAGCATTAGAATTTAACAAAATACTTGACAATCCGAATTTTGCGGATATATGTTGTTGACTCGAAATTTTTATTTTTTTATGTTTTATTATGGGAGTGAATGAAGCAAGAGAGATATGTCTGGATCGTTGCAAATGGCGTTCCGTAGTCTCTGCCTACCCCTCCGGGAAACAGGCGTGAGTCTATGTATGTATGTATGTATTATTCAGATAAGGTTTCGAATCGAGTTTACCGTACCCCTTGACGAAATTATTATTATAGATTTGATACTGCAATGGTGGCGCAGTTGGTCAGTTCCAATGTGAAACATTCCAAAATCAACAACTACTTACAAATTAAAAATTAACTAAAAATAAATCCCCTTGAACACACAAAAAATTTCATCAAAATCGTTCCAGTTGTTTAGGAGTTCAGTGATATACACACGCACACAAGAAATATATTTATAAAGATTGAGCACATTTAATTATAATGTAACCATTTCTTTCCAATTTAATAGGAGTTACGGGAAATCTCTTCATAGTACAACCCTATGCCAAGGAACATACATGTTGAATTTCAGCTTTTTGCCCTTAGCCAATAGTTTTGGCTGTGGCTTGTCTGTCAGTCCGTCAGTAAGGCAACTCGATCAGCAATTTTTGCTTGAAACCATGATAAACTGCTATACTGAGTCTCACATTTATAAAAGTAGTAACATTAACTATAAATTGATTTAAATTACTAAACATGTTCTTTGACTAAAGGCAACTTTAATATTTTAAAATAAAAATTCAGTTTTACTTTACTATGCCATAAAAATAACATAGAGGGAAATTATTAAAGACTAGTTTCCACATACATACAAATTATTGTGATTCAATATCTGTGACTAACTAGCCATGACTACTGTTTAAATTAACAAATAATTTCCCATATAATTAATTATTAAGTATGAGGATACACTGAAGTGCATGATATGCCGTTTTAAATAATCCCTCGGTTTTGTGTACATAGATAAATGATAAGATCATTGTCTTGCTGTACTGATATGGATGTTATAAATAATGGTAAGTATATTGAATAAATTCACAATATGTGGTCATGACATAGCATCTTGGGAATGCCAGTTTGTCACTAATTCTGATTCTGAATAGTATTGGTTAATGTTTTCTGATTGGAATTTATGAATAAATCTTATAGGATTTTGAACTAAGTAGGCAGATATGTAGTTACTTGATATGATGAATTTAACTATAAGAGAGCAACTAAACATTTAAATTTAAAACACAATATTGTGTAAATCTACATAATTCAGGGTTTAATAAAATTATTGTTTATTCAGACAATATTATTTATTGATACTGCAACTTTGTTTGACCTACTTTTTGCCAGGATTTGACAAATATTTCTTTTTCATTGAAGAAAGATGTAAGCTGTAAAACCTAATAAGTAAAGTAACAGTATTTATATTTCATAGCTCTTACCTCCTGCCAGCAGGTTCTTGAGGATGAAGTCAAGATCATTCTTCTGTTCTATTTTGAGAGCCATTTCACTTAAATAAATTATTCAACTTTTCTAACTAAAACAATGCAGAATTTTTATTAATTCCACTGGACCGTCACATTTGCCTGTGATTTGTATAGAAAATCAACTGTTCACACCATAGTTCGCTTTCCAATATCGAACTAATTTATTCAAAGTACAATCGGACACAACACATATCTTGACGATTCTCCACACGACATCTGTCGGTACTTTCACCACTACTTATTAGAAAACTTTAATATTCACACAACCGCTAACTTAGCGGCCGAAGAGCCGAGCGCACCGCTTGACGCCAAGAGCCGCACTCCAATTTGACTGTTGAGACTGTTCAAAACTTGTATAAAACATACTGATTTGCAGAGCCTAGTAGTCAGCTGTTAACAATACGCCTTAAAATGTTCCTATAAGCCTCTACTGCTATTTTAAATATTGTGCATGCTTGTACGTATGTTTATTATAAGCCTTATTATGAGAATATGTAAAAAATTAGTTATATTACGAGAAGAATTTGCATTAATTCCTGATATTCCTATTTTCTAAGAACCTTGAAAAATTGAAAATGTTGACAATTTATTATCTTTATTTTCCCGATATGACAGCTGTCAATATGACAGTGTCAGTAACGTCCATAAAGGTGGTTTAGTTTATGGTTAAGAGTTTTGGTTGACAATAGATATAGCTTACTTTAGTAGTCAAGGGTAAAATGAGACCAAATAAATACATACATAGACTCACGCCTGTTTCCCGGAGGGGTAGGCAGAGACTACGGAACGCCGTTTGCAACGATCCTCACATACCTCTCTTGCTTCATTCACTCCCATAAAGTTTCTCATGCATGCTCTTCTGTTTAGGGTACTTCTGACCTGTCCTTTTTTAGGATGTCTCCAATCTGGTCAGAGAACGTCCGCCTAGGTCTTTATAAATGAAAAGACAAGAATTACAACTTACAAAAATTACTACACTGTGGTAAAATATTCTAATATTGTACTAGATTTCACACGCGGCACCGCTCGCGTGAAATATACTGTACACATAAACCTTCCTTAGGAATCACATTAGGTGACTATTTGTGCAAAGTTGCAAACTACCCAACCACCCGTTCAATAATTTTTGAGTAAATCGCGTTCATACAGACTAACAGGGTCAAAAGGGAACTATATTTTATAATATGGATGGATATAGATAGATTTAAATACCTGATCAAGGATTAACATTTGGTCCTGGGTTTGAGTCTTTGAGCTTTGCGTCGACTGTAGGTAGGTTTAATATAGGATAGGACAGCCCCATGGCCTGAAGATTAAAATAGCAATGTAGTGAAACTTGAAAGTGAAGCAGGTCACCGTTGGCCGAGTATTGACGGCGACTGACCTCGCAAGGTTTAAATTATAATTAAGTTTCATTCTGCCCACCCAGCACCCTTTTTTTTTTTGGTGTCGGGTTGGAAAATCCTCATGGAGTTCCTCCGCCCTGGGGGAAGGGCGAAGGGGACTGTCAGACTCTTACTGACTAAAAACCAACCCGTGTGCCTCATGTACCCGTGTGTCGGAGGGTCGGGTTTCGCCCAAGCATACGTCGCAACCCCCCGACGGGTATTGGCCCGCCAGATCGGCCGGCGGGCCCCGAACAAAACCCCCTTGGCGGCGGATGATGGTGTTGGGCTCCGCCGCCAAAACACCAAGCGGCCGCAGAGGATAGGGAGGACGGCAACGCAACACCGCATCTCCTCTTCCTCTGCGGCCCCACCGCGACGCATCGAATGGTGCGCCCCCATTTGGTCGCGGGAGATAGGGCGGGCGGCAACGCAACACCGACACGCCTCTCCTCCCGCGACCACGCCCGACTGCGAGGGACAGACAAAACTGTCCCCCGCACCCGCACCGTTGGACGCATCCTGCGCAGGCCCCGTCAAGCCCACGCGGAGCGTCCCCTCCTGGATCCCTCTTAGCTTCCCGCGGGTAACCAATCCACGGTTACTGAGCCCCCCCAGCACGACAAGGTGGAGATCCCACGGGGGGGGGGAGGCAACCAGCACCCTAGAGATCCCACTTTGTCGTTACATGACGAGAGATGCTTAGCATCTGAATCTGCTGTATCAGCCGTATGTCATTTCAATAAGTACACTTCGCATTTACTTAGCTCTGATAGTAAAAAAAGTTTTTTTAGGTGATCTGAGTTAGAGCATGTCTCACTTTTATTTATATCTATAGTAATTAACTAGTCACCGATAAAAGTAGTCCAGACGATAGTAATATCCAGTTGCAATTCTTTCCCGTTTATTATTACATAAAGATAGCAATTTATTGAGCAATCGACAAACGTTCAATATAGCTGTTCAGTCCAGTGACGCATTTACTGGCTGCTTGAGCTGAGGATGATACGACGCGGGCCAGACGGTATGGTACAGGGTTTGACGTCGAGTTCTCCCTCTCTTCGCAAATATACTCACCTGTGTGTGTGTGTGTGTGTGTGTGCGTGCGTGCGTGCGTGTGTGCGTGCGTGTGCGTGTGTGTGGGAGGGGGGGTGTGAGTATGTGTGTGTATAACTAAGGCTTTTTATCCAACTCTCTAATATTCTTTTACAGCCTCTTAATGTTTTAGGATATCTGTATATTTCTTTCTTTACTTTATTATACAAAATAGCAGCCCGTTTATTATATTGCATAGCGGCAGATTGAGTTTTGGTTTGTGGGACCATTGCAATAATGTCTTTTCGTCTTTTTCTCAGTACGTTTACATCATACGGTAGGGTCTTATGTTTTTTTAAAACAGTGTGGACAGTGTATACATAATTTCCTAACAGAAAGCAGACCGCTTAACTGATAAAGATTCTCTGTGGGGAATCTAACTTTTTAAAAGTACATTATTTTATTAAAGCTCGGTGTGCTCGTTCAATTTCAATAAATTTTGATTTAGCTGCACCCCCAAATAGGGATACAGTATACCACAACTGATTTTGCTATTGCATTATAAATTTAATATTTCTAGGCGGAACTATATTTTGATTGATTTGAGCAGGAACGACAAACCGTCAGGTTTTAAAAATCCAACCAAGTTTCCTAAGCCTTCCAGTGATGTGTTCCAGATGAGGGTACCACGAAAGCCGTTGGTCAATTATGACACCAAAATATTTTGCTGGTGGTACTTTATCTATTTTTGGACACTTACAGGTATTATAAAAAGGTTTGTTACAAGAGTGTATTTTAATTGTAAAGTCCTCATCCGGTTGCGAATGATTTGAGATGCTGAAGCAGACGTCATGACGACGTTTTGGAAGTATTTAGGGTGAATAGATTGTCATATGAGCCAGTTAGCAATCTGGGCCATACCCAGCTCTGCGTGGAGGTTGACCTCCAACCAGTTTTTCCCAGAGAAGACAACAGCCGTGTCATCGGCGTAGGCAAACATGTTAGCGTTTAATACTTTTAAGTTGCAGAGATCGTTTATATACGTTAGGAAAAGTGTAGGTCCCAGTACGCTTCCCTGAGGCACGCCGTACTTACTTTTAGTAACTTTAGATTGCGAATTCGAATGTGAGCAGTACTGTAACTTGAGCTACTAGGCGCCTATTTCTACAAAATAGTCAATTCAGAACCATCATTATAGACTCTGATGGGACCCCATGTCCGTGAAAGATTAAATAAAAAAAGAATCAGTTTTTCATACGTTAAAGCAGTGAGAACATGATTTCAGTCTCGTTACCAAAAGCTGACGTAGGTTTGTCTAGATGTACACCAGCCATATATATTAATGACGCACCGTCGGATCTCCCGGCTCGGTCGCGGCGCCTCGGGCACCAGTTCAAACAATTTAAGTGATAACGCACGAGTCATTTTTGGTGATAATAGCTGACCGTAAGTCGCTGTTGTGACACCTCGTTTAAATAAAGGAATCAATAGATCTGAGAATAAGCTTTGCTGCATAAGCTGTACTTATAAGTCTGAGGGCAGCGATCGCCGAGTGGAGATACAAACTGCCATGCAGAGTGTATCAGGTTCGAATCCACGTATGAAATAATTTATGTTCGCTTATTCAATGTCTCGGCGACCACTCTAATGCCCGGTTTCTGAAGTCCCCAGATATACTCTCAACAGTTATTGATTTATTTAAGTTATGGAACTTATGGATAGGATAAACGTTGGTTAACTGACACTGCGTTTCTGAATGCCTATTGGAGCGTTCCGTAACTATTGAACCAATACGTAGTTCTTTTTCTGCCACTAGATGGATCTGTTATAAAAAACGTGTTGCAAATTTATTTAACTATGTTAATTTGTCCGTTAAACTAGATTTTTAAACTATATTTTTATGGTATATATTTTTTTCAGGAGTAAACAACTAGTTGCTCGTTATTTTACTAAAATAATATAATAATGCGTCATTCGTAATGGCTTTGCAACGTTTGACAAAAGTCAAACTTCAAATAAAGTTATGTAACCGATAAACGGCGAACATTGGTCGGTTAAGTTAAACTAAGGATAACTGGGGTTTATGTTGTGATGCGTTGTTCAGAAACGCACTTTCGTGAGTTATCGAACCAATAACGCTAACGGATAGATAAACCACCGATAAAAGTACTTACCTCAGAAACCGGGCATGAGCCGTCTATCCCGGCTGTCATGAAGGTCAAAATTGTTATGGAGAGTCATTAATCCTAAATAAGATCCGACACTGGTCTAAACAATGAAATATCGCTATCTCTTGGGGTTGCGGAGGTCAGAAAGTAAGTAGTTGCCCTTTGGAAAAGCTAATATTCTGTGAAATCTGGTTAGACTAGTTAGCGGATCCCGGGTTCCAAGGCGAAAAGTCTTGGATGCAACTGAGATTGCCTTAGGACGATAAAGATCTCGCGTCATTATAGCGATGGCGCAACCGGCCAGTACTCGACGACTGGCTCGGTGAGAACACGGCTCCCTGTCGTTTAGGGTGACGCAGGTGCTGTCGGGGCACGGCTGCTTCGGCAAGTACCTGTGCCGCATAGACAGGGAGCCGGGCGCAGGAGAAGGGCGGATAACGCCCTTTTCCGGCCCCCATGAATGGGTCCAGGGGCGAGGGACTTGGGAAGTCCCCGCCCCCTATTCGATGGACCCGAGGCGCAGCGCAGGCGCGCGCGGGTGTCGGCGTGCGCCTCTGAGGCGATGCACGGGGTAGTTCAACACCTCACTACCTCGTGCAGGAGACGAGGCCCGGACAGACCCGGCCAGCACTAGTGTGGGGCTGCGGAAGAATTTGGATTCCCGCGGCCCTGCGCGCATGTGTGAGGAGACACCGGGGTGGTTTTAGCCGGTAAGAGTCCGGCACGCCCCTCCGCCTTTTCCCAGGCGGAGGTAGTTCATGAGGATTTCCACCCGCAAAAAAAAAAAAAGACGATAAAGATGATGTTGCTCTAAGTATATGAGCGATGGACTTCCCGCATTTTAGGTACTATAAAATATATGCTCCGTCAACTCACCGCTTTAGATATAATCTGATATGAATTAAGCTTGAACCTCAAGGCACGAAATTAGAACCTAATGGAAAGAGAGAGGAACTCAGTCGTTGCCCATCGCCTAAGGATGCCTCGTGCCAAGATCGTCGCCAGCCTTTGCCTAAGGGGGAAGTAGGGGTCAAGTTGGTATGGAAAAAGAGAAAAGTATCGAGAAAAGTATGAATTGCAGGTTTTTTTTTTAATCTCTCCAGCTGCCTCTCCCCTGCTCCCACTTGGCCACGCCCTTGCCCAGTGCAGAGGCGAAACACGTGTCGAAGCATAATCAGCGCATACAGCGGGGTACCTACCTAGGTACGGCAAATCACTCGTACTGGAACGGCGAACAACGTCGCATTCAACTGTCAAAGGTGTGGTTGGTTTTTCATGATATATTGATAATTTGAATCAAAAACTACTCATACGGTCGTATCTTCGCAAAAAATAGATCTAGACCTAAACCTGGCACCTATTTGTACCACGACTAAACAACTACATGTGGGTTGTCATTGCATGCATATTTAATTTAAAGTTAATAAGGAGTAAGGACAAAGTATTTATAGATTTGTGGTTAAATATTTGTCATGCCTTTGTAACTATAGGTAAGTACGTACCTACCTACTTACTATATTATGAGTAGGTATGTTTTTAACGTAGTAGCTACGCCTGGGCAGTAGGTATTAGAATAACCTAGGCATAGGTACTTGTAATAGAGATAATAATATGTAAGTAATAAACTAGGTAATTACTAAATTATTTAAAATATTAAATCGTATTCGACAAGGAATAAAAGTAGGGGGATGAGAGAGAACGAAAAGGGCACGGATCACCGTCACTCTCAGGGCCTTATCAAACTAGCGGTTTGGGAGCGGTTACGGGGCGGGGCGGACGCGCAGCGAAGGCGTCGCGAACACGCCGCGGCTGCGCAGCGAGGACGTCGCGGACGCGTGGCAAATACGTTAGGTACGTTTTTGTCGCATGTTTGTAGCAAATTATCGACGTACAATACATCCTGTAACAAAATGGATTCCGACGAGGAAACACTGCTGTTGACTTTATTACTTTTACTCGTTGCGCGACGCTTTTTACTCTTTGCGCGTCCGCAACGAATTCGTTGCGCATGCGCGGCGTGTTCGTTGTGATCGTTGTGAGCCCGTAACGAATTTGTTGCGCACCCGCTCCGCTTTGAAAACGCTCGCAATCCGCTAGTGTGATAAGGCTCTAACTGACTAAACGAAACGCAACAGTATAATAATTTAAGGCTGATTTTAGTCTCACGCTCACCGTCAGCGCTCATAGCTCAGCGCGTCGTTTGTGAGCGCTGAGGCTCGTTTTAATATCGTACTGACCGCCTTATGGTACAGTCGACGATCAAAATGCGGAGTGTATTAATTATTGCTGCTTTGTACTATCTATCACAAAAAAAAATAATTGGCGACGACGAAGACTCCATGTTCATCCATTGATTGAGCAGAAAACCGTTGCAGGAGAATTTGTCTTGTTATATGGCACTTTGAGGGCTGACAAAAGGAAATTCTTTAATTACTTTAGAATGTCAATTATAATTTTTGACGAATTACTGGCAAAGATACAGGATAAACTGGTCCTTTGCAGCCTACGAATCGTACGTATACCACCGATTGAACGACTCATCGATAACTCGATCTGTATCCACTTCGCGATTTGCCATGACTGTACGCGCTGATGACATCGCTCCGCTCGACACTAAAACGCTCACTGAAAGCAGAGGTGCTCGAGCGATCGTCAGCGCTGACAGCTACGCGGGGCCGACGCGCGACGCGTACGGCTGCGTAGCTAGCAGCGCTGACCACCGTGCGCACTGATAGCTACGCGTCATTCAAAAACCCTTTCTAGAAGTTCATATATCTCGGCCATCAGCGCTAAGGGTGCGCGTGCCGTCAGCGTAAGACTAAAACCAGCCTTAATACTGTTAAGTACTAAAGTAAAAATTTCGTTTTCTATTGATAAAGAAGTAGAAGAAGTCCGGGATTGTGCGGTCTGACCATCTAGATTTCTAGTCAACGTCCGCCTGAACATTCTGTACCAGCCATTTTATCAACCTTGCTCGTATCCACTAATAGAATTGCTCGAGATTGTGCTCTTCTTTTTTAGCGTTAGGACCAAATTATTCAATCACTATTCTCACTTCTCAGGCACATAGCAGAAAGTCGGGTCTTTACGTTTAGATCACGTAATATACTTAGATGCGTTTCTGTGAAATTTTAACCATTTACCTCTAAACAACTTCTCTAGGGAATCGATTTTAACGAACTTTTTTATTGTCGACCGTACCTAGAGCACCAAAGAGTTGAATAGTTTAATTTTGCTTATGCGTGAGATGTCCCGATCCCGATCACAGAAATTAGTGCATCCGGTCTTTCCTTATTCCTTTTAGTTGGGATTGAGCAGTTCCCAATTAAATATATAGAACAATTTAATACAAATGCTATGTTCCAATCGAGTAGTCAATTATATTTAGCTATAAAGTGAAGGAAATCCAGAATTCATGGAGGAAATTAAATACATATTCCAATGCAGTTAGGTTAGTAATCAATGTTACAACCACTATTAAGTAGGTATAGGTAGATAATGCGTATAATACGGTACAAAGGGAAGCAAGAAGTAAGCCAATTGATTTTTATTTGGTATGGGCGTCGCTGTGGCAGTGCAGCTAATTGCCAAGGCCCAAATGAGAAAATCCGATGGAGTTCCGAAGTTTTCCGCTGAAACCGACGCCAGACCTCTTGCTGTATAGGTAGGTACATGAGGTACATCTTACCAGGTTTGTACCTACTTATGTAGTAGATGTAGAGGTGCTAACAATAAAGTTTATGAATAAGTGCCTCAACTCAACCGCAATGATGCTTGCGCTGCGGTCCACTGTGCCGTGGGCTTGAATATGATACCTACGCTGGGCTATCATCGCCTATTGCTCTCTTCGCTATTTTAATTAGGTACCAAGCCAAACTATGCAGTAGGTATCTAACTACCTGTAGACCTTTGGGTATGCGTCAGAATTTATTCTTATCAGATTAAATTCAGGTTTAAATATGATGCTTTAAGTTTGGCACGACCTAATTTTTTTTTTAATTTCAGCCTGTAGCGTCCCACTGCAGGTCAAAGGCCTCCCTCTCCTTCTTCCACACCACAGGTCTCTATTTTGCCAGCACAGGCCAGTCCTTCCTGCACGACCTAATTGATTGAGTAATAATGTTTTATTACGTACTCCTAACTTAAATATTTATCAAAACTGACTCTCATACCGGGCGTGGTGGTATTATCACCAACCGTATCCTGCCAAAGATAAGATCAATTACAGGATCCTGCAACCAGCAACCGACTTGTAACAATCCAATCATTGACAATCAACATTAATAACTGAAACTTTCGCCAGATTGATCTTAATTCTAAAAGAAAATATCATTGATTCGCTTGAAGGTCACCTTGAGCTTTATAGCGCGAAAGCTTAGAGGACACGGTTCTAACGGACGAGACGCGTCTTCGCCGAAATCGTTTGAGTGCATAAGCACGTGGCTGCATGCACGTCGCTCCGCGTCGATATAAAGTAAATAAAACCAGACGAGACGCCATTTCAAAGCGTTTCACCATCGTGTGTACGTGTTGCGTTTGTTCGCACTTCGCGAGAGTCCGTAGTTCGTACGTATTCCGTCAGCAGGGACAGACGCGCGCGTATTTCTATAAGGAAAAACCGCGGGAAATTAAACGATACTTTGTGAATGTGACGTAAACTTTCGTGTTTACTTTTTTTATTAAAATTAAGAAGTTAGCAATGGATGTGCCAGCCAAGGGGAATGTATTGGAACGTAAGTAATTTTTTTAGTCAAGTTCACAATTTATTTATCTATGTTTATTTTTCTGTTAATTTAATATTTATTTCGGAATGTTTTGTTGTAAATTTCGTATTTGGTAGAAAATATAGTTAATTAATAAATATCGTTGACGCATTCTAAATTCAATTATATTTAATTAGGTATGGTTCGGTGCGTATTTAAAAATGAGATGAAAGGATAAGTTAATTAAATCTTTTATTGTTATCCCACTAAATACTTTTCAATCACAGCAGATGAAAAAAGTTATTTTGAGTGCCTATTCAAAATCAACTTATTCAATAATTTGTACGAAATTATTAAAAAAAATGTTTACAATTTAATTAAAAAGATGCTGTCCATGAGCGTCCACAAAATTTCTTAATACAAAGCTAAGTCCTGCCTATTTCATGTAGGTTGTACACAGTAACATACTTAAAAAGTACCGAATAAAAGCATTATATTGAAATAAATCGGTACTCAGAGATACATTTTCAAAATTTATGTATTTACCTATTAATTATTATTCATTGGTAAGGTCGAAAATTATAATTTCGTAATTCTAATATTTTGTCCTTACCTAAAATACACTGAGTAACTAAGTAGGACCCAACTAGCTAGCTTGCTATAAACATTGTGATAAAGTTGAGCAACTTTTTGCGTGTCCTTGAGAAGGTGACTGAGGGCGGACGAAAAGCTCGCGACCTTCACAATGTCAAAGGACATGCGCGCTGGAAGTTTTCCTCTAAACGTTGTTGCTCTTATTATTGTCATACCTACATTATTCTGTACACACATTATGTATTAATAATTTTCAGTTTTGATCTATTTTCAATAAAATTATTTTAATTTACTGTCTTCTGAAAATTCGGGGCAAAGCAGTCGCCGCTTTTACACAATAAACACCGTTTACATACACAAAAAGTTGTATTAAATCTGTTCCTATACAAAATTCGAAAGGAATTGAAGGAAGTATGAAGGGATTCGAAAGAAGGGATTTCCTGAAAGTCCTACGAGATGGTTTAATGTCGGCAAGAAATGGGTGATAAAAAAAGTGTGCAGGCCTACCTCTACGATAGATAAGCATAAGTAGGTACCTAATAAAATTAGAAATAGGGAAAATAATGTATTTGTTTATGATGTCAAGAGAATTATAAGATACAGTGTGTTGATATGCATTTGCAAAATATTTTCATGGATGAATATACTACTATAACTGAATAGAAATAAAATAAAAAATACTCAATAATCTTTTTGCATGCATTTTAAAAGTCAGCTCGGTGAATTGTCTACCGCCGCCGCTCAGCTGATCGCCACAAGCTCGCATTGCAGGTACCCAGCACACACAAGCAAGCACAAGTAAATATTTATATTAAGAAAATAGTATACCTGCTGCTGCTACTTACTTACATGAAAAAAAATTGGGCAAGTGCGAGTCGGGCTCGCGCACGAAGGGTTCCCATCATCCAGAAAGGAAAATCACGTTTATTGTATGTATGCTTAAATATTTTTTAAGTTTCTACCTGTTTATTAAGATCGAGTAACAAATTGCTTAAAATTACGTTTGTTGTATGGGAGCCCCCCTTTATTATTTACTTTTTTAATTTAATTATTTATTATGAAAGGTAATACACAACTACATATTGTTATCGTTAGTAATTTTGAGCAAAATAACGAAAAAAAAACACGTTTATCGTATGAGACCCCCTTCATATTTTATTTTTTTTATTTTTAGTATTGGACTGCCTCCATGGTCCAGTGGATAGCGTATGCAGTCGCATCAGCAGTCGCTGATCGGAGGTCCCGGGTTCGATTCCCGGGTCGAGCAAGTGTTACTGGGTTTTACCTAATACTCAGTAGCAGCTCTAGCTATCACGGTTTATGAGATACAGCCCGGTGCCGGTGACAGACAGACAGACAGCGCAGGCTTAGTAATAGGGTCCGGATTTTACCTTTTAGGTACGGAACCCTAAAAAGGACAATGGCGGACTTAATGCCAAAAGCATTCTCCACCAGTCAACCATAGGTCGAAGTAGAGATTGTAATAGTATGTAGGCCTTGTAGGTACAACATTGTTTTAACGTAGGTAGGTATGTAATAAATAAATAGCAAATACCTATTATTCATAATAATATTATAGCTAATAATAATGTGCTATTGGACATCTAGGTACCTACTGTGCAGTATGTCTACCAATAAGTAATTATCTATTTGCACAATGGTATCCTTAGTTCATGCACGTGTCACGGAAACAAGGAATTCTTGTGTTCTACAAAACTCTCTTAGATATATTAATGCATGTGTTTAATTGACCAGCGTGTCTGAACTCTCAATTTCACTCTCAAGAGTATAATTATGTTTTCTTCTAAAGGCAAAAGATTTTCGTTGGGAACCCAGCTTCCCTTCATCAAATTCACGACCCTCATAAACCAAAATAAGGGTCACCTCCCCCAAATCATAATCCAGGATCCACCACTGGTCCTTACTTACATAACGTTACACATAAACAGTAACGCGTAGAATTTGTCAAGTAATATTAATATGGTCTGAACAAATAGCAGATCTCTCCAGGTTAGTAATAATAAATTATTCTTATGGTACTAGTCACCTAGTTATAAGTAGTTAGTTTAATTTTCATTTTGCAAATAGGTGCTATATAATTCAGATCCAGATAATAAACTAGTCGACGCTAGCGGCTTCGCACGCACATATTTTCGAATTTCCCGTTTTGCCCGATCCCGTGGGCATTTCGGAATATCCCGTCTTAGTGCGCCCCTACGGTCCCCAAGGAACATACATGCTAAATTTCAGCTTCTTGCGCCGAGTAGTTTCGGCTGTAGCTTGTCTGTCACTCAGTCAGTAATGCAAGGATTTTATAGGATTGTTGAAATTCCGATTGATTTCCGTAAATACACCAAAATGCATTTTACGAATTGTACGCGACAGAATTAAAATATAGTTTCATTCTGACCAACCACACAAACATAGTGTAATAAAAACACAAATCACAAAACGATGCTATTTAGAGCTAGCTTTCCACGGTGCGTCAAGATTGTTTGTGACAAAAAATAAACTTGATACAGTATCGAGGCAACTAACAAATAGTTACAAATGTTACAATACATTATTGTAATTGCTTAAGGAACATGAGATAAGATAGATTGTTTTTTAGAATTTCTGCTAGATAACATAACTTCACGCCTTTTATTCCCGAAGGGGTAGGCAGAGGTGTATTACACACCCACACTTCGCCAATTATGTTTCGGACCCAATGTAAATTATACGGGGCGAGCCTATTGCTATTATTTGCTATCTACCGGGCACATTATTATGCCAACGATAATTAACATTTTTAATATAGGTACACATAACTTCGAAAGGTCAGAGGTGTGTGCCCGGGGTACCTGGGGATCGAACCCGAGACCATCGTCTCGGCAGTCCGTTATATACACCACTGGGCTATCACAGCTTTTCTTTTTTCACCATTTTGGGAGACTAATAAAAACCAACTCGTCTTTAATTACTATTACCTACTTACCTACTGAAGATAATCATTATACCTACAATACAGTTACTAGAAACATGATGAAGGGTTTTCTCAAGTGTATTGAGGAATACTTGCTTATGATTCACTTTGCAAACATCGCGTGTCACTATGAGGCAAATTAAGTATACGGTATACCTATAATTGTTTTCCAATTAAGTATGTATTAGTAGGTACCTACCTACGTACTGAAATATACCTATTTCTATCAGTGGTGGTATCAGGACATCTTTTGTTTCGGGGTTCGGGAGTAGGTAAGTACTTATATAGGCTTGGACTTGGCAGACTCAAGTAATTTATCAAGCGAGGTCTCAGATGCTTTTTCTACCATGGAGCCCTTGAGTATGCCTTGAGTGCGCTGCTGCTGAATCCGTCCCATACAGCCAGAAATCCATGAAGCGCCTGGGGTGCACCCCTTTTTTTTTTTTTTAGTCGAACCGCCAACGCCTCCGCCCCTTCCTACACCACTGCGCCTGTGTGCGAAAAATCAGTGGAGCGCCTTTTTTGCCATCCTTTTTCGTAAATAACTGTTATAATTAACGCATATCTCGGCGCGCGGCGCCCCTGTTACCCTAGCGCCTGTGTGCGCCGCGCACATTGCACATAGGGACGGTTCGGCCCTGCATACATCTAGTGTACAGAATTATCTTTTGGATTTTCTTAACGTAAATGTAAGTAAGTTGGTATAGAAGAAGGAAATAATTTAATTCGCCCCTAAAGCCGTATAAAGTTAGCTTACAACCCCTAATCACATTACTACTTACCTATATTTCATGTCTATGTTAACGAACATCATGTTGATTATAATTATGTTTGCAACCATATTTTTATTTCAATAAAGATACAATAACTGGAAATTCATGTTTGCTGTAAGTAGTTAAAAATATATATATGCAGAGTTAGTCATATATTTCAAATGTGAAACAAATAAATTAGATATACAACTGAAGAGGCAGACACAGTTACCAAAGAGTATACAAATACACAGTTACTTGTTAAGATAATTCTACTCAATGAATGGCTGGACTGTTTTGTTGTTATAGCTCTATCCTCGTCCTGCCCATTGTGATTTCAAAATCACAAAACATACTTCGGTTCCTGCCCATCTAAAATATTGTAAAATTCTAAATTCTGCCCACTGTCCTTCAAAAATCAAAACAAAATGTATGACTATAAAAATAGCGTGAATCGTTTCATTATGATCTATTTACTGTCATAAAATAATAAAAATATATCTTATGCATGACCTTTTTTTATCTAATTTTTCTGGGCAGGAAGCACTTGTAAAATTTTGTACTTTGAAGAGAACAGTGGGAAGAATTACCAAACAGGTTCTAATTTGCTTGGGCAGGACGAGGATATACCTATTGTATAGAAGAATCGTCATTTAGGTACTGGCGTCATTTTGTCAGCTTACGACTCTCTTGCACCATACCTCTAGGCTTTTGCATCAAGACAGTCTATGGAAGATTCCTTACCCATCCACACATATTCCAAATGTAGAAATTGTTAAATAGTTATTTGTGCAACAAGAGAGCAAAGTTGTTTTTTGTTTAGAGTGCTGATTTTGAGTCCCGAGCAAGCGAAGGATCCTATGATTGATTCACGAGCGGAGCGTAGCGAGTGAATCAAAGTTAGAATCCTGAATTCCTGAGCGTGGTGAGGGACTCAACAGCACGAGATATAAAAATCTTTGCTCTCGTGTAGCACACATAACTTTTCACCACAGCAGTGAGAACACATATTACTTAGGAGATATAGAAATGAACAGGAATAGATTGAATTCTGCATAATCACTTGTTGATTTAACTCTTCTGGTGTTAAAGTACAGTCATCATCGCTAGTTTCACTCATCTTTTTAGATTATTTTATATATTAATATAATTTAACACGTTACGCTATACCTACTGTATCAGCATCAGCGAAATTTTTATTCCCGCTACTTTTTTAAATCACGTTTTAATACCGCGTCCCTGATGTTTATTTTTCAAATGTATAATTGTTGTAATTCTAAATAAAAATGTATTAGTTAAATACTAATTTTATACTATTAATTAGACTTATTTTTAATAAAATCCAATAATAAATTAAACATGTAAACAATAACATATAAAAAAAAGTAATTTCTTTATTACAAATATCTTTTTTTTTTGCGTTGTCGTAGGTGTTTTCTTTGAGGTCGAATTCCAAAATCGAATTTCGAATTCGAAGGGGTTTGTTTTTTCACTCACTTTTTATATGCATGTGAAAGAGACAGAGCACAGTAAAATTCGAATGTTTCAAATTTATGGCTGAACAATGTCAAATCGTGACACTGAAGATTGAAAAATTAAAAAGCTACTTTTACTCACGCTCGAATCAAAATCGCGTTTTGTTCACTGTTGTCTCGCAGCAAAAGCGGCATGTTTGAGCTGCAGTGGTGAAAATATTTTTATTGCAACAATTTCTGCATCTGGAATATGTGTGGTCCAGTGGGATAGGGCTGCCTCAGTAGTCCAGTGGATAGCGTATGCGACTGCTGATCGGAGGTCCCGGGCTCGATTCCCGGGTCGGGCAAAAGTGTTACTGGGTTTTCCGAATTCTCAGTAGCAGCACGGGGTCTGGTGATGTGCCCGGTAACGGCAATAGGCTCGCCCTCTATTACGTGGGACCTAAATATTCATGGCGAAATGTGGGTGTAATATAAGTATTACGCCTCTGCCTACCCCTTCGGGGATACAGGCGTGAGTCTATAAAAAAATATTGCATGGCACTAGTCCCACTGTCATCTCCACTGCTGTATCACCTGTGTTGCCACATTTAGTAACAGAGAGTAGAGACCATTACCAACAACGAGTGTTGAAACACGTGAAGGCTCGGGGAAAATGAAACTGTTTCGGAGCCCGTATATTCGAGGGAAAATAAATTACCCACTTCCCAATTAATAGTAAAGACTAAGTAATTCATTTAAATCACAAAGTGACACTTATGAACCTAACGATATTGGTGGGATTAAAAAAAAACAGGCAAAGTAGCGTGGTTGACTATGGCGATATTGACGATCACTTCTCAATGTGAGAAGCAGGCCTGTGTGTAGCAGTGGCTCAGACTGTAAACAACTGCCTTATTGGCCAGGCCATGCCAAGCTAATGAATTATCTAGTGGTCGTGCACAGGAGCGTCGCCAGAAAGTTGCCAGCCGATGGCCTAGGCCCCCCAGGCAAGTTGATATGGAAAATGAGAAATTACTGACAAAAGTAAGAATTGTAGGGTTTTTTTGAGTTTCTAGAGGGAGGGGAGGGGCGCTGCCCCCCCTCTGCCCCGCCTTGGCGACGCCCTTGGTCGTGCACGCTTTACACATAATTATTACTGACAACTTCAAACATTTTGAGAACTTATGAACAATATGATACCTGGCAGTCCCACACCACATCCTTTGTACTACTTACGTTTATTTTGTGGTCTACAGAAACGAAATGTCGCAGTAACCACATAATCATTGCCATTCGTGCAGCCATTGATAGAGTCTATAACAGCTGTTATGGTAATTTAAATTACAACACGGATATGAGTTGTACTTCAATGGGGTTTGTTATCAGAATAGATTGTTTTCAAACTAGTGTCAATCTTGATTTTTATAAACTATGACCGTACGTTTACATTTTGCATGACTTATGGTAGAATCACTTGAAACATGTAAGTATTTTTAATAACACCATTGTAACAGTGTTTTCTGCAAAATAAATTATTTTACTTTGACTTTGAAACTACAATAACTTTAAATATTAACCTGATCCGCTTAGAATACTAAAATTATATTTGTGTAAATAAATAAGTTGCGATATCCCAGTGGTAAATTGTTAATTATCGCTTGTCCCGTGCCTCGGAGAGCATGTTAAACCGTCGGTCCCGGCTGTCATGAAGATCTTTGACACTCTTATGGGGATTCAGTACCCTTAAATAAACTGATAACCGGTCTTAACCATGGAATATCGAATATCCCTTTGGGTTGCGGAGGTCAGACGACAGTCGCTCTGTGGAAAAGTTGATATTTTGTCATATCTGGTTGAACCTCGGGCTCCAAGGCGTGTAAGCCTTGGATGCAACCGGGATAACGCTAGAACGATGATGATGATGATGATGATGATCCCAGTGGTCACAGATAATATAATACTATACTAGTTGTGTACATAACGGACTGCCAAGACTATGGTCTCGGGAGTCGGGTTCGATCCCCAGGTACCCCGGGCACACACCTCTGACTTTTCGAAGTTATGTGTGTATTAAAAATGATAATTATCGCTCGCTTAATAATGTGCCCGGTAGATAGCAAATAATAGCAATAGGCTCGCCCCCTATTAGGTACATTCGATCCGAAACATAATTGGCGAAGTGTGGGTGTGTAATACACCTCTGCCTACCCCTTCGGAGATAAAGGCGTGACGTTATTTTATTTAAGTTATGTTAAATCTATCAGTTATCTGGTCCTATTTGGACCTTGGCCTTGCTGCTTTTCCCTTGGAATCCCATTGATGAATCTTGAATTCCCCGTAGGGACCGTTTGTATTAATTAATTCGATAGTTAAGGAAAATGTATATCATACTCTCAAAGGAGTGGAGTAGTGAAGTCATAGCTATATATAGAACTACATAACTGATGATGAAAATAATATTTCAATAAGAATTGAATATTTTTATTTGTAAGATGCAAGAAAATAGAATTTCAATCTAACTTTTTCGTATCCTAATTACGTAAAAAGAAAGAGGTTTTTCCTGTGGCTTCTGTAGGAAACCACCTTTTATTTAAGAGCGAAGAAACGGACAAAAGTTACTTTTATTAAATTGAAAGACGTAATTGGAACTTCTTGAGCAAACTTTTAGAGAAACTAAAAAAAGACGTAGTATTCTATTCATCAGGGTGTGACAGCGGGTTGTTATGTGCACTCTATCTTTCCTTTTAACAAAGGGTGGCAACGCACCTCCTCGTCCTCCAGTGATTCATCTGGCGTTGCTTGTGTCCATGATCGTTATCGTTAGGAATCGCTTACCATACGATCATCTGCTCATTTGTCGCCTATTACATAAAAACAAAAGCTCTACCTGCACAATTTTGCGTTGCCTAATCTTAACCAAGTTTTCCTTCGACAGGTTTCGTCCCAACCCGCTATATCCTCGCGGTGCTTGGGTCCATAGGCATGGCGATAGTGTACGGTCTGAAGGTGAACCTGTCCGTGGCCATGGTGGGCATGCTGAACCACACTGCCCTGAAGTCAGAGGGACATAATGACACTAACACCACTGGAGCTGAGGCGGCTGCGGTCGAAGAGTGCATGGCTACGTCCACGAGTAATGTTACTGTGAGTATTATTATCACGTCATAATCTTTATTTTTATTATAGCCATCATCATCATCGACTTGTCGTAGACCATTGCTCGATAGGCCTCTCCAATAGCACGACAATGTGTGTCCTGTATTCTTACGTAGTATTAAACTAAGATTAATATCATAGAACATAATTATGAAACAATTATTTTGTTTTTTTCTGTCTTTAAAATCTCTCTTAGTAAGTATTTAAAACTGCTTATTTTCTTGTTTTCGGCGTTGCTAAGGAGGAAATTGGATAACATAATTTACTCCTCTATTCTCCAGTATACTTTTGATTTACAAGACGGTTTAACTTTTCTTACGTCCTTTTAAGCCTGGCTAGTTTGGCTGCATGGATGATGGAAGAGGATTAGAATGAGGATAAGACAAAAACACGAATATTGATTCATCCTCTTAGCGTTATCCCAGTTTTGATCTGGGGTCCGCTTTCTAGTCTAACCGGATTTGGCTGAATATTAGCTTTTCCACAAAGCGACTGCCTGTCTGACCTCCGCAACCCAAAGGGATAGCTATATTCCATGGTTTAGACTAGTGTCAGTTTATTCAGTAGGTACTGACGCCCTGTAACGACTGTCAAAGATCTTCATGACAACCGGGACCGACGGCTTAACGTGCTCTCCGAGGCACGGGACAAGCGATAATTAACAATTCAATACGCACATAACTCCGAAAAGTCATTGGATTCGAACCCGATACCCTCTGCATGGCAGTCTGTTGGTATATCCACTCGGCTAACACTGCCTTTTTTTATAAAAAAAGACACGAATATTGATTATAACCAAATAAATTGCCCTTACTAATCTTTTACACATCGCATTTCCCCGGTTTTGTTATATTGTCTACGTTTAGCCATTAAGTAAAAGGTTGTGTGCGTCATCACTAGCAGATAGTAGAACTAATCCAATATAAAGGTAAGTAGTCGACATAACATTCTAGCTAATTGCCACTAATTGTTCATAGTAATTAGTTAGAATCAGCAACCACTCAAAATGGTGACTCTCCCCGATAAATAAATACTCGTAATCTAATGTTGTTTGTGACTTTGATTATAAACTTAAACTGTAGAAGTACCTATATAATCCAAGGGTTGTTAAAAGATTTAATTATTTTTAAACAATCGTGCCAACAGCACTTTGCTCTAGGCACTGTTGAATAATATAGATGCATGTTTAAATGAGTAATAATTACTTATTTTCACAAATAATATCTATTCCTGAAGACAGAAATAACTTATAATTTTACCTTATTAGTCATCAACGCCCTAGCGTTATTCCAGTTGCATAATAATATAAGGCTTATCGCCTTGTCAATATTGTCATGGCATATGACAAATAGTCATGACGAGTAGGTGGTATTTATGTTTTTAAGAGTGTTACGTTAATGCTGACACTACACTTTTAAACATTTACAGTAAACTCTTGATGACAAGGATACACTGGTACTGGGCGCACCTACAAACCGGTGCCCCGAAAGGCTTTAATATTAACATTACTCCCTTTCTCTACTTTGCAAAAGGGCGCCCAATTCTTATATACCCATGGACCTCTAATTATTATGTGCCTAATAGCCTATCCTCGTGTGCAGACAGGTCCCTATATGACTTAAAACGGGCTTGCACACACGCTTACACTAACACTAGTCATAAAGTCCTATACATTATATAGAGAAACATTCGATTATGGAGAACCAGCAAAGCCAATAGCCTCATTTCGGCCGAGTTGTTTTTAAACAGCCAGCAATGAGGTCGGTCATAAACTTTGATTTAAACGCTCCATATTATGTTAATTTATTTATGATATCAATGTCATGAAGTGTTTAATACTTATAATTCAAGAAATGTGTCGCTCGACCATAATAAAAAACTGCGCGTGCTTTCTCAGAAAATCGTTGTACTCAATTAATGTGTGACCTTTTTGAGGAAAGTCATGAATTAAAAACATCCTCTGGATTACACAATGTTGCATGTAGTCAACAAAGCGATGCATTTCACTTCGATGTGATACTTTAAATGTAGCATTGTTGATGATTTTCTATTACGGCAGCAACACATAAACATAGTGTTATATAGGTTATGTTAACAGTGTAAAGGATCTGACAGTATATAATAAGATTCTTCACTAAAATGTAGGAAAGCACGGGAGTCATTTTCAAACAAAGAATGTTTTCAGTCTGACCCCAATAAATCTACTAGGTACGTAACGCAGGTTGATTAAAGTGACTGCTGGCAGGTTAATTGTGTAAAACTATACCTAGGATAGATAGGTACCTAAAACACCTATGTCTGATTCTTAAAATGGTTTTCTTATCTTTTTATTTAAAAAGGTAATTAATTAGTAACGCGTTAATTTGTTCGTCACTACAATAGTTACTTAAAGCTCTACCTGCATCAAAACCGGGCATTTGCCTCCCTACACTTCCCCGATACCCAATCATGCTGAGTTAATGTATGCTCTCCCTCTTTCCTCCGAAAAGCATATATGTTATTTTTTCCAAAACAAAATTACTTTTTACTGTTTCCTTGACAAGACCTTCCTTCACCAGGTTGAGGTACCCCAAGCCAAATAAGTCCTCTGTACTTCATAATCTTGGGTACGCCACTGGGTACTTTAAACGAAGGGGCATTGCCTGTTCTGAACAGGCAATGCCCCTTCTTTTAAAGTACCAGTACCTAAGTCATAAACTGGATGTTTATGGCCTAGGCGTGGCCCAATAAAATGCAGCGAGCCGATTTTACCATCGTATAATGTTCTTAGTCTTGGATTTATTTGTGGTCCTGGCCTTATGTGTTTGAGCTCTTTAGCCTAAATAAAACTAATTTAAGAAAGAGAGTGTAAACTAAAAATAGTGAATTATATTCGAATATGCGACCTTTGGCGGTCATAATATATTACCAAGTTTAACTTTTATCACATTCTTGGCATCATGCCAAACGATATTAATAATTCTGCAGGAAAAGTAAATTGTTTCTTTACCTACCTATATGATTCATCATTACCTACATTGCATCATTATTGCAAGAGATTGAGGCTGGAGGTAGCTATAAATTGATTACGAAGTTACTTTACCGAGGCTTGAAGTTAGTTTTGATGGAATTGGGATGCCGTTGAATATAATTGACTGTACAGGGCTGTAAAAAGAGAGTATATGGGACTGCATTCTTAACAGTCGTCACTTCCCTAAGAGCTAGAAAAAAGAGAGGTATTGGTCAGTAAAAAAAATATTACTTAATTGGAAAACTACTAAGCAAACATGAAACTAAAGTTTCTAAAAAGCCATAGAAAGAACTACAAAGCTTCGTTTATTCGATCCGTAGGCGACAGAAGTCCGATTAAATTCATGTTTTGTTGCCGCATAGATTTATTAACATGCCGAATGAAAATGAGATTTGATTTTACATGAAACACAACCAGTATCGTTTTTAAGTCTCTGAGATGAGATTGGCAAATCGACGATCAAATACATAGACGCATTGGTATCTCAAATCTTTTCCTATAAATAAAAATGTCTCATGCAATAACATCTTTACGTTTTCTTGTTTCAGGAGCAAGATGGTCCCTTCATATGGGGATCATCAGTGCAGGGCGTCGTCCTTAGCTGTTACTTCTGGGGATATTTTGTTTCGCAAATACCTGGTGAGTGCCTATTTCTTTTATACCTACTGCTACAGTGGAAAATTTGCATCAAAAATATGTTCCTGTTTGCAACGAAGCATTTGGTCAAATCGTTGGAGAGAACCAATTAGTCTGCCAAACTTTCGTCGCTGTGGCAACTTTGAATTTTTTACTTTGACGAAAGTTTGTTATAGTGAAAGCACCTACTTTCACTATGTTACACAAATAGGGGATCAATAAAATGTTTATTGGGCCACTCCGGGGCGGATCTTGGAGAGGTGTTGCGGGACCTACCTATGGTTTCTTCCAAATACATATAACTTTTCAGTGTTTACCTTGATAAACCCTTGCTTCACCAGGTGCAATCCCTTCACACTAAACCAAAATGACGCCTTCTCCTGAAACAAAATCTTGGATCCGCCACACTGGAGCCTCACATTTAGACTGAGAATGAAATATTCCGGAACGTATACTTATCAAGTAAACAATTTTTCTCAGGCGCTCGAGTGGCAGAGTTGTTTTCGGCGAAGTGGGTGATGTTCTTCAGCGTGACGATCAACGTGGCGTGCACGCTGCTGACGCCCGTCATGGCCGATGCGCATTACGTCGCGCTCGTGCTCATGCGTGTGCTGGAAGGCGTCGGTGGAGTAAGTGTTTGTTACCAACTCTTGTCTAAGGCGCTCGAGTGAATTGTTCTCGGCGAAGTGGGTGATGTTCTTCAGCGTGACGATCAACGTGACGTGCACGCTGCTGACGCCCGTCATGGCCGAGGCGCATTACGTCGCGCAGGTGCTCATGCTTGTACTGGAAGGCGTCGGTGGCGTGAGTAGGTACTTGTTACCAACTTTTCTTGAGTAGGTACTTGATCATGGCTCACGTATCTGTCTGTAAGCAGTAATTATGTTTTAGATTTACTCGGTCTTAGTTTACCGTCAAGTCAATGAAATTGAGGCTGTACTATTGACCATCGATCTAAGGCAATAAATTCTGATCAGGAGTTGCCAGAAGATGAAACCTCTTGACATGAAGTTCGACGGTGCATCTCGTAGTAGTAAGATCGCTTCTTATGCTTGGGATCTCTAATGTCATGCATGCAACATATTATACTTGTAGCCTGTAATGCCTATTTTATAGCTTTGTAAAAGTATTTACTCTACTTACATGTATGTCATAAACATAATAAATAAAATCGAGAAATTAAATATTCTGACAACCCTATTTAGGCGCCAGTGGTTGAATTCGGATCACGAAATAGTGTTTCTCATTGACGTCAATTTCTTTATATTAACTCTTAGTAGGTATCATACCATTTGTATTGAGAGCCGAGCAGTTTTAGGACTTCGATATTTGTATTCCAATCTTCGGCTTGATTCGATGTTGATTTCATGATATGTCCAACGATTTAATCATTCATTTTTAGAAGGCAAAACATTTTAGTAATTAGTATACCATTTTCCACGATTACCGACACCTAGCCGCCAAAGCCGCCGAAATAGTATGGTCTAAAAAATAAGTTTGTTGCAGGGCGTGACGTTCCCAGCGATGCACGTGCTGTTGTCGAAGTGGGCGCCGCCGGCGGAGCGTAGCGTGTTAGCGGCGCTCGTGTACGCGGGCACGTCGCTCGGCACCGTCATATCCATGCTCATGGCCGGAGTACTCACTGCTAACGCTGGTGAGAATGCTTTTAAATAAATAGTTGTACCGATCATTTGAGAATCAGAACGACCTCGTAGGAAAAGGCTGGCAAAGTCATCAGTAACACCTTTAGAGAAATTACTTGTTATTTAGTACAGCAAGTGGATTTATGTCAAGGGCTAAGCATTATTTAAACATGTTTTCGCAGTAAGCAGAATGCCTGTATCACGAACATTCAAAGAACACCACCTAGACTTTGAAATCAATTAGTTGATTGGATGACACATCCTTAATTATCTAGGGCCGTCCTGTCCACGGCCGCTCCAGGCGCCGAGGGTCAAAGGGCGCTGAATAATTGCCAGGCAAAAATGCATTGGCCTCCAACGTAAACATGGTCTTGGGCCAAAACTGGTGTTGTCCCATATGACATTCAAACCCACTACATGCAACGCCCGATACGGAGAATCAAGTTAATATTTGTTCTCCTACAGGTTGGGAAAGCGTTTTCTACGTGATGGGTGGTCTATCAGTGATCTGGTGCTTCCTCTGGGTTCTGCTGGTTCAGGACTCGCCGCAGCAACAGCCGTTCATCAGCATCGAGGAGAGGAATATGATCATCACTTCCCTGGGAGGAAAGGCTGGAGACCACTCTGAACATAAGGTATGACCAAAAGATAGCATTGTTTACTGTTCTTTACCTAACCAATTATGTATCCGTATCTAGAAAAGACTACACGTCTACACCACATAGATTATAGTTAGTGGTTATATTCTTGTTTCCTACAGTGAATTTTTTTTGCTTTGTCGGTAAGTCAAGTTGCCGAGTAGTAAGACGTTACAGCGTTCACAAAACCAAAGTTTTGTAGGAGGTCTAATTTCTATGATGATGAGATACATCCATCACCTTGGCGATTACCGCTATAAAAAGGCGAAATCCGATCGAATTGGTATTAATTTCTACATTAAATTCCAGAAGCTGCCAGTACCATGGCGCGCAGTGCTAACGTCTCCAGCGTTCATGTCGATCCTGGTGGCGCACGTGTGCTCCAACTGGGGCTGGTACATGATGCTCATAGAGCTGCCCTTCTACATGAAGCAGGTGCTCAAGTTCAACATGACTGAGGTAAGAACTGAGCTATATTGTTACACGTTCATGTCGATCCTGGTGGCGCACGTGTGCTCCAACTGGGGCTGGTACATGATGCTCATAGAGCTGCCCTTCTACATGAAGCAGGTGCTCAAGTTCAACATGACTGAGGTAAGAACTGAGCTATATTGTTACACGTTCATGTCGATCCTGGTGGCGCACGTGTGCTCCAACTGGGGCTGGTACATGATGCTCATAGAGCTGCCCTTCTACATGAAGCAGGTGCTCAAGTTCAACATGACTGAGGTAAGAACTCAGCTATATTGTTACACGTTCATGTCGATCCTGGTGGCGCACGTGTGCTCCAACTGGGGCTGGTACATGATGCTCATAGAGCTGCCCTTCTACATGAAGCAGGTGCTCAAGTTCAACATGACTGAGGTAAGAACTCAGCTATATTGTTACACGTTCATGTCGATCCTGGTGGCGCACGTGTGCTCCAACTGGGGCTGGTACATGATGCTCATAGAGCTGCCCTTCTACATGAAGCAGGTGCTCAAGTTCAACATGACTGAGGTAAGAACTGAGCTATATTGTTACACGTTCATGTCGATCCTGGTGGCGCACGTGTGCTCCAACTGGGGCTGGTACATGATGCTCATAGAGCTGCCCTTCTACATGAAGCAGGTGCTCAAGTTCAACATGACTGAGGTAAGAACTGAGCTATATTGTTACACGTTCATGTCGATCCTGGTGGCGCACGTGTGCTCCAACTGGGGCTGGTACATGATGCTCATAGAGCTGCCCTTCTACATGAAGCAGGTGCTCAAGTTCAACATGACTGAGGTAAGAACTCAGCTATATTGTTACACGTTCATGTCGATCCTGGTGGCGCACGTGTGCTCCAACTGGGGCTGGTACATGATGCTCATAGAGCTGCCCTTCTACATGAAGCAGGTGCTCAAGTTCAACATGACTGAGGTAAGAACTCAGCTATATTGTTACACGTTCATGTCGATCCTGGTGGCGCACGTGTGCTCCAACTGGGGCTGGTACATGATGCTCATAGAGCTGCCCTTCTACATGAAGCAGGTGCTCAAGTTCAACATGACTGAGGTAAGAACTCAGCTATATTGTTACACGTTCATGTCGATCCTGGTGGCGCACGTGTGCTCCAACTGGGGCTGGTACATGATGCTCATAGAGCTGCCCTTCTACATGAAGCAGGTGCTCAAGTTCAACATGACTGAGGTAAGAACTCAGCTATATTGTTACACGTTCATGTCGATCCTGGTGGCGCACGTGTGCTCCAACTGGGGCTGGTACATGATGCTCATAGAGCTGCCCTTCTACATGAAGCAGGTGCTCAAGTTCAACATGACTGAGGTAAGAACTCAGCTATATTGTTACACGTTCATGTCGATCCTGGTGGCGCACGTGTGCTCCAACTGGGGCTGGTACATGATGCTCATAGAGCTGCCCTTCTACATGAAGCAGGTGCTCAAGTTCAACATGACTGAGGTAAGAACTCAGCTATATTGTTACACGTTCATGTCGATCCTGGTGGCGCACGTGTGCTCCAACTGGGGCTGGTACATGATGCTCATAGAGCTGCCCTTCTACATAAAGCAGGTGCTCAAGTTCAACATGACTGAGGTAAGAACTCAGCTATATTGTTACACGTTCATGTCGATCCTGGTGGCGCACGTGTGCTCCAACTGGGGCTGGTACATGATGCTCATAGAGCTGCCCTTCTACATGAAGCAGGTGCTCAAGTTCAACATGACTGAGGTAAGAACTCAGCTATATTGTTACACGTTCATGTCGATCCTGGTGGCGCACGTGTGCTCCAACTGGGGCTGGTACATGATGCTCATAGAGCTGCCCTTCTACATGAAGCAGGTGCTCAAGTTCAACATGACTGAGGTAAGAACTCAGCTATATTGTTACACGTTCATGTCGATCCTGGTGGCGCACGTGTGCTCCAACTGGGGCTGGTACATGATGCTCATAGAGCTGCCCTTCTACATGAAGCAGGTGCTCAAGTTCAACATGACTGAGGTAAGAACTCAGCTATATTGTTACACGTTCATGTCGATCCTGGTGGCGCACGTGTGCTCCAACTGGGGCTGGTACATGATGCTCATATAGAGCTGCCCTTCTACATGAAGCAGGTGCTCAAGTTCAACATGACTGAGGTAAGACCATAGCTATATTTTTGTGCACTTCGACGCACTCTCAAGAAGTCACATAGGAATTTTCAGAACAGGCGTATTTTATAAGCATAGGCAAATTACTCGCTTCAAATACACTTCCAAATACTAGTTGCTTAACAGCATTTACTAACTTATTTATATTTTTGGTTTTCTTTCACCTTAAATAAAATACATATTTTCGGATTAGTAGGCATTGCGCTTCTAATCTTGTGATGTTCCTTGACGACGCGAATTTATCTCGAACGTAAAATAACAACTAAGTATGTATACCTACCTAGTTACCTACATTTTTTTTTTCTCGAGGGGAAACCGTCTAATAGACTGGCCGGTCTCCTACGGGGAAGGCCGGGGTGTGTGGGATTTTTACCGCACTAAAACCGCATCGGTGGCCAACTTCTACACAATAGAGAGAGGGCTCCGGGAATGGGTTAGGCTCCGGAAATGGGTTATGCTACCGGAGCTCCTGTGCTACGCCTTTAAGGTACATCACGGTGTGAAATGAACACACACGGTGGCACGGGACCACTACGTACCACCGTCGTCTCGAAAGCCTTTATTTAATGTCCCAAACAACTACAAAAGCTATAGCATTTTCTATAATTTCAGAACGCAGTAGCTACCGCTCTGCCTTTCTTAACGCTGTGGATCTTCAGCATGGGTCTGAGTAAGACGTTGGACTGGCTACGCGGAAGAAACGTCATCACTACCACTACAGCTAGGAAGATTGGTACTTTATTCGGTAAGAAATTATACATACCTACCTACCAAATCTTTTACAACTCTCCAAAGAAAACGACAAATACAATAGATAAATTATACTTGAAAAATCTAGGTGTGGTGAGTGAATGTGTAAACATGAAACGAAAGCCAAAAATCGGCCGGACGAAAACTTGTGGCGAAATCAGTTGAGGATAATGATTTGGAAAGATTTATTCCGTTGAAGGTGAAAGCGCTTAGTCTTACCGGAATTTAAGACCTCATCTCTACTTTGCCTTATATCTCCAACAAGACCTGACAACGTTTAGATACTAAATATTTTATTATTTGGTTGACACATACGTACTTGAGTTCCGTTAGGATATAGAAGCCAAGGGCATCGCCAGACCGTTGCCTAGGGGCGTGCAAGTTCGCCAGCCGATGGCCCAGGTGGAGGCAAGTTGATATGGAAAATTAGAAAAGTATTGAGAAAAATATGAATTGTAAGGTTTTTTAATCTCTAGGGAGGGCAGCTGCCCCTGGCGACGCCCGTGATTGAAGCCACAAACAGCGCCTAATATATCCTATGGCGAGGAGACCATTTAGGTACCATCCGAGCGGTAAATATCGTACATAGTAGATTTGAACTTTAGTGAACTCGCTCAATACACTGAATCATCATCATCCTAGCTCTGTCCCAGATGCATCCAAGACTTCTTGCCTTGAAGCCCAGAGTCTGCTTACTAGTCTAAACAGATTTGACAGAATATCAGCTTTTCCAAAATATGGTGAATACTTATTTGTCTCAAATGTTTCCTTGGATGCAGTGAATATTTGTCTCAAATGTTTCCTTAAATACAGGGAATACTTGTGTCACATATTTTAGAAATAATATTATTTTGTCCTCCTGTTCCCAGCGTCCGCGGTGCCAGCCACATGTCTGCTGGTGCTGTGCTACATCGGGTGTAACCGCGGCGCCGCCGTCGCCATCAATGCGGTGGGAGTGACTTGCGTCGGTGGAATGTTCTGCGGGTTCCTCTCCAACCACATCGATATAGCACCCAACTTCGCTGGTACGTCATCATCAACATCTTCCTAGCGTTATCCCGGTTATATTGAAAACTTCCGCCTTGGAGCCCGGGGACTAGTCTAACCAGATTTGACGTTTCCCGGTTGTATTCAAGACTTTCGTCTGAAGGTGATTTTTCACCAGAATGGCGAGACGAGGCGAGGCGAGGAGAGAATTGAAATTTGTATGGCAAATTTTCAATTCTCTCCCAGCGCATCTTTGGTGGAAACAGTATGGATTGACGAGAATATGCGAGGCGTGAATTGAAATATTTGTTTGTGTAAAAATGAACCGTATTGCTTCCGACATAGAAATTAACTTTGCAACAGAAACACGCTTCTCGCGATAGAAATTGCGTGTTTTGCAAGACGAACTCAAACAGCACTGTACCTATATCTTTATCTAATGAAGCCTGCGGGCGGCGGCGCGGCGGTCACGCGCGAGCTCGCGATGGCTATTTTTAGTGGAAAAGGGTCAGTGCGATTTCAATTCTCTTCTCGCCTAGTCTCGTCTCGCCCCTCTGGTGGAAAATCACCTTTAGAGCCCGAGGTCTAGTCCAACCTTATTTGACGGGATATTAGTTTACCCACACGAGAACATAAGCTGGTAAGTGTAGCAATATATCCATCCAACCGTCCCGTATTATGTCATTGGATGAATTCGTAATCAGAAATTCTTTGAAGAGAAGGATTAAGCTATCCTTTGGAGAACGACGAACGACGACTACGTACGACTGAAGCTACCTCACGTCAAATCAAGCCTTCCCTGGATTCGAAACATCCTCGGTTTACAGATAGGCTCGCTCTGAACTAAGCTACAATCCGATCTTAAAGAGAGTCAACCATAGTGCTGAACGCTGCATAACTAAAAGTGAAACGTCGAGATGACTGCTGTCATGTTTGTAGCTAATGCAACTGAATACAGATTTACATAGAAGCGCATTTCTTAAGGATTTCGTGTGCCGATTCCAAGTGACGACTGTCGCCAGTGTAATTCGTAGTTGGCGCCGTTGGCGGCGCTGGCGTCGTTCTCCGTCTCTCTTGCTCTCGTAGTTAAGATACACAGGAGGAACTATTGCACTCGTAGAGACAGCTGTCACAGCGCGACTGCCACGCCGCCAAGCGACAATTTGGGTCACAGAAAGTTATTAGTAAATATCTGAGCTTTTTGCTAATGCCCCTTGAATTCAGCAACATAACAAAAGGGGTGCTTTGAACTCAATTTCAATCGCCCCATCCCGCCTACGGCCATATCAGCGTTACCAACTACATGCCTACTTGTTTGCTATATAAAACATGTCCTATCTTCGACAAAAGACAATGGGCAAAAATGTATGGGACCTGGGACCACCCTCCAATAGCAATAAGGTGTATGTCATTGGATAGGCATTTTTAATAGGAACAACTTTTTTATGACATTTTTGTTGTAACAGTTGTCCGTTCCAAGATATATGACATACAAGTTTCGATAAAATTATGTTGAAAAAAGCGTTTATTATAGTGCTTAGTACTATATAATGCTTTATTTTGCAAACTGACTCGTCCTCGTGCCTGCCCAAGCGCTTAGGAACAGTGCGGGGTGCCCCCCCTCCCCTCCAAACCGGTTACTTGGAGCTGCGCCGAGCGACGCCCGCCGTGCGGTGGTAGTTATAGAATTGGGACATAAGTATATATTTTAGTATTATGACGTTCGAAAAGTGCTTAGATTTATATCTTTAATATTTTAATCTTTATCTTATCTTTATCTTTCAACTAACTACTCACAAAACATAATTACATAATATTGCTTTGTTGCGACGTGAAGGGCGGACAAACAAACAGACTTTCGCATTTATAATATTAGTATTGATTGTAACGGGTTCTCTGGTAGTAAAACGCAGAAAAGGTTCTATGCGTTTATTTGCCGAGTATTGTCTCACTTCCCTTGCCACGAGTATGACCGACCAACAACACGACACTGGCCTGAACACTAAGGGCTGCAGTCTCCCACGCTGTTCCCTCCGGTAGTGTGTAGGCAGGCTGCTCGAAGGCTGCGCGTAGCGGTAGATCCTCGCAGGCCGTTGGTTCAGCTGGCAGACGCCGGCGGTGCGAGTACGAGGAGCAGGGCAGGCCAGACTCTTCGGCAGAGGTGACGCCGAAGGCGATGCAGGAAAGTGTAGCGATCTAGGAGCGTAGCCGGAGTCTTAAGGTGAACCTGGAACCTGAAGGGGAACAGCATTAGGAAAGCCACAATCAATAGAGTCAGGCAGGCGGCGTCAGCCGGCCTCAGCTAGCAGGTAGAGAGATGGGCAGTACGCTAACGCAGTAAATGTAGTGCTTACCCGTAGCTGGGACCAGGATACACGTAAATACGACGTAGGGTCAGTAGGTACGCTTAGTTATAGTAGGTAGGTAGTAGAAGCGACGTTAGAGTAGCGGTGCCGGCCTCTCTGTCGGCCCCTTTATATACCGGGCCCTCCATCAGAGCTTGTGTCGGCGCACAACCAAATATGGGCAAAACTCACGAGCGCCGACGATGGCCTTCTCTGATTGGCCGAGCGTATGGACGGTATTATGACGTACACTCGGTAGGTACCGGTCATACGCCACATGATAACCCTTTAGTTTCCTAAAAGTTGCACCCCGCACCGTACCAACCGCTTGGGCAGACGCGAAGATAAGTCAGTTTGCAAAATAGAACATACGAATAACATAAAAGAACTCATCATCATCAGCCTTTAAAAGTCCACGGCTGGACTAGGTCTCTCCTCTAAAAGGAGGAATTGGCCTACTATACCACGCTAGCCAAACGGGTTGGTATAGGATTTGTATCAAGTTTTCCTTCTCTTACAGTCCTGTTCTCTGCATAATATGCTCCCTCTGTCGGCTCTTACGACACCCATGGGATGATATGGGATGGTGGCATTCCGTATTCTTAATCCGTCACCACGCGGATGGTAATAAAAGTACTAAGCACTATAAAAAGAACGCTTTTTTCAACATATTTTTATCGAAACTTGTGTGTCATATGTCTTGGAACGGACAACTGTGACAACAAAGCCGTCATAATAAAAGTTGTTTCTATTAAAAAGGCCTATCCAATGACATAAATCTTATTTTGCTATTGGAAGGTGGTCCCAATCTGCCCATCCTCCTTTCCAACCGATTTGAGGTTTAGGTATATAATATAATTTCTGTGACAGGTACGCTCATGGCTCTTACCAACACCGTGGCCACGATTCCGGGAATCGTAGTGCCGGTCTTCGTAGGAGCTCTCACACATGGAAACGTAAGTCTTACTTACCTATTCATATTCAAAATCATTCATCATCCTTACCATATACAAAGAAGCCAGAAACATCCTTCGTAAAATTACAACCAAGTAAAAATATCACATTTCTTCTTACAGCAAACCATCTACGCATGGCGTATAATATTCTTCGTGACGATCGGTTTGTATGTGATCGAGATCATAATCTATACCATCTTCGGGTCTGGCGAGGAACAACCGTGGAACAAGGTTCCTCAACAGAAGAACAAAGAAGAGGACCGACCTCTTAATGATGTACAGAAAACTCATGTTTAAGATATGTAGAAGAGGCTTAGGTACCTATTGGTAACATTGGAGTATTGAGGATTTCAGTTTGAAGCGGGGAAGTGAGGATTGATGGCGGAGGAAGGAGCATAAAGGGCTTAACCCTAAATGTGGGGGTTGGATTTTTCAACAGAAAAACCAAAAATACGAATTTATTATTGGTGAACTTAGAAGTCGAAAAAATCGTATATGGTCCTTCTTTATCCATACCGTCATTCAAAATTAGTTGACATTATGGCCAAACGCTGTCGTCAATCAAAAATACCTTTTGGTATATGAGAAGGTTGTTGTAGTCCTTAAATCTTCTTCGGTTCCACTTCTGATTGCATGTTACGACATGGGTAATCTGCCAGAATCTGCCTCGACAAGGTACCTATAGAACTACCCTCTTTTAAAATCTAATCTCATACACATGTGTAAATATGGATCAACCGCATTTCGTCGTCTAGAAAATTTGATCGTTCTCCTTGGATACAACAATAGGCAGAGGCAGAGCTATGTTTATCACTGTCCTTCTCGTGATTGCGTGCATCTTCTACGGATCTCAGACTTTTTTTATTGCCTACAACCGAAAGCTCATTTTTCACTGAACAATCCTAAAAAAGTCATGTTTTAATTTTGATCCGACAGCCCTGAGGATGTAATGTATTTTTTCTTTAAACCTACAAAAAATAATAAACTGATCGAATGTAAACTGGCAATATATCTCTTTTTGTGCAGTTATTTTTTTACTAGTCGACGCCAGAGGCTTCGCACGCACTTTTTTCGAATTTCACGTTTTGCCCGATCCCGTGGGAATTTTAGGGAATCCCATCTTAGTGCACCCCTACGGTGCCCAAGGAACATACATGCTAAATTTCATCTTCTTATGACCAGTAGTTTCGGCTGTAGCGTGTCTGTCAGTCGGTCAGTAACGCAAGGTTTTTATTTATTAAGATACTCTGTAGCGTTGAAAAAAAAAGGATATTAAAATGAGATAGTACCGATTGCCAGTACACAGTCGATATATTTTAGTTACAAAAAATATGATCTCTTTTGGCTATAATAAATAAATAACTAATAAGTGTTTGAACTATAATTTGTGTGTGGTATATCTTCATATAATTATTGCGTTCTATTAAAATGCTAATAACATGTGAAGCTGATTATGAAAGAATAATAAAGTTGCGAATTTATATAAGAAAACCAGATGATTTTGTGTGATACTTGAGCTGTCTTCGCCGATATGAAAATCTATGAAACTCATGTTGACGCCACATCAATATTATTTAAGCAATAATATTGTTGTAAAGTATGTACCTACTTACTCAAATAACTAGGTAATTCAGAATAACTTGATTTTTTAATTATAGATTTGATGGTGTTTAATTGTTATAATATATGTTTAACTTATTTGTACTTAGGCTTTGATGTAGTTATAAACTTAATTGATTGTTTAATATTTTTATGTAAAGTATAAATTATATATTTTACAAATGCAAAAGTCGTTAAGGGACTATTTATGTGAGTTGCCGAGCATTTGAACTTGAGTCTTACGACCAACAAATTAGAAATATTTGAAGGGCGTTATTGATCATAAAGTCTTTGTTATGATCTAGTTGATATGGAAAAGGAGAAAATTATGAATTGTAGGAGTTTTTTAAACTCTAGTTATGCTCAGTTGCCTGCCTCTTAGCGACGCCCTTAGATCATAAGCTGGCAACACAACTGAACAATTTAGTGGTAGTAGTATCACTAGTATCAGTCATAAAATTCCAATTTATTTTTTTTGTGAATTTTTAAGCATTTAGATACATGTAATGTATTTTGTATGATGTTTCAGTGGGTCGAAACTGGCAACACAAATAAATAATATATGTATCTACTTATTGGTAATAATTTTATACTTCCTAAATAACTATATAAATTTTGACTGATATTTATTTTTGTGTATTTTTAAGCATTTTGATAATTACTGTATTTAGTATGATAATATAAACTTATAATATTATTATAAGATAAGTTATTTTGATAAGAAATAACTGTTTGTAATATTGAGCATGCTAAACAGTTTGTATATGAATCAGAAAAACTTTCTATTTACTATTCTATAAGTTTGCTTACCAAAGACAATTGTGTATTACTAATTAAAGTTTTAATAAAACATTATAAAATATTTTTCGTGTTTTATTTATTTACAATATTTACAGGTTCATTTGGAATTTTCAATGAGTAAAACACAAACAACGTTTTCCAAAGCTACTTTCGACTAATAATTTTTATAAAGGAGCTGTGTTTGAATAACGAGGTTATTTAAAAGATTAAGGCTGGTTTTCTACAAAGGCAACACATTCTCACTAATGCCTCATTTTGTTTACTTGCTGCAGGTTGTTTTATTCAATAAAATAAGCACAAAACTGCGCTCAAATCATATAAAAGAAACATCATGCGAAGCCACTCAAAAAATTTAATACGCGCTCATTGAATTCGACGGCAGCGCCCTCTATCTAACACGTACAAGTTTGCATATATACGAGGGTCCGAAGTTGGCGCCGATAGATGGCGTGACTAGTTGTCCGTACTTCGGCGCCGCGCTCTCCGTCCCTAGCACCAGTGTGCTGCTCAGCCCCGTCATTGATAACGTCAAGTCTCTGGAATTGTAATAAGTACCATGTGTAATTATATTTGCAAACTATATTCGCTATTCCTTCTCCCTCATCCCACTCCTCCTGCATTCCCTTTTCCCAACCCAAAAGGCGGCAACGCACTTGTGACTCCTCTGGTGTTGCTTATGTCCATGGGCGGCGGTAAGTCTGCTCGATTGCCACTTATTACCAGTGATCGGAGTAGGTAGATTGAAATGACGTCATTGATCCGAAACGTATACATATATTAATGTGGACATTCCTCCGGAAATGGTTAATTGTTTAAAAAAAAACGGAACTTAGGTAGGAATTGTATTCTGCTAGGGTTGCGGAATTTACGAAGAGTTACCGCGGCCCTGGAACGCAAAGGCCACTTGATAGAACACGGGTGGGTTTTAGTCAGTAAGAGTCTGACACTCGGGAAAAAAAGATGTAATATGTAGGTACATATTTAACAATAAGCAATGTTGATTTTTACTCTTTTTATTTATTCTACCCTTGTAAATTACCATGACCACTATAAAAATATTGAAATTTGTAAAAGTGCAATAATTTATAAAAAGTTGTGGCCGTATAAAGGCTAAAAATAAAAAATATTAAAGCTGCGATCGGAATTAAATTGTTTTTATTATTCAACAGATAAGTAAATAACGAATTATTTTGTTTTGATACCTTCCTTTAAATTTTGAATTGAGTAGTGATAATATCACTACCAACATCAACAATATTTAATTGAATCCGGAAATACCGGAATTACTTTACGGAAAAATGGCTTATCCATGTTATACTTTCTGTGTATATTTATGATACAAGTACCAAAAATCAATCTACCTACTCCGATCATTACTTATTACATAAAAAACCATAATTATGGGTATTTTTGTACTGTTGTTGAGGTTGGCGTTCCGCAGACGCCACCGTCAGAAGCATTGCAAATGTTGCCAATTCACATTAGATCAGCAACCGGTACATAGATAGGCTAGCTTCGAGCACAGTTCGTTTAAAGGTAATGTGCGGCTGAAATATACCTTATTGCTAATTGATGGAAATCCTGTGTTGTGCTCTGACCAGAGGGTGAATGCGGTCCGTTAGGTATGATAGACGGCAGCCTAGCGATTGACGTATTTCTTATTTCGTTGGACAAATTGAAAATCGAGTTAGACTCTAGTTCGACCATCATCCGGAAGATGGCGTTAGCTGTAGGTATCTTTGCTGTTGACCGTCAGATGGCACTGCTATAATTACACCAATGTTGTACTTACTTGACAGTAGCGATGATGGAGTTAGTCTCGAAGGCATGTTTTAGCGCCATGTGAACAACGCCGTCGTTTTGTACCGGACTCAGAGAGCACGTAGAGTACACTACTGTACCACCGACTTTGACCAGCTTTAGTGCGTTTCTAAAATAAACAAAACATGATAAGCCACATAGAGGCAATAAACCAAATAGAACATGTTTGTTAATAAGGTTTTTCATTTTTCTTTCTTTATTTTTCATGTGAGTGAGAAAGGCCGATCGATCGATCACCGGCATAGCCTAACGATAAGAAGTATCGGGACCGACCGACTGCTTTTCGAACCCATCGAAGCAAGGTACCGCTCTGTTATAAATACCACACCAACGGGCACCCATTCATGTGGAGACCATATTAGTTGATATGGAGAATGAGTAAAGTATGAATTATTGGTAAAGTCGAGAGTACATGACGCTTTTCATTTGTAGTCCGGGCCTTACATTTACAGCAATTGCAATAATAACGGTACAGACTACAACGTGTATTTGGTTGGATGTTTATTGAATCTCTTTGGGCAGCTGCCCTTCCCTAACCTTGTGTAACTATTCCATATAGTAAAATTAAGAAAACAGATTGTGTGCCACCATTTCATTACGTGGCTGCCATAAGGTATATTAGGCCAAATCTTCCAATTGACTCAGAAAACCTTACGGCCCGGTCACGGCCTACAGCGGCGGTCGGCAGCGGCGAGCGTTTTCGATGTACATGGCGCGATTACTGTGACGCGGCGCGCGGCCGCCTCAGAGTAAACGCGCCATGTACATCGCCCCTGCCGCGCCGCTCGCCGCTTAGACCTATCTCGTGACCAGGCCGTTATGACGCAAATTAGGTGAGGTCTATATCCAGCAGTGGACTGCGAAAGGCTACAAGAAGAAGTGTTATTCTGTAACATAGGTGAATGAAAAAGTTATCTAATTTGAAAATGATAATATAACTTACGTGAGTAGCTGCGACTGCATCTCAGGTATCCTGAGTCGCTCCTTGATCCTGTCCGGTCTGAAGATGTTGTTCTCATCTTCGTTCATTGAGTGTCTGTCTGTCGTGCACGGTACGTCTACCAGCACCTGAGCAATAGTTACGAGTATTTTATATTTTAAGACACATTCGTTTATAGTGGGGAACGAAGCGATAGCCTAGTGGAGATATCAACAAATTGCCATGGACAGTTTTCTATGATTTATTTAAATTTATAACAAATTCCATAATCGTTCTACCGCTATCCCGTTATCCTAGCTATGTATATTCCATGGTTTAGACTAGTTTCAGATTATTCATAGGTGATGATGATTTTTTAAATTCATTCCTCGAATCGTTTTCGGCAGCTATGTTGTACTTTACAAATATTTGCACAACAGTTGTTACTTTTGTTGTTTAATCTTTGATTTTTTTTTTAATTTGGCAATCTGTCGACAACTTTTCGACAATTTCTGCCAGTGTCGTGTAATGACTAGGAACACTTATGGGCAACGAAGCATTAGGCAGTATTGATATACCATACTAATTATTGTGGTGTTAGATTCGAGCCTGAAACAAAAGACGATCACAGTTACAGATGTTAGGGGAAGGGAGGGCAAGATGAATATGGCGGGCAACACGAATCATTATAATATTTTGATCAATTTACTCCGTACATACACGGCCCTAACGCGAGTGAACGCGCGGCGAGGCGGGGGTCCGGAGGCCAGTACGAAAAGGACCGCTAAGGCGAGAGCACTCACGTCAGTGACCAAAAACAGTACGAACTCTCGGCAGTAAAATATTTCGCTACGGTAAGTTTTAAGATTTCTAACGTAATTAATCACCTAGGTAATATATTATGTTTGTTTTAGTTGCTTCATTTATTGTAAATTGATGTATTTTAAAAGTTTTTTCCAACAATATTATCATTACAAATTTAGGTTATGTTTTACTCGTATAGTAACCTAGCGGGCAAAATGAATATAGGCATATTCATCTTACACTCCTATATTCATCTTACCCGATTCCGTAAACATTTATTTTAATTTTGTTTTAGATGGTCTCAAATTACAAAAGAAAAACCAAAAGAGGTGATTGGACACAAAAAAACTTAGAACGGGCTATGGAAGAAGCAAGTCGGACCTCCGTTCGAGCTGCAGCTAAAAAGTATAATATTCCATTTAGCACACTATTGAGGCATTATAAGACGCAATCTACTACCAAACATTTAGGTAGGTTCAAACCAATTTTTACAGCTGAAGAGGAAAACGAATTAAAGAAATATCTCACAAGGATGGACGATTTATTTTATGGTCTAACACCAACTGATTTCAAAAAACTTGTTAGAAAATTCGCTCAAAAACTTGGTAAAGGTGATAGATTTCCAACAGGTTGTGCTGGTAAAGACTGGTTATCAGGGTTTCGAAAGAGGCATACCTCAATTGTATTAAGAACTCCTGAACCTACATCATTGGCTAGAGCCCGTGGATTTAACCGTCCCCAGGTAGAGAGATTTTATGATCTTTTAGAAGAATTGGTTGATAAGCACTCATTGGATCCTACCCAAATTTATAATATGGACGAGACAGGTATTCGTTCATCAACTACTAAGCCACCAAAAATTCTCTCTACCTATGGCAAACGACAGGTTGGCTTAATCTCTAGCGTAGAAAGAGGAGTTTTGACTACAGTAGTTTGCTGCTGTAATGCTGCAGGGTCATTCCTGCCGCCTTTTTTTCATTTTCAAGCGGAAACGATTTGTTCCACGTCTCCTTGATGGAGCTCCACCGGGATCACAAGGCACTGTATCTGATTCAGGCTGGATTTCTGGTCCAATATTCTTGATTTGGTTAGAATTTTTTGTCGAAAAGACACGACCAACAGAACAAAAAAAGTTACTCCTTTTGTTAGACAACCATGAATCACATAAATATTACCCTGCCCTGGAGTATGCTACTAAACATCATATAATATTTCTATCGTTTCCACCACACACTACAAACAAGCTACAACCTCTAGACGTTTCTGTATATCGACCTATCAAGAAGTATTTCGAGCAAGAAATCGCTACATTTCACAAAGCACATCCAGGTAGATCGATTGCTCAACTAGATGTGGCTTCTATATTTAATCCTGCCTACTTAAAAGGTGCCACCCCAATGAATTCGATTAGTGGATTTCGAACTACAGGAATATGTCCATTTAACAGAAATCTGTTTCAAGACTGTGATTTTAACCCTGCTTCAATTACTGACCAACCGCACATAGAAGAATCTTTTATTTCTGACACTAATACTATTCCAATTAACAGTAATACCCTTGCGGTCATGTCAACAACTGGCTTACAATTACCAGGCCATAGGACACCTGCTCCATCACCGTCAGTAGTATCCACTGTCATAACTGCTGATTCTCAAATATCTGCTGAGGATGTTCTCAAGTCCATACATCCAATTCCAACAGCTGTAGGTCAAAAAATGACTAAAAGAAAGAGAAAAAGCCAAAAAGCTGAGATTCTGACATCTACGCCTGTAAAGGTGAACCAAAAGCAAAGATTTCAGAAGGCTGAACAGCGTGCTGTGAAAAATTTGGGTAAGGAGAATATCATCAACAAACCTCCAAACACCTTCTACATCTAAAAAAAAATCAAAGAAGTCGGGGCGAGCTGCTGCCCAAACTGTGCGTGATTATTATTGCACGGTATGCAAGGAACAATATTTCCATCCTCCAGCTGAAGACTGGATACAATGCTCAGATTGCAAGGACTGGACTCACGAAGCCTGTTCTGCGTATCTTGGAATAGGCACATATTTTTGTGACGACTGTCAAGATTAATAGGGGTTGACACATTCTGATTCGTCTTGCCCGACCAATAGAACCATCTTACCCGATAGTATAGGGTAAGATGAATCGAATCAAAAATTTCTATTGCTGATCTCATTTTACGATTGTGATAAAAATTAAAGACATTTGTTCAATTAATATGAAAGTTTAATGATAGTTGATTTTATGTATATTTAACGTTACTTTGTATTCTAACAGGATTTTTTGTTTTACATTACTTAAGTTAAGTGAACCATCTTTCCCTCTCTTCCCCTAGTTAATACAATAATTGAGATATTATATAATAATATACAGACAAACAATATAAATTCTAATACTTATTATAGTTTTATCGTGTTAATAGAGATAAATTTAATAAAAGCACGAATCATTATAGGATTTGGGAAGAAGGATAAGAGGTGACGCACATTAACTGGGAACTGTATATTTAATTTGGATACAAGTTGATCAAATGGGAAGGCTATTTTTAATGGGCAGTTAAGAAAAATGTGGTCCAGGGTACCATCATCTAGGCCACATTCACACAAAGAATTGTCTCGAACTCTGATCTTATGTAGGAAAACAGGAGAGCAGCAATGACCAAGGCGGATTCTGCAAATAACGAAGGTTACTATTTTAGGAGTATTTTTGAATTTATAAAACGAAGGCTTTATTGGAATGTCAGGTTGGATTGAGGCATATAAAGAGCCCTTAGATTTACTTGACTCAGACCACAAAGACTGCCAGGATTTGTACAAATCTGCCTTGCATGTATGCAGAAAGTCATAAACTTGGATGGAATAGTATTTCAGATCAGCCAGGCTACTTATTAACAGCTTCTTTGGCACACTCATCTGCAAATTCGTTGCCAGTAATACCAGAATTACCAGGAATCCATACCAGGACTACCTCTATATCCTTCTCGACACATGAAAGCAAGCAGTTCCTAATTGCCATGATAATAGGGCTATGAATGTTATTCTGTTAAGTTAAATTTGTCTGCAAGGAATTGCCTGCGCAGGAAAAGGGGGGGATCGCCACTCTCTACTTGAAGACCATTAATCGGTGTGGATCTCATGCAGCCTAAAACTATGCGTAGAATCTTCGACTGAATGGAGTCTAGTTTAGCCATTGCAACTTTGCTGCAGGGTTCCAGCAAAAATGTACCATAGTCTAACAGACTTCTGATAGTTGCGTTGTATATGAGTTTAACGGTGAAAGGATGCGCTCCCCACCAAACACCCGCAAGCGCACGAAGCATGTTTAGATTTTTCTCTAATTTGTTTACAACATAGTTAATATGAGAAGCGCCAGATAGTTTTGAGTCCAAGATAATACCAAAAAATTTCACATTGTCCTCGAACTTTATGGGAGAACCTTCAATTTCAAGGTAAAGCCTTGGGAGTATTCTCTTACGAGAGAAGACTACAGCCGAGCTTTTAGCAGGTGAAAGGCTGAGTCCATGGGAGTTGAGCCATTGGTTTAGGGAGTTGAGGGATATCTGCATGGATTCCTGAGCATCGGTAATTGACGCTTTCTGTAAATATAAACATATGTCATCGGCGTATTGTAGGATTTGGCAGTCGATGTTGAGAGACCTATGTAAATCTGACGTGTAAATACTATATAGTAAGTGGCTCAATACCGAACCTTGTGGAAGACCGCGCCAAACAGTTCTCGGGTCAATATTATCACCTGAACAGTGCAACTTGACTTTACGGTCTGAAAGGAGGTTGCAGATACAATTCAGCATTCTTGGCGTAGCTTACTTCTGAGTACAGCAAGAAGTACATTGTCGTAAGCTGCTGAAATGTTCAAAAAGACCGCAAGCACCGATTCATTCTTGCTAAATGCAATCCGAATATCTGTCATCAGGATGCTGATACTATCCATGGTACTGGAACCCCTACGAAAACCATATTGAGAATTAGCTAGGAGGCCTTGGTTTTCAACATACCACTCTAGTCTGTTTTTAATAAGATGCTCGAAAATTTTACAAAGTACCGGAGAGAGCGCGACTGGCCGGAAATGGTCTGGGGAATTAGGAGATTTACCGGGTTTTAAAATGGGAATGATCAGCTGTGTCTTCCATATGTCCGGAATATAATTAAGAGTGAAGCAGGTATTAATTAAGCTTAAAAGGAATTTGCGGCTCGGAGGGCTAAGCCTTTTATAAAATGAGTAAGGGAAACCATCGACTCCAGGGGCGGAATCACGAACATGCTTGAGGTCGGCATCCAACTCCTGTAAGGTAAAAGGAGCATCTAAAGGGTCATTGGAGACATTATCTGCAGTCAGCGGGAGTTCATCCTGTAAAGGGACAAAGAAAGGGGCAAGTTTATTGAAGAAGAGAGAAGCCAAATCTGGAGAGATTGGAGAATATTTCACAGGGGAGCGGCCGCGACTAAACTTCTTAAAATTCTGCTACACAAAGGTAGAAGGGGTTGTTGGAGAAAGGGATGCACAAAACTTTTTCCAGCCCTCACGTTTTTAGGGTTCCGTAGTCCACAAGGAACCCATATAGTTTCGTCATGTCCGTCCGTCTGTCCTTCCGCAGCCTAGCTCAAAGACGCCTGGTGCTAGAAAGCTGATATTTGACATGAATATAGACATAAGATATTGCAACAAAACTGTAGAATAAAATTTAGGAAAATAATTTTTTTAAGGGTATCTCCCCTACATATTTAGTTGGGTTGAATTTTTTTTTGGTTGAGTACCCCATCATGTGGGGTATCATTGAATAGGTTTTAAAAAAATATTATTAGTTTGTTCAAATCATTTTTGGATCAAGTGATTGGTTTGTCAAATATCAAGCTTTGAAGTGAAAAAAAAATTTAGACTCAAGTGTACCACCCCTCTGCCGGCTAAACTATTAATTTAGAAGAGGTGAAAAAAATCACTAATGTAGTACATATAACGAATTTAAAAAGAAAACTATCACGGCTAAATAGATATCACTAGTTTACGAGTAATCGTCGGTTAACTTATAAATACCTATTTCTATGAGTTTACATTGGGCGCGCTGGCTTAATCTTAAAGATATACGTATGTACTTTGGTATGTAATGTACTACGGTACTACGTACCTATGTATAGCAGTAGTATAACTGGATACATACCTAGTATTTTTCTAAACAAAACTTAGGTTCTTATAATAGTGTTATTAAAATTATTTTTGCAGCAAAATAAACAGTCGGATTTGTTGTACATTAATACCCTTTGCAGCAAGTCATTTTGGGCAACTACGGAACCCTACATTGCGCGTGGCCCGACACGCACTTGGCCGGTTTTTTCCTTTTAAAAAGGCGTCTGGATCGTGCAACAGTCCGATTATACTCAATCAAATTTTGGAATGTCATGTTGTTAACATAAGCTAGTTCAGCAGCATTTCGGGCTTTGATGATTTGAGTACAATCCCGGTCCCACCAGGGGGGAGAGGCCATCTTACCTGAAGCTGCATTCTTATGAGGAATGCTAGCCTCGGCTGCGGCAGAAATACACTCGGAAAATTGCAATAAACAGTGGTCAATGTTGGTATTAGAAACACTAGAAAGGGAGGGAATTTTGTCCTGCATGATTTGTTTATACAAATCCCAGTCAGCATCTGCCAATCTGTATTTCAAAATGGGATTATTGTCTCTCTGGGGTAGGGACCTTCTAACTAAAGTAATGCTAATAGGATAGTGGTCACTGCCATAACATAAATTTAGACGCTTCCAGTCCAGCTGGGCAGAAAGATTGGAGGAACATAGAGACAAATCAACACAACTCTTCACTTGACCAATTCTTGGTACACGTGTTGCTGACCCATCATTCAGGACAAATAAATCTCTGTCATCTATTAAGTCAACCAATTCATTGCCTGCACTGTCACTGTTACTGTTCACTGTGAACAGAACCCCATAGACTGTGGTGGCAGTTAAAGTCACCTAGCAGAATGATAGGTTTAAAGAGAACACAGATGTTGTGGAGAAACTGAAAACTTGTAGTATTTGGGGAAGGAATATAAATGGAAATAAAATTGATACCGAGGATGTTAACTCCAACAGCATCAATCTCATTCCCATGACTAGGTAAGGAAAGTGGAGAAGAAGGGAATAAGCTGCTAACAAGGATAGCAGCCCCTCCATAACCATCAGGGCGGTCATGACGGAACGTGCTGTATCCCGAAAAATTAAAATTTTGGGTTGGCCGAAGCCAAGTCTCAGCTAAGGCAATAATTACAGGTTTATGTGAATTAATAAAGTGGGAAATCTCATGTCTTTTTGGTATGGCGCTCCTGACATTCCACTGTAGGCAATGTAGGGCCATAGTAACGGAATTTAATGAGGTTTACAAATTCATTGGCAACGTTGTCCGGTAAACTATTTTTTAAAAGAAAAGAGGAAAGAGAAGAGTATAAATTATTAATTTCTATGATAACAGGGTCATTAGAAGGAACGGTTAATTGGGAGGGGTTATTGAGAGCACAACCATTGGTGGAAGGATTAAACGAATAATTGTTAAGAATGCTTTCATGAGCTCTGCGGTCATAACCGGGCGAAAGTTGAAGATGGGGCTTGGGTTTGGAGAAAGTAGTATTTCTGTATGAAATAACATTAGGGGATTGGTGAAGAGATTTAAGGCTGGAAGGTAATTGAGTGAGATTTTTGAAATAAGGAGACTGAGAAAGAGTAGGAGGGTGTGATGAGGAAACAGCAGCATATGACCTATAAGAGGGGGAAAACTTTTTGGAAGCTTCTTCATAAGATGAGCACTCCTCAGCCATACGGAGCTTAATATTCTTTTGTCTTATAAACTCTGGACAATCCTTACTGGTAGCAAAATGTGGACCAGTGCAATACAGACAGATAGTGTCCTCAACGGAGCAACCATCACCAAAGTGTTCCTCACCACAGCGGAAACACCGAGGTTTGGAACGACATTTGGATCTGGTATGACCAAATCTACAACACCTTGAATGGTAGGAAATTGGTAAAAATCCACCGGTAGGGAGTTGTAACAGCAGAATACTCGCTTGGGCAGGGATTGACCATCAAAAGTGATGACTACCGAAGGAGTTGGTTTCCATTCTGCAGATCCTTCAGTTCAAACCTTGTGGTTGAGTCGCCTAACCTTAAGAATTGGACAGGGGGATTTTAGGTTCTCAGCAATCTCCTCTTCAGACCACTCAATAGGCGACCCTTTTACCACACCCATTCTTGTTATGTTGTAACTTGGAATTGAGGTAACATAACCTTTAGCAAGTATCTCAGTGTTATTTAGAAACGCATTCACATCTTCTGGAGTTTTAAACTCTACAGAGATCTTGTTTCGGCCTACTTTTTTAACTCCATCAGGAAGTATATTTTTAATGTTTAGTTTCAACAACAGCTGGCCAAACTTCACCGGGTGGATGGAGGTACCAGAGGAAGTGTCATCAGACTTAAATGAGGCCTGAACTACAAATGGAGCCGAGTCCCTGGTCGAATATCGAGACCGACTGTAGGAAGAAGGGGACGCTAGGTTCTGCTCATTGTTAGTATTAGGTTTTTTTAGGAGGGGGAGGGCCATCACTGTCTACTATGCGTTTACGGGCACGGTTTTCTATGTCCTCAAAGAACGATAACGGCACGGATAAGCCTGGGGAATACGGGAATAGGTCCTGGGAGGAATTTGTAGTAGGAATTTGTTGGGGTAGGTTGGAGTTACTTTGCGAAGTGCCAGAATCGGGCGGACGACCATGGAGTTCAAAATCATCTTCCATGGTCGCGACCTCTCCACATGCCGCAATAAAACACAAATAAACTTACCAAACAGGTAACAAATAATCACACAACAAAAAAACAAACACAGACACGAAACTGACACAGAAAATAACACCAAAATTTAGTGATTCAGCCTAAGAAAAACAAATTAAACGCTCCACATGTGCTTGCCATAAACACTTACCGGAGAGCTAACCTTTGATTTACACAAATGTTTACCTTATCAAACCCTTGGTCGTCAACAAATTGTCGTCCATCGACCCGTTTGAATACAACGCGCTCCCGCCATTTGTTGCTCGTTTCGAAGTCGAACAGGTAGTCCCGGAAGATCCTCTGTATTCTGTGAACGAGAAAGTCCTAATCATGTTACCTATAACACATCTGTATAAATAACATTCCTGCATTACTTTTGTTTTTTGTTTTTTCGTGTGAGTGTGTGACCAACTCTGATGTCGGAGTTTTCAGACCGCCCGAAGGCCTCCGACATGGCCTAACGATCCTTATCCTTAGACAAGAACCGGGACCGACAGCTTTACGTGCCCTCCGAAGCACGGTAGCGCTCAGATGTAAATACCACATTTGGTCACCCATCCAAGTGGCAACCAGTGCAAGCGTTGCTAAACTTTGCCGATCTGTTACGAACGGCAAGCCAAGTCTCGCTATGAGCGCTACATGCATTACTGATTGACTGACAGACAACGCACAGCTAAAACTATTGGGTGCAAGAAACTGAAATTTGTCATGTATGATGCGTAGGGGCGCTAGGCGTGCACTAAGAAGGGATTTTGATTCGGAATGACTGCACGGTTGGCGTAGTGGTTTAAGCGGCCGCCTCACCGTTTGACACTGCGCGGAATGTTGTGGGTTCGATCCCCACACGCAGGGCCGTTCCGACCCAATGCAGCGCCTGTGTGCAAAATCTAATGAAGCGCCTGTGCAGTGGCGTAGGGTGGATGACTTTTTTTTTTTTAGTCGTTACCTGACAATTCCGGCCTAAATTATTTGCCCCTCCTACGCCACTGCGCCTGTGTGCGAAATCTGTGAAGCGCCTTTTTTGGCATCCTTTTTCGAAAATAAGTGTTATAATTAACGCATATCTCGGCGCGCGGCGCCCCTGTCACCCTGGCGCCTGTGTGCGCCGCACACATTGCACATAGGGAAGGTTCGGCCCTGCCCACACGAGACAACACTGTGTGATTCATAAATTGTTGTTTCGAGTCTGGGTGTTCATTGTGTTCGTTAGTTGTATGTTTGTAAAGTCCCCCACTAAACAGGATTTGTCTTTATTATAACAAAACTCCTTGACCTTCGGCGTGGCATTCGTTTACACTCCCGCCACGCCACGGGGTCGTCATGAAGGGTATAGATATAAAAACATCCTTCTGTGTGTGTACCTGTTAGACCTAGAGATAGAGACATCGTTGCACACCAGCACGTCAGGCAGTAGCGTCTGCAGCGCGACTAGCGACTTGCCCCCCGGCGCCGAGCACAGGTCCAGCACTCTGTCGCCGGCGGTGAGGCCCAGCGCCAGCACTGACACCACGCTGCCGCAGTCCATCGGGTAGTAGTTGAATACACCTGGACATCAATACAGTTGCTGCTCTTATCTTATGTATCTTCAAGGGCGTCGCCAATGGGGGCAGAGGGGGGCAGCCAAAAGGCAAAAAGCCTTACAATTCATACTTTTCTCATTTTCCATATCAACTTGCCCCCTCTAGGCCATCGGCTGGCGACTTTACCCCCCTAGGCAATCGGCTCGCGACGTCCCTGTGTATCTTACATATTATAAAATGTAGTTCACCAAGGCGGAGCCACATGCGAAGTCAAGTAATTTTAATTATTTTTGTAGTGATAAGAGCCAAGTTCAATTTCTGGATTTGGTCAAGCTCAACGGATGACCATGCTTGTTTTTGCCAGGGAGTTTTAGTTTGCGGCTTGCTTGACTTTATTAGTAGAGTGAAGTGGCGTAGCGGCTCCAGCATTTTTGAGGTATAACAGGCAAGAGTCAATTGCAGATAGTGCTTCACAAAGCAATATACTGAATTCGTAGAAATAGTTACATACAACTGAGGACATCTATTGTTCAATAGCGAAGACAACCAACACTAGCGACATCTACTGGACACCGACACAACTAGCCTATATCACAAAGGATTCTCTGACCTCCTGAGGTGAATTCAGAACTTGTATAAATGCATAGGTACTTAAATAGTAATCACATTTAAATAGCAATAGACTACATAAATAGCAATCACACGCAAAAACTTGAATAATGCGATTCGGGATAGTGCTGTCGATGTCCGTTAGATGTCACCAGTGTTGGTCATCTTCGCCATTGTACGATAGAGGGCCTTAGTTGACTGAAGCTACTTAAACACAGGGCCAAACCGTCCCTATGTGCAATGTGCGCGGCGCACACAGGCGCCAGGGTGACAGGGGCGCCGCGCGGCGAGATATGCGTTAATTATAACAGTTATATTCGAAAAAGGATGCCAAAAAAGGCGCTTCACAGATTTCGCACACAGGCGCAGTGACGTAGGAAGGGGCGGCGGCGTTGGCGCGGTTCGCCCCGAGTGCCCACAAAAATATGTTAATCGACTAAAAAAGAAAAAAAAAGGTCATCCGCCAACTTCCGGGTGCCACCCAACAGGCGCTTCATGGATTTCGCACACAGGCGCTGGATTGGGTCGGAACGGCCCTGCTTAAACAGCTTGATAAATTTATAAACTGAAATAGATATTTACCTGTTTGTGATCTCTTTGGTTCTGGGAAGCTGGTAGCCTCACTGTCCATTTCATAAGTGAATACTTTCAGGTGTTCCGGGTAGTGTAATTCAGTCTCTGGCTCTATAGTTAAGGGGAAGTCTTTGTCCTCTGAAATTATTAACATACTGGTCATTAATGCTGCTATCAATAAAACTGAAATACTATGTATTGTTTGCTGGAACTTAATAGTGTGAAAGTATGATTTCTTCACCATCATAAAATAATTATAATTATATTTATTTATATTTATGATTGTCCTCAATTTATGTTACTGTTAGTAAAAGTCTTTTTTATTTGTTAAACATGTTGTGGAAGTCTATTAAACAACACTATATTAATCACAGTGTAATTTCAATATATTGAATAATGGTGTGTGCTTTGTTAGTAGTTGCTAAATGCTAGCTACGGCTAAACCTTTGAAATGTGAATGTATTCAAGAACTTTAAAAGCTATACTCACTGGAATAATATGTGTAATGTAGGGACTCTGGCACCCAGTCATCCATTCCTTTCAGTTTAGTGGCAGGCAGGTACTGGTACAAAGCCTCATTAGTTATGCCTAGGGAGGGGTCAATGACTCTAGATATGTCTATCTCTGCTTCCGCCATTGACTGCTCAAGTGTTTTGGTTGGGTGATTGCTGAAACAGCAAAATTAAATATGATTAATTAGATGAAGATATAAATTGAATATTGTTATTTTTTTACTGTAGCGCTCATAGCGAGACTTGGCTTGCGTAACAGATCGGCAAAGTTAAGCAACGCTTGCACAGGTCGCCACTTGGATGGGTGACCAAGTGTGGCATTTACATCTGATCGCTATCATGCTTCGGAGGGCACTTAAAGCTGTTGGTCCTGGTTCTTGTCTCAGGATAAGAATGGTTAGGCCACGTCGGAGGCTTTTGGGCGGTCTAAAAACTCCGACACTAGAGTTGGCCACACACTCACACGAAAAACAAAACAAACTAATGTTTTTATCTGTATTAGACTAGATGGTAGTTTTAAAAGGTACATGGCAGACACCATAAATCTGAACTATTATGTGAGGCTTGTGGAGGAATAAGGTGTGGCTGTTGCTTCAACTAGAGAAAGGACTATGATACAATTTTGTCCTTGTTTCATTTATTATTATGACAGAAAGTAAATGATTTTAAAATTACTTACAATTTATCCTTAACTTTGACAAAAGGGTCTTTTTTGTCTTTATCTTTATCATGCATATCCAATCTTTCAGGTATATTGTCAGTCTGTGGGTATATCTCGGCTATCTCACTAGTGTGCTGTTGTGCCATAAATTCTTTTATTTTCTTTGTTTCTTCTTCTGTGGATTTGGGCTGCTCTATGGTTGGTGTGGGAGAGTACTGCTTGTGAAATTCTTGTTGTATTGTTATCAGCTTTTTTAGACAGTGAGCACCTGGAATTTAGAATAGGTATAATTGATACAAAGCAATGGTGTATACCATAGATGTGTAATGGCATTAAAGGTATTAAGTAGTTAAACCATGTAAAACAATAGCAAACAACCTACTTTCGCATTTGTAATATTATTTGTTCCCTTACATTATACTTACTAACTTTGATCAACTAAGTGCAAGTTTCAAACATCTATGAATATCTTAATTAAGCAAACTTAAAGACTTGAAAAAGTATATTTATTTACCTCTGTTCGTAAGATATTCGGCTGTTTCTTCAGCATCTCCGTAATTGTTTACAACGGCGACGTACTTGGAGCGCCGTTGCATGGCCTCACGCATAGGCTGCCACTTATCGCCAAAGACTGATCCATAGAACTCATCAAAATGATTCAAAGCTTTGTATTTAGGACTTGTTTTTCTCTTTAACTTAGCCTGGAACAATAATTTTTAATATAGTAAATGTCCAAACTCGTATAAATAACAAGTTTGCAGTATGTTTTTACCCAATGAGTCTTGGTTTTAAATCTTGTTTGAAGTAGTAAGTATGAAGCTACAGATGAGCGCCGATATATACTAGAAATATTGAACATTTTGTGCAAATAAATATTTATATTTTCATTAAAAGCTCTTTCGAGAGGTTATGTTCAATGTTTCGTTTCACTACTGCCGTATGATTTTGACATTTTTGACATAGGGTCGTCTCGTTTCATGCAGATTGTAAATAAAACAACGATGAACAGAAAGTTTCCTGATTTTGTAGCAGTTATTTCGAGAAATGTTATGGTTTCGTGCCGAGGAAAATATTCAAACCTTTTAGTTAGTTATGAAGTCATTTGTATCGCATATTTCTTATTTTGTTATCTCTAGAATCAAGCACGAAATAGATTTTTACATTTGAATGCGGCCATAAAACTGTCAAACTGACAATTTAAAAACTGAGATGGCGATATCCTTCTGTTTCCTTCTTACTTATGCCCGCGAAGCGCGAACGCCGACCGACCGAACTGAGTATTGATTTGTTTACAAGTAGAGAGTGAACGGAGATTTCTCAAGTATCCCACACTATACCTATAGTCCGTTCACAGTTATTTTACCTCTAGCTGTTAGATTGGCCAACCTGGGCGTTGTGTTGCTATATTTAGTATCTAATACTCCCATTTTAAATATTATACAGTATTGCTAAAAACGTACTTTTTTATTGCCTACGCGGTCGTATTAAATATTTGGAAGTACCTAATGTTTGTAACAAAACCTCTTGATATCGGCTTCGGCTATACGCATGTACATTTTTTTCTTACGAAATAACTAATTTCCTATGAAGATAAATAGTTATAATAAATATTTTGTCTATTTACGTCAATGTGAGGTTTTAATTATCAAATACGAAAACTGCCAATTTAATTATCACATTTATTTTGAATAAGAATGATCCATGCGGACTGCCAATGACAATTCGTAGCTGCTGTCAGATTCTCGGACTGCCAATGCTGATTCGTAACTGCTGTCAGATTCTGTATCAGACTCATAGTTTAATTCTATTATGAACCTGTCCATCGCAGCATCCATAGACCCATCTGTTTCACGAAGCTTGTCTTCAATGTGGCGCACATGTTCGCATTGTTTTTGCCACATGCCAGTCTTCTGCAGTGATAGATTGAAAAGCTTCTTCAGCTAAATTGACAATGTTGTTTGCCTCTTGTGCTATTTCACATAGGTACCTGTCATAGCTTTTATCTGATCCTAAAAAGATTCTCGGCACCTCATTCCTGTCAGTTGTTTCTCTGAGCGAAAACTTCTTTTCTTACACTTTGTATAGCCTAATACATTCTATCTGCATCCCGAATCCCTCGTTCAGTCACTCTTGCCTCAAATTTTGGCATTTTTAAGTCTGTCTGCAAAAATCATATAGACTACAATTACTTTCCTTATCATAAAAACCTATTTAATACAAAAAACGCGATAGACGTATTTAAATAAAGATTTTCTCTCCATTCAAAAAATGTCTATAAGTATAGATAAGACTGACATTACACACTCATGGTGGTTACAGATGGACATTCTAGTTTCCACTAAAATTGGGTAAAATGTTATGCACTGGTAACATACCTGTCATCACAGAGTACCATACCAACATAAAGCAAACAAACACCGACATTTGTCAGAGGTAAAATAACTGTGAATGGACTCATGGACTCACTCATGGTGGTTACAGATGGACATTCTAGTTTCCACTAAAATTGGGTAAAATGTTATGCACTGGTAACATACCTGTCATCACAGAGTACCATACCAACATAAAGCAAACAAACACCGACATTTGTCAGAGGTAAAATAACTGTGAATGGACTGTATATCCTACACCCACAGCCTTGTCATAAAGGTTGGGAGATAATATCCCGACGTTAATTACCACCTTCCGTGTCGGACTTATCAGTGGTCCGTGCCAGCTGTGAGCCGTACCGCGCGAGCTCCGACAGCTTAAAAGCCAATTAAAACAGTTTGGGGCGAGTTGTTTTATCGATTACTCGCCCTTCCGTGCCCCGGCACAGTGGTATTCTTCTAACTGGTTCGGAACTCGATAAGGATCTAAGAATGTGCGACGAAATGATGTATGTCAATCGTTTTATTCACGAATTGGGTCATCGGTGAGTTTCTCTTGGCAAAAGCGGCGTAGTCGCGCGGAACAGTGTATAATGGTTGTTTATTTATTCAAGGTGTAGTTACGTCTCCCAGGCAATGGAAGGTGCAGTGATTGTGTTTTGAGGGTGTATTTCAAAACAGTAGTCATGTATGGGATGTTGAATGTCGGATCATTGGAGGGTAACAAGGTGGCATGGATAGCGGCAGGCTGGAAGCAGCCCCTTCCGGGGCTGTGCACCTGGACACAGTGAGGGCTCTGCACCAAACTGTGGTCTCACTCAGGACTGCACTAGAGGTGTCCAAGAATGAACTGAAGCAGTTGAAAGAGAAGTATGAACAACACTCACACTGCTTAGAGTATGCTGATGTTATAGAGAAGTTGACTTTAGAGAACCACATACTGAGACGCAGAATAATAGATTCAGGTTTTGATGACAGAGACACTAGTGGACAGAACATCAAGTTAGAAGTTACCTATAGTCCTCGCTCACCAAATATTCTAGACAACACAACTAGTGAAGTGGTGATTGCCACTGCTACTGACAGGCACAGTTCAGCGGATGAGGCAGAGCCCACTCCTCGTGAATCTGATGAGAATAGTAATTTTTGTTCAGCGGAGAAATTGAATGAAGTAACAGAGGAAAGATCAGACACTCAGGAATTCAATAGATCTGCTGAATTCTCACCACCAGATGTAACAAATAACAATACTGAAGTAGAAGAATACTCCCAGATCCCAAGTTTGCCCAAAGAAACTGAAGAAACCACAGAACCTCGTCAGCCGAGTTTTAAAACCAAATTAGAACTACTTTCAAAGTTTGATGTACGAATAAAAGTACGGACTTTGCAAGAAGGAACAATTGTCTCTAGTTCTACATCAGATAGTGACTCAAGTGAAATCAAAAGAGATTTTGACAAAGAAAACTCCGACTTTACGCCTAGTGCTAATTTTAAGAACAAAACTGAAACATTTGATAAAAAAGATAATATAAATAAGACAGTAAATATTACATCATACTCTACAGAAAACGTTAGGATGGCTGTGCCTAATGAGGCAGATGTGAAAAGTAAAACGGACAAGTTTGATGTCCAAGTGCGGATTACATCGGAAGAGAACTTAGTTGTCAAGGAGAATGTGGAGCGGAGTCGACGGAAGGACACTTTGAACTTGGATGTTGATGACTTGAGCCTCAGGTGAGCTACAGAACTATTAAGTACTTATTGTTTGATTGAAATATATGTTGAGAAGTCTCTCTCAAATAATTTGAAAATTATTAACTATATTTTAACTATAATATATTTAAGTAATTTGCAAATTAATTAAACATTTTTAAGCAAATAAATTTAAAATGTTAATTATCGCTTGCTTAACAATGTGCCCGGAATTTAACAATAGGCTCGCCCCCTTTTACATTGAGATCGAAACATTACTGGCATAGTGTGGGTGTGTAATACACCTCTGCCCCTTTGGGGATAAAGGCGTGAAGTTATGTTATGAAGTTATGTTAATTTGCTAGTAAGTACAGAGGGATATACAAGATTTCACTAAAGCAACAATGTGCCATATTTTTTATGTAGCAACATAGATATGTGTTGTATGACAACATAATGTTAAATATGTGGCACATGAGGTGCTGATTGTTAGAACAGACATTTTGACTGCATTGCTTCCATGTGTAGCCGTGTTAGAATACAAGTGTCACCACCCTCTATCTTCCCGTGGGTGTCGTAAAAGGCGACTAAGGGATAACACGATGCAAGTACCATCTTTGCGTAGAGACGGAAAACTCGACATCAAACCCTATACGACTGCCTCGTTGGTCTCGCGGGTTCGATTCCTGGGTCGGGCAGTGTTATTGGGTTTTTCTGTCACGAAATTCTCAGTGGCAGCACGGAGTCTGGAAATGTGCCCGGTACGGCAATAGGCTCGCCCCTTATTACGTGACTAAAGTATATCTGGCGAAAAGTGGATGTAGAAATACACCTCTGCCTACCTCTTCGGGGTTATAGGCGTGAGCCTATGTATGTATGTATGCTTCCATATGTTGTGTGCTCTGCCTGCACTTTTAACTTATGTAGTTAGCCAGTGGCGCCCCAAGGCGAGATTTACGATGGAGCAAAATAACTTTTGGTGCCCCATGTGTGACATAAAAATCCCGTATTGCACTCAGCTGCGGCGCCTCATGACCATCGGCGCCTGGAGCGACTGCTCAGCTAGCCATATGGATGAGCCTACTCTGTAGCTAGGGAGCTTTAAAGGGGGCTTTAAGTCGCTCGTCTTTGTTTTAATGTTTGTAAAAATCCTAAGAATGACTCCCACGTAGTGGGTAGAAAAGATTCGCACTTTATATCATACGGCATAAGTGAACAGTCTTCGCGAGTTTAAAGTGCGCTTGTAACCGTTTGGGTCATAGCAGACCTTATGGCATATAGTAAGACCATAAAGATGACCAGTTCTAAAAGACACACCTTTACTACCTCTGTAGTCTCTGTCTGTTCTTCGTAGAGCACGCAAAGCTGTCGATCTCGACAGCTTTACGTGAAGTTCTATACTATTAAGCATCAGAACATATCTGACGGAAGATGCGTCGAGCGTATCATCGGTCGCGTCTATTCCGTCAGATGGGTCGGTACATATCTGACGGAAAATTCGTCGAGCGTATCTGCATCGGTTGCGTCTATTCCGTCAAATTAGACCTGCTACATTACTCTAGTCAGTTTCTGCGTTCGGCAACTACAGTGCGGTTGCTTTGTATGACATTTAATTTTAAAACGTCGCCCAATGCGTCAGTCAAAATACACGTGGTGCCTGGTGCGCGCGACGTCGACCGACGATACACTGACGGAAGCGGAACAGACGCTGTAGTGTACGCTCGACGCACTAACGCATCATCGGTTAGGTGAAGTTTGAATGATTTATCATATATTTTGCTGTTTTGGCGTTACGCGACGGATGATACGCGACGCATCTACCGTCAGATATGTGCCGACCCTAAGGGCACGTTCTCAACATTGTCAAAATATCCTTACGATAGATTATAGTGTCCTTTAAAGCGCAGTCGTGGCTTGGTGGTAGATGCCTCATTTTTCTGCAGTGGCGACAGATTTGATATGATGTGAACTGCTGGAGCCGACAATCGTTCTGTGATTAATTAATCGCGACATAGTGGAGAAGCGCCCTAAAATGCATCCAAGCACTGACCAAAACCCTTTGGGCTGTAAAGGTCAAACAATATGCAATGTATAAGCTTTTCAACAGCGACAAGCTTATTCATTGTACCTATAGTTTAGATTAGAAAGCGGAATCAGCCTGGATTCCGCTTGCCGCCAATGGGAAAGTCTTGGAAGCAACGAAAATCAAGCTCGAATTATTTTGTAACAATAACATAATAGTAGATTAAAATCATTGTAGGTTTGCCTTTGCCACAACTGAAACAGACTTCATAACAAAATCAAACAAAAACGATTGATTCACTTTGTCCATGACCGTGACACTTATGAACGCACAGATGCATTACGTAGCGATTTAACATCTATTAAACCATAGAATAAAACTCACAAACTCTCTTTTCAATATGTATTTCTTACAATTACAAAGATTTTTCGTTGGTCTCGCGGCATAAGTGTGCGCGGTGGGATGGGAGGTCTCGGGTTCGATTCCTAGGTTGGGCAAAGTGTTATTGGGTTCTTCCGTTAGGAAATTCTCAGTAGCAGCACGCTGTCTGGTAATGTGCCCGGTACGGCAATAGGCTCGCCCACTATAACGTGGGACCTAAAAATTCATGGCGAAATGTGGGTGTAATATTACACCTCTGCCTACCCCTTCGGGGATACAGGCGTGAGTCTATAAATAAATTAGTAAAACATAGTTTTTTAAAGACATACAAATGTTATAAGTTATAAATTATAACTTATATTATAATTATTTATATTATAATTATAAAGTAAGTAGGTGTATTATAACTTATAATACACCTACTTACTTTGCTGTTAGGTCTTTGATCATAACGATATCGCAAAAAATCCTTTAGGCAGCAATGAAAAAGGATTACCGGGCCAACCGCCCTAAACATAAATCTTAGGTAATGAGTTTTCCAAAAATATCCGCAATGTGTAGTGTACAGACGTGGGTGTCTAGTGGGCATTCGTTTTATAATGTTAGTAGAATACCTATGCGAATTGTATTTACTTAGAATAGAATTACCCTTGAACGATATAATCTTCGTGTGGTGTTTGGGTTTCAAGCCAATAATATCATCGTGAAGAAACGGAAACTACATCAAACCCTCACCAACGCCAACTCATTTGCCTAGCGTTGTATTACACATGGTGTCACTAGTGACTAGACCCATCACCAAGCCAAATCCTACTCGTATTGGATATCATGCCAAGTCATACTAAGCAAAAATAATATCTGGGAAACGTTTTTTTTAAGTAGACACATTTTTTAAACCGCAATTAAAAGTGCGCTCATGCGATACTCGAAATACCTACTTATCCATGGGTGCAACTGACATCTATCGAACAAATTCGGGGAAATTGTACCTAATTAGAAAAATTATATGGCGACTTTGAGCCTCAATATCTCCTGAACCAGTATTAGTTTCCCAGGTATGGTGCCTATGTAAAAAATGTTCGTAATGATTGGTACAACACGGGTTTCAGTTTTCGTTAGGGGTCTTTTAACACTCTGTATAGTAGGCCAAATCCTCTTATTGAGTCACAATGCTATTGCGACGCTTAGGAGGGGCCTATATAAAAGGCTACATGATGATGATATACGTAATTGAACAGTGGGACAACTTCCCGCTAGTCCACCATAAGGGCGAGAATCACTCAGCAAGACATCGTCGCTTCCAGTGCTACTTTACACAAACATAGACAACTCGTATACAAAACCAGTTTCTAGTGTGCCTCGACTATATGAGCGTGATATGAGGAAATCTTTTTCAAACTGGTCCACCGCCGACTTGTTTGATTGTACATAGAAATTACCGTTCGCCATTCATAGGTAGGCAGCGAACATTTTAACCGCTACCTTTTTCTACTGACACGACAAAGAAATAATATATGTTTCACAATGGTTTCACCAATACTACACGTACGTAACTTGTACGATTTGCAGGCGATACGCTGAAAGCTCCACAGTGCGAATTATAGTAATGCCTGACTGTCATAAGAATCGTTATATTATTTCATAATGTATCTGAATTTTTTATATACATATAAGCAAGAGGCTATAAATTAAACTATGAATAGGAATATATGAAATGAAGGATAAATGCTAATAATATGTTATTAGGGCGGTGACACGCCACTAATCTCGGTCGTACACAAATTGCTGCTCTGTCACATAGAAGTTAGGTATTCTTAGAGTAGAAGTTTGTCGTACCTCAAAAAATAAACAACGACTACAGTCAAATTTGTATAGACTAAATTATTAACTGTTTGATTCTTTTCAAAGTAACTAAAGCCACAAAACTGTAAGGCCCAGTCTCACGGTCACCACCCATGGATGCCTGGATGGAGATGGTGGTCTTATCTTTCAGAGATATTAAAAATTGGTATGAAATTTGTATGCGTTATATACTTATATGTATCTGATAAATTAACAGGCACATATTAGATATACAGGGTGTCACAAGACCCATCACCAAGCCGAAGTCTACTCGTTATGGACATCATGCCGAGTCATACTAACCAAAAACAATACCTGGGAAACGATTTTATTCGCAATAAAAAGCGCGCGCGTGCAATGCTTGAAATACCTACTTATCCATGGGGTCATAGGGCTTATATAGAACATACTGGCGGGGTAAATGCATCGATTTTGTACCTAATTATAAACATTCTATACTAACTTTGAGCCTCAATATCTCCTGAACCAGTAATTTCCCAGGTATGGTGCCGAAGTAAAAAATGTTCGTAGTGATTGGCACACAACATGGTATTTCAGTTTTCGTTAAGGGTATTTTTACACCCTGTAGGTATATACGTAGCGGTGAAACTAGGCATAAGAGACATACAGTGCGGTTTCGGTTTATACTTGGTAAGTAGAAAAATGCCGTAAGTGTAATTTTTAACGGTAGTAGAGCCTTGCTGATTTCAGCATGAATGGGCCGGCTCGACCGGGGAAGTACTACCCTCTCACAGAATATCGACACGTAAAGTAACAGTACCTAAACTGTTGCCATTCGTTCGGTGAGTGAGAGTGCCAGAGGCCCTATCCCCTATTCCTTCTCCCCCATCCCACTTGTCATCCTGTCCCTTTTCCCAACCCCAAGGGGCGGCACCGCAAAAAAAAATCAAGAAAAAAAAGGTAATTCTCCACTATGAGTGCTTTGAATAATGATCTTCTCTGGTATAAAATTATAATAGCCAACGAAATTATCTTACATTGTGTTCCTATGACACCATCATATGGGTAGAGGGCTCGTCTATCAATAGGGGATTAGGTTTAATCCAGGTGTTAACGATAGTAGCCTATCACTACCGCTTTTACCGTATACATAACATATATTACCAAATATTTTAAGCTATTGCTAACTGCTTATTATTATCAACATGGCAATACGCTGCTCAGGCATGTTTCTAATTATAACAAGCTGAAAATAAAAGCAGCCTTATATAAAATTACTCTTTTATTACTTTCCGAGACGCAGGTCCCTTCGCTATAAAAAAGATATCTATAAACTTTTTAAAAAATAGCGCAGCCAACTTGGGTGATAAATATGATACTTAACCCATTAAAGGTCAAATGAAAACTACAAATATTTTCGTATCTTTTTTATTATTTTCGTATTAAAGTAACAACAAAGGAAAACATAAATCAAAAAAATTATGGAAAATTTTGTTTTTCACGAAAATATAGGGGTGTACTCAATTGAGTACACTGACCGCCTAAGTATGAAAATTTTCAAAACATGCTTTTTCAACACAAAGTGTTTTCAGGCACTTCTTACATTGCCAACGCACTCTTTAACTGCTTACTACACACTGCAGCTGTTTAACAATTTTGAGGGGATAATGTCCTACTCCATCTTGAGGTAGCCCTTCGACAACTGAAGCAGCTTGCCTTGATTTTCGTTGTTCACCCTAGCGTAAATAAAATCGTGCAATGTCCCGAGCGCCGCCTGTAGGCGGTTTTACGTGGGAATCGTGCGGTCCATGGCCCTGTCTGGGGCCCCTGTGTGGGCGATGGACATGACGGCCAGCACTCTCGCCATTCTGCGCAAACCGCAGAGGGCGATGGCCGTCAGAGTCGTCCGCGGGTATCGCACGATTTCCTACGAGGCGGCTTGCATCCTGTCCGGATCCCCGCCCTGGGACCTAGAGGCGAAAGTACTCGCTTCATTATATCGATGGCGCGAGGAAGAGCAGACACGGGGCTCGAGGCTGGTGCAGCGGCAGATCGCGCTGCGCCGAGAGGAGCTCCGTCAGGTCTTGGTGCCGGAATGGTGGCAAAGGCTTCTGCGCCCTACCGCCGCCGGCCTCGCTACCGTCGAGGCGATCCGGCCAGTACTCGATGACTGGCTCGGAAGAAAGCATGGCTCTCTGTCGTTTAGGGTGACACAGGTGCTGTCGGGGCACGGCTGCTTCGGCAAGTACCTGTGTCGCATAGACAGGGAGCCGGACGCTCGGTGCCACCACTGCGTCCATTGCGGGGAGGACACGGCGCAACACACGCTCGCCGAGTGTGCAGCTTGGGAGGAGCAGCGCCGTGTCCTCACAAATAAAATAGGAGGCGATCTGTCGCTGCCGGCCGTAGTGCGGAGGATGGTCGGTAGCGCAGAGTCGTGGGACGCGGCGGTGTCCTTCTGCGAGGACGTGATGTCGCAGAAGGAAACTGCGGAAAGGGAGAGGGAGATCAAGGGCGCGGCGCAAAGCCCTTTTCCGGCCCCAATGAATGGGTCCAGGCGCGAGGGACTTGGGGAAGTCCTCGCCCTCTATTCGATGGACCCGAGGCGCAGGCGCGCGCGGGTTTCGGCGCGCGCCTCTGAGGCGATGCACGGGGTAGTTCAACACCTCACTACCCCGTGCAGGAGACGAGGCCTGGACAGACCCGGCCAGCACTAGTGTGGGGCTGCGGAATAATTTGGATTCCCGCGGCCCCACACGCACGAGGAGACACCGGGGTGGTTTCAGCCGGTAAGGACTACCTCCGCCTTTCCCCAGGTGGAGGTAGTTCATGAGGATTTCCACCCGCAAAAAAAAAAGGTGGTATGATAGCCAAGTCACATTCGTCATCTTCGCTATCCTGTAAGACAGCTTCGATAGCTTCCTGAAGCCCACGGTAACTTGTTTGACCTGTGAATCGCTGTTTCTTCATTGCAAAGTATCTGAAAAATAAACACGGTTATTTTAGTTACGTATGTTGTCAGTGTACCCAACTGAGTACAGTTACATTTACAAGATTCTAGTTTGATTTTAGTTATATGTCATTTATTTAAAAGTTTTTAATATCTTTCTTTTACATCTAATGCATCGAAATAAATCGAAATAAAACACTTACAAGCACTAATTACTTGAAAAAATATAAAGTCATTTACTTACGTCGATGACGTTTCCGTAACACAACTTCAACTGGCACTTTTTAATAAAAAATGTCGCACTACCCACTTATTATTTATGAATACACTCAAAGGGTCTTACAATGAAGTAAAATAATAAAGTACGCCACGCACAATTAACGAATTCAGGAATTTGTGCCAAGTAATATAGCTGTACTCAAATGAGTACGGTGACTTCTAATGGGTTAATAACAGCCCCTAATCGATGCTTAGTATATAACGTGCGTACGACAGACGTATTAAATTATATTTATCTTGGCACCCGGTCCGTTATCGGGGCACGGAAGGCACTATCCGGCTATAAGGCTGCGTGTCTATTAAGGCAAGTTGCCACTGCGAGCGGAACGGAGTACACCCATTTTGATTTATTTTATCTCGCAAACGAAAACTGCATGTTTGTAAGAAATTACTCAGCGGGAAAAAAAAGGAAAAATTATCTCTCTCTTTTTAAGAAAAAGAAAGTGGTGCAGTCATAAATCCAAATGAAAAAGAATTTTAACTTATAGTTTTTTGTTCAGCTAGCCTTGCACGTTTTCATGTTCCATTTCTCTTTTGCGGTGGCAATCAGACCACGGGAAACCAATTTTATATTAAGACGCCGAGTACAGCTACTGAGTTGAGCTGTTGCTGTCACTGTCGGATTGTATTGTATACATAAGAAAGAGAAACGCGACGACAACGGGACGTTCAGAACTTAAAAAAAAACATGAAATAAATTAATTACAGAAAATGTATTGAATGGATTAAAAAAATAAAACAGTATTTCGTTAGTATATTGCTTGTTGAATAAGTTGTCAAACAATCTGAATGATTGTATTTTAATATGGTTTTTACTCGTTAAAATATTTTTTTAGAGGTATCTTTAGCTTTTGTAGTCCCCTTAAAACTAGCCGTTTCCCGCGGTTTCACCCGCGACCTGAGGGAACGACTTGCGTACCCGGTTAATTTATAGCCTAAGTTACAGCCTAAGGTACATCAGCTATCCGCCAGTGAAAGTCCCGTCAAAATCGGTCCAGCCGTTCCAGAGGTTAGCGAGAACAAACAGACAGACAGACAGAAAAAAATTGTAAAAAATGTCATTTCTGTATGTAGGTACCATGTATACATCCATATGCATTTAGTAAAAAGCGGTTATTTTAATATTACAAACTGACCCTCCAATTTTATTTATATGTATAGACTAGAGGATGCCCGCAGCAACTTATCTTTAAGTAATTTTTATTATTTTGACGTTCATAACCGTCTCATTGTGACCCAAATGAATAAAGGATTTTGACTTTGCAATGTCTGTATTTTTTTTAATTTAATGAATTCCTCCCGATCCAGAAGGTTTCGGTAAATCCCTTCTTAGTGCACCCAAACGATCTATCTTCCAAATTTTAACTTCGTGCGTCTCGTAGTATCCACTGTGCGTTGTCTGTCAGTCAGACAGTCACTAACGCAGCAAGAAAAAATCTTGCTGCGTTAGTGATGATATTATAGATTGTTGATTGGTGATTAAAAATAGTGCCATGCATGAGTTCTATTGCAGGTTCGTCGTACATGCACGCGTCACTAAGGCCTCCATCACATTGGACGTCAGCGTTCCTCGAGCGTACGCCCAGCAGCGTGCGCTCGGCGTTCATTCTGTAGTACAAAGTGAACGCCTAAAGGACGCCAAGCGTACGCTCGAGGAACGCTGACGCCCAATGTGAGGTAAAGTAAATGTAGAATCCGTTAGAAAGGAAAATGAATAATTTATCAATAAATTTGACGTTCACGGGCATTGTGACCTAAATGAATAAAATAATGATTTTGACTTTGTGAAGAAAAAAAAAGATCAAGTCTCTCGCACATATTTTGTCAATACGCACCCTTATGCCTGGCCGCGATGGCGCGAACCCATCTATCCTATCTCTCGCCTTTTTCTTAATGTATAAAAACATCTATTTAAGTAATATTGCCAATTCATTAACTTATTCATTTTATCACATAAATAAAGTTATAAAAGCTATATTATTAAGAATTTTTCGGCACAATCTTTGCCTCGGCGTGAACTAAACTAACTAAAGTTTCCTCAATTTAGAGATTATTACTGTGAATTAAAATAGAAATGAATATAAGGAGAGTGTAACAAAAATAACTTATATTTATGTATCCTTGTATTTTAGATGGAATATTGGAATCCTCATCCGAAAATAATTTTACATTTCTACGATTGTAATGAATAGGCTTGAGTAGCAAGTCGTGTATTGAAAGTTGCTACTCTAGAATGGGTGTTGTCGATATCTTTTTTTTTAATGTCTGTGAAGTTTATACGAACGGAAACTAATTAGAACTCAAATGTACATGTGTGTGCTTGGAAGTAACCTTTTTATTAAACCCTTATTGCATGAATTATGAAGGAAGTTAAATTTTTTTTTTGTGAAAATATGTTTAATAATCTTTTGTGAACATAAATTAGACAAATAAAAAAATATACGTTATTATTTATGGATTTACGTAACGAAGCCATATCTGGACTCGTATGCATTCAAGTTGAAATTATATAGGTAAGCCATATCTGGCTTCGCATGCATTTAAGTTGAAATTATATACTTAAGTCATATCTGGCTTTGCATGCACAGTTGTTACAATTTGTCAAAATCTTTGAATCAGTTCCGCTTGTAATTATAGCATTAGACGACTTCTTATTATTTATATTTTGTATAATTACGTATTTTCTTGCAGTTTTACCTTGAAAGAACCATAAAACATGGCAATATACATTTTTGTATAGCAAAAAACAGGAACTCGAGTGCATACGAAGCCATATTTGACAGGCATTATTTTGTCGGCAACGCATAGCAAGCCATATTTGGCGTCTGAAAAACAACAGGTCAAAAATTAAATGAAAATAAAAATTTATACAAAAACAACTTACTATCACGTTAGCCGATGATTCTAGAAGAAAAAAATAAAATTTATTGATTTTTCAGTCACATTATAACTATTATTTTTTCACTGATAAAAGTTTAACTCAAACATTGCAGTTAACTTGCTGGCCCTGTCATGTAACATCAAATAATTTTGACATAGATGACTTACCATGCACAAAAAAATTACATGGTTTTAACGAAGAAATTCTTCATAAGTTGCAATTAATTTTGCTATAATTCAAATGTTAGTTATGTTGGAAAAAAATTACAATCTTCAGAAACCACCAATGGCTTCGTATGCGGTAAGGGGTTAATATTTCTGTACTCATTCGTACATGCTCACACTATAGGTACTAGTATATAAATATACCTATCTGTATATAATATAAAATTCTTTGGTTTCTGACTGACTGACAGGATAAACTAAGGGGACAAGAACCAGAAATTTATCATGTATGTATGTTACTTAGGGCCCTAGAGGTGGACCAAGAAAGCCTCGGGTAGAAACGGTTAAACTAAAATAAAATATGCGAGCTCCTCCTACATCCTCTAGTTTGTAACAAAAGTAGCCTGTGTATGTATGTAAATATATTTGGAACAAATTGTTCAACACCACCGTCTTTTTTTCTATTTCGTGTTCGAGACCAATAAAATCCAGTATTTACTCCAATTTATCAAATGAGCTTAACATGATTATCATGAAGACTCCATATCCGTCGCCATCTTGTAACGTCACGGAACGTCCTCAACCGGCGTCGAATTGACCTACATTCGCAATGATATTCGAAACACGTATCTACTTACTATGTATCCCTGAATACAGACTCGGTATACCCAGTTTTTGTAGCGCAATGATTTTACATTATTTAGGGATATAGAGGGTACATGAATATTTACGTCATGTTCGTATTTGCTGAAAATAGTCTATGTTCTTTGTGTTCCTACATAATGCTCATTATAATATAGAGCCGCAATTGATCGGACACTTTTTGTCAGCTGGTAGTCCTTTCATCATCATGCTCATCATTAGCCTTGTATACACTGACCCACCCCTAGGCACAGGCTCCGTCTTCTCTCACGAGAGTAGTCCACCAAGTTGGCCTTGTGCGGGTTAGCAGACTTCACGTGCGTCGAGAACATTATGGAATACTCTCAGACATGCAGGTCATTGCAAATAGCCTTTCGATGTTTTCCTCCTCACCGTTTAGCAAGCGATTATTAACCATTAATCCGTTCGCCGCACATAGGTATGAACGTTGAATACAAACTTTGCCTGATTAAAATCTATGAGAGCCTGAAGTTTTGAAGACAATACTTTTTCTTAACCAGAAATGTTAATTATTATTACTATTATTACACTTGAAAAGTCATTCGTTCGCGCCGTGGGTTCGAACCCCCGAGCCCTTTCGTAGTAGGTACGCGTAGCGGTCCGTTGGTCTCAACTCGGTTATCGCTCCTCACCATCCTAGATGTTACTGTAAAAGCCAGAAGTACGGTAAATCTTAAGATTTACCAGTAAATCCTAAGATTTACCAGCATGAGTTGGTGAATGTCCGAATTTTTAAATAAAAACAAAACGAAGTTGACGCAGCCCTGCTCATGCTGGATTTACTGGTAAATCTTAAGATTTACCGTACTTCAAGCTTTTACAGTAACATAAACATAAATAGCAGGTGCCCAACAAAACACATTGCGCCACTAAATGCAAACTCTAGCGAAAATAAAATATAGCATGCAGCTCAATGCGCTAGCTGAAGGCACTCGCTGGCAGTTTGGTGTAAATATGGCCCCAGGCCGTGCTTGTTTAACCTCTTTTCTAAATATTTGCGTAGCATACACAAATGCCCGCCCGCTGAAATATGAAAGCGAACCTTCTTGGCACAGTAGCGGTGTACAGGCGAATTTTAAGTCGTGAAATGCCTTTTATTTTGAGCTTCAGACAATGTTATGTAAAGCTACAGGTAGCGAGTGAAACAAAATACAGACGCGGTTGGGGATATTGTTTTATCATTTTTTTCTTATTACATCTTGCAATCGATTTTGTCAACCATGTGAGGTTCATTCTTCCAGCGAAGAATCTGCCTCTCCTTACAACTTACAAGGTATTTATTTTGCTATCGCAAAGTCCCAAATATGATGGCGTTTGAGTCGTTTCTTTTCTGGTGATTTGCTTAAGGCCGAGGCCAAGCTGTTGTTATGTGCCTGTATTCGGTTTTGGTAAGATTTTATTCTGTGCTCTATTTCTTCTTTGACAGTTTTCGTATGTAGATGCTCGTGTAAATCTGCAGATTTGATAAATCACGGAGCAATGTGATGGTTCTGAAAACTTTATTTTGGAATCTCTGTAGGATTTCTATATTTGAATTTTAGCTGTGCCCCATAGCTCGACACCGTAAGAGTGTTATTGCGGTTGAATTCAAGGCTCTCGCCTTCTAGCCACGGGTCTCCTAAAGGTTTCTCTAGGCTAACCAGATTGGACAGACTATTAGCTCCACAAAACGACAGCCGTCTGACATCTGCGATCCAAGCTCATGCCGATATGCCATAGTTTAGCCATCAACACCATGGAATTCTGCTACGACAGCACGAGGCAGGTGATAATTCACAATTTCAAACAACATAACTTCGAAGTGTCAGTGACGCTCGCCGTGGACACGAACCCGATTCCCTCTGCATGGCAGTCTGTTGGTATCTCCATTAGGATGCCTTAATCGTAGACTGATATATCTACATTTTATGTGAAACCAAGTAACAATCATCATTGTTACATTTCTCCTGATCCAAAACACAGAAATAGTGGAGCGCTTAGAAGCGAGGCTCCTTCAACATTGTCACAATTGGAATGTGTAAGGCATGTTTCTTGTGAGCCCAGAAATAGTACCTAAAGGAAGCCCGGATTCGACATTAGTGAATTCCTAGTTACAACTAGAATGTGTTAGGGTCATGTTTATTTTATACAAAAGACAGACATAGTAGTCCTGTTAAGAGGAGGCAAGACAACATTACCATTTGCCATTGCAATTATTTTTTCTCGCTGTAGAAATGCATTTACGCATACCCCCGCAGGATGAAAAGGGAGGTATGTGGGTCTCGACGGATGGAGTGCAAGGCCGTAATACACACTAAAACCACAGCGCACACTTCCACGCCACTTTGAGGCGCCAGGGGGTCGCGTTAGCATTCTACCATGGCACCCTGGCGGATAGCGCGAAGGCCACAATCTCCCTAGCGGCGGATGAAGGTGTTGAGCTCCGCCGCCAGCACACCCATCGGCCGCAGAGGATATGGAGGACGGCAACCTGACAACACCGCATCTCCTCTTCGTATGCGGCCCCACCGCAACGCATCGAATGGTGCGCTCCCATTTGGTCGCGGGAGATAGGGCGTGCGGCAACGCAACACCGACACACCTCTCCTCCCGCGATCGCACCGACTGCGAGGGACAGACAGAGCTGTCCCATGCACCCGCACCCTTGGACGCATCCTGCGCAAGTTCCTCTAAGCCCACGCGGAGCGTCCACTCCGGGGATCTCGCTTAGCTTCACCGTGTTACCGAGCCCCCTCCCCCCCACGACAAGGTGGAGATCCCACAGGGGAGAACATTGCACCCCTTGAAATAATCAAAATTTATTTGATAACCGCCTAGCAAGAGTTCCTGATATCATTATACGGTGCGTGGTCTGGCGACTGATTTTCGCAAGGTAATCATTTAATTACCTAATACATAAATCTTCTTAGGTACCTACTTATCCAACATTTTATGTTAAGTGCAATCAATTTCACTACATTTTATAAAACAACTCCTCTAAATTCCACGACATACATACTGGAGTACCCCAAGGCTCTGTCCTAGGACTCTCTATCTAATCTACACATCTGATCTACCGATTAAAGAAGAAGTACTTTGTGCCAACTTCGCTGACGATACAGCTGTCTTGTGCAATAAAAAAGATCCTCTTAGAGCCTCGCTAACACTACAGAGTCACCTCGAAGAAGTACACAAATGGATGCATGACTGGAAAATAAAAGCTAGCGCCAGCAATTCGTTGCATGTGACATTCTCTCTGAGAAAAGATGACTGTGCACCAGTTACTTTTGGACACACTTCCTCATAGTGTATCAGCTAAGTATCTCGGCATACACCTAGACAGAAAACAAACGTGGAGGCAACATTTTTTTTTATTATTTATAGCCTCACGCCTGTATCCCCGAAGGGGTAGGCAGAGGTGTAATATTATACCCACATTTCGCCAGGAATTTTAGGTCCCACGTAATAGGGGGCGAGCCTATTGCCGTACCGGGCACATTAGCAGACTCCGTGCCGCTACTGAGAATTTCCTAACGGAAAAACCCAATAACACTTTGCCCGACCCGGGAATCGAACCCGAGACCTCCCAATCCCACGCGCACATTTATGCCGCGAGACCAACGAGGCAGTCTCGTGGAGGCAACATATAGAGAAGAAAAGCGATGAACTAAACATAGTATTCCGCAAACTTAATTGGCTCCTAGTCCACTCCACTTCACAAGTATCACACGACAACAAAATACTTATATACAAAGCCATATTAAAACCGGTCTGGACGTACGGTCACTCTGGACTGAGAAGGGAATTTGAAAGCAAATTCGTATGCATGGTTTCCTATCCGATATGAAACAACCGTGGCCCCATACATGTTCTATAAACGTTTGTTTAGGGAAGTGAAACAAATTCCAACAATACTTGTGCCAAAACTTCCAAGTTGGCTCGGCAAGGCTGTAATTGTTTCCGGCATTAATTGACGCGGTTGTGAGGTTTCCATCGTGTGCCAACGGACCTTGCTTATTTCCGCACGCCGACAAACGGATAAATTGTTTCAAACGCTTAAGTGAAAAGCAACGTCGGGTACTATAGCATTTAAGTAATATAGAGTTCTAATTATGCAGACCTAGGCGCAAAACTTGGATTTTGTTTGATTCTTTTGTCAAGGAAATAAACTTGATGATTCTATAGAGCTGTTACCATCCAAGAGATTCTCTCAGTAGGTAGTAAAAGTTTCCCTAGTAAAAATCGGTGAAACTATTCTAGAAACCAGCCTCAATAAACTGTCAGTCAATTTCTATGCAAAAAGTTTTATTTAGATATTAACCGCAAATAAAATTCAATATTACATACATACATGCATAGTCTCACGCCTATATCCCCGAAGAGGTAGGCAGAGGTAATATTGCTACATCCACTTTTTGCACGCTTTATTTTAGTCCCACGTAATAGGGGGCAAGCCTATTGCCGTACCGGACACATTACCAGACTCCGTGCTGCTACTAAGAATTTCCTGACGGAAAAATCCAATAACACTATGCCCGACCCGGGAAACGAACCCGAGCCCTCCTAATCCCACGCGCACAATATTACAACATTGACATTCAATATAACTGACAGTTTATTTTATTTGTAATTAGAGAATTCAGGTTATTGCAAAACACCGTGCCAGGTTTTAAATGTGTTTTTAAATGTCGACAATGCTCATTTAAGTACCCCTGTATATTTTCTATAGATTTATTATACTTACAGTACAAGTAACCGAACATTATTTTCTTATCTCAATAAGTGACTTTAGTAACGTTTCGTAAACATGTAAGGTTAAAAATTAATTTTATACAGCATACTTTATCTTCAGTTGGTATACTACGAAAACGTAGGACAATTCCACACTAAGTTACGTTGATACCCTTGACAATTTTCTCCTCGGGAATCTGATCCCATTACATTATCTGGCAGTGAATGATCGCATAATCGGATTACATTAGGATTCAAGGCGCTTCATCCCTGAAGGCTTTAAACTGAGAATACTCAGACTATGGGTCCACAGATTTCTATTAACGTTGGCCTTTATAACTCGTTATCAAAGGCGTTCGCTTCGCTTATTTCTCTTTAAGCTGTTGTGTCACTGCCGGCGATTTACGAGTAGCAAGTAGAGCTTGGAGCTGAAAATAAGTTGGTGAGCAGCGAGTGTGTGTTCCCATAGTTTTGTGGCTGGGCTATCAGTGTCCGAGTGCGAAGATCAATTGCTCGCTCAGGGCGGATAGTTCAGCGCAGCATTGCAAACGAAACCCACGTGTTCCAAGAGAGCTTCTTCTTTTCGAATCGGTGGCACAACCCAGATATCACCAATTCAGTAGGTGGCCACATCGAATGTAGCGTCAGTACCATCTCAAGTCAACTTCAGTGCAGTTGTATGGACATTTGGGACTTTGCTGCAAGTTGATCGAGTATTATATTTGACTAACGCTAACTTCTTCAGCTAGTTTATCGCTAAGGAAGCTAGCCACGACTCCTTTATATATTTCTCTTTTGTTTATTTTCTATTGAACCTTTCTTGCGCGAGAAAATGGCCAAATAGTTAGTCGCTTCGTCGCCGGCGTTGAAACAACATCCTAAGAGAATGTCAACAGCAGCGTCCAGCAGTGGTTTAAAAAAAATAAAGAACAATGCTTGTAAAAACAATCTATGATTACAAAACTGTAATAAACATTGGTTGGTAAACAATAATAATTGGAGGTAGTTGATTCAGTTTGCTTGGGACAATGACTAGCGCAAAACGGTACAAGCATCCGAGGTAAAGAGTTGTTTTATAATAATTGCGTGGAGTTTTGGAAGATGTTGTGCAATTTTAATCGTATTTTTCGAAATTGGTTTGTTGGTGAGCGATGTGAGAAATGTTTGTGAAGTGACGGAAATCAAATTATATTGTGTAAATTCATTTTACAAGTGTGAAGAACTACAGTGTTACAGAAAAGTGGAAAAGGAGAGCTAGTGTGGTTGTGTTGTTTGTGTATTCTTCTTTACTGGCGACTTGCATTGTGTCTTTAGTGTTGTCTTCTTCTAGACCTCGGGGAGCTACCTAATGTTAAACTTATACCTTGTGAATATTTGTTTTCTTTTATTTATAATTACTTCTATCCCATTTTGGGAGCGCTAGGGGCTCGTGTTAGCATTCTACCCTGTCACCCCGGCGGATAACCCGAAGGCTACAACCTCCTTGGCGGCGGAAAAAGATGTTGGGCTCCGCCGCCAAAACACCCAGCGGCCGCAGAGGATAGGGAGGACGGCAACCTGACAACACCGCATCTCCTCTTCCTCTGCGGCCCCACCGCGACGCAACAATGGTGCGCCCCCATTTGGTCGCGGGAGATAGGGTACGCGGCAACGCAACACCGACACGCCTTTCCTCCCGCGACCGCGCCTGACTGCGACGGAAAGACAGAACTGTCCCCCGCACCCGCACCTTTGGACGTATCCTGCGCAGGGCCCCTGAATATTTGCCACCGTAAGATAATTTGAACCAGGGCAAGCAACCTCAATCAATGTGAACCTGTAGTAAGGAGTTAAAAGTGAAGATCAAGCAATAATAATTATGCAAAACGAGTAAAGTAATTGAAGAATAATAAACCAAAACAGCAAGACGATAATATATTTTCAAGTGGAATAAAACCTACAGTGTCCAAAACTGTTAAACAACACAATATAAATTTCATAAGCATCGAGAAAGCTAGGTTCTAGTCAATGTTTATTAAACTATATAGGTACTATAATTGACAATCATGTTTCTGTGCAGTTTTGTATTGGTAAAATGCTTTTATTTCGTTATATTCAAGGCCACATTTGCTCTGGCTCGGCTACAAAGCAACAGCTAACCGCGTCTGTAACACTTGTAAAGGCCAAATTCAATAGTAGCGGTTCTGAGAAAGTTCGAAGATAATTAAATCGGAAGCAAATTGAACTACAAGGACACAACTTAATTGTGATGTTGATTACTTTGTTCTGTGATATTACAATACACGAGTGTCCAGCTTCGACAAGGGAATAAATACTATTGGATAAATGAACGATATTTTTATCATATGAGATTGTGACCAAATCTGGTGTCGGAACTTCTAAGGCTTTCGACATGGCTTAACAAGATGAGAAGCAGTTTTACGTGCCTTGAAAGCACGGTGGCGCCATGATGTAAATGCCAAAACTAACGATCACCCATCCAAGTGGTAACCTCTGCAAACGTTGCTTAACTTTGCCGATTTGTTACAAACGACATGACATGTTAGGTCATGCTATGCTGATATAGTTCATCGCACATCAAAATAAAATTGTACATACATGCATAGACTCACGGAGGGGTAGGCAGAGACCACGGAACGCCATTTGCAACGATCCTGACATATCTCTCTTGCTTCATTCACTCCCATCAGATTCCTCAAGCATTTTCTATCTATCTATCTATCTATCTACATTTTAAAGCGTCTCTGTCTCTGTATTCTGTCATATCTGTGTTAGACCAGTAAACCACGCGGACAGCGGGCTCCAACGTGTGTTAGTCTTGGATGCAACCGGGATAACGCTAAGGCGATGATGATGCCATTTTAAAGCATCTAAAAAACTACGATATATTTATGATTGGCGAGTTGTAGACCTTATTATTTAGAGCGAACTTTTCTAAGCAACATTGGGATAGACAGGATGTGTGGCGATGGAGTAGCTACTTCTTCGTTTGCACTGCTATGTGCTGGATACTCAAACACGACAACATTTTGTGAAGCCCACACATAGTTGGATGTTCTCTATGTCCCTTGATTGGCATTATTGGATCTACGTCGTTTTCGTCCGGTGCAAATCTTTATAGTCAAACCGGTTCAAATATAAACCCATGTGTTTTTAGGTGAGGCCTATATCGAGGAGTGGACGATGGCAGGCTGATGATATTGCTCAAAACTATATACCTATTATATTACATAGTGCTATGTTTATCAATATGCTAAACAATACAACACTATAGTAAATATACCTCGTGTTTTGTTGCTCGAGAAAACATTTAGAAAACTCACGTTCAATTATTCAATTCTCTTATACGAGTACATATAGGTTTGTTGTATTATTAAAGCTTATACCCCAAACACGATTATAACCTTTCGAAGCGGACGAAGTGTCGGTTATGAATGAGATTATGCAGAATATTCGCAGCTGGTCCATTGAATAACATCAATGAACCAATAATCCGCTTTCAATATTATAGGATCGGAGGGATTTCTTCGATGCCACGGCATAGCAAATTTTTAACATTGACTTTATTTATTAAATTGTCTGCCAGGATAAATTTATATCATTTGTGTATCTTAGGTATCCGATGTTTTGGCATTGTTGCAACCGTCATGATCACTAATACGGACTAATACCTATATTGACAGTACATCAGTCAGTATGTTAATGATCACGTAACTCCCTTGGACCGCCATGTATCCCTGTCCTGTGCTATATCTGGTCAGTTGTTATCGAATGCATCCAGGTCGTCCTACCATCGCCATCTGGGTCTGCCGCGTCGTCGTCAACTATCATGGGGCACCCAACTGGTAACTAAATGAGGCCAACGTTCTGGGTGCATACGCGCAGATGTCCAGTCCCATTTTAAGTCTGGCAGATTTTAAGCCAACATCTGCTATGCGTGTTTTTGAACGTAGCGTAGTGTTTCGGACGTGGTCCGTCCTTATTTTAATTATTAATTTTCGTTATTGTGCTCACATTGGCATGTACATATACCAGGCCCACATGGAAATGACAATAAAAATTACGGTTGGAATTGCGATATTCGATTATAATGGTTTGAAACTATATTTTCATTACTCTAACGGACAAAAACCGGTTATTACAAGCATTTAGTCGACTTGGTTAGATAAATTTAAGCGGACGACGAAAGGAGAGTATTAGGAGGAGTTTTGGATGGCAAAATAAGACTGCGCTGAGATGACGAATACAAGATGTACACTACTGGAAAAAAGTAAGGGATCAAAAAAGAAATCCAAATTTTTGGGCAATTTTCAACAGGCCGTAACTTCGAGAGAAATAGTCGTACAGGAAATCCAAAAAAGAGAGAATTGTAGCTTTAAGTGTCTAGTTTTTAGATTAGAACTTTAAAATTTTGTTACCTCCGCGGTTTTTGAGTAATTGTAGATAAACCAGCAACAAATTTTTTTTCAATATTGTTAAGTTTTTATTTTTGGTCTACGGGCGCGGAATGTTTTTTTTAGCTTAACCACTATAAGGATCGGATACTTTGTTCATTTAGCTTTAATTTGTTTTTTTAAAAACACCTTGATACGTCCACTTCTCGCGGAGATATTGGTCTTCAAATGCACACACACACACGTGGTACGCTTTAGATAGCTTTAAGTGTCTAGTTTTTAGATTAGAACTTTAAAATTTTGTTACCTCCGCGGTTTTTGAGTAATTGTAGATAAACCAGCAACAACATTTTTTTCAATATTGTTAAGTTTTTATTTTTGGTCTACGGGCGCGGAATGTATTTTTTTATTGAAACGGCTCTTATTCGCGATATTTAATTAATTTAAGGTATAAATACCTATGTTTTACCGACGTTTCGGCCGTCTTACAACAGCCTTGGTCGCGGCAGGACTGATGTCATCTCAGCGTCGTCCTTGTGAAGCGCGGGTTTCGGCAGCTACCCTCACTTGTTTTTTATTTTTATTTTTATCCGAACTGTCGGTACGTCGACACACAACACTTATGACGTCTACACACTGATGAGCTGTGTTACTGCGGCGGGGTTTACATTTGTTGATTACTGGATTCCAAGTTGTAGACAGTCTGTATCCATCTTCCCGGTTGAAATTTTTATGTTTTTTGATTTCAACCGCTTCACGTACTATCCTGGAGTAATAGTGACGATCGGTAGATAAGACCTTTGGTTGATGTAATTCGATCCAGTGGTTTGTTCCAGACTCCAACAAATGCTCAGCTATGGCAGACTTGTTAATTTGTCGGTTTTTTACAGCTGCGATATGTTCCTTGACCCTTTCAGCGATGGTTCGTTTGGTCTGTCCGATATAGGAACTACCACAACTGCAGTCGACCTTGTAGACGCCAGGTGTTTGTAGAGGAATGACATCCTTCGGGGTGCGCAGATTGTGTGCTACCTTGGAGAGCGGACTATATACAGTCTTTATGGAGTATTTCTGTAGTACTGTTCCAACTTTGTCCGTCACTCCCTTTATGTAAGGCAAGTAAGCCGGTACTCTGCTTACTTCTGGTTTACGGTCCTTCCTCTTCAGACGTTGTATCTTCTTGTTGAATCCGTTGCACCTAAGTACCTTCTGGACATGTGACAGCTCACTGTTCAAATGTTCAGGGTCACAGAGGTCATACGCTCTGTTTACTAGTGAAGTTACTACGGATTCCAAGTGTCGCGGGTGATGATGCGAGTAAGCGTTGAGATACCTATCTGTGTGTGTCGGTTTTCTATAAACGGTGTGTCCCAAGGTACCGTTTTCCCTCACTGTCACTTTTACGTCGAGAAAGGGTATACAAATCGCGAAAGTTTAAAATCGATGTTTTTTTTTAGTTTAACCACTATAAGGATCGGATACTTTGTTCATTTAGCTTTAATTTGTTTTTTAAACACCTTGATACGTCCACTTCTCGCGGAGATATTGGTCTTCAAATGCACACACACACGTGGTACGCTTTGGATAACGCTAATGCCGGCGGTAATTATTCTCATCAATTTTTTTTTTATTGTTTTTGCTTTTAAAGGAGAATGAGCAACGTACTATGGCACTTGGTTGCGCAACTTTTGACACAGTAACGTAGTGAAAATTAACCACAAGAAAGGGTTAGTGTCATACTTTAAAACAAGGTTAAATTCAAAATTAAATATTGTGGGGTTTTGAAAAAAAAGACATTAGTTGAGTACCTGTTGAGGTTATGTTACATTTCAAAACAATTCGTTTTGAAACCAATAGAGTTTAAAAACTGGCACATATTTAACATTATTTGGTACATAATAATTAAGTGCTACTTACGTACCGTACCTCTCAGAAAAAACACATTTCTAACAATTTATCTGTCAAGTGTAAATCAACAACACAACTTACGCTTAAAAAAACACGTAAACAGAAAACACCATTTTGTAAAGTTTGACATTTCATCGAATAGTGTTGTGACCCAACAATAGATTACGGAATCGTAACACTATAGATTATATCTTAATTGTTTTATTTTTGCCAAGAAATTGCTTGTTAACGAAAGAAATAGTAATATAATCGACGAGTAATTATAATGACAACTCTTAATACTTTTTAGTTCTGAATGTAGATTATTTTGTTGTTCCACGATTTATGTTAACGTTTAATCAATCGACTATAATTGAAAAAGGAGTCGCTTCACTATTATGCAACAAATGACGTATTTATTGTTTTATATACTAATTAAAATTAAAATAGAAACCCCACAAATAATTTCAATAAATTTTGGTAAAAAAGCATTAAAAATAATATCATCAATTATGCATTTACTCCAATGGCTATACGCGTCAAAAAGTGAGACTATAAGTGCCCAATATCCTTTAAGCACTTTCTGAAGCAAAAATGTGGGAAAAGCTCGGAAATCCTTTTATCTAATTTTTTAAATTATGAGCTTTTCAGAGAAAAAAAACCTGATCCTTTAATCTTTTCAAAAATTCGATCGATTGAAACAATAAAACAGCTGGCTGAATTAATTTGGTCTTTAGTAGGGTTTTTATGGACATATTGAACTGTAAAAGGCACACTTAACATTAGTGGTTTCCTAAATATTTTCGATCTAGCGCTTGATTTTCCAAAAAAACACCAAAAGTCCTTTTTTTGTTGCATTTTCAAATTCATGTGACAAAAGAAAAAAATCTTTTTCGGAAAAGCAATGGCTAGTCGTTAAGGAGAATTCATTCAAATTCTTGAAACCCACCTTCAACTTTCTTTGCAATCATTGGTTGCTGAGGTATCGATAATCAAAGACAAAAGGATTCTTTACCATTTGAAGACCGATATCTCGGCGAGAAGTGGATGTATCATGGTGTATGAAAAAACAAATTGAAGCTTAATGAATAAAATATCCGATGCTTATAGTGTATAGTTAATCTAAAAAAATATATTTCCACGCCTGTAGACCAAAAAAAGAAATAAAAAAAATAGTTTTTTTTTGTTGCTGGTTTTTCTACGATTACTCAAAAACCGCGGAGGTTACAAAATTTTAAAGTACTAATCCAAAAACACTTGCAGCTACAATTTCCTTTTTTAGGGTTCCGTACCTAAAAGGTAAAAAACGGAACCCTATTACTAAGCCTCCGTTGTCTGTCTGTCTGTCTGTCACCAGGCTGTATCTCATAAACCATGATAGCTAGATAGCTAAAATTTTCACAAATTATGTATTTCGGTTGCCGCTATAACAACAAATACTAAAAATAAAAAAAAATAAAAATTAAGGGGGGTCCCATACAAAAAACGTGTTTTTTTTCGTATATTTTGCTCAAAATTACTAACTGTTACAGGTAGACGCTTTAAATTTTTACAGAATATGTACTTAGTTGTATATTACCTTTCAAATAAATAATTAAATTTAAAAAAAGTAAATAATAAAGGGGGGCTCCCATACAACAAACGTAATTTTTAAGCAATTTGTTACTCGATCTTAATAAACAGGTAGAAACTTATAAAGTAATTAAGTATACATACAACGAACGTGATTTTCTTTTATAGATGATGGTACGGAACCCTTTGTGCGCGAGTCCGACTCGCACTTGCCCAATTTTTTATTTCCTGTATGACCATTTCTCTCGAAGTTACGGCCTGTTGAAAATTGCCCAAAAAATTTTAATAAATCATTAAATCCCTTAATTTTTTCGTTTAGTATATTATCAATAAATTCAATCAAAATTTTCCATTAAACTTAATAGTTTTCATTATAAACTACAAAAGCACCTAAGTCAACATTGATTCTGTTAAAAACTGTCCTCAAAGCAATTTAACTAGTGCATGAAAGGGTCCGCAGTGAGTAAGCATTTCGTAATAGACGACTGTTCCTTTTGCTATCGGTGTCCGCCATGCCTAATTGTTAATAGAAACTAAAACGTACTGATTGCTTTTATAAAGCCTTGTTGAGTAACTTTAACGACACCCACCACGGCTTTTCAAAGTAAAGTGCGTATTTAATACCTACGTAGGATAGAATGATAATTTATCATTTGTTTAAACAGTCAAGGAAAACCTTTTTGAGAAATATGAATATCTGAGAATTTTATTCACAAATAAAGATTAAGCTTTGAATAATCCTAGGCGCGGTTTGTCAAATATTGAGTTTCAATTGCTCAATACGTAAATTATACTGAATTAATATGATAACTCGCGGCTTTAAAGACATGCTCAGCAGAGCGGAGGCCTTGCTGCAGTTGAGAATACGGCAAGGAAGTTAATAAGAACTATTTTGGATAGTCACGAATAATAAAGAGTGGCAGGTTGGATCCGATGATAACTAAGAAAGGCATTTGAAATAAAGAGTCCATATCACAGGTCAAAAGCATTTTAATCTGGCTTTATGGAGACATTGGAGACCATTATTGAAACTAAAGAGTTTATTACAATTTATATTTTTAGCGAGCATTGGTTTAGATACTAATTATTTATATGCGCGCTATATGGCCGAGCATCCTCATAAAACAACTCTAATAAAATTTACCAAATTGCTCTGCCACGCCTACCGTAAAAACAACCGTACACAATTATCACTATTATATTTCCATTACACAAGCAAGCTTTTCCTTTGTCCTTCTAGATCGATGTCTGAAGGCGATAATTCAGTGTTCTCCGAAGGAGTCGCCACGCCCATTGATCCTAGTGCAGCCGCGGCCGGCGATGACAAACAAGAGGACAACGCCTCAGGGAACGAGTCTGAAGAGGTCGATGACATCGAGCTCATATTCACCACCGATGAGTCCAAGGATATGAGTAACTTGCAGGTATGTGCACTTTTTGTAACATTCATACATAAACCCTTATCCAAAGGAAATGTAATCAATTCCTGATTGAATCCTTGACTTATATAATTAATGTTACTACTAACCAAAAGGCCAACTGCTAAGAGCCGATTTGTAGGCAAGCGTCCAAGAAAAGAGGAATGTTATTCAAGGGATGAATTAAATCACCTGTTGAAAGCGTTTTGCCCTCTATTGTTATTGTCTGGAAAGTATACAGTGTAAACCTACATGCAGTCTCTGAAATATTCTCTGTCTAGAACCTATATAAATATAGTGTCAAGCGTATTACATTTTAATATTAGTTTCTATTGCTACAATCTGGATGATAGTCAGGAAAATCTTCAATCCAACTTAATCCAATGTTCACTTTCATTCCCTTAGGAGGATTTAGTATCAATACGTGAAACGGACCAATGGGGTCCACAGTCAGCCTCAACAACCCACTCAACTCCAGTTCTCATCAAGTTCCACACACTAGACCCTGACTTCCAACCCGGCAACGAGAACAAAGGGACCTCGACCGAGAACCAAGAGAACACTTCCCAAGCTCCAGAACCTTCGAGGGTCAAAAGAGTTTCATTACCAAACGACAAAGAGATTCGTCACGTTGCTTTTAATGGCAAGGGGAACTTGGAACTGCCGGGTAGGAGCATTTTGAAGAGTTGCGACAATCGATCGGACAACACGCTTTACAGAAAAAGTCCAAATACCAGTTCTAGGAGATTGGATAGCATGGACAGTTTGACCTGCGAGTATAACCGTGGCTTGAGCTTTGATAATACGAAGTCTTCTAGCTTCGAACTCGGTTCCAGCATGGATATCCTCCACAGGGATGAGAGTGTGGACAGTTTTCACAGGAACATCCACATGGGACATCGGTATTCGATATTTGCTGAAACCGATATATCAAAGTGCGGCACTTCGGAGGATGATTTGGCTGTCAACTTGCATATGAGGAGGAATACTTGCCCCAATCCATTTCAATACAGGTGAGTAATATTTTCTTTCTTTTAATCAGATTTTTACAGTGAAGCTGACATTGACTTTTCTCACGAGTCAGGCGACTAAATTGGTCATTAATGCTCGCTAGCTGGTGTCATAAAATAACATTTGGAATTCTGCGATTTCGTTTCACGAATTTCAGATACTAAAATTCCCTTTCCCTTTCGTATTTATAGTATAATTTTGCTAATACCAGAAATGCTTAGAAATACGTCTAGCTCTTTCCTAGTTTCATTACAGCAATCGTGTCATGTCTGGCCTACATTCTATGAATATTTAAAATCTTATTTCGTATAGGCAATGTTTAGCCGCTAGAGTATTGATTGGTCTAGTGACCCGATGTGAATGTTTAAAGTAACGCAGTAGGCATCGGATGTCACATTTGACCGAAGTGGTAGTAAATAAGAATGTACGTTATATTCAAATTAAATTCCTCTTGTTTGATAGAATATAAAGTCAAATAAGTGTGTGTACTTGAGAAAAGGTTTGAAACTTATTTTAGGATAAGAGTAAATAAACTTTGTAAAGAATTTATTAGAATGAACACTTAATGAAAGCTTGGATGTCTTCTCATTTTGAGATGGGTTCAACTATGCTGGTCGTGTGTGGCTTCGCAGATTTCGCTCCACTACACATGTATTTAATTGAAAAACTTTCATTTTGATTTCATTTCATATGATGCATTTAAGAATGCATATGCTGCGCGGTTTACCATACCAAATATTAGCTTCTTCATGTGGAAATGGATAACCAATGTTAATTAAACGAATCGATATGAACAGATTGCTTTTAGAAAGTTTGTTATGTTGCAATTTTTATGAAGCTCAAAAATTCATTTGAAAATTTTTGTAATTCACTTTGTACAAATTAGAATTTAATTTAAACGTATTAAGATGTTAAACAAAAGAAGAAGAAATATGTTAGACTCAGTTGATTCACTACTAAAATAGGACTTATTTGTAACTTACTTGCGGCAGAAATGCTCTTTTGAATCGTCAATAGTCCGTAACTCCGTACGGTCATACGGTGCTGTAAGCAAGCTTATATGCGACCGGGGTGTGTTTCAATAACTGCGTCCTTGTAAAATTGGATAAGAGATAATTGGGCTATGTGTGTCTCTCCAGGAAATGCACCCTTGCTCGGCACAGTCTTAGTTAAGGCATTATAATGAATATAGACGCTTTGCGTAATAGTCCGTTGTCTCCCCATAAGGCTGTCGCTGGCTTAATCATGTGATCCTCATTTCCAGACCAGCGGCATACCGCGGCGTGTCCCGCCCGCCGGGTCCCTTTAAGGCGGGCGGCACACGGCTCCGGCCGGTGCTGCGGGACTCCGCACACGCGCGGCGGGAGAGCGCGGCGCAGACGGACGTGTGCGCGCTGCCTAATCGGTGGAGCTCAGATGGATATCTGGCGCATAAGGTTGGTTCTAGCAGGCATTATTTGTGGTCCGTTTATGTACATGTATAGTTTAATAAACAATGAGACATTTTTTTGTAGATTGGCTATTTATTTTTTTTGAAAAGTCAAATTGGCACCTACTTCGTTTGAATTACATTGTTTGAAATTGGACCAGAGTCGTGGATAGAAAAGTTCACGATGGGACGCGACTACGTTCTGTGTGCTTTTATCAGCAGTATGTTTTAACCATAAAATGGCGATGTAATGTAGGACGCAGGTGTAGATCCCTGCTCTAAATTGATTCTTGTCTCTCAGTCTATCTTGCCAGTTCTCCTTAAAACTGTATAATTTATTTCCCCATCTGTTCCTTGGCCTGCCTTTGGCGTCTATCATAATTTTTCTAAAACCCGCTTCCCACGTTGCGCGTGTTATTTAGCTGAGGGACGCGCGCGGCATCTTTAAAGTAGGTAACCTATGGGTAACTTAAAAGGCGTCGCGCGCGTCCGTCTGCAAAATCAGGTTGTAAATTGTGTCCGTTAGTTGTATGTTTGTAAAGTCTCCTGCAGGATTTAAGTCCTAGTGCGGGAGTCGACTAAAAAAGGAAAATTACACTCATGCAAAATCTGGGTGTTCAACTGTTCATAGTATCCGTTAGTTGTAGGTTGGTGAAGTCCCCCGCGACACAGGCCTTAGAACTCATGAAGGAGTCCTAAAAAAATAACGCCCATCGGAAAGCCGGTTTTAACATGTGTTGTGTGACAGTTGTCGGTACCGCCAGCGGGCCCCACGGTGCCGTCCCGCGCCGCGTCCCAGCGCGCTCGGCCCAGCATCGGGCCACTGCCGCCACCCTCCGCACACGACGTGCATGACGCGCGACGAGTCATGCTCAGCGACATCGGTAAGGAACATTAAAAACTAGAGGATAATAATATATAGACAGCTACGCCCCCGCACGTCATATTTTTCCCCGAGCTTTTATGAATTTCGGGCAAGCCCTTTCTTGTGTCCCTACACACTCCAAGGAACATGCATGTCAAATGTCAGCTTGTGCTCAGTAGTTTTGGCTGTGCCTTATCTGTCAGTCAGTTAGTAACGCAAGAATTTTATATATATAGATAAAATAAAATGTGTATTTGCACCATTGACAATGATGACATGTAACTAAAAATACATGATTCATATTACACACAAATTTATTTAAAATAACGTAAAATGATTATTTGATTTATGAGTAGACGCTTATATTATCTTGCTAGCCAAATGCGCTCATATTATCCGCTGCGTTGTTTCGCGTAGGTACCTAAAAAATCCCAAGTGCTTACGGCTCCACGCGTCGCGAGCACTTGACGGGCGAGCGCAATAAATCAGTCATTGTCTATTCGTTTGTAGCGTGAGGGTGTTTAAGTTATGTTTTTGTTCAAGTTAATGAATTATTCTTTCATATGATCCCAAATACACTACGTTTGAATGAAGTGTTTACTTTATGCGAGGGGCCGAACCGGATGCTATGTAAAAAATTACGACTTAGTGGAAACAATTTCTTATCGTGATAACAATACGAGTTTTACCTTGGTTCCTTTTGCTTTGTTATATACCTGGTAATATTATGTTAACAAATATATAAAATTATAGCAATACTTGCTTGAAAAATTATTGAGATATTAGCATGTGAAAAAAAGAATTATTTTATGACTTTGCATTTTGCGCGCGGGGCGTAATTATGGATTAAAAACATCATTGTAAACAAATATTATAATTATATAAGATACTTTTATGTTTTTATTGTGAATAAACTAATTAATTATGAAGTTACAGCAAAAAAGTGATAAATATTGTGTATTACTTTAATTTAAGAGATTTTTACAAACAATTGTCGGAAAAACGGCATTTATTTTTTATTGAATGTAAATACATTATTATGTATGTTGATAAGGTTACATTTATGCTCTGTGTTATTTTTTTATTATGAGTATATAAATAAACCTATCATATGATGTATAATACTCATATTATTCATGGGATATTGACTATCGAAAAATTTTGCGGATATTCAGGTTATTTTTAGCGGGAAAAAGTAAACAACTGTGCACATTCCAATAAGAGTAATTCTTATCGGATTCTTATCGGAAATGGTTCTTTTGCTTGCAAATCTAATTGGTAAGAAACTTATGTAGGTTTGAATCAGATATATAACATAAAAAGGTATTTATAAAAAATAAAATATGGAAATAGGCGGCAATTAACAATCAATTCTTTGTTTTATTTTTTTATGTTTAAAATTAAAATGTTTCTTTTAATTATATTTATTTCCTCTAAAAGTAAATTAAATAAACTTTCTAATCGTGTATAATACTTATATACCTCCCTTAATAAAAAAATTCGGGCAAGTGCGAGTCTGACTCGCGCACCGAGGGTTCCGTACGCATTTTACCTTATTTGAGGTTGAATTACGCTAGTCCTCTAAATCTGTATTAACGCCCATACAACTTAGAGCACTATCTTAAATGGAGTCTATTATGTATGTATGGGGACACAAATTTTCCACTTTTTTTTTTTTTGTAATTTTTCCTTTATTTGTGCTGTAAGACCCTGCTTTTGGCCAAATTTCGTGATTCTAGTTCAACGGGAACTACCATATAGGTTTTCGACCTAAAACCTATACGGTACTTACGGTTGACTTAGAATTGTCAATTTTGGTCAAAACAAAGGTCTTACAGCACAAGTAAAGGAAATTTTCCGAAAATTAAAAAAAGTTGAAAATTAGGGTTAATTTTGGTACTTACAAGTTTTCGCAAAAATCTAATTTTGACTATATCTTTTTATTGGGTTGACCCAGGACCCTGATTTTCATACACCTAATAGCAACCATAGACCTCAGTATCTGGTATAAATTTCAATTTGCTAGGTCCACCCGTTCCTGAGAAAATCGGTGGTGACACACGGACAGACAGACAAACAGACAGACAGACAGACGGACAAGAAAGTGATCTTATAAGGGTTCCTTTTTTTACCTTGAGGTACGGAACCCTAAAAACGACGAGAAAAAGGAATATGTCAGAAATATAAAATCGCGCTCAAAAATGGCGGGAAAATATTTCTAATTTTCACTTTATACTGCCCTTGCGTGGACTACATGTATATTATTTGGTGTTATTTGGTTGTTATTATTCGAAAGCTCATTTCATTACGCGTCTATTGATATATAATATAGCGCAATCCGTTAAGTTTTAATAAAACGAACATTAGTTACTTGTGCGCAGTCTACGGCTTCAGAAACAAAGGGACTTTTGTCCCTTGGAGCAAGCAACGGATTTGGAAAAAAGGGTGTTTTGTCCCTTGAAACAATCGACCGGTTATATAGCTCAATTAATTCAATGTCTATAATTGTGTTACGAAAAATGCTGACATATAAAAAAATACATTTGCACTAAACATTGTATACAGTATGAGCCTGCAGTATTAAGTAAATATCTTAAAGTATTAACCTTTTGCACCTAAAATTTCAATAATAATCAAATAATTGTTGCTAATATGATATAACATTATTTTAACGGACATAATAAGGCATTTGATACTGTACATCACCATTACCTTTGTTAGAACATCGCGATGAACTGAAATATTTAACTTTTTCAAACTAACTAATACCTCAATATCAAACAAACCCGTCATCAATTCTATAACATACGCTAGAACTCGATTACACGTAAATAAATAACAATTATTTACTTAATAAATTTGGCGTAACTCAAGGACCTCAGCTCTTACCTATTCACTCCTTAATATAAAATACCAGTACCAGATTTGTACTTAGCTTTATATCATAACACCATAGAGATAAAATAAATATAGTAATGTCATATAATTGTGTTGCAGGGTTCACGTCGATGGTCCCCGAGCTGTCTCGCTCGGCGGACCCGGTGTGGGCGCTCGGCAAACTGCAGCCGCACACTGACGACTCCATCACCACGTCTACCTCCAAGTTAGTGTTGTATATTTATTTTCAACCATATAGTCGAGGATTGAAAGTAAATATACGTGAAATAAAGATGTATTTCTGCATATCTTATCCTATTACAGGCAATTCTTACCCATGAGTTCTGTCAAATTTAATCATGTTCGTTATGTGCTATTTGCAGGTTCGTGTCTCGCGGTTCGTCCTACCGTTCGCCATGTCTTAGTATAGACAGAAGCAACGACTGGACTCCACAGCATGTCTACCTGCCATCTAAGTGTAAGTCCTCGTGTTGTTTTCACATTCTATCTATAGTATCGATATAAATAAATACAATTTAAGTGTATGCTTGTAATGTCAAAATAGCAGGCTGTTACTAATGGCTCAATAAAATATATTTTGTCTGTATTTTTATTTTCTGTATAAATTTTTCTTCATAATGTAGTCCAGCTTTAGAATAAGCACGACGTAAAAATTTAGGAGAAAAACCACACTTTATTCCGCAACAACAATATGTAAGTAGCTACGTGAACTGTACAGGTTATCGGATGCAAATAGTGAAGCATAATATCTAGAATATTTATAAAATAGTCGCTATATGTTAGTTATGTTTGTGTTACAGCGGCGTTATCGACGCATCGTCCCTGGCGATCGTCTTTGCCGGACGTGCGGCGTGATGATACGGACGAACTGTTGGAGGAGGCTGAGATCTTCGTGCGACGATCTATTGACAACCTGGCTGAGCCATTAGACTGTGCGTATATTTTTAGATTCGGTTAAGACGCTACCTGAAAAATGTCTATATAACGATTATAACTTAAGTTTTGAACGAATAAAAAATTACAGACATTTTCGGGTTTCCACGTAATAAAAGAAACCACGCGATATTCAGCTTAATACCTAACGTTTGAGCGATGACTAATAAACAACTTTTAGATTTTCGAGGCTGCTAACATGACACATCATACACGGAAACATTATTTAATCTAACTTTTGTCTTTTCAGCGGAAAAATCCCGTGGCGGAGTAGGCAGCGTGTCCGGGACTCCATACATTCCTGCCGAGCCCCGCAACCTGCGGCTGGGACACACCGTGAAGCTCATCACGCCACACGGTCGCATCGCTGTGGGACGAGTCAGGTAAGTACTGTGTGTGTGTGTCCCGTCCCACTCAGTACATAGCGCAACCTGCGGCTGGGACACACCGTGAAGCTCATCACGCCACACGGTCGCATCGCCATGGGACGAGTCAGGTACGTACTGTGTGTGTGTGTGTGTGTCCCGTCCCGTCCCACTCAGTACATAGCGCAACCTGCGGCTGGCACACACCGTGAAGCTCATCACGCCACACGGTCGCATCGCTGTGGGACGAGTCAGGTAAGTACTGTGTGTGTGTGTCCCGTCCCACTCAGTACATAGCGCAACCTGCGGCTGAGACACACCGTGAAGCTCATCACGCCACACGGTCGCATCGCCATGGGACGAGTCAGGTACGTACTGTGTGTGTGTGTGTGTCCCGTCCCGTCCCACTCAGTACATAGCGCAACCTGCGGCTGGCACACACCGTGAAGCTCATCACGCCACACGGTCGCATCGCTGTGGGACGAGTCAGGTAAGTACTGTGTGTGTGTGTCCCGTCCCACTCAGTACATAGCGCAACCTGCGGCTGGGACACACCGTGAAGCTCATCACGCCACACGGTCGCATCGCTGTGCTGTGGGACGAGTCAGGTAAGTACTGTGTGTGTGTGTCCCGACCCACTCAGTACATAGCGCAACCTGCGGCTGGGACACACCGTGAAGCTCATCACGCCACACGGTCGCATCGCTGTGGGACGAGTCAGGTAAGTACTGTGTGTGTGTGTCCCGTCCCACTCAGTACATAGCGCAACCTGCGGCTGGGACACACCGTGAAGCTCATCACGCCACACGGTCGCATCGCTGTGGGACGAGTCAGGTAAGTACTGTGTGTGTGTGTCCCGACCCACTCAGTACATAGCGCAACCTGCGGCTGGGACACACCGTGAAGCTCATCACGCCACACGGTCGCATCGCTGTGGGACGAGTCAGGTAAGTACTGTGTGTGTGTGTCCCGTCCCACTCAGTACATAGCGCAACCTGCGGCTGGGACACACCGTGAAGCTCATCACGCCACACGGTCGCATCGCTGTGGGACGAGTCAGGTAAGTACTGTGTGTGTGTCCCGTCCCACTCAGTACATAGCGCAACCTGCGGCTGGGACACACCGTGAAGCTCATCACGCCACACGGTCGCATCGCTGTGGGACGAGTCAGGTAAGTACTGTGTGTGTGTGTCCCGTCCCACTCAGTACATAGCGCAACCTGCGGCTGGGACACACCGTGAAGCTCATCACGCCACACGGTCGCATCGCTGTGGGACGAGTCAGGTAAGTACTGTGTGTGTGTGTCCCGTCCCACTCAGTACATAGCGCAACCTGCGGCTGGGACACACCGTGAAGCTCATCACGCCACACGGTCGCATCGCTGTGGGACGAGTCAGGTAAGTACTGTGTGTGTGTGTCCCGTCCCACTCAGTACATAGCGCAACCTGCGGCTGGGACACACCGTGAAGCTCATCACGCCACACGGTCGCATCGCCATGGGACGAGTCAGGTACGTACTGTGTGTGTGTGTGTGTCCCGTCCCGTCCCACTCAGTACATAGCGCAACCTGCGGCTGGGACACACCGTGAAGCTCATTCCAACCTGTAATTTTTTGGGATTTGCAACCTTTCTTTAGGGTGACATGCTTCTGCTTGTTCAAAAAGTGGAGCATTCTTAAGAATAATCTCTCGACGGAACGAAACTCATTACGCCACTCATTTTCATTTTACTCTTACTAGAAGTTCAAGTAGAGGTAGGCATAACTTTGCATGGAAAAAGAAATACAAATATACTTTCAGGAAGTAAAACTTTCATGAGAGGAATCAGTCTTCGAAGCGAGCTTCATCCATCTTACTACTACCCACCTACCTACAGCCTACCTACCACCTCACCTACTACCCTTTATTTTCTCACTAGCGGATGCCCGCGGTTACACCCGCATTATTTAAGGTTACTGCTCTGCTCCCGTCGCTCATAGCGTGATGTTATATAAATGGGCTATCTAACACTGAAAGAATTTTTCAAATCGAACCAGAAGTTCCTGAGATTAGCACGTTCAACCAAACAAACAAACTCTTCAGCTTTATATATTAGTATAAGATACTAAAACTAATGATCTCCTTCCAGATACGTCGGCCTGGCCGGTGGTAGCGCAGCCAACAGCAGCGTCGTCATCGGCGCCGAGTTCGTGCACAACCAACACCCCGGCCTCACGCGGAACGACGGCCTCTATAAGGGACGACGGTACTTCCTCACTCCGCCAGGACATGTCGCGCTGTTCGTACCCTTCTCTAAAGTCGTTATGGCTTGGGCCAACTAAACAAAGATCCAAGGATCCATACAGAATATGCAGAGTGGATGGATCCTAAACTTGAGCTATGATGCCATAATTAACTTAATATGAAGGTCTACTATGAACACCCTGGCTTTAGAAATTGGGAGTGGGAAAAAATTTTGGGCTTAGGGGTCAAAACAGAACATGCGACAAATGGATCCTAAACTTGAGCTATGATGCCATCATTAACTTAATGTAAAGAGTATTGCTGAGAAATGCAGATTTTTGCGAATAAAATATGGATCCTGGACCTGAGGTATGATACTGTCATTAACATAAGATAAAAGCTAGATTGCTGACTGTGAGAAATGGATCTTGGATTTAGGTATGACCCCATAATTAACTTTATATAAAGATTCTGACGAATTTATGGAGGTACTAAAATAATTAAACTGGCAGACCATCAATCTGGTTCAATGGGAAGAAGCAATTGTGATAATCATGGACTCTTAAAAGTGATATGATCCATATAACTATACCCAATATAAGACCTAAAGAAAGTATGAAGAATGCCTAAAAAAGAAACTTTGCTCATAATTAAATTGTCTGGTACAACAAATACAGTGATTCGATAAATGTTTTCTAGAAGAAACCGGTATTTTGAAGTTGGAAAATTCTTGTATATTTATGATCTCATGAGTGAAAGGAACTGCAACGGCGATAGAACATACTAGAATCTTTTATCAAGTTTTGTCAGCAAGCCAATGGGTGAGTCAGTTCAAAATATTACGCCTCTAATAATTGTACAGTGCAAATAACTATTGAATATAGACAAGGAAATAAACAGTAAAAACATGGTGGTTCTTGTATTAGTTGGATTGTTATTGAAAGTCTGTGGACTGTCAACTCAGTGAAACTCGTGTCTATGAGATGTTAAAAGTTTTAATTGAAGATTCAGTGTTGCTGACATAAAATAAAGAATGAACGTAATGGTTTTGGACCTCTAAGGTGTTGCAATTGTAATTTAATTTATGGTTGGATGTTATAAAAATATGTTTTTGGACGGTGCATTTTTTAGAAACATACCTACCTATTTTTGTGTGTAGTTTTAAACAGTATTACTATACTTTATAAGGTTGTATCAATCTCAAATATAAAAATATTAATGCTACAAAGTCAAAAAAGAAGTAACTCCACTAATCGTCACAAAACTTATAATCTTCGAATCACATGAAAACAAAATATAAAATGATATTGTCTTAACCTTTTTCAAATTGAAATATAGAATTTTAAAGTTTTAATTCAAATACATACCGACTAATATCTAATCCTAATGGGATATATTGATTAAGACAGGCTTGGCCGCGAAATCTTGATAATATAGAGCCGATACAACAAGTTTCAAGTTACGAATAATATTTAGAACTTCAGGTAACCAAATCAAGGGATTAATAAAAGGGTTACTGCACCGAACTTAACTATTAGCGGCCTAAAGACTTGTGTAAATGTTTTTCAACCGAATAAAAGGAAAATTAAAAAGCGTGTCCTTTTTAAACTTGTCGTAAAGCTGTGACGAAATTTGTGTATTTTTACCGGCCTTTGGTGGGTTCTCTATTATAAACAGAAAAATATATAAGTGGAAGTATTTACATGAATGTGATAATTCTTTCTAAAATCATAATATGAGTGTTTATGAAGGGACAAGAAAATTATATATTTATTTGTTATTTATTTCTTAACATTATAAAATACAGAAATCGTTGTGTGAATACCGAATAAATAAGGAATTGAATGTACGCTTAAATTACAACTAAAAGCTTTTAAATGTTACCTGAAAGTGAAAGAGAGTTAATAAAGAAAACTTTAAAATACCAATGCGTGTGAGTAAAGTTAGGCTTGAAAGTTTGTACTTAAAGCCTTAGAACATAAACTGTCTTCAAGTTCAAGGAAATATCAACGTTATGAACATGAATATAAAATTCGCATTTTAGACTCTATGCCAAAGAAAATAAGATTTGAAATGGAACGTGTTCACTGTATATTATAGGCTAGTTATATGCATAACATGTGTGTATAAATATATGCCTAAGTCAGATAACTATAAAGAAAAAAAGCGCCATATACATCTATGTATAAATATTGGAGGTTAGATTTAATAGGCGGTAATTTAAACTATTAAAATATTATTATTATATTCTCTTAAAATAACTGTTTGGTGTTTAACTTGTGTCATTAAATGATACAAGGATTTTTACTAATAGAATTAATAAATAATAGTGTATAATAAAGCAGGAATTCATCTTATGTATTTAAAAAGCTAGTTTTAAATAAGCTCAATACTTTCTGTAGAGAAATTAGATTTATAATATAAATGTATGATACTTGAAGTATATTGGCTCCTATCGATTGGACAGGCATTGCCATTATAGTTTTTGTCATGTGTCAGGTGACAATTTGCGGCAGTATGTATGTATAGCCAATGAATACAGATTTACATAGAAGCGCAGTTCTTAAGGCCTTGCCACACGGCACAATTTTACCACTGATCAAATTTTCAATCGAATTGGCTTTGCCCGTCTACACGACACAATCAAATCACTGATTTTCATTCCGTCCACCCGATTGCTTAAAATCTGGTGGTACCGCCCACCCGATGAACTCGAGTTGGACGACTGGCGTCTACATGTCACGATTTCATCAAGTGATTTAGTCAAGTTGGACGTAAAATTTTGCCGTGTGGCAAGGCCTTGAAGGATTTAGTGCGCCGATTGCATTTGGGGACTGTCTCCAGTTTAGTTCGTAGTTGGCGCCGTTGGCGGCGCTGGCGCCGTTCTCGTCTCTCTTGTTCTAGTAGTTAAGATACAAAGGAGGAACGTTCGTCTCTCTTGCTCTCGTAGAGACAGCTGTCACAGCGCGACTGCCACGCCGAGCGGCAATGTGGGTCACAGAAAGTTTGTCTTAAGAGCGCCCATAGGAAATGCACCTCTATGTAAATATCTGAACTCTTTGGTATAGCCTATTGGAGATTGAGGAACGCCGCAAGAGATTTCTGGTACTCTTACCCTTTTCCTGTAATTACCCTCTTAAACATCATTATACCCGACGATCACGACTGCCGTGTTGTCATGGTAACCGAAACCTTTAAATAGGAAAAGGTATGAAAAAGAAAATGTCCGTTTCTGCAAAATGACAGAATAGGTAGACTGACAGATAAGGCACAGCCAAAAGGAAGACCACTGGTCGCAAGAAGCTGAAAGCCATAAATGTTCCTTTAGGAGTGCAGTCGAGCACCAAGGGAAGATTTTTGTTAATTTCCACCCTAAGAGTATAATCCCAGCCCCATGCCCTATTCCTCCTCCCTCTTCCCACTCCTCATCCCACCCCTTTTTCTAACCCTAAGGGCGACAACGCACTTGTGACTCCTCTGGTGATGCTTGTGTCCATGGGCGACGGTAATAGTTTACTATCATGCAATCCGTCTGCTCGTTTGCCGCTTATGACATAAAAATAAACAAAAAAATAGTCCCACGCGGGCGAAGTCTACTAGCTAATAAGACCATTGACGTGCAGGCATTATGTAAATCAAATAGGAGCCAACAATATTGCCTAAACTATCCCAAAATATGTGTAACAAAGATTATGATATATCTTTTTTAACGTAAGTAACTAACCTCCTTAAAATAATAAAACCATAGATAGTGGCGTTAGTAATAGCATCTCTTTCCTTCATATTTGTCTAAGATATAAAGGTTTAGGGTAAAATTTAAATGAAGAACCTAAGTTCAGATGGACGGATTTTGATACGGTTATGATTAACTAGTAGGCTATTTAATTGGGAATGGAATGGCGATAAGTTTAATATTAAAAATGGGTAGAGTTTGTGTTAATCGTGTAGATATATATAATTATGTGGTATAGCGGCGAAGTACTTAAAACATAGATGAAATAATTGTATGGCTACTCATTGCTCATACTTCTACAATGGTGCTCCGTTAGTTTGTCTTTTCAATACAGGGTGTTGTTATTTAATAAACTTACTTATATGTCTATAATTTATTTATTTCTATTGCCATACATTAGATTCGTATGTTTTTCAAACATTGTGGATAAACAATTGTTGCAACACCCTGTATAGTGTCGTATTTGCTTAGTTATAAATCATCTATTTCATTGTCGCTTAGGTCTGAAGGTAGAGCTGTGTACCAAAAAAAGGTTTTGTGAATTAATTTACGCATATTTTTATAAATACTTATTTTTCTATGCAATTCTACAATTTTATACACTTTTCTGGAATTTTGGAAGAAAGCACGAGTTGTTTTGCTTGATTGTACTGCCAGGGAAAGAAGTCTCTAAAATACCTATAATATATTTAAAACAGTAAATGCATTTTCCAATGAATCAATAAACGGACTAGGACTAAAGTAATAAAGAGAATATATTATGTATTTAAACTTTCGTTATAATTAACATGATTCAAAGCATATTAAGAAATTGTCTTACAAATCCTGAAAAGTTGTGTTTCAGGAAAGATAATTGCGATTGAATGCAGATCATGTATCTTTTAGTGTTGGCGTGTTTCATGTCCAAAATGAGTAGATATTTTACATCCACGTATTTAGTTGGACTATTAACCATTCCGCCTGTGTATTTTATAAATTGTGTGACAGGAGTTCTTTCCTTGGCAGTACATGGCCCGACATATTATATCATATCACAACAGAACAGATTATATTTTCATAACCTTGCTCTCTTTGGGACTCTTATATGTTAGTAAGCTTAGCTTAGCCGTTTTGAATGATGTTTGATGTATAGTGTATAAACAACTTGTATAATAATATTAACTTATTTCTAAATATATTCTGTATAACTCGAAATTAAGTTATACTTATCTGTGCTTAATGTTACAAGCTCGAAAAAGTATATTTATATCATGATAATGTGGTAGTTAACTTTATACCAAAGTATATATTTATCTATAAAACTTTCATGCCTATTACGATAAAATTTGACGTAACTATATTTTCGACTAAGGTTCATCTTTCACAATGTGTTACTCAAAATGTAACATTGAATAGTTTAAAGTTTTATTAATTTATGCTAACCCCTTTTGCTACGAGGCCTAAGTAGAAAAATATAATGTAATATGCCATTATTTTGAATTTTACTAGTTGAAATTGTAACATGTCATACATTTTGAGTAAATGTTACATTCTGAGTAAATATTACATTCTGAGCAAATGTTACATTCTGAGTAAATGTTACATTTATGTTATTTAAAAATGTCTGTTTAACTAAATAAACTAGGTGAGACGTAAACGACGGATGTGATTGTCTGACAGTGTCTTATTATAAACGGTATTTAGGATACAGTTAGCGCAATGTAGGAATGCTGGTTTAAATGTGAACATTTGATGATATAGTTATATTTTACACATTTATAAGCTGTGAGATCGACACATTAATCAGCTGCAGCACTGCAGCTACCTGATAATTTCTCATTCTACTTGATAAGGTGAAGTTCTCGAAACAATTTCGGACATACCAACTAACATTAACGTTTGGTGTGGTTAAAAAGAGTGATGTTTGAACTTTGGTCACAAATCCTTCTTAAAGTAGCTGAAACTTTGTGTTACTGTACACATAGTACCTATTTGTACAGCATTCAGTAAAACCTTTATTGGCCCCTTGCAGCATCTACAATCTACCCTTGATTGGATTCATTATTTATGCTTATAAATGTGTAAAGTATCAAAATGATGATAAGTATTAGCAAATTAACGGGATTGGAATTTGATCTGCCTAGCATAAATATTGTACTGTTTTGATCTCAAATATTTATTTTTTATTTGTTTGTATTACTATAGTACTTACTGTAAGTTGATTCTGTGATCTTACCTCGTTTAGTTCGACTAAGTTTATCAGTATTATTATTTTAGACTTCTCTATATTCATAAGTTTATTTCGGCGCTAAAGATCATTTTGTACACATAGGGACTTAAGTAGACCTCATTTTAAAGTTGTGCTTCTAGGATGCCATATTTTGCGAATCTATTTCTTATTAGAAATGTATAGCTATATGGTTAAAATAAAAACTGGTGTTCAGTATACATTCAGATGCGACTTTTTAATATTCTTACGCATTAATACATTTTTGTACAAACATGCTTTTGACCAGGTTCATACTAGCCGTTATTTTTTGCTATATGATATGTATTTAATTCTAGATATTGTAAAAATGGCTATAAATGGGCTTACAAAGGAAAAATAGTGTTCATCGAAATGTGCCAAACATCTGGCTAAATGTCATGAGAAATCTGTGTATTATAGCATCTGTCTGTACAAATGCCTTTGCCATTAAAATAAAACTTGTTACCTTCTGCATGTAGACTGGAGACGAATAGCCTGTACCTTTGCTTCAAAACAATTACTTTGGCGGGAAAACTTTTGACATTGACAAAGGCAAACAATGTTGCCACTTGAAAAATATAAACGTATGTGGGAGAAATCGTCTCAAGTCCTAATGCTCGAAAAATATTCTTATAACAGCACAATCACTGATTTCACGCACAATAATTTAATTAAAAGCTTAGAAAACCAAAGGTCTAAAAGGTTAGCGTTGTGGTATATTTGAAATACCTACTTGTGATGCCTAACTTACTGTTTGTCATAAAGTGACCGCATCTTTTTGATGTATGTAAGTTTTTGTTTGTACATCTTTCTCTCTCTGTCTATAGCTGTAACGAGGATGTGTATAGCTAGTCTATGTCTTACATGTAAGTAGAATCTTAGATCGAACACCTATTATCTGTGCTGTTGATGAGAAAGAAATCTATTTTAAATATCATTGTATGAGATTATATGTTAAATGTAAGAAATAAAAGTATAAAAAAATACAATGTCAATTATTTCATTTTGCCTTATATAATTATTTATTATGCAAAGTATGCATAACTTATTATTATTATATCTGTCATATCAGTGCTGGCATCAGGATTTTGTTTCGTAGAGGTCTAGACCCAGGTTAAAAGCTTTATCAAGAGAAACACTTAATGTCATCTGTCATGGAAGAACTCAGTTCTTTTGAGCGAGAATTGAGCCTTTCGGCCTTCTCCCCCGTCCTTCACGTTTTGCTCTTATTAGAGCAGCTGCTAGTCTGCCAAGGTGTGGCTTCTCTCCGGTCTTCTTGAGCACTGCAATACTTTTAACTGTAAAGGCTGGCAAATATATTGCTCATATTCATGATATTTTTTGCTTTAAACACCTATTTAATCTTGAAAAGCGCATCACAAGCATACTTCAATCACATTGCTGATGAATCTAAGTAATGTCATGTCCGATGAATAGTTTAAAAATAAAAAACTTTATACTTATTACTACACCTCTAAATTTTATGAATTTTGTGGGAGATTGTCTTAGGATATAATTGTTATAATTTTCATTAAAACACCAATTTATTTCTCCAGAAAACTGTATTTCATAGGTAACCTTGACGTCATGAAGTGTTCACTGGGATGTAAATTAAACAAAAAATATTAACAACAATGGTTTAATTAACGACAACAATAAACAATATTGTGCAACAAGACTTACATTAAGTTTGTTTAAAATCGCACCAGGTAGTTTAAAATAAAGAAGCTGGCAGGTTGAAAAGAATAGAAGAAAGAAGCACAGTATAGAAGGAAAACTAACTAACTAGAGCAAGAGATAGAAAGAAATAATAAGTGGAAAGATAGAAAAGAGCAAGAAGAAAAAGATAAAGGAGAGAGGTATAGGCTAGATGAAGGAAGAGCAAGCAGGAAAGTAAAGATAAATAAGAATAAACAGAAAGAAATAAAATATTACATCAAGCAGGAAAAGAAAGATAGGGTAAAAACAGAATAAGGAATAAAATTAAAATAAAGTGAAATAGATGTAAAAATATTGAAAGAAGAAAAGCGGTGTACAGTGAAAATACAGTGTATAAAAAGCGTAGTGATAGCTTAAGTACTTAAAGTTTTGTCCGATGATATGCTAGGGTGTCCATAGTGTGCATTGTATTGAAGAAATACGCAAATATATTTTAGGCACAAATGTCAAAGATAATGTGCGCTGTAACGATTGTCAGCTTACCGATCGCTTACATGTGCGATCAAGTATAATGCGTATTGTAAAATTCCATTGTGCGGATAAATCCACCACGTACAGCAAATATCAGCTATTCATTTTGTACTTTTTAAGAAAGTTGAAAAAAGGTAAGGAAAAATGTGTAATAAGAAATAGCACAGGAATAATAAGAAAATTTTAAAGGATAGTAGATATAAGGCAAAAATGATTAGATTAATCAATTTAAGTAAGTATAGTAAATATAAGATAATAGAAAGAAGCGAAAGAAGTAGTACCATAAAATGTTTGTAGTATTATTCAATTCAGAAGTAGTAATAGACAAAGAAAATCGGAAATAAAAGAAAGACAGGATAAATAGACATTGTAAGAAAAGGTCAAAGGATTTTATGAAGAAAAATAAGAAAAAGATTAAGGAAAATTGTAAAGTATAAACTCACACAGATTGTGTGTATGAAACATATAGAAAATACGAAACACGGTAGAAAAACATAAAAAAAGCATTTATCCTAAGTTATGTAGAAATATAAGAGTAATAAGTAAGAACTATCTATTAATAGATTGATTAAATTAATTGCTTTAAAAAAGAAGTTGAACAAGAAAGTATTAAGAGAAGTTCTAAGATGTTTCTTAAAGACTTGAAGAAAATAGTGAAAAGAGCGCAGTGTATGCAGATATTTATGCAATAAGTGGTGTTCAGCTAAAAATAAAAAAGAGATGAAAAAGAAATCACACAGATATAGCAGAAGATCTATCTAGGAGTAAGAAGAGAAATCGGAAATAGAAAATTACAGAAAAGCTGAAGATTTTATAAAATCTCTGGGAGATAAGAATAAAGAAGAAACATTCATCAGCACTTACGATAAAGGTTTTGGTAAATTATTTGATACTTAAAATATTCGTCTTTGCTTATTCTATAATTGTGCTACATTAACATAGTTGCAACGTTTAAGTAAGGATAAAAAGAATAAGATAAAGTATAGTACTGAATACTGATAGAAAGTATAATAAATAAATAGTATTAAGGAAAGTAATTAATAGTAAGATATAGTAGTAATAAAAGAAAGGTGGTAAGAATATCAATAAGAAACAAAGTGTTTTATAGAGTTGATAAAGTATTCATAGTTATAAGGATAGAAGACTTGCTAAAATGTTTAAGAAATAAGAAAACAGTTCTTATCTAGCTGACATATATAATTGAATTGATGTCACAGAAAATATAAAAGGAATACAAAAGCAAGATAAGTAAGATAGAGTTAAGAAATTAAAACAAAGTTTTTGAAAACTCATCTGATGATAAAGAGTAAATAGTTTATTTGAAAAAGTATCACAGTAGAGACAGAAGATGAAGAAGTTTACCAAGTCAGAAGACAAACTGTGAAGTGTAAGATGATAGAGAAATAATTAAGAGTGAGCCATAAAAAATAACTAAGTAAGTACGAAAAAGAAAAGCGTAACTTTTTCGTAGAGGTAGGGGGCTACTGATGCCACAAATGATTAAAGATAAAGAATGATTAAGATAAAGACGAGCTTCAATAGACCTTGAAGGATTTTTGTAGTTGTAGGAAAGAGAGTCATTTAAGTTACCTACTTAGATAACTAGAGTTATAATGACTGAATGAATCGATAAAATGAGCTAAACCTGACATCTTTAAAAGTAATAATAATGATTGTTATTAATGAAATTATGATAAAATGTCTCACGTGATTTTGTAAATTAATTATCTTATTACAGCATCATACAAGAATAAAAATAGGAAAAAGAGAAGGCAAGAGAATTATTAATGTTCATAGTATGTATTTCAAAATAAGTCTGAAGACATGAAAAAAGCATTTTATAGAAGAGCTAAAAGAACTTTAAGAAATTACGAAGGATCAGAGGAATAAGAAAATAAAATTTAGGGTAAGAAAAGGAAACAATAAGAGATAGAAAATAGATAGTAGTTTAAATGTAGTTTAAGAAATAAAACAAGGATGGTAGATATAGATAGTAGACGAATAAAGAGTAGAGAGAAGTTAAAGGTGTAAATTACAGTAAATATAAAACGAAAGAAGACAAACTGTGAAGTATAAGATGATAGAGAAATAATTAAGAGTGAGCCATAAAAAGGAACTAAGTAAGTACGAAAAAGGAAAGCGTAACTTTTTCGTAGAGGTAAGGGGGCTACTGATGCCTCAAATGATTAAAGATAAAGAATGATTAAGATAAAGACGAGATTCAATAGACCTTGAAGGATTTTTGTAGTTGTAGGAAAGAGAGTCATTTAAGTTACCTACTTAGATAACTAGAGTTATAATGACTGAATGAATCGATAAAATGAGCTAAACCTGACATCTTTAAAAGTAATAATAGTGATGGTTATTAATGAAATTATGATAAAATGTGTCACGTGATTTTGTAAATGAATTATCTTATTACAGCATCATACAAGAATAAAAATAGGAAAAAGAGAAGACAAGAGAATTATTAAGGTTCATAGTATGTATTTCAAAATAAGTCTGAAGAAATGAAAAAAGCATTTTATAGAAGAGCAAAAAGAACTTTAAGAAAATACGAAGGATCAGAGGAATAAGAAAATAAAATTTAGGGTAAGAAAAGGAAACAATAAGAGATAGAAAATAGATAGTAGTTTAAATGTAGTTTAAGAAATAAAACAAGGATGGTAGATATAGATAGTAGACGAATAAAGAGTAGAGAGAAGTTAAAGGTGTAAATTACAGTAAATATAAAACGAAAGAAGACAAACTGTGAAGTATAAGATGATAGAGAAATAATTAAGAGTGAGCCATAAAAAGGAACTAAGTAAGTACGAAAAAGGAAAGCGTAACTTTTTCGTAGAGGTAAGGGGGCTACTGATGCCTCAAATGATTAAAGATAAATAATTATTAAGATAAAGACGAGATTCAATAGACCTTGAAGGATTTTTGTAGTTGTTGGAAAGCGAGTCCTTTAAGTTACCTACTTAGATAACTAGAGTTTTAATGACTGAATGAATCGATAAAATGAGCTAAACCTGACATCTTTAAAAGTAATAATGATGATGGTTATTAATTAAATTATGATAAAATGTGTCACGTGATTTTGTAAATGAATTATCTTATTACAGCATCATACAAGAATAAAAATAGGAAAAAGAGAAGGCAAGAGAATTATTAAGGTTCATAGTATGTATTTCAAAATAAGTCAGAAGAAATGAAAAAAGCATTTTATAGAATAGCAAAAAGAACTAAGAAAATACGAAGGATCAGAGGAATTAGAAAATAAAATTTAGGGTAAGAAAAGGAAACAATAAGAGATAGAAAATAGATAGTAGTTTAAATGTAATTTAAGAAATAAATCAAGGATAGTAGATATAGATAGTAGGACGAATAAAGAATAGAGAGATGTTAAAGGTGTAAATTACAGTAAAGATAAAACGAAATACTCTTTCGTTTTATCTTTTCTATAAGGTGTAAAGGTGGAAAGCCTTAATAGTAAAGTGTAGGAAGATAAAATGAAATTGATAAAATATGGTGTAGGTAAAGGAGTGCATGCACAAAAATATATAAAAAGATACGAAGATAAATAGTCCGCAAGTAAAGTACTTCGTACATAAATAAGCTTAGAAATGTCAGATAGGAACAGATTAGTGAATGATTTCTTCACAAATGATTGAAAAATAGGAGAAAGAAAATGAACAGAAGACAAAGTAAAATAATTTTACATGTTTTCTAAACACAAATATAATCATACAACAAATGAAAATAAAAAGATAAAGGAAAATAGAAAGTAATGTATGGTAGTACAAGAAATGTCTTTACGGTGTAAAATAATGAAGAATAAGACAGTAACGAAGCACAGGTATCTGAAGAATATGATTATGGTATGTTATGTTAATATTTACGTGAAAATTGAGTGAACTTAATGCGGTGATTATATTTTGTTCGCAATATGAAATAAAGTAGAAGTTGAAGAGATGACGCGTGCAAGCACACACTCAGAAATTCAAGTTATAGCAATAGGTCAAGGATAGAAAGGATAGAGATATTCTGTTGAATGAAGGTAAAAGTAGAGAATGAAAATTATAATGATGTAGTTCGATGAACAGGCAGTGACAAAATTAAAGAACATCGCATCCAAAGGTAGGAGATGCCGCCATTCTGCTCAAATGTATAGGCGTATAGAATACCAAAGTTTTATACATTCAATTTTCACATATGACAAAGATTTGCTTTAACCTATGTTGCAGCTATGATCAATCGCAAGTCGCTTCGAATCAAAGCAGATTAAGAAAGTAAAATACATCGGCAAGAAATTGTTTCAGTGCAGTTTTTGATGTTCCATGATGATGTCCTTTATGATTTAAAAGTAATGGAAATATGAAGAACACAATAATGAAATAAGTAAGTAAGTAATACAGTGATATGAATGTGATGAAACAAGGCGATAAAGAGTTAGGTAAGTACCTAGTAGAGGTAAATAATAGAAATATAGAAAATAAATAAGTAGAGTATAAAAATAGTAGAAAAGAAGAAGATAGAGTAAAAGTAGATAAGAGTAGAAGTACATAGATAGTAAAAGAAAAAGTAAATAGATAGTAAAAGAAAAAGTAAATTGATAAAGCTAGTATGAGAAAAGAAAATGCACTTTGTACGGTGTACAATAAAGATTTTATAAGGATAGAAAGTGAAGGAGAAATGACACAAAGAAGTAGAAAAAAGTTAAGAGTATCTAAGAAATAGTAATTAAAGAGTAAGAAATCGTAGAAATATAGTTATGAGTAGAATAAGTGACAGTTAAGTGAAAAAGTGATGATAAAGATTAACAAGAGGCAATTACGACTTGACATTAAGTAATACCACAGAAATCATTGGCGCGAAATTTCGCCATGCCAATCATATTTGTTAATGTGCAGATTTTAAACAGAATTATCAACGAATTATTATACACATGAATACATCATGGTGCTGAGAACATAAGTTCTAACATTTACACAATTGTATAAAGATGTTAAAAAAGAAAAGAAAACTGCACAGATTTCTTCGTATTTTTGTGGTGCTTTAGATCGTATCGTAATCGCCAATTGTAAAATGAAATGAAACGAAAAATAACAAAACAGTTTATATTTGAAACAAACAAGAAGAAGCAGTACAGAGTTAGCATAGAGATAAGTATGACAAAAGTAGAAATAATGAAATAGTATGACAAAGAAAGATGTGAAATATGAACATGTACACACCGAGAGAATATTTGTGTTGGTACATTATATTGAGAATAAGCGTGAAAAAAGCACTACAGCTAAATGTGCATAGAAAAAAAAAGATAGAAAGAGAAAGCAAGAAATATAGAACTACCTTAGTACGTATCACAGTGTACTTTATAAAACTAACTCTTAACAATAATAACAGGAACTGACATGTCGTATACAGTGCATTGAAAGTATTTTAGCGGAATGAACCGTTTGTAACAAATGTGCGGTTATTCAGCTATGAACCTATTCTAAAAATATCACTTGAAAATAATACTGTCTTTGGTAATATTTGAATAACAAGTGCTTGGCAAGAAGTGCAACATTTAGCCTCGAATTGGCATATTTTTTTAAGGAAAGAGCATCGCATTTTGTTGCAAGTTTACGTCTACCCACTCTATTTGAAGATTCGTCTTCTTAAAAGTCATTAACTGAACAGTTGGACCTAACATAAATTATTATTAAATAAATTCCGAGTGGGCTTATAAAAATGCTTGCTCAAACCTATTTCCTGTAAGAAGAATCGTCATGATTATTGACTGGGAAGTCAGCATACCAGCCGAAGGCCCCGTTGTCCCCCGTGTGGGCGCCAAAATCTACGTACTCTCCGAAGTCAGGCGGCCTCTCTGCGTATTGGGAGGTGCTGCCTAAAGTAGCTGCTCCTGCTACGTCTTGGTGCTGGTTCTGGACTCTTACTAGTCTTACTGGGGCTTCATGTTCCGCTGGAGGGGCCAACGCAACCGCTGGAATGAAGAAGAAGCTTATGTGAAGACTGGTGTATAGAATATATAAATGAAACAGTAAATTCGATATGAGACTTTGAGGGACATAATGACAGAGTGACAATCTATTAAAGTCATGAAGTTTAAACTAAGGGAAGTATTAAAGTCTTCTTTAATTATAAACAAAACGAAAAAAGTTGCTAGTATATTCGGCAGCGTCCAAATTTTGCTATTATGCAAAATATACAGAAGTTGAATTGACATTTGCCGGTGTCTTTTAATTTTATCTAAGACAAACAACTGCCGAAAAATAATAATCACAATAATAATATTATACATAGGTACCTACTATAACTAAATTAGATAGGTATGCAAGATTTTGTCTAATGACATTTAAGTATGTATTAATGAAATGCTTCATCTGATATTCGTAATTAGCCAGTTGATATATGTATTACTAAAAGAAATTATACAACAGCTCATTAAAGAACATGGAAAATATATCAATGCTAATTCCACACAATTTTGATTAAAATATGTCATGGATAAAGATTTTAAAACATTTCAAAACTGAGCAAAAGGAAACGCATACATAATAGTGTTTACGAAATGGAGGGTAATAAATAGTATTTTTTGCATGCATAAACTGGCTCAATCATTGAATTAAGTGTGCGTGACCGGCCGAAGTTTATTGAGCAAGAAACCCCGCAAACCGTTGCAGACAGGATGCAATACTTTCAACATGTTTCGGCATATTCACCTACTACCATTATTTATCACTCCTATCGACCGCACCATAACTCTCATAAGACAACGACATAAGCAAATATAATATTCCGTTCACGTCGTAAATCGAAAGTTGTTACAGAGTTACCTCATTACCGGCAGATAATTTAAACACGAAATTGAATTCTTGTTGCCCAAGGTAGCAATGGAACGAAGTAATGGACATTTAATTTGTGGCTCTATTAATGATACATCATTCACAATTTCTTAAAACAGTCGAAGTCCTTAAGCCTCCAAGTCGAGCCTAACCAATATTCAGACTTGTGGTTTATCAGTGTAGGTAAACATAACAAAGACTAAGTTATTTTCGCATTCACATTAACAATTTGAACTGTACGGAAACGGAAATACTACCCATTATTTATCCGAATTTAGCACAAACAACGGACAATACGTTAAGAGAGTACACGCTAAGGATACTTAAAAAAAGTGGAACGAAGTTTTTCAGAAACGTTGCGTAAATAACACGTTTCAACAATGAACGAAAGTAGGCATTTCGAGCTCATACATCTTTGTTCGCGTTGAGCGGACACGGCTCCATTGAATGTAAAACTAGTTATAACGAGCAGCGGCTGAATAGAAAGCGACTGGATCCTTTGTTCCACAGTGAAAGTGATGGGGTCAGCACAATCTTGATTGATGTGTAAGAATCGACATTACGGGTCCACTTCCAGCTGACATTTCACAACAAGGCTGCTATGACGAAAGACTAGCTAGCTGTCGACATTGTGACATGAATGATAATATCGACGGATACTAAATTTCGTTTCACATTGCAATTTTTTTATGCTTAGAAACGAACAAGACTTGTTTGTTTATAAGTGGTGACAATAAAGTGAATACAAATGGCTATGTTAAGATAAAATCAATTTAAACAAGTTATGGCACATTCACTTTCTAAAACCAAACCGGTCATTGCATTTCTAAATCTAGACCTTTCATCTCATCAATGGCAAATTAAAATCTATAATCTTTACTCGAGACTTTTTTAACTATGTGATTCATTATACTTGTACAACACCTTTTAGATTTTTTTTTTCAGATAGCGTAGGCTTACGGAAAATAATATTGGTAAATCGATATTCAAGTCCTGCTTGGATTATGACGTGTCTAATCTATAATTAAATTGGGGCACTTACGTTGCTGCTGATACTGCTGTAGCTGTATTGGTTGATAATCGTTCTCGTACAAAGCTTGAGGCAACTGCGGGGGCGGCGGCGGTGGCGACAGTGTCTGCCGCGGCACCCTGCGCAGTCGCAGCGCCGACAAGTCCACGAACGCGATCTGGTCGGCCGGCACCGCGATGTATGATGGCATCGCTGTTGCCACGGCTGCTAGTGCTGCCAGTATTATCGTGTGCTGCGGAAATAATTATAGGTTAATATTGAACTGATTACTTGCTCTATAATTATTGTAATATATTGACGACTTTAACTACTGCCTGTAGTCATTTATCATGATTTGTGCCATAATATCCGACTATTCCGATGAAATTGAAATTTTGCTACGCACCTAATTATTTTTATCTTCTAATTATGAGCCAATCTATATAGGTAATTGTATATTATGCCTGATAATATTGTCACTGAAGAATTTCTTAAAAGATTATCCCAATAACGCGTTGATTGACTCGGAATGTTAATCCGAAACCAACCAGGTCAACTGTAAAGTTTAGTGGACGTTGATTGAGAATATAATAACCTGTCCTGTAGCTTTCAAAGTGGGTGGGCTCCACTCAAGCAATACACGAAAGTGTTTGAATAAAAATAGCTCGTTGAATATTACGAAATTAGACCGAACCGTGAATGATGTTGATGTACATCTCGACTTTAAAATAATATGCCTGTCATCTTTCAACACTTCACCCGCAGACGTTATTTCGGAAGCTACTAATGAAGTGTTTTTAAAAAAGCTATTAAACATGTTATATCTGTCACAATCTTCGTATGAAGTCGTCATGTTATGATGTGTTTATTTGTTAACACAGAGCAGCCGGCTATTGCGTGTCATAATGTAGGTAAGAGCGATTATAATGTAGTTAGTTCTGCGACGTAATACGACGGAGCTAACACTATGATTTGGCGAATGTTATGCAATGTTTGTCATGAAATTTTGTGTGAGTTACTTTGCCAAACATCTTTCTTGACACTTGTCAGTTTGTCACGGAGTGTTTTGCTTTCACTTTAAATGTGATTAATCTTCGAATGAAGGACAGATTACGCACAGATCTATTCGTTATATTTGACATTTAGCAGGCTCATTTAATTTTGGGCATTTCTAATTTCAAATTATAATCGTCGGTCACACTAATACCAACTGAGATTTATTTAGTTTTCTCTCCGTACAAATTGTTTTGTTCATAATATCGACGGTCTTTTAAATTGTTATAGTTATCCATCGTGTTCTTAACTTAACTTTCACTTGAAGTCGCTTTGAGAAATATTTAGAACTCAACTGGAATAGAGCGTACAAAATTATTTCAACATTCAAAACGATCACGATATACGTATTACAAATAAGTAACATGAGTCTCATTGCTTCACAAATGACATGGTATCTTTGCAATAAGGGAACTCGGCAGTAGTAACTTAGCCACGTTTAACTTGCGCAACGGTAGTAATTGGTGCTCGTGCGGTATTGCGCAACGCGACCCACGCCCGGTGGACCGTACAAATTCATTGTTTTACACCAAAGCTTTCATGGCGAAACTTTATGAACAATTAGTGTGAAAAGATTACATCGATCGTTTTTATCGCAATTTTTAAACCTGGGAATATATTGTTGTAAGAACTCCCCGATTTTGAAGATTGTTTGCACGGCCACATGCATTGCGAGGCATTGTTTTTTATCTGCATTTGCTGGGTATATTTTCTCATAAGATAACGCATCAACGCTAATTGTGTAGCTAACGAGTTAATTATGTATACAAATAGTAAAGCAGTTTTTTCTAAATTGTAGTGTTATTATTAGAGTTGGTAACACTAAGATTTTAAAACTTCTCAAGTGCATTGTGGGTTTAATATAATTTAAATATAACTGACGCACTCGTTATGAAACAAACGATTATAAAAGAGAATGTAAATACTATTAATAGTCGATTAACGCCTCTTTGCATAAACTTTTATTGGCATATCGTGTGTTAGATAACAACGTGCAACGCATCAGTTTGTAGTGATTCATACAGTTACGATTTATGAATGAGTTTTATTTCAATAACGGCACACCACACTAACGTTTCTATCAACAGATGCCAACTTGTTCAGTTACTGAGTGTTGTAATGAATAGGTCTATTTTCGTGTAGGTAGCAGGGCAGTGGGCGCAACTCGTCAATTAAATTAAATACCAATACGGTAGGCGGGAAATTGATACCCACACAGCACTTTCGAATCGAACCTTGGAATGACCTTTTTAAGCCGACCTCAGTAATTTTCGCTTCGACATAACGTTCATTCTTTAATTTTATTGCCAAATGTCAACAGCGGTAGCAATCTTAAAAAGCCTTAAAGTGGATAACCATTTTGATTACGAGATGATTTTCAAGTAGGTAGGGGCCTATTCTTTAAGTGAAACAGATAACATGATATTTGAAGAACCTGTTTTGTGCCAGTGTTACTGATATCGGTCCCGAGAGGAATCGTACAGCGAAAGTATTGCTGCAATTATAATTACATTATAACTTTCACTGAAGTCTGCTTCGTAATTATTTTATCGTTCAGGCGTAAATGATGTGCGTACTAATTAATAAATTGCAACTCTCCCCTAAAATGGGAATCGCATATAAGTACATATTTTTGTAAATGAGTCGAATTTGTTTGGTAAGAGAGTCTAATTAAGAGCCTTTTTATAACCATATGTTTTGACACCGCAAGATAATTCTATAATGGAACATTTGCAAGCTTGAGAATCTTCACAAGAACGTGTTTTGTTACAGAATTTCACACATTGAAGTAACAATGCTCGGTCTGGATCTGTGAACAAGCTAACCATGTGTAGGACAAGGCTGAACGCATTGTGTCCAATGCCAACTTAGTGTCCGATCTCGCTTTCGAATAACTGACAATAGTTACTTAAAAATGTAGAGCTAGGTTACCAATGCAATTAATAAATCAATGTAAAATAAGTACAAGTTTTGTGTTTAATTCACCGTCTTAATTCAAGAAGTAAACAAGATTCATAAAATTGTTTAGTTGCAACAAATTGTTTTTATCTGATCGAATAGCGCGCGTAAAAACCTGGTATACCGCCAAATTATCAAACTTGAAAAGTTACCTGCGTTCTTTTTATAAGCAGCCTTATCAATGAGTCCATCAAATAGTGCAATGGTTTCACAATCTCACTTTTTACATTATCAGATTGGACTGAAATCAAAGAGGATATTTTTGTTCTATGACGAATGATTGCGCCACGCCTGTTTGCGACACTAACTTATTCAAATATTGTATTATATTATCTACAGCTTGTTGAAAGAGAATGTTGTCTATTATCAAGTCACGATTTACTTTCAAGAAAGCGAAATTATCTTATGCAACACAGGTTCGATTTGTTATGAAATGTACCTACATCTACATTGCGATTTAATAGATGCATTTCAATAAGTATTTTAGAATAAGTATCTACCATTCGCATACCAGTTACAATATTATTACCTACTTATTTATACGGGGATAAGATTATATTATGGTATACCGATCGCAGTTCTTCAAGAGTAGTGTTTATGGGCATTTTATTTATATTTATTTTGTTGACAACATACAGTTCAGTCCCTATGTAGACCGTAGTATACCGACTAGACCCATATTCCCTCTTTCAGTGTTAAATATAGCTGAGGAAACGTAAGAAAATATGGTAAACTAGAGGACGCCAGCAGCTACGCCTGCATTTTTTTTTTAATTTACCCGTTTTGACCGATCCCATGGGAATTTCGGGAAATCCCTTCTTAGTGCACCCCTACGGTCCCAAAGGAACATACATGCCAAATTTCAGCTTCCTGCGCCCAATCGTTTCGGCTGTAGCGTGTCTGTCAGTCAGTCAGTAACGCAAGGATTTTATATATTAAGATAATTAAAGTAGAAACGTCATTACCAAAAGAAATATAAACAAAACAAATACTTTTAATATTTTTCGATGAGGTGTCATTTAGGCATAGATAGATAGATACGTCATTAAGTGCAACCTTACTATTCTCATTACCTATTGTAACAGTTACGTTGGACATTGCGATTAGAAAGTAGAGTAAACACGATTTCATGGCTTTATGAACCAGTTGTGATCAATTACACAACCATTTTGTACTGAATACAAACGTTTAAAAGAAAATCAACTTTTTCCTTTCATTTTTACCGGAAAACAGAATCGATTTCTCGCCTCGTATCATTTTCATTATATTTTACGTAATAATGGAAGTTAAACAACAATGTAACATTTTGTTACATTTATTCTCCCCGTGAGAGAGAAACGGTATTTTGAAAGTGAAATAAAGATAATATTGCACGCCTTCATTAAAAGCATAAAACAAAGCAACCGATAAATTAAAAATTATATTACATCACTGATTGCGTGTAAATTTGTTAAATATAAGAATAATTAACGTAAATGTAACTAGTTCAATGTAATAAAAAAATATTTTGGTGGTAATAATTACACAGCCTTAATAAGTAACTTTTTAACGACTTTAAGAAAAGGATTTCAATTTGGTTGTACTTTTGTTAGTTTATTACTTCTGAACGCCGTTACTTCTAAACTTTTAAAAACAAATTTGGTCCCATCTTACCGGATTTTTTACCCGACGTAAAAAAATTATCTCAATTCGGTTGAATTTTTTATGTTGGTAATTTTAGAGCACCGTTATTTCTAAAATTTTCAATATTTGGTCCCATCTTACCGGATTTTTTTGTACTTAGTACCGAGACACTATAGGTACTTATAATAAAATATTTGCCGGCAAGATTGGTCTGATTGCAACTGTACCGCCACACCCGTTCCTGTTCGCCTTCAATGCTTCCGCGGGTGAAAGGTTTTTCAATGCCATTTACTTTTTGCTATACAATATATAACAAATAATGTCGTTTCACCAAACGTGTTCTTACCAAGGTTAATAGAAAAACGCTAGCTTGCTTTGACGCGAATGTAGAGCATTGCTTTTAAAAACATATTTTGATTATTTTTAAGTAAGGCTCATTAACGAAATATTAAAATAAAGGCATAATACCCTTAACGTTATCCCGGTTGCATTCAAGACTGTGACATGACATGCAGTACAGGATAAGCTTACCATTTAAAATTAAGTATATTGTGATAGAAACAAGTAAAACTACATTAATGCTCATTAAGTAAATGTATCTAACAAAAAAGGCGTCAGTTTATTGTAAGTATAGCCTTCTTAGGTGAAAGAGATATTATTTATCAGCCTTATCGCGAAATCGTAATTTAAGTTAATTTTAAATTTAATATCTGTTTATATCTACTTTTGCAGTGTCTACTGCAATTTGAAACAATGACCGATGAACCACATAAGAAAACGCCTGCGTACACACGATTTTTAGGACGGATTGGGACGCAGTTGTCTTTAATTTTATTTTGCTTACATTTATCACTGTTTTACTTATCTTCTTAATATAAATATAAAATCTTTGCGTTACTGACTGACTGACAGACACGCTACAGCCGAAACTATTGGGCGCAGGAAGCTGAAATTTGGCATGTATGTTCCTTGGGGACCGTAGGGGTGCACTAAGAAGGGATTTCCCGAAATTCCCACGGGATCGGCCAAAACGGGTAAATTAAAAAAAAATGCAGGCGTAGCTGCTGGCGTCCTCTAGTTATTACATACGAATACCTAGGTATCAATCACCGGTACTCATTCAGCTGGAGATTGTGCGCGCAATCGTTAAACCTAATTTATTTATAAGTATTTATAGCGATTGTTAATTTTCGTCAAGGTTAGTTATCACAGATCAATAAGTCAGCCTATTGTCAAATCTAATCGATTCAGACACGATTGTATTGGCGGTATGATTGACAAATTGATTTATTGAAAATTTTGATTATGACCTATATTTTATTCTTCTTGTTATTGGTCATTACTTAGGTAATCATTTTCAAGTAGGTAGGTAAACTGCAAAATTGCCAAAATTTTGAAAGCAATCATTCATTAATTCTTATTTTCTGTTTATTTGTTTAATTTACTTTTTTGCGTTGCTATTTAATTTTCTTCACTTTTTTAAAATTCTTTGATAGAAATATTTTGAGCTTTATTTTATAGTTTTCCAATACTCATGTGATTAGGTGTCATTAATTTGTATTCAAATCGAATTGGTAAGACAAAAAAGGGAATAGATAGTTTTTTCTCACTTGTAAGCAAAGTAACATATTCAAAATATATAATAGGCAATTTTTTTTGTTCTATATTATGGCACCTAATTAAATAGGCTGAATATTTCGAAAATAAGAAATCAGAATATTTTTAAATAGTATATTTTAGATTAATCAAAATAATTAAGTAAACCAATTAAAAAAAATCCCCTTATTTATTGTCTTGCACAAAGTATAGGCATAAATTACTTTTAAACGTTACGTTAGTAGTTAGTTACCAACTTGACGTTAAGGTTACGGATTGTTATTTTTTTATATATAAAATACGCTTATTAGTAAAATTGCAGTACAAAACTAATAAAATAGAATAAAATATACAAACGTGTGTCGTCAAAAACCGTCCTTATCATAAAAAGAAAATATATTAGTTTATACGTTACTTAAAATAAAAATAAAAACATACTTTCACAAATCCACTAAAATAAATAAACACTATATTATCACTAAATATATACACTAATATATATTATAATAGATTACGTGGTAGTAAAAACACAATCGGAAGTGTGACTGACCATTTTGCGTGTGGTGGCAAGTGACGCAATCTATCGGCTTCGCGCGCAAGTCAGCGACTGAATTGGCGGCAACCGTTGCTACAATTTTTATACTAACTATACCGAGCGGTTTCACTTTCTACTTTAGTCCGGTCGAACATGATCCACTTTTTTACGGTCGCCATAAGTCTTACGCCTTTAAAGGTAAACAAAGAGTTTTGTTCTCCCTGGAGCGCAGAGAAATTGCCAAGGAACTAAGGATTTTTGGCGCGCTTGCCATATGTTGTGTTACCTGATATGCGAGGATGTGGATTCGTACATAGTTGCATACAGGGCCACAGTATGCGGGTTTTTCAATATCGCTATTATTTTTAACCCCATTGCTCGGAAATTAAAAAAAGAACCTGAAGACCTCTTTTCATGTAGCGGTTATTTTTTAAATATAGAAGTTCAGACAAAAAAGCTATGCGTTCTTTTCAGATGCCACGCTCCTGCAGATAAACTTCATAATTTCTTTATGAGTACCTAAACCAAATGTTTGAACAAATAACTCCTTTGGTGTAACCGAGTATTAGTATGACCTATAGATTGCATAGCAACGGGCTTGTTTCTTGATTTTGCGCAAATCTGCGAAAGTTATGCAGGAGACCTATATTGCTATGAAAGTGTAGTCTGAAATTTACTTCATAGGAAGTTATTTTTATTAATAAAGACTAGTTATGTAGTGGATATTAGTATTTACCACACAGTATTTTAAGTCTTTTTTATCCAGCCAGTCTTAAAGTAATAACTAAATGCTAAGTTTTTGTCACTCCTAATCAAACTCCAGCCAATCGCTAGTGAGATGATGCAAAAAATCAGGTCAGTAGTAGCACTAGCACCATTGCTGACATTTATATAGGTAGGTATTCTAACTTCCTGCTAAGAACGTGCGAGATCCGTCATAATATCTCAGACATTTTTTTGCCGTCAACCTTTTCGCGAACCTGAGATAAAAAACGACAACTAATGGTTTTTATAAATGGTAAATAGATTATAAACGCAGATAAGAGCCAAAGCACATACGCCGACTTAGCGACTGTAATAATATCCTGCTACTATTGTAAACGCGAATGTTTTGGGACAGTCCCAGACAAAGTTTTCACGCAATAACTGCTGGACCTGGACGGATTTTGATGAAAATTTCCAGCTTCATCATCATCAGCCCTTTATACTCATCCCACTGCTGGGCACCGGCCTCTTCTCACTATGAGAAGGGTGAGGCTATAGTCCACCACGCTGGCCAAGTGCGGGTTGGCAGACTTCACATGTCTTTCGAGAACATTATGGAGAACTCTCAGACATGCAGGTTTCCTCACGATGTTTTCCTTCACCGTTAAGCAAGCGATAATTAACAATTTAATACGCACTTAACTTCGAAAAGTCATTGGTGCGTGCCGTGGATTCGAACCCGAGACCCTCTGCGTAGCAGTCTGTCGGTCTCTCCACTCGGCTATCGCTGCTGGTTCAAAATAACGCATAGACTAGAAGGTACTGTCGCGATGACGGTCACCAACGCGCTCTGCGTTGGTCTCCGTCATCGACATGGGCAAAATTTCCTTTAAAACTTATGTTTGTTTTTTTACCGATGCTCTATCGCGTAAAATATGTACCTATTACCAGGCACACACACTAAAAAATTACTACTAAAAATCCATAAACGTTTCTACTGTCATTTTATCAGGTTGCTGTGTAGAATCACAGGAACGGGTCTAAATCACCGATACTCTCAAGTCTCAGTATGTGTGTTTGAATTGTAATATATATTTTTTATGCAACATTCTAATTAATTCAAATGAGTGGCACCGATAAATTGACTCTTGAATGCAGAGCAATAAATTTATCAAAATTGCATAAAGACTTTGTTATTATAATTGGCTTCAACGTATTTGTTTATCTATTCATATTATAAAATGAAGTCCTCTTTTCTTACTGTTTGTATGAACCGGATAAACTCAAAAGTTTTCACCAACAGATATTGTGATACAAATTAATTAGACTTTTGCCTTTTTTGAATATTTAGGTGTATTATTTATGCGGTCGGACTGGCTGATTTTATATTAATGTCACACAGCACAATCTATCCTTTTTATACTAGCTGTTACCCGCAGTTTCACCCGTGTTATTTTCGTAGACAGTTCGTAGTTTCGTAGTTAGCGCTACTACTGGGTCAACCGGATTTGCAGGGTTGCATATAAATGCAAACCTGCAAATCCGGTGATAGTCCATTAGAATCGGTCCAGCCATGCCTATATATTTGCTCCTTGATTCATTACTTTTTTGAATACCGAACGTGATTGCCAGTTTAAGTCTCATCATAGTCTTTTCTAATGCAGTACTGGTGATGCCGGCACCTTTAGCGGTCTCAACCATAGAATAGCTAGAGCCGAGTAGAGCCCGACCATTTCCTTTCTTTCTCTACTGCTTGCCTGTAGGTCCTGAGGCCTGAAGTAAAAGTGCGACTGACCTGCCTTCGAAAAAAGAACATAAACGTCTCAGATAGCTGATAAGTAATAGGTTCCTTACTAAGAAATGCAGGGCAGGTTGGAGTGCAACACAAACTATGTGGACAAACTGTAGACAATTTTGTTTTTTTTACTTAATTGGCGGAAGACGGATCCCTTGATGGTAAGTGATTATAGCCACATTTGGACATGAGCAACACCAGAGGAATGAGGCGTTCGGTACTCTCACTCATCGGACGAAACGCAACATTATCGACGTAAAGTAGATCTGGGGGCACGGCAGTGCCCCACCAAGTCGAGCAAAAAAGCGGCACGGTCGTACCATCCTTCTCTCGAAGCAATTCAGGCCATTTTCGATCCCCTATAACTTCGTTGTGGATTAAACTAGAAGCCTGATTTTTTTGTAACCATGCAGATATAGTATAAACATGGTGTATTTTAAATTTCATTTAATTTGACCCAGTAGCTTAAGAATTATAACGAGTCAAAATTCTTAATTTTGTCACTCACTGACCGATCATCAAAAGTCTAAGGCACTTGTAGCAGGCATAGAAGCTTCAAATTTATTATTCATTATTCATATTTATTTGCATTCCACAATGTATATAAGATGTTACAAAATGGCTTAGAGCTAAGTGCAATTGTGGACCCTGTAGGGCACAGCAAAATAAAATTAATCTTACGTCTAAAATTACAAGAAGGTATTAAAACAATCAGAAAATATATAAAATTAATTAACGTTAATCTAAAATTAACAAAACAATAAAAAATATGTATATAAAATTCAACAACTAGACCTAAAAATTAAACATCCTTATTCGTATATATAGGAACTATAGACTATATAATATATTTAGAATACAACTAGTGTTTAGTATATGAAAAATTAAAATATTTCTGTCCAGTTTTCGAGATACATTAACTGCATAAATAACTTTGTAATCCCATATAAATGTATTATAGGATTACAAAATTACAATTGCAGTTAGAGCTTTAATTAAGACGTCGTTGTTGTTGTTAGTGTACAAGAAGTACAAGGTACCGGAAAGGACTTTCTACAAAAAGAAATGAGATCCCATAAAAACAATACTTGTCAAAAATACCAAGTCTCGCGTCCGTAAACAGTTATGAGATCCATGTAATACCAAGTCGGTCAATTAAAAATCTTGAATGTTTTAAATAAATATATTGACTTGGCAATCGCATACTCTATCTAATTTATATAATGTATGTGTTACTTATAAGAAATATTGTGTGTTCATGCGATGGCCGAGTCAATCTACTTATTTATTTAAAACATTCAAGATTTTTAATTGACCGACTTGGTATTACATGGATCTCATAACTTTTTACGGACGCGAGACTTGGTATTTTTGACAAGTATTGTTTTTATGGGATGTTACTTTACCGACGTAAATAACAGAATATCGACATATTCTATGTGTGGGGTAGCACCTACTTTCCCGGTCGATCCGACTCTTTCATGCTGAAATCCGTAAGGCTCTTCTACCTTTAAAAAAGTCCTACAGCAGATAGCACTCTATCATTGCAGCCATTGCAGGTGATTTTTCTTTCTAAATTATTTTTTGAAAGAGTAAATAAAAAATATCACTTTAATTTTAATGCCGTAACACTAGGCAGTTTCTTTGCTCCACTCCATCAATAAATGATATAATTATATCCTCGAATGCACCACAATCTTTACAATTAAGCTAAGGAGTGATAAGGAAACATCACGAAGTTGAATTTCTTGCATGGAAAATGCCTTGATCTAAGTAAAGATAGCTAGCGATAGCCCAAAGCAGATACTAGTCCAAGAGCCCAGGGCCGCCAGACCTTACTTTTTTTCTTAGAAACGAAATGTATAGAATAAAGTAGTGTATGTAGTGTACGCATACTTGCTAAAGTTAGGTAACAATTATTGTACTAACTTTTATTAAATTCTCAGTGCTGATTTTTATGTATGTTTTAGAACATATTATTAAAAATTCATAAATAATACTGCCGAACTCATTTCGGCGGCGGTAATTTACACTTTAAGTTTTCAAATTATCTAGCTATCGGTAGAGACCACTAGGGGCCCATTTAGAAAATGTATGGAAATTGTTCCCGTGGACCTTTAGCACCCCTACTACTTTAGCACATAACTAAAAAGTGGCCCGCGATCCAAGCTAGCAAGTTTGTATGCGTACACTGATACCACATACTAATACTACATTATTCTATACCTACATTTCGTTTCTGAGAAAATAAGTAAGGTCTGGCGTCCCTGGGTTCTTACTCAGTCGTTACCAACATACCTATTGCAACACACTGACATGCAGAGAGCGAAGGTTCATACCCACGACGCGCACCGCTGACTTTTCACAGTTATGATAATCATTGCTTACCCCGTGTTTTGGAAAGCATGTTAAGATTGTTATGCCGTCAGTCCCGGCTGTCATCAAGATATTTAACAGCCGTTATGGCTAATCAGTACTCTATAATATACTGACACTGGTCGCAACCAAAACATCGCTATCGTTTTGTGTTACGAAGGTCAAAAGCTGTCTGACTGAGGCGAGGTAAAAAGCCTATATTCTGGCAAATCTGGTAAGACCAATAGGTCAGTGGAGTCCGGGCTTCAAGTCGAAAGCCTTGGGTACAAACGAGATAATACAAGTACGGTGTTGATGACGTCTTGATCTAAATATATGAGCAGTAAGCTACATGCACTATCGGCCAAGAACTCTTTTGTAGGCCAAGGTACTGTTAAAAATGTCCGTGTATAACCAGAGTCGTAATTGTTTGTATTTCTTGTATAAATAAATATAAACAAAGAACTATATTCCGTTTTAAATGTAACTGGTTACATAATAAAAGCGAATTCACGAAACTTCGTAATAAAAAAAATGAACAAAGGCTTTTCAGTGTTGCATAATGATAATTAAATGTGCACTTTTTGCCAGTTGTGAATGCAACACAGCAACTCGGAATAAAAACAAAAAAATGTACGATTGCTGCATATTTTTGCTGAGGTACTATGTTCTTTCTAATTGCCTCCGTGGTCCAGTGGATAGCGTATGCGTCTGCTGATTCGGAGGTCCCGGGTTCGATTCCCGGGTAGCGCAAGTTTTACTAAGTTTTTCCGAATTGTCAGTAGCAGCACGGAGTCTGGCAATGTGCCCGGTAACGGCAATAGGCTCGCCTGTTACGTGGGACCTAAAATTCAACATGGCGAAATGTACTTACATAGGTGTAATATTACACCTCTGCCTACCCTGTTGTGGATACAGAGGTGAGTCTATAATATTAATTGCTTTCTTTATACAGGGTGTAAAAAGACCCTTAACGAAAACTGAAACTCCATATTTTACCAATTATATTTTACAAACATTTTTTGCTTCGGCATCATACCTGGTAAATTACTGGTTCCGGAGATATTGAGGCTCAAAGTTACTATGGAACTTTTGTAATTAGGTACAAAATCGATGCATTTACCCCGCCAACCTGTCCTATAGATGTCCTATGCACACATGTATTAGTAGGTATTTCGAAAATTGCATGCGTGCATTTTTATAGTGGCTTGAAAAAGTAAATACTTAAAAAAAAGTCGTTTCCCAGGTTTTATTTTTGGTTAGTATAACTTGGCATGATGTCCAAAACGAGTAGACTTCGGCTTGGTGATGGGTCTTGTGACAAATATACAGGATTTTCCTTAGTCGCCCCCGCGGAATGAAATGAGCTAGTGACATTTTGTATTCTAAATCCATCACCGCTCACTGATACCGCATACCAGGTTTTCGGACACTTCCTCAACTCTCTCCTTCATACTACAATGAACCCATGATGAAACAGAAACCATTATGTAATCATAAAGTTTTCACTGACAATATGGCAGCGACTTTAGCTCCGTGGTCAAGTTGACTTCATGGATATTATGCCATTTGTCAAAGATAATTGCAGCCTTTTCACCATAACTCATGCATAATATAGATATTATCCATTGCAATTCTCGCATGTGCGTAGTGCAGGGTGCATAGGGTTCCCACCTGTGGTTCCCACCAAGAACTTAGAGTCCCAAGCCAACCTCACCTGCAAGTGGTGCACCTGCCGATCAACGGACGAGGCTCTGGCAAACAAAATATCCCGAAAAGCGGCAATAGACTCGCCACCTATCGCCACCGCCACGTGAGATCAAAACACTGGCGAAAAGTGGGCGTTTCATATGCCTCTGCCTACCCTTTCGGGGAAACAGGCGTGAGTCTATGTATGTATGTATGCAATTCTCGCAAATCGATGCCTTATGTGCGAGAATTCTTTTAGACGCTTTGACAATACTTTTGAGTTTTGACGCTTTTGACTCATAAGTCCATAACATGCGCGATTATATCATCTACCTACTCATAAGCAAGATTTCCCACAATGCTGATGATACTGTAGGTATCTATTTTTAATTTCCTCTTTCAAATGCATACAAAAACACCGTAGAATAATGGGTTACCGCTGATATCTGATTATAAGATCAACTGGGGAAATACTAGCTACACATTATCAACTTATACTTTTCCTGTTCGTTCTGCCTCGTATCCTTGTACTATTTCCAAGGTAGAGGAACAATCGGCATCAGCTCTGCCTTTACTTACATTCTTCTAAGGGGCAACAATAAAATTAATATGGTTATATCTAGCTATTTAGCATCTGTACCTTACCAATTGTAATTAAAATGAATGCAATAACATCTACTGCTTGGTGCATAATTTATAAATTATTTTCAAAAACAATTTTTATGCCTGTTGCTGCTGTTAGTAGGTACTGTTCCATTAACCTACATTACCTATCATAATTATATACATTTACCTATCCTGTGTTGCAGCTAATCCAGAAAATAGAATCATGCCATGCTTATTGCCTATCTACTGCATCGACAGTATACAATATCCTCGTAAGATTACAGCTGATTCCAATACTAACTCAGTTTACAGGGTTTGACCCACCGTACTCAGGTAATTTTACCTACAAGGCAACTATGAATTGATAACATTTGATAATCTTTATGCACGTAATCCAAAGCAATCAATAGATATCCAGTTAATTAGTTTGAATTAATTTATAGATCAGGAATATAACGTTTATAAGTTTATAAAATTACCTATATTAAATTATATCTTTATAATAATGTCAAGTCATAAACAAAAATACGGAAATCTTTGACCTTTTTGAATTGTCTCAATATATTTGATAGTGAAGGAAATGATATATAAATAACCGATCTAATAAGCTACTGTGCAAGGTCGTCGAGTTATATGTAACTATAATGCCATAGTAGGTATTTGAGTAGTATATAGGTACAACAGAGACGTAAAACTCCGGCAATGGGGTGGTTAGACTAGTAGCCTTGTAGTTAGCCTACTATCAAAATAATGAAAAAATATATTATACTGCCCAAGGGCGTCGCCAAAGGGAGGCAGAGGAATAGATAGAGATTCAAAAACCCCTACAATTCATAATTTTCTCAGTACTTTTCCCATTGTCCATATCAACTTGCCTCCCCTTCCATTAGGGCATCGGCTGGCGACTTTGCCCCCTCCAGGCAATCTTCTGAGGGCAGCTATAGTCCAGTGGGCTGACAGACTGCCACACAGATCGCCTTCAATTCGAATCCACGGCGCATCCTGATGATTTACGCATATACCTAGTAAACAGCAATAAAAGCTAATTTATACTTATATCTGCCATCCCATATCTAAGTGGATTGATATACTGCATCTTTATTCCCATTAGAACTATGCCTACTTTTGCCATAGTACACTATTTACCTATTCTGTGCTTTTGCTGCTTTTTTCAGATAGACATAGCGTTTCACAGAAATGATTATCAGCAGTGCCTTTATATAGAGTTGATAATAATAAAAGGCCAACAAGGAAACGTTTCATTTCATATTTCTTATAGACCTTTGACTTTGATCCGTCCGTAATGATAAGCATGATTAATAAATAATGGGCTCTAAATTGAAAGTAGGTATACATAAATAAAACGCATGGTCAAATGACTTATAAGATTGTCGCGCTTGTTGTTGTGTGCTATTTTGGAAATCTGGGATTGTAGGATGATATTTATAAAATCTGCTAACATGCAAATAATGTAGGAGTTTGTCTTGGCGAGATATAAAAGAAAAATAGACCTAACAGGAACATCTTCCTAGCGTTATCTCAGTTGCAACCCGTTTCCTAGTCTAACCGGATTTGACTGAATATTGGCTTTTACACAGAGCACCTGCCTGTCTAGTCTCCGCAACCCAAAGGGATATCGATATTCCATGGTTTAGACTTATGTCAGTTTATTCACATTGTATCTACTGACTCCCTATACCTGACGACTGTCAAAGATGTTCATGACTTTTTGCGAATTTTGCGTGCTCTTTGAGAGACGAGGCAAACGATAATAGACAATTCAATCCATATAGCTCCGCCATAGATCCGAAACCGATACTCTCTGCATGGTTAGTTGGTATATCCACTAAAGCGCGGGCGAAGTTTAGTAAAGTATAAAGCTACAATTATTTTATTTCCTTAGAAAATATCATTAAAGCTGTTTACTTTTTGTCAACATAATATGATTTGACGCCGGATATACTTGCTTCAACGTCAACCTTGGCGTCGCTAGAGCAACCAGTTATCTCAAGTATGTACCCACACATTCGTGCATTTATTGACAAGTTGCAGTGACAATACAAAAAGTTGTACCTTGTGGTTACGCCTACGATTTGTAACTAGATACAGATTAGACCGTTTATTGTGGTCGGTGAAATAATCTTAGTTTTTTTTTAGTTAAGACTAAGTTTGAACCTTGAGCTTATAAACCACTTACATTATTTATGAAGGAAGTAAGTATTAATTTAACGCGAGAACTGCGGGGATTGCAGTGTAGAGTAAGTAGGTTTAAAATAAATTTGAAATTAAATATTGAAATCTAGATACTTATTTGCGTTCAAAATTCAAACCAATTCAATTTTTTTAGGATACCTATTACCGCCTTTAATTCTCGATGACGTGCGAAGAACGTAGTGTGTAAGACTCTAGCTGCATTTAAACTTCTTAGATGGCTTCACGAAATGGGACACCATAGACTAATATATAATACTGTGGGACACTCTACAGTTCTACACTGTTGAGTGTCCCATTTTATGAAGCCTTTGTTTCAGCTTCTATGGGGCGACACATCATCGGGTATGTTACCTACTTTTCGTTCTGTTCCTTTCCTGCACCTTCTACCTCTCACTCATTCGTCAGTAAAATAGTTGAGACCTTCGTCTTCACATGCTCTCCTAGGCCCGAAGGAGTAGAACTCCTTTTTGTGATAGTAATAAAAAAAAGCCTTTATTATTCCATTGGCATGTACATTCATATGAATAGTAAAAGGTGACATTATTAGTCTTATATAATTATATGCCATCTGGACCCCTCTTCGGGTGAAGGCCTCCTCCAGAGATTGCCACTTGTCGCGATTCTTAGCGAGGTTTGACCAATTTCGTGTTCCGATGGTCTCTATCTCGTCCTTCCACCTTGCTTTTGGTCTACCTCTGCTTCTGTGCCCATAAACTTTTTGTGATAGGCAACCATTATATCAACCGGATGGTAATTCGATAGATTACTGCAGGCGCCACTTTGCCAGTCAAGAGTCTTTTTGTCGCTCATATAGACAACTATTGAAATTGCTTCTGTATCCAATGCTAAACCTTGCCATCATACGGCGCTATTTAAATTACGCGGCGTCGAAGATAACAATATCACCTTTAATATTTAAAATTTACCAAATCATTCACGCGCTTCACCATAACTGTACCCAAAACTTTGGAGCAATTTATCATACTTAAAACTTGCAACATAATCATTCTAAAAATACACACTCAAATAGATGTGTACCAATTCTTTATCAAATTCCCAGCTAGACAAACAGTGGTTGCGTTTTATAGATGTTATCGGTGTGAGGTGCGCAGCGGTGCCATGTTTCATCACGGCACCGACTTACTTCTCTTCACATGGTACGAGCAGCGCATACTAAACGCACACTTATTCTTGCACAAGGCACACAGGTTTCTAACCTTTTTAATGGATACGAGGAAGTTGTTATACATCGTGGTACATACAATATGGGTGTCGAAAATGTATGGTTTTGCTTTTCATCGATGATGAGTTTGATTGTGATGAGGATTGTTGAATCATGTACCTATCTAGTAGGATTGTTGAATCACAATTTTTTTGCATGTACCTAGTTATGATGAATTGATTTAGATTACCTAAAGTTAATTTTAGTTGCGGCATATAATAGTAATTATGGCCATAAAATTTGGATATAAAAGGTTCTCTGATGTGCCAATAATTTTTGCAGCAAACGTGGCTAATTAGGCAGTTATATATAGATAACTTCAGTGTATTTGGCAACTGTTTTCGAGTAAACAGCTAACTCGTCTCTTTTATGAAACATATCTCGTTGAGAATAAATAAAGCCAATTAGTAGATCGGTGGCTAAGTAGAACCTGTCTTATCTGTGGTAGAACATTACCTACCTACAAAACTTAGCAGTACTTACATACCTACATAAAGGTAGTTCGCGATGATGAATGCATGCCGCGCATGCGTATCATCAAAAAATATGTTTACCTTGCATACCTATTTCATACTTTGTGTAACATGCGTGATGATAATAATCTAAACGTAACCGCGATTTTTTTAAGAATCTAAGTATGTGGCAACTTTGCATGTACCTACGCAAATAAATGGTGCTATTAGCAAATGAAATTACCAAAGTGTTTCATCAAAGCATTCTTATATTCATTGTCGTCAAGTGTGATGTGTAAAAACGACGCATAAACATGCACAATGTAGGTACCTACGGTGCATGGTAATGTGCTTACGACAATATGTTACTTCACTGGCCTAGTATTATCATTTTATACTCCAATTAATAAAGCCGGTAGTACCTTATACTTGAGGTAAAATATGTATGTTTCCTTATTGCTTATACATTGGTTATCTGACCTACAGCACTGACCGTGTTTGAGCGCGTGCATAAGGTACCTTTGTACCGACCATGAGGAATTAACGAAGTACGCTTGTCTAGCTACTGCTTATCTCTATTTATCTACAAGTTGTTAGGTACAGCAAAGCAGAAGAGACCAAAAGTATAGTAGTAGAACTTAACTATGTAAGTATGTCATCTTGCAGAATGCTCTAAGTAGGTACTCTAAAGTTGTGGTGGATAGGTCGTTGTGACGCAACGAAGTCCTGGTTCTTACAGGGAATGGTTGAGGCTAGCGCGAATAGATTTTTGAAGGAAAACACTGAAAAGTTACCCGTCATGGTAGGACTAAGTTGATTTTATTCCGTTTTCTAGCCAAATCCCATCAAATATTCTCTCTCAAGCCCTCTTATTATTCAACACAGGAATACTCCATTCACTTTCAGATTACCAAACGTCCACCAACCAAAGAAGCGTTTGTTAACATAATGAACAAATTAATACACTCAGCTGTTGTATAGGATCGTCATGTGTATGTAATGAGCGTTATCCAGCTCGCTTCGTTGTTTTTCTCTACATGACGTAAACTTGGCAGTGAATGCTGCTTATTCATATCATAACTGAACAGTGGGTTTCCGCTAAGCAACAACTCATTCATCATAACAGGCCAAAGTAAGTCGCAACCGGTACATAAGCGATCATTAATCACTTATGAACATTTTTCTATTCATGTTACAATGTCTTCAAATTGTTTAAGAACTCGATACTTTTATAATCGAAAGAAAGTTCAAGCGCGAATCGAAAGGAAGTCTTATTTCACCGATAGTCATCTCGTAAATTGTTGTCACTTTTCGCTCTGTTGATCGTAGTTACATAATATCAATAATGGTTAAATAATCAAGTCGTTAAACCGAGTGCAACCCCAAACTGAATACTTTTTAAAGATTATTTACGGTAATTTCAAATAGAAACGGTCTTTAAATAAACGGCGGCCATTTGTAACGAATGTAATACTGGCTGCAATTCTGTTTCCTTTGCCTCTTCGAATTTGTTTTATAATTGCACTTTGAATATCGTAACGCTGAATAGTTCTTCATTACGTAATATTAATTTTATAACATTTTAAGTGTCAGTGTCGCTGTGGCTGTATTCTATTCATAAATGCCACCCAAATAAAGAGTCTTCAATATTTTTTCATTTAAATTTCCTCTTGGTTTCTAGCTGGGGTAGACCCAGGAGTCAAGCGAGATGCAATTGTTTTCTTCCAAAGGCAAACCAATTTTCCTTGTTTCTTTTTATTTTATTTTTTTATAGACTCACGCCTGTATCCCCGAAGGGGAAGGCAGAGGTGTAATATTACACCCACATGTCGCCATGATTTTTAGGTCCCACGTAATAGGGGGCGAGCCTATTGCCGTACCGGGCACATTACCAGACTCCGTGCTGCTACTGAGAATTTCCCTACGGAAAAACCCAATAACACTTTGCCCGACCGGGGAATCGAACCCGAGACCTCCCATCCCACGCTCACATTTATACCGCGAGGCTAACGAGGCTTAATTGTTTCTTTTTATAACTTTATTATCCAGGTTCAAAGCCCTCCCCCTATGAAACTAACTTCTTCGCGAGCTCGCAACACAGGATCAGGATTTCACTTAGAGCTCTACAACGACATCGTATTGTTTATAAGAAACTAATATGTTTTTATCATTGTATTGTAATTAGGTAAAATGGCAAGGGATGCCAAGGCATACTTAAGCGTGAAGGATTTCTGTGAGGAGTTCTATCGAATATTTTTAAGCATTCATGTAATTAGAAAAATATACCTACCGAAGTACTTACTCATGCTTCAGTTGGCACAATTTATGTTTTATTTGCTTCGATGTCAATCTGCACATGTTCAGAGCAATTTATTTCGGTTGGTGCCAAGTAGAAATATTCATTATATTTTGTTATGCTCCTGCTGAACGCGTCAATTAGATGTGGCCAACGTTATAACGCGTTAAATTACAAATTGTCAAGGCGAAATTTTGACGCGTTAGGTAACGCGTTGTTGGCCATTGCCATTAACTCTAACACTAACGCAGATGTAGCATTAAAAATTAATTCTAACCACAGCTCATGTGTTTGTAAGTGAGCGTAACAAAAGGTAGCCTATCATAAACTAAGCTAATACTTTCTGCAAAGTTTCATAAAAATTCGTTCATTACTTTTTGTATGAAAGAGTAACTTTAAATCCATCCTCATAATCTTTCGCGTTACTTAGTACCTACTGTTGGCGGGTGGTGTTAGGTGATAATCCATTTGTGTTATGCATCATAATTACTCTAAGTGGTCTAAGTATTCGTTTAAGGATATAGCCGTATCTACAACCTCTTACGCAACTTCTTAGCCTTCTTGCGTAATAAATGTAATTCTCCACTCTTATTCCTTAGTTAAGTTTTCTTTCACTTGCAGCTCTATAATTTACAATTTTAAATTAAAATCTTCTTTTAAATCTTTGTTCTGCAGGTATACATACTAATTATGTAAGATAATTCAATGTAGTACCTACCTAAGTTAATAACCGAGCATTAACAGTAATTAATTGTAATTACTTATCTAATGCTTTTAATTGAAAAATGTAAATTAATGTACTTACAGGTTTTACCTCAGTAAAATATGATGAAGCCATAAAATATTAATAAAAATAGATAGAGTTTTGCCTAGGTTACACTTACAACCAGGACTTGCGCCTTGGAGCACTAGGTTCACTTTCTAGTCTAACTAGATTTACCAGAAAATTCATTCCACTAACTGGCTTGCGTCTAAGAAATACTGCAATTCAAAGGACTACATAACTAAATTATGGTTTAGACTAATACTCTACGGATTATTGAGAGTAGTAGGTAACTCCTCGTAATGACTGTCAAAGATCTTCATGACAGCCGGGAGCCATAACAGTAGGTGCGTTCTCTCGGGCTCAGGGAAGTGCGACTTAGGTGTTTGGACTATCTTCACTACATAGTATAAAACAAAGTCTGTCTTCTGTCTGTCTGTCCCTATGTATGCTTAAAAACTACGCAACGGATTTTAATGTGTTTTTTTTTTAATAGATAAAATGGTTCAAGAGGAAGGTTTATATATATGTATAATTTACGTGGGCGAAGGCTCTGGCGACATCTAGCAATCACATAAAGAATACCTATGGCTGTTCATGAATACGTAATGGATATATTTGACAGAGACAGGCTGCATGTCAAAGTGATACCAGTAGGACAGTCAAAGAAATATAACCTTATTAAAACCTAGTCCAACCTCTCTGAGGACAGTCACAGTCATAGACTAATATATTATAACTGGAAAGTCATAGTAGGTAGGTACGAGAACATTTAAACTGAACGGCCATGAAAATCATCTCATCCAGGAACCGTTTGTTATTTACAAATTAATTGTGTGATTTACAAATCAGACAATTCATTGTAACGACATCCCTACCTAATAATTTACAAATAAGCAAGGCGTAATGGTGTCATTTTTTTTTTGTTTTACGAGGTGGAAAATCCCTTCGGATCTCTCTCTTGGGGAAATGAGAGCCGGACTATGTGGTGTAACCACTCAAAACCACCTCGACTTTCTCATGTACCCGTGTGTCGGAGGGTAGGGAATCGCATAAGCATTCGTCGCTACCCCCCGACGGGTATTGGCCCGCCAGATGGTCAGGCGGGCCCCGAAAAAAACCCCCTTGGCGGCGGAATAAGGTGTTGGGCTCCGCCGCCAAAACACCCGGCGGCCGCAGAGGATAGGGAGGACGGCAACGCAACACCGCATCTCCTCTTCTTCTGCGGCCCCACCGCGACGCATTGAATGGCAGGCCCCTCTAAGCCCACGCGGAGCGTCCACTCCTGGGATCTCTCTTAGCTTTACCGCGGGTGTCCAATCCACCGTTACTGAGCCCCCGCCACCACGACAAGGTGGAGATTCTACGAGGGGGGAGTGAAATACCCTAAGGTCCCGTCTTTTAAGCCTGTACCTACCAATGTATCTCGGGTTGATACATTGGTACATCGATTGGGGTTCTATTTTAATAACGTAAAGTAAAGTAGGTTCACACCTTGACAATAAAATTGTTAATTGGGTTCGACGTTAACCATCATTGTTTGAGATTTTAATTAATGAAACTTAGTCCACGCTCTGTTAGGCAGATCCTTGACCCAACAGTAGACTCGGTGGCAAATTAGGTATAATTAATTTTAAAGAGATACACTTACCTAAAAGGTCACAGTTAATATAACAAATAGAAGAAGAACTAGACGAGATAGATTTTGGTATATATACTTGACTTGGCATAAAATGTTTTTTGATTTTTTTGTGATAGATGATTCCGGCCATAGGATTCTGTTCTGTGGCAAAGACATTAGTTTTGCGAAGACACATTTATAATATTGCTCCAATGGGTAGGATTCCTGCGTACGATTTTGAAGGGTATAATACACCCGGGCGGAGCCGTAGGCGAAATCTTATCATGTCAGCCTAGAGACGTCTTCTGGTGGACATAGGCCTCCCCCAAGGTTCTCCACACAGAATGATCTTGAGCCGCCCGCATCCAACCACTTCCCGCAATCTTAACCAGATCGTCGGTCCACCTTATAGGACCCTGAGGCCTACCCCTGCTGCGTCGTCCGGTACGTGGTCGCCACTCCAGAACCCTCCTGCCCCAACGGCCATCGGTTCTTCGAGCTATATGCCCAGCTGCTATTCAGCCTGGCTATTCGGAGAACTATGTCGGTGGCTTTGGTTCTCCTGCGGATCTCCTCATTTCTGATTCGCACGGAAACACCGAGCATAGACCTTCCCATCGCCCTCTGAGTGACCCTGAGCATTCCGGATAAGGCCCATAGTTAGTGACCACATCTCGGCTTTATAGATCATCACTGGCAACACACACTGGTCAAAGACTTTCGTCTTGAGACACTGCGGGATATCGGAAGTGACGATATCCTGTAACTTCCCGAACGGCGCCCAACAGAGTTGGATTTGACGAATGACCTCTTTCTCGACCTAGGTACTCAATTGGAACATACGTATGTCACAGGCAAACGTACTTGTCGACAACTTCGAGTGTAGAGTTCCCAACCTGAATCTAGGAGCAAGTGTACGACATGGACGTTAGACATGATTTTTGTCTTGTCCATGTTCATCTTAAGACCTACTTGTTGGGGGACTCTACATTGTGCTGAGATCTGCCATGGTCTCAGCCATAACTACGATATCATCAGCAAATCGAAGGTCAAGCGATGCACTCGCCGTTTATATTGATGCCGAGTCCTTCCGAGGGCGAAATCTATTGTTAAATAAATCGGTTTTGTTTCGTACTCCTTAAACTTAAAGTTATGAAACCATCTCTCTGTAGAGTGTAGACATAGGAAAGACCAACTGCCGTCCTGTCTTTGTCTTATAAAACGTAATTCTCGAAGCTTTTCAAAGAGCTATTTTCTGTCAATCATTATAATAGTTGCATGGGTGCATCTATGTATTATTATTCATATCGTCGGAGCTCTATTGCGAGAGCGAACCACATAAGGCAATAAAGCATATTACCTAGTGACGGGATGTTAGCTGTTTTACGTTCGCTACGGACGCCCGCCGTTCGAAGTTGAGTAATATTTCCGCTGATTCTCGCAACTTGATATATTAACGGTATCTGATCTGATAATATTTAAACTAGAAAATATAAATTAAAGCGTAGTTTGAATGTCTTTTTAATATATATGAATAGCCTAAAATATAGAAGTTTAAGATTATTATATCTATACCTACCTTAATTTTACGCGGTCCTGCTGGGGTCGGCCAAACACTGCGAGTCAGGCTAAATCTATTATCATACTTATTACTTACGGATCTAATGAACCGTTCCTTTATCTTGACTGTGGTTAGTCTCTTTGGATCTATCGACAGTCTCTCGCAGTCCACTGGTAAACTGTAAGCCTGTGCAAATTTGCTTCACAATGGGATTTCGACCACTACCTACTCTTACCCACGCGGGCCAAATGGGTTGGCATAGTACTTAGGTAGGTATACCTATGGTTTGTTGTCAAGTCATCTGACTTTTCACAAAGATGCTTTGTCCGCTCTGCCTTTCCTTATTAAATTAGATGGTTGTCTACTTTGCATCGTACATCCTACGTAACTAATACCTATCCTAAATGTCAAGATTGTAAACAACAAATAAAATCTAAACCGTTATTTTAAAAAAATAGTTTGGGCTACAGATAGTGACATAGAATATTTTCAACATATCGCGCAAGTAAACCCGCGGGCCGAAGCTTATCAATATTACAATCTTAGCACCAGAAAAGAAGTAATTATTTTCACAGCTTGTTGCATGAATATGTCCGATAAAAATAAAACAGGCCAGTGTACCGAGTTACGAAACTCCATCATACAGTTACATTAAATGTGTTGCTGAACATGCGAACATTAGTGCATTTGTTTAAACAATTTGCTTTTAAAAAGCGTTTTAGTGTTGCAATATGAAATTAAATATTTGCTTTATTAATTGTATTGCCACTAAAGAAAGTAAGAAAGTACTTTAACAGTTAATTGACACTTGTTTGAGTTGCTCTTTATAGTTTTTAAATACTTTTTTGTCGTCGCTGTGGCTATAATAGTGTGAGTGAATATTGCACGGGTTGGCGTAGCGGTTTTTGCGCGCTGCGCCGAGTGTTGTGGGTTCGAGCCCCATACGAGACAACACTTTGTGTGATTCACAAATTGTTGTTTCGAATCTGGGTGTTCATTGTGTACGTTAGTTGTATGTTTGTAAAGTCCCCCGCGACACAGGATTTAGTCCTAATGCTTGATGTGAAGATGTCTTTAAAAAACAAAAATAAATAGTAGCGAATGTTTTACGGCAAAGGTGTTTTACAAGGAAACTATCAATACGCTGTATTGCTATTTAAGAAAAAGATACACCGGGCTCAATGCTTCCCTTCTTCTTCGTCATAAATCAGACCTTCAATTTATTGTGGAACGAAGCTAAGACTCCTTACCTCTATATCAAAAGCTTGGATCCGGCACGGCTTTCAATATAGATTCCTGTTATGGCAAATATTGCTAGGATTTTGTTGGCTCCTAACCAACTGTTCACTGTTCGAGTTAGGCAGGTAAACTGTAAAGGGAAGCAAATTATCCAATTACGCTATACTACTTGCGACTGCCTCCGTGGTTCAGTGGATAGCGTATGCGACTGCTGAATCGAACCCGGGACCACCATCCCGGGTTCGATTCCCTGGTCGGGCAAAAGTGTTACAAGTTTTTTCCGAATTCTCAGTAGCAGCACGGAGTGTGATGCGCTCGGTAACGGCAATAGGCTCGCCCCCTACTATTACGTGGGACTTAAAAATTCATGGCGAAATGTGGGTGTAATATTACACCTCTGCCTACCCCTTCAGGGATACAGGCGTGAGTCTATAAAATAAATAAAAAATACTATACTACTTAGACAATTGCAGATGTGTATATTCATCTCCAGAAGCAATACTATCCAGATCAACTATTTACCGTCAGATGGATTCTAGATCATCACTTATTAAATTCTATAAAATCAAGAACTATAGCTATAGAGTACAAGACAAGTACCTTCTGTGTGCAACCAGCTCAAACACTAGTATTACGGGCTCAGTACCTGCGACCGTGGCTGTACTTTCCCTTCATAGTAATTACAAGCTTTCCAACAATACAGACGAGCTCACCAACTACGTATATAGGTTGTTATAAGTTGTGTGGGTGGTTACGTCTGTTTATAGGCAGCTATAGACTGATCTCTCTATGAATCTCATAATTAATATCTATTGATCGTATAAATGTTTGTTGAAGGACTTCTAGGAGAGCTATATTTACAAGAGACAATTAAAGGGACCTTAACATAACTGGCGAAATGTGGGTGTGTAATACAATATATGTATTATATTATATTATATAGGTATATAATATATATTGTGATATTTAGGTATATATTATATTTTCAGTTATTACTCACTTTATGTTTAGGTAGGTAGTAATAGCTATATGTGGTTTTGCTCTCGGATTACGGCTCTCTTACGCACCTACCTTGAATTGTCTCTGCACCACCCAAAGGTTGACTGGCAGAGAATGCCACAGGCATTAAGTCCGCCTTTGTGTATTATTTTGTAATATTGTGCAAGAAGTTTGAAAATAAAATAAAATAATACACCTCTGTCTACTCCTTCGGGGATAAAAGGCGTGAAGTTATGTTATGTAATGTTACAATTAAATGAGTCTTGAATGTAGTAGACTTGTAGGCCATTTTACAGAGCCTGTACCTATCTACCTACTTGAGACCATTGCAGGAATCTTGAGTGTTATGATTTATGAACCTACAGCCTTGTCGTACTGATGTAAGACAAATTCTATCAGTGTTAGGCAGGCTGATCGATTTGAAGCTAATGTACAATGATTTGAGCTTGAGCGCGAGGTAGGTAAATCAGCGCGTACTGCATTAAAGTGTTTAAGAAAATAGAGAGAGAGATACGGAGATAAGAATATACTCAAATTGCTTAGGTTGCCTCCGTGGTCCAGTGGATAGCGTATGCAACTGCTGATCGGAGTTCCCGGGTTCGATTACCCGGTCGGGCAAAAGTGTTAGCACTGGGTTTTTTCCGAATTCTCTGTAGCAGCACGGAGTCTGGTGAAGTGCCCGGTAACGGCAATAGGCTCGCCCCTACGGGGGACCTAACAATTCATGACGAAATGTGGGTGTAATATTACACATCTGCCTACCCGTTAGGGGATACAGGCGCGAGTCTATAAAAAAAAAAGTTTGATGACGAATTTTCCGTCTGCTCAAAGTTACTATTTGTTTCGAGTATTATCATTTGTATTCTTAAATCCATCATCATTCGCAGCCGGCTTAATTGCATCTACTTAGGTAGGTATATTCAAAATTCTACTCAACCAAAATATCTGAATTCAAACATGGCACATTCACACATACACAGGTTTTGACCTTTTTTATTAAACCATCCTGTAGGTACAAGAATATAATGCAACAGTGTCAGGCAAGTCGGCTCACTTTCTCGACGTAACGACAATCTGGATCTAGGTGAAACAAGCTGCGAAAGGAAGTTGCGATCAAGAAATTTGTGTCGATCGGACCATTAGCCGTAGCTCATTACTTGTCAATAACTAGGCAACTCTTGTCAACGGAAAATGTCGCCGAGCGCAATAAAATATCATTAAAATGGTGTGTGGAAATCCAATGAACATAATACCGAATGCTTTTTGTTTGGTAGTGCTGTGGATTTAGTGCTTAGCCAACTCATCGATCAGCTCAAATAGAAGTTCGGTATACTAAATGGCATGTTTCGATGTCTGTATTGGCATTCTATTAATAAACAGCCTATCCCAAGTTTGCTCAGTGTAGCGACAGGTAGGTATCGTAATATTTTGAACTAAAAATGTAAGTAATAATAACAAAAGAAATTGAAAATCAATAAAAAAAGAAAAGCCCAACTACGAAGCGTCAATAACTTCCTCCGCAACGCTGTCGGCTGGTAGCGTGCCTAGAAAGCAGGCAGCATTGCCTCGTTGCATGGCAATGCTTAGTCTCTCTGGGAAACGAGAAGCATCGATCAGCCTTTTGGCGATTTTTTTGTACAGAGCGCGGGCACTTGGATTGGGGCCCCAGTGCACGAGCTCTCTTTTACACTTGCTCCTCCTTCCTCTTCGCTTTCGACCCCAAACGCCTCAAAAACGTAATTACCAGTAAGGTTTACGTATTTGTGCCGTTTGTGGGTCTCCGCCGATGCAACAGCAGCAGCAGCCGATCCAGCTGTGCTTAGCATATGTGATGGCGCCAGGATGTCGACGCTTGTAGCGTCCCATACCAGAGGCCTGCCCATCTTCCAAGGTAATAATGACATTCCGTCTGGTCTCTTCCTATCGTCGCGTACCAAACCATTAGGTTAAAGAAGAGCGGCGGTGACAAGAGCTCGACGGAGTATGTTGTTAATGTGGGCATGTCCAGAAATACGCCCAGCACTCTGCTGCACGATAGGCCATAGTGGCCATGACTGTAGACGGCTTCACCGCAGTGACAGTGATGCGGGGAAACGTAAACAGTTCCCAAGTGTAGGCAAGAAGCGATGCGGAAAGTTAAATCGTCTAACATAGTTCCTATTACTTCCTAATATACTTACCTGACCGAAATTCTTTGCATTTTAATAACATGGCGAATATTCGAATTTAGCTGTTTTAAATGTTTTATTATCATTTTCAATGCTGCTGTTGCAATGATATAGAGTCTAATTTACTGGGTTCTGGGGATGGATTTTAAATAAAACTATGGATTACAAACGGCACCTGCCAGTGACACTCTTATAGCATCCGTCTGCGTGGCAGGTGGTGACTCGCCAACTCACTGGATGGGTCCTCTCTTAATAGCCACCAACGCAAGTGAAGTCTGTCATAAAGGTAGCCAGAGGACAACACCGGTGTGCGAGTGGCTAGGGATGTCGCGCGGTGCGGCTTCGCCATCGCGGGTCTCGTGACACCGGAGACCCGAAGCAAGTTTCCCCGCCCTTCAGAATGACACTTCCACCCCCGAGCTAATAGCTCTTGCGGCTTCCCTGTGGCCGCCCGACTAAAGCAAGCAAGAGTTGAGAGTCCTGCGAGTGCTCTTGGACATCTACTCCGACCAGCCAGTAAAGGCAAGCCGGACACAAGGCCCTGACCGACTCCCTGAAGCATTCGGGACCGCAGTGTCGCCACACACATTCAGCTCGCCACAAAGCTGCCCTGCGGTTTGTAAGCTGTCTTTTTATCTTGTAATAATTTTTTTGTTAATATCACTAGACGAAGGTGATGCTTGAAAGGCTTGAAAGCTGGCTCGGCTTTACACCGAAACCGTGGGGTAGGGTTCTAGGCGACTTGGAAAAGGAATTGGACTGTATTAGGGCGAGTTCTGGGTCGCCTAGAAAGGAATAAGGGAAGAGGAGATGGATACGGGAGGAGGTGATTGAGTGGGTATAGGATATTTCCAGGATGGAAGGCACTTACCTTATACAGCCTTCTTCGTTTCTTCTCCTCCTGGTGTTTTCGTGATGCGGCTGCTTGTTTTCACTTCACTCACGAGCGGGTTTTCCTTGGTGGAAGCGGTAAATCACATACAGCGGTGCGGCGCGGAGCGGTATCGAGACGGCGTTCTTAGCGAGCGGAATGTTCGAGACTGTCACTCGCGTTCACGATCGCGTCGACGAATCAGGCGGAAGGCAGTGCCCTTCCAGGGAGTGGGAAAGAAAGGGACGGAAATATGATATCGCTCGCACTAGACAAGCGTGGAACGATTCATGTTGATGCGATTAGTTGTAGATAGGAAGGTAGATGGCGCTACCATATCCCCCCGGCCCTAAAGGGTTGCCTTTAAAAAAAATAGAATTGAACTTAGCTATGTTGGGTGTACTACCGCATAACCCATCAATAGGCTAAGACAGCGATATGACAATAAAATTAATCTAAATTAACTTTAGCGAAAACTATAAACGCAATAATAGCGAAAACTACTAACTAAATACTTAAACTAAGAGGTAGGTCCAACTTCAGGCTAGATCTCACTGAGTTGGAAGCGGATGCGAGTTGATCAGTGCCTCGACTTGTGCAAGGACGGTTAAAGGCTCTTCGTAAGAGAGGATCTGTTGACCTATAACTTTGAAGATATGCGTTTTAATTACTTTGACCATGCTTGCCCAACATCCACCGAAATGTGGTGATGCTGGTGGAATAAACTTCCAGTCAATATGATCTATGGAGAGTTCTTCCTGAAGACGAGTACGATAACCCGCGACGTGATTGAAACAAGTAGCGGGAACAAGTTCAATCAATTTACTAACGCGGTTGGCGACAAAGTCTGCCAGCGGTGAGGAGAAGAATTAATCCAAGCGAGCACTACCTTGGAGTCGGAAAATGCGTATATTTATTAATAGAGTAGTGGGGCAAAACTGTGTCTTGAACCTTGTGGAGCAACTGAGACAGCAGAAGGGCCGCGCACAACTCCAGTCTCGCAACCGAAATGGTTTTAACAGGCGAGACCTTAGACTTGGCACAAACTAACTGCACCGAGTAGTTAGAACCAATGCGGACTTGCAGATATACGATTCCGCCGTAAGCACGTTCGCTGTCGTCAGCGAAACCTATTAAGTTGACGGTACATCCATCTACCAACCCAAGATGACGCGGAATAAACTTGATTGAGCGCGGTAAGCTCAATACAAAACTGGCCCCAAGCGGCGACAATATGGTCAGGGGGTGTTGCATCCCACTCACACTTTGATAGCCAAAGCTCCTTGATCAAGAGCTTGGCGTACAAAATTGTGGGAGCCACAAACCCATTATGTCCCATAATCGAGCCACTGTGGACAGCATAGTGCGCTTGGTGCACTTATCATCTGGTGGTGAGACATCAAACCGAAAACTATCACAGGATTTGTCCCAGCGTAAACCGAGAACCTTATGCTGTACAGACTTCTCAAACTCAATGTCTGGAGAAGCCTTATGAGAATCTGGTGTGCGTGCGAGAACCTCCTTAGAGTTGCTTGTCCATTTGACAAGATCAATTTGGCCTCGCTTGAAAAGCTGAATAAGCTCTTCACAAAGCGAAATTGCTAGCGGAGCGGGTATGACACTACAGGCAATGTCATCTATATACAAAGCGGATGTGTAGTATAGTATAGTGTAGCGTAGCGTAGCTTAGTATAGCATAGCATAGCATAGCATAGCATAGCATAGCATAGCATAGCGTAGCATAGCGTAGCATAGCGTAGCATAGCGTAGCATAGCGTAGCATAGCGTAGCATAGCGTAGCATAGCGTAGCATAGCGTAGCATAGCGTAGCATAGCGTAGCATAGCGTAACATAGCGTAGCATAGCGTAGCATAGCGTAGCATAGCGTAGCATAGCGTAGCATAGCGTAGCATAGCGTAGCATAGCGTAGCATAGCGTAGCATAGCGTAGCATAGCATACCATAGCTAATTATTGCTTTATCTTACACACAGTTTTAGTACCCACCTTGATCTCTTGAAGAGCAGAACAACAACAAGACGTAATACAATGAGAAGTATGTAACGTAGGTACGGTACCCATAATCACATACCCAAGTACCGTCTCAATAGCGGGCGGTAAATCATATCGCTCACTACGTACTATTTTAGTTAGTAGCAAGTGCGGAAATATTGAAGCTCCGATCAAAAGATCAATGCCTGCCGGATTCGCAAACTCCGCGTCGGCTAGCGGCAATGACTCGAGATGAGTGAGTGATGCTACGTCTACATTAGCGTTCGGCAATGCGTCCGTGATACGCTCCACGATAAGCGAAGAAATGTTAAAATTAATGTCCCTATTAAAACGCGAATGTATTTTAATATCTACGGAACCTTTGCAATGCTTTACTGATCCGCCTATCCCTTTGACGGTTGAGTTAGTATTTTTAAAGTTATTCCATAATCCGAGGCGTTTGAAGCATTCCGATGTTATTAGATTGGTCTGAGATGCGCTATCTAGCAGACAACGTACCATGTGCGGCGACCCATTAACATCATAAACGATAACTTGCGCCGTCGCTAACAGAACAGTCTTAGACGCCATACATCGCGTATTGGCCCTGCGCGGATCATTATAGATGCGCGAGTGCCGTCCTCGCGTGCGCGTCGCCCGCGCAATGGATGTCGTACACAACGATACTTCGCCCTCAGACGCGGAAGGCGCAGCTACCGTGGTCTGCTGCACCTGCGGCGCAAGTGTGTCAAGGTTAGCGGCTTGACTTGACAACCGGTTATTTTTATCCAAATATAACAGTGTATGATGTTTTTGTTTACACGTGCGACATCTCGTTCTACTGGAACAATTACTCGTTTTATGTTTTATGCTTAAGCAATTAATGCAAGCTTTGTTATCTTTTGCGCTTTTAAAACGAGCAATTGGATTTAAATCATTAAAGGTGGGACACTTATAGTAATGGTCGTGCACTATATTACTGCACAGACACTTCTGTGAATTATTACTATTAGATTCCGAACATGTTACGTAAGATTGTGGATTTGGGACTGAGTTATTATTACTATTTCGCGATTTATTCAACCTTTGTTTATTGTTGTTAGTGTTAGACGGGCCAGGTGAACCAGACTGCGTATTATGAAATATTCGACACTGATCTTTGATGAACGAAATAAAACTATCTAGTGTAGGTATTTTATTATTGCGTTCCGTCATCTCGAATGCGCGAATTGTATCAGTGTCAAACTTTTTTAAAGCGAGTTGAAGCAACATAAAGTCGGAAAGATCTTCTAATTTTAAATTCCTAAGAGAATTAACCGCGGTTACGAAGTTATCAATAAACAGCTGGAAATTCGAGACAGACGCGTTGCTGGACAGTTTGAGATTTAAAGCTTGGTCAAAGTACGTAGACGCTAGAACGCGCGTGTCTTGATATCTGTCAAGTAGTGACTGAAATATGACCTGATAATTCTCAGCACTGGGTGTGACACCTGCAAATACGGACTGGGCCTTCGGTGACAGTTTACCTATTAAATAGTACAACCTGTCAGCATCTGTCAGAGAACCATTATCGTGCACTGTAGACTTAAAACTTGCATAGAATAACGGCCAATTTCGTATATCTCCGTCAAACGACATAATCTCGATTGGCGGTAATCTCGGTTTGCGGGCAACGGGCTCTGCCGAACATTTACCCTCCAATTGCGATTGTACACGCTTAATAATACAATAAAGATCTTCGAATGAGGTATACGCCTGATAGTTCGGTTTTTCATCAGGATTGATAGAAAGTAATCTTGCGTTATAATCGTCTAACAACTTATGAAAATCTGTTCGAATACTATCTACTGTTGTACAATAACTGAGAAATGCTTCGCTATTACTGTCAGACATCGATGCGGTTTTTGATCTTTCATAGATATTTTGAATGCGCTCAAATAAAATATTGCGTTTTGCTTCTAAGATTGTCATCTCTTTGTCTTCCGACACGCGTGACTTCTTTTGTTGTGACATGCTTAAGTAAGTATAAGCTAATGAGAACGAAACAAAATAAGAATATCTAATGTATCTATTATTTTACCTAAGTAGGCTAAGTAGGCAACACTTTAGAGCTGTGGAATTAAAAGTTGCTCGAAATATGAGATTTACAAGACAACTATGATAGTTCCAGAAATAATAATTGAGTAAGTAGGTAGCTACATAAAAGTTTACCTACTGATGCGGGCGGAAATAACCATGTGACGGTTATATGAATATATTAGGAGTATAGCTAGGTGCTATAACTGCCTAGATATAGCGGTATAACGTATAAAACGTAAATGAATCCGACTCGTATGGATAAAAAAAATGGCTCGGCTTTACACCGAAACCGTGGGGTAGGGTTCTAGGCGACTTGGAAAAGGAATTGGACTGTATTAGGGCGAGTTCTGGGTCGCCTAGAAAGGAATAAGGGAAGAGGAGATGGATACGGGAGGAGGTGATTGAGTGGGTATAGGATATTTCCAGGATGGAAGGCACTTACCTTATACAGCCTTCTTCGTTTCTTCTCCTCCTGGTGTTTTCGTGATGCGACTGCTTGTTTTCACTTCACTCACGAGCGGGTTTTCCTTGGTGGAAGCGGTAAATCACATACAGCGGTGCGGCGCGGAGCGGTATCGAGACGGCGTTCTTAGCGAGCGGAATGTTCGAGACTGTCACTCGCGTTCACGATCGCGTCGACGAATCAGGCGGAAGGCAGTGCCCTTCCAGGGAGTGGGAAAGAGAGGGACGGAAATATGATATCGCTCGCACTAGACAAGCGTGGAACGATTCATGTTGATGCGATTAGTTGTAGATAGGAAGGTAGATGGCGCTACCAAAAGCTGTAACTCTGCCCTCCGAGTTTGCGTTAGTCTCATGGTGATATAAGGAGTGTCCAAGAGGGAGTTTATTATTATTTAAATTATTATTATAATAAGTTTGCAGAAACAATGATCTGAATGGTAAAGGTCCGTGCTTCGGAGCATATCCATTATGATACATTTTTAAACTTCCGCCCTACCTATAACCAGTGCTGCCCTACTTCAAATTCGATTCTAGCTACAGCCCTGATTCTTCAATCAGGGCTGTAGCTAGAATCGAATTTGAAGTTAAATTGTCTTGGAACCCCCAACGAACTTAATCAGAAGTATATTGGAGGAGTTGAAAAAAAAAGCATATATATAGGTAATAGTTAGGTAGGTATGTAGGTATTAATATGTATCAGTAGGTACGGAACCTATAAATATTAGTACCCAATGCCAGCTATTACTCGTAAGTTGTATACATGTTTGTAGCCACTGCAGTACCTACCAAGGAATAAAAATAAAAAAGCCTTTTCGTTTTTAAATGCGAATGATACAATTTTTATTGGGTAACTTGTTATCAAAAAATGCTCTAGGTGCATAATTCACCAGCACATGCATTAATAAACGGGTAATTAACGTATTCAGGTGTTATCAACACATTGATGAAAACTAGGCCTCAACTTTCATCCATTTGTATTTTACAAAACAAATGGATGAAAGTTGAAACATAGAATCAGACTTATGCCCGTTTCCTATATTCTATCTATAGGTAGATGGATTTGGCTCTATTTGACATATTACGCTCCATACAAAATATGCCACATATCTATCTCTAGTAGCCAAATCTATCGATAGATAGAATATTAGAAGCAGGCCTTAGTCCAAATTTCACACTTCTTTTTACCAATCAAAGAAGAACGTTATCTTAATATATAAAATCCTTGCGTTACTGACTGACTGACAGACATGCTACAGCCGAAACTATTGGGCGCAGAAATTTGACATGTATGTTCCTTGGGGACCGTAGCACTAAGAAGGGATTTCCCGAAATTCCCACGGGATCCGCCAAAACGTGTAAATTTAAAAAAAATTCAGGCGTAGCTGCATGGCGTCCTCTTTGTTCCAACACAATTGAGAGACCTACTGTACACCATAATTACCTAAGTTCCAGTTAAGAGTTCGTTTACATTAGCTATTATTAAGGGATATGGAAAATTGCGTTGTCTTTTCTCACTTAACCGCAAAATACCTAGTTGTTTGTAGAACTTACATACATACATATCGTCACGCCTTTTATCCCCGAAGGGGTAGGCAGAGGTGTATTTCTACACCCACTTTTCGCCAGATATACTTTAGTCCCACGTAATAAGGGGCGAGCCTATTGCCGTACCGGGCACATTTCCAGACTCCGTGCTGCTACTGAGAATTTCGTGACAGAAAAACCCAATAACACTGCCCAACCCAGGAATCGAACCCGGGACCTCTCGAACCCACGCGCACATTTAAGCCGCGAGACCAACGAGGCAGTCGTATAGGGTTTGATGTCGAGTTTTCCGTCTCTACGCAAAGATGGCATTTGCATCGTGTTATCCCTTAGTCGCCTCTTACGACACCCACGGGAAGATAGGGGGCAGGGGGTGGTGACACTTGTATTCTATACCGTCAACCACACGGCTTGTACGGCATGTAGAACTTATGAAGATAAATTTAGAAAATAAACAGTCTTTTGTCTTTTCTAACATTACGTTGCGATGCGTTGCGTTGCGGCCAAACACAGATTATAAGGGTTTGGATTTATGTAATGTTTAATAAAAAATAATGGTTCCGACTTGTGGTAATATTTTTGAAGGCAACCTTGAAAGTATTTTTACAAAATAAAAGCAATTTTAATAAGAACACATTGAGATCGAACTTGGACTATAAATTAACAAGAATATCGTTTGATCCAATCTTTGCACTATTTGTGTACACTAGTCTAAATGTCATTATCTATACATATAAATAAAATTGGAGTGTCTGACTTGTCTGTTTGTAATATTGAAGTAACCGCTTTTTACTAAATGCTGTGGATGTATACACGGTACATATACCGAAATCACATTTTTTACAATTTCTGTCTATCTGTCTGTCTGTTTGTTCTTGCTAATCTCTAAAACGGCTGGACCGATTTTGACGGGACGTTCACATGTGCGTTAGCTGATGTACCAAGGAATAACTTAGGCTTTAAATTAACCGGGTACGCGAAGTAGTTTCCTCAGGATGCGGGTGAAACCGCGGGAAACAGCTAGTAATTAAATAAATTACAAATTTCAAAGCGAGATAATTACTATAAATTATTACCATCTAGGTAACACTTACGCAAATGAATCATACCTATCCAATTTAAATTAGATTTGGTATTATGATAAATCGGAAACTGCATTCAGCATCTACGTCGTAAATATTATAAATTCACAGAAAATAATGAAGTAATTCTAAATGTCAGTGGATGTTGCATCTGTGACCGGTCATGGTTGTTTTGGTTGGTTCTTGCAGAAGAATTGGCTAGGAGGAATGGAGGATACGACACTAGGCATCTTGTGGGAGTGCCCTGCTGCACGGTATTCCGGCAGCCCCGGTACGTTATGGCGCAGATACACTTGAGCATTCACCTGTCATGAGCATTCTCGCGAATGTTACAAAACAGATGAGTGTGTTTTAGCGAGCATTCTCTGAACATTCGGGCGAGCCTTAGAATATAAATAATACATAGAATTCGCGCTACAATGGCGGTTAAACCCAATATATTTACTTCACTTTGACTTATGATTTTAATCTAGGGAAGAATCTTCGTAGTTTGTCACTAATTTTAACTTGACTAGTGATGGGCTTACTCAGAATAAATATCGATAATGTTTACAATAGATCCTTAGATTTGATTTACTCAGAATTAAGGCGCTGTGTATAGTCAAAATAGGCTTCACAAAACAGTTTTTTAGCCAAATGTATACATTTTAGAGCAGCTAAAAAAATATATGTTAATCTTGATCATATTTATGGGGGGACCATTGTCTTCAAAACACGTTTTCGGTAAATTTTCTCGATAAAAAAAGAACATAAAATAAACATTTAAATTGACATTGTAGCAATTGTAATTGTATTATTTATAAACAAATCTTGATAATATTAATAACAGTGATGTAATATATAATAATAAAGGGAACTGTTGTTTTTATTTATCGATTGGAATAAGATATTTGTAAGGATGAATGTATTTAATGATAAATAACTCGTTCTGAACGTCCCGTCGTCGTCGCGCTTCTCTTTCTTATGTATACAATCCGACAGTGACAGCAACAGCTGAACTCAGTAGCTATACACGGCGCCTTAATTTCAATAGAATGTTGATAAACTCTCGATATCGATAAATAAGTTTGAACGTAGAACAGGTTTAATAAATCACACTTGTGTGATTTATTAAACCTGTTCAAATAAAAATCTGCATTTTATTATTTAGAAACGTCATTTGTTTATGTATCTTACTCTTATTCTAAAAAGAATTCATAAGTGAAATTGAAGTAGACATATTGGGTAAAACTGCTGTTGTAGTGCGATTTCTATATTTTTGTATATTCTACGAACTATTTGAATTTAGAGTGTTCGCTAGAATGATCGTGAAAATGTTCGGTTCGACAAAACAGAAAGCGGCGAATGCTCGCTGTTGTGCAAATTAATGCTAAGGTGTATCATCGCCATTAGGTTAATTCAATTAGACCGCCGCCGTGACCAAGTTGTGGCGGTCGCTCGGATGCACTCATACACAGATGAGACAAGTATTCTCTCATCTATGCACTCATATTCCAAAATTTCCAAACAATGTTACAGGCCATGGAACCGTATCAGGTTGTAGATGCTGCTTAGTGTTTTACACGTGAGTCTCACCGAGGCAGTAGAGGGAGAGCAATAAGGAGAGCATTATCGATGGCGTCGGCTTACGTGTACCCACAGACATAGATCTACAATATCTGTGCGTGTACCGATACCGGTTGGGGTCACATGCGCACATTCTGGTAGATTCGCGTGACTCCACCACTAAAGGATGTTAAGGATAACGTGGTGGATAACCACCGGCGTGAAAGATGTTCAGCTTACGCATTGATAACAATGCTGAACATCTTTCACGAGCCGCACATACAGCTACTTAGGTACTTTACTCACTGCAATAGAGTTCAAACTCAAGTCTGAGTGGTAGCGCCGAGGGAGACCGGAAACTAGTGATTTCATATCCGCGATACAAAAAACATAAAAAATACGTTTACCTATGTAGTCGTCCTCAAACATATCTTGTAAGTTTTTTTATAGCATATGAGGCAAACTAGCAAACGGATTGACGGATAGCAAGCGATTTTCGCTACCCACCCGCAACCGCAGTCACTTTGCGGTGCTGACTTAGATGGGAAGAGAAAAAGGGATGAAGCGGGATGAGAGAGAATGAAACGAGGATGGATATTACTTTACTTTGATATTCTGTGAGAGCTTAGTAGTTCACTAGTAGAGCCAGCCATTCAAACTGAAGTAAACAAGGCTCTACTTCGTATAATTAAAAAGTTAGTTAAGTACTTAGATACCTACCTTGATTGATAAATAATTATTAGGTAAAGTGTGACATTTTTTCTTGTATTTGTCACCCTTTAGAATCATACAAACAAATCAATCAAACATATCTACGCCAAACTACTACAGCTCAGTTAGTAAAAGTAAAATTCAATTTGAAACAGATTTATATCATAAAAGTACTTAGATTCCTTTGAAAGTAAAAAGTGCAAGCTAGACCTACACGTAATTTTAAGTAGGTATGTCTCTGTCCCTAAGCTGACTGTAAATCTGTAAAACAGCAACTTTTTAAAGGATTAACGCAAAACTATGTTAAGCTAATAAAACACGCGACTGAGGCTCACAGTGTTGTTAGTTTTTGACCATACATATACACACATCAACAAAGTCTAGGGATATTTTATATTTCATCAAATATCTAAAAATCTATGAAGAATTTTCTGATACAGTAAATAGAAGAATCATAGATTATTTTAAGGTCTTTAATAAAAATAAAAAACATTTCGTGTTTTTTTTTGTTTTAAATAAAAAAATTGTTTTTTTTAATCATCATGGAAAATTAGTATGATAACAACAAACATTGCTTCTTAAAAAACTATTAATTTTAATAAAAATGGAAAAAATCTTGTAAAATCTAATCATTAATAACCAGTGTTGCCACCTCTTACATTGATTACACATCGACATCGATTGTTAATACTTAAAATTAAATTGTCAATGTCTTGCTGCGGTATGAGGTCCCATGTCCTTTGCAAGTGTTCGTAAAGTTGTTGTTCAGTCGTCAAATTTGGTGGAAAATCTCTCAAAGCTTTTCGTTGTAACATGTCCCAGGCATGCTCGATAGGATTTAAGTCGGGCGACTGTGCAGGCCAATCCAAAACTTGAATATCGTGCTCTCGGAGAGCGGTCGATACCAGCCGCGCCGTATGGCAAGGAGCATTATCGTGCATGAGTAGAAATTCATGGCCTATTTGAGTTCTGTGTGGGACAATAACGGGCTCTACTACCTCCTCGTGGTATTTTTGTGCAGTCATGCTGCCTTGGATCCAAACGAGTTGGGTTCGTCCGCCAAGACGAATTCCTGCCCACACCATGATTGTCCCGCCTTGGTATGGGTGGACCTCCTGAGGGTGCCGTAGACGGCTAACTCTCCCTGGAGCTCTCCAAACGCGTGTTCTTCGTGAATCCGGGTGAAACCCAAACCGGGACTCATCGGTGAACAACACCAAAGACCATTGTTCGTCACTCCATGGTAAATGCTCCCGAGCCCACGAAAGCCGCCGACCGCGATTGCCACGTCGCAATGCTGGAACACGCAATGGTCTTCGAGCATGAAGATCAACTTCATGTAACCTTCTTCGCACGGTTTGGTCGCTTACCAGCAGCTGGTGGTCCTCCTGGAGCCTTTGCACTAGTTGCAGCGCTGTGATATTGGGTTGTCTTCTGGCGGTCATTTGGAGAAATCGATCCTGTCTCTGCGTAGTAACACGATATCTACCTGTGTGCTGTTCGGCCACATCTCCAGTACTGCGATAACGTGACCACAACCTTGATATCACATTTTGACTGGTATGTAGGGCCTCAGCAACGACGCGTTGAATTGCACCATTTTCTAACATGCCCACGGCTCGTAACATTTCATCTCGACTCAAATGACGACGTGACATGACTTTTAAAGTTCGTACGTCACGTTAAATTAAAAAAGAAAAACAATTAAAAACCCTTTTCATTAATAATTATAATAAAACAGTTTTAACTTTCTTTAATGTAACGAATTACTAGCAAATTTGCCGCCATATTTTGTTTATTATTTTGTTTTTTTTCTTTCCATGTTCAAATTTTGAAAATAGAATAAAAGAGGTTTTAATCTGTATATAAACTTTTTGTGGAAACTAACAAGGTTCTAAACTATAAACTCGTAAATAATTTAGGATTAAGATATCCCTAGACTTTGTTGATGTGTGTATATTCACATAGAACCGAAACAGATATTATGATGTCAAAGTCAAATAATCTCATGATTGAATCTCTGTGCGATCGCCGACCGCTTTCTAGTCTAGCCAGATATGACAAATTATCAGCATTTCCGCAGAGCCACTGCCATCTTACCTGAAACGATGGGGATAGCGATATGAACCCACTGCTTTGTCGAATTCATGGTCTACCCTAGACCTTGAATTCGACAAAGCAGTGAACCCAATACCCTCTGCATGGCAGTCTGATGCTATCTCCACTGGGCTATCACTATCACTGCCCTTCTACTTGTTACTGAGAATATCACCCATAAGAATACACTTGCGTATCTTACCTCTATCAATATTGGCTATACTATGTAGGTATACGGTAAGTGTGTGTTTTGCTGACGAATCGCTTTTTACAATGAAATTGATGCTTTAGTGAAATGAGGCAATTTATATTATTTGTTTGCAAAAGAAACTATTTATCACTGGGACGTTAATGTCAACAGCGTGTCGTGTCGTCGACGACTGTTTATATAATTTTGCATAACGCTTTCGTTTGCATCCGTTCTCAGCGAATTATTTCGTTCACTTGGTTTTACTGCCAGAAATAGATGTTATGTAACTGGTTTTCTAATTTACTATTAGTTTGACGACAACTTTTTAATTTAATTTCTGTTTAGCTATTGTGGTTCTTTATAAAAAAGATATTATTAGTGACAATTATTAAAAATGGCTAGAGCTATGTTCTACGCTGCCAATGAATGCAGCCTAGCACCCGGGGTGTAAGCCGAACTACGGCGTTGCTGAGTAAATAAATCGAATAAACTTTTAAATTGTTTTTGCCCCGCATATTAGACCGGATCGTGCCCCGGATGTTGGTACCGTGTACATGGCCCGGATGGGGAATGGATTTGAAATGTAACAAACATATTGTTCGAATATGCTGAACTTACATAGGTTTGAGGTAGCGGGTGATTCATCTAACGTCAAGGTGAAAAATATTTGTTCAACTTCTTAGATATTGATTGACGTAGGTATCTTATTCAATGTGCATTTTCGTTAGACATATCTCCTTTAGGCAGAATAACATTGACGAGTTACATGGTCATGGATCAAAAAATTAGCGACGATTTGTAGAGAATTTGACGAAGCGACACCAGTTGCGTTTGTCGAACGTTGGCGTATCTAGGCTTATCTTCAAGATGGACCTCGATATCATAAAACAACGGTGTCAAGTTTCTTAGATGTCAGCCTAGTAGCTAAATCATCAGCCCATCTCCACCCTTCTCTTCTCTAGAAAAGGAAATCTTGGGAAGGGTAATAAGCTTATACCACTAACTCACGATACAAATTAAGAAGTATTTAGGATTATGTAGTAGGTACGAAACTAAAGCAAAGAGCAATTTTATTCTGCGTCGATCTTCTGTGAAGGGTGACACCACAGATGAGACAATCATCTGTGGGTGACACTACCCCGGTCAAGCCGGACAATCGTCCTGTAATCGGCGTGTTATCAATCAATCAAAAAATAACTTCTAATATTTGATGCGAAACGACTACATCTGGCAGCGATAGCCCAGTGGAGAGACCGACAGACTGCTACGCAGAAGGTCCGGGTTCGAATCCACGGCACGCACCAATGACTTTTCGGAGTTATATGCGCATTCAATTGTTAATTATCGCTTGCTAAACGGTGAAGGAAAACATCGTGAGGAAACCTGCATATGTCTTTTTGGAGCTCTCCGAACGAAATCCAAGACTGCTGGTAACTACTGAATGCTTCATAAAGGTCGATAGGTATTGTGCCGTATTTAGAGAGTGTTTTTGTACCGAACATAGAGATTCAATCAAGCTGAAGCCCGTAGAGCGCCTACTCAAAATACCTAAGCAAAATAAAAAGTATGTAGGTAGTATCTTAATATATAAAATCCTTGCGTTACTGACTGACTGACAGACACGCTACAGCCGAAATTATTGGGCGCAGGCAGCTGAAACTTGGCATGTATGTTCCTTGGGGACCGTAGGGGTGCACTAAGAAAGGATTTCCCGAAATTCCCTCGGGATCAGCCAAAACGGGTAAATTAAAAAAAAATGCAGGCGTAGCCGCTGGCGTCCTCTAGTATATTATACCTATTAAGCGCTGACCTTACGAGTGTCAAGAATTTCTGAACACTAGGATCACAATGGAAACGATAAGACTGGTGATAATAATTTAAAGAAAATAATGTTTACAAATACAGAATGACGGATGCGATGTGGCGTGGACGTTAATACCTACTGTTACTTATTTGTAGATACACAACTAAGCATTTCTTGTAAAAGATGCTTTCACCAATTAGTTTTGACATGACAACGTACCTACGGTGCACGTTCACGTTCGAAAAGATGATTGTTGCAACGAAGCGTGAGGCCATCAGCCATTATACCAGCAACCTAGTGGGAGGGAGGAATAAGCTATTGACTGCTTCTATATGTTATTATGGAATACTTATGTTCTAGAAGGACATTGCTAATATTCACGGCTCCATACAAAATTAACAAATAATATATTCAACCTCTGCAAAATGTTTATAACTAAAGATTTTTGCATTGATATAGGTAGGTAATTATAGGAATAGAGTCCTTATGGACTGCGCAATACCGCCACATAATTTACCATTCTGTAGAAAGAGATAGAGGAAATAATCGAGCATGCAAAAAAGTGGCTGTTAGTGTTAGCCTGTTACATGACGGACAGACAGATACACACGGCGAATCTATAAGGGTGCCGATTTGGCTGCAGATCCCTAAAATATAGAGTTAGCACTGTTTTTTTTTTGTTATAAAGATCTTCAGAATTCTGCAAAGAGAGAATTTATAACAATTTAAAAGGTAAGTTTTGGTCATCATATTTTGTAAATTTTCAAGATAATGCTTATTGTTCAGTCCATGTTTATTATGTCTATGAGTTGGTAGGTCCCTAAGCGATATCGCGAATAATTTTCCGTTTGAGCGCATCGCTTGTACCACCCGCAGTGATTTTAGCCTAACGACAGTAGTTCGGGACCGTTTCAAAACGTAAATAGATAACAATTTAGTAGAGAGCACGACGCTTTCGAACCGTTCATTGTCCGACTAAGAACCATTGTTTCTATTGCCATTTATATTTGTTGTTGGAGCGAAATGAACAAAGATTATGGTCAGCGCTCATATTTGATAGTGAAACCCATACCTCATTATTTTTATGTAACGATGTAACGACTGTATAATTACCGAAACGAGACATTTTCTTGTTTGATGTCACGTTTTGCCAGTCTACTGTCGACTGGCTGGCATAATTTCAACAAGAAATAACAACTGATTCGAGATTTATGTTTAAAAAGAATGCCGATGAAATGTCGGTACACACTCGGAAGATTTATCTGTGTCATAAAAAATTCCAAATCGCCATCGTCCTAGTGTTATCCCAGTTGCATCCAAGACTTACCTACATACCTAGCAGCCCGGGTTCCACTTACTAATAGCTCTCAGCTCCACAGAGCGACTGCCGTCTGACCTTCGCAACCCAAAGGGATAGCGATATGCCATTTCCAGGTTTAGGACCAGTGCCAAGGCGGGCAGGGTGATAAAGGTTACCATATGGTACCTAACCTAGTAGGTACAATATTGTACCTACTACATACAACTGTGGCCATGTAGCGAGCGACGACGAAAGACTCAACAACAATCCGGCGACATCTATCGGACACAATGCGACGAAAAACAAGGAACAAGGTGCTGAATCGCGCAAGCAGGCTTCGCACGCCGAGTCGTATATAGTCTTTCCATAAATATTGTATCAAAGAAAGAAATATTTTTTTTATTTCATATAACATTTATTACTTTAACAGTGTGTTAGTTAAAGGCCGGCGCGCACTGACGTCGCGGCACGGCAAAGGTTTTATTACTGATCAAGTCATTTTGATTCTTATTTCAATGAGTTTAGAATTCATATTACTTTATTTCGATACAATCGTACCGCGGCCCGCCGTGGCATACTTCGGGACGCCGCGGTATGCCACGGCGTCCTGCACGATCACCCAGCCTGGTTAAAGGATCCTCCCTCTAGTAGGAGGAACACAACATCTTTCTTCCTCCACACCATTAAAGGAGGTTGTGTTTTACTGGCCAAGTCCTTATTCACTCACAATATCAATGTGACACAAGTAGGAGAGGTTTATGTCCAGAGGTGGACTGCAAAAGGAGTATGCTGCAGATTTTATAGTGTCGGTTATTTGGTTATTGCAGATTAGTACCTACGATAGATACGGATTTCGATATGTATTATATCGGCAGTTTTAGGAATATCTGCCTTAGTCTTTCCACAGACCTTGCCTATTCCATATTTCATGGCATTTTCAAAAACGAAACATCGCGAAATTGGTTTCTTGGAGTTTTCTGGCTTATTATTGGATTAAAGATCGGTCAAATCGTAGTTGGGTAATAAATAAAACTCCATATTCTTCCACAATCATTTCTATTCTCGAAAAAGACATCCGAAAGTACATTTTACAAAATATATTCGAGTGCTAACAAATGTCTACACGAATATACCACTACACTAACACAAACCTTACATTTATACAAAATATACTTAAACTAAATATAACTGATATTCAATACTTTTTGCCACTTCAAGTGGATGGGGAGATTATCTCTTAAGGATTGCTATTTACAATGGTGGATCGGCCAGAGACTCTTTTTTAATATAATGGTATGGCTTTTTCCAGCTTACCCGGTGGTAAGATGTAGCTATAAACATTGACCTTTGCACCGTTCTTATGGCGTAAGAAATAAGTGTTATAATCGTACCGTAACTGTATAGCTTGACTTTGAGGTTTGGTTGTTTGTACTTAATATTAGTCAAATTAATTCGATCGCCTTTTGGTCTACATTTATAGGCTCTAAGCCGACAGTTGTTATTTCGACAAGCTATGCCCATTAAGATAAACTTTTATGTTATTGGCTATTTGAGGAATTTCTATTTAACATTCATTTTGACGTTCATAAGTGCTAGTTTGTGACTCCAGATAAAAGTACCCTTTGAAAAGAAGTTCATTGGCATGAGTATCATTGAGTCTTCAAACCAGTCTCCCAATTATGCATTTAGCAACCTTAAGCGGAGCACGAGACAGACACTGCATTCTTTACATGTTTACATACATAAATGTTACACAGAACAGTCATACATGGGATGGGACTGTTACATAATATTATAGAATGTTGGACATGCTTAAACTGTATGGCACCATTTTCACTCTAATAGGAAATATATTTTTGTTTCATGTTGTTAAACAAAACTCCTGCACTAGGAATAAACCTTAGGTATATCGCCTGGAACTTTACAAACATCAACTGTCCAACCTACAGCACTTGTGCAGCGTTAAGGGTCGGCGCAAACGGGCCACCGACCACAGCCACTGGTAGCCAGCGACAGCCACTTAACACACTTTTTCATATATTTTACTTCTGTAGCGAATGGCCGCCACCGGCCACACGTGTGCGGCGCGTCTATACAAAATATGTGAAGTGTGTTAAGTGGCTGTCGCTGGCCACCAGTGGCTGTGGTCGGTGGCCCGTTTGCGCCGACCCTAAGTGGCAAGGCAGCCGTTTTAATTATTACGCTATCCGAGCCTGCTTCATGCAAAATAATATAATTCCGCCATTTCGCTAATTTACAAATGATCGGCAGTTGCGTTAAAATCATTGTAAATCACAATGGGTTTCAACAAAAATTGAGCACTAAATAATAAGTACTATACGATATACGTAAGAAAATAATTCAGTTCGTGCAATTCAAATACAAACTTTTTCAAAGTTTTTTTTATTTAGGACTCATAATATCACACTTCGTCAACCACTTAAAAGTGAGGCATATTTTGTGGTTGCCCCCTTAGCCTTCTGGCGTCTTATCTATATGGCATAATCCACAGCAGTGTTCTTGGATTGCACGCACTGTATATTATTATATAAAATATACATAAAATAAGTTTGGATGTAATTCAATTTTTAGCACCATCTATCGCACCACACAGAACGAAGTGCGTTGCAAAAATAAATTTGTTTAGACATTAAAAGGTTTCTTGGCTTCATAAAATGGTTATTTAACGTTCTGAAACATTGACACAACCCACACAAATATTATCCAGACTCGAAACAAATACGTAGTGATAAATTTGTCTTTCGTGCGATTATAATAAAAAGCAAAGAAGACGAGAAACCATTGAATGTGATGTCAAAATAGTTACTAATCTATTTTTGCAAACGCAACAACGCTACGATGTTATCAAAACTACATTAGTCGAGTATCGGCAGTCACAACACTAAGGTCGATGTTCACCGACACTATCTTGGTTATCTTTCTGTTAAATTAATCTGACAATGCGCGCGCAGTACTAAATACGTGTCCCATCTTATGTGACAATGCGCGCGCAGAACTAAATAAGCAAGTTAACAGTTGGTTTTCCGATAGCCGGCTATATCATTGTCGGTGAACTTGGGTCTTAGTCGATATCTAATATTCTAGCACATTCCTTATTGTCCATAAATATAGTTACAAAAATCTATTAATATTTTAAATAATATTTATGGAACGGATCTTGGTCTTGTAATAACTTACAAAGAAAATGTGAAATACCTTATATTTGTCCAGAAGTTTCGGCATAGGTTACACCAGCACGGAGAGTCGCAAACTCGAGACCCGTTGCACAAATATGAATAATAGTTTGAAAGTATTCATGTTTAATTAAACACAACCAATAAGTTTTAAGTAAGTAGGTATAGTAAAAAAAGAAAGCTGAAAGGGAGTGTGACATCATAATAAACCATAATACCAAATGACGTCAATACGCGCCTTAAATTTCACATAGAAAATGTCTTTATTTTCTTAAAACCAGCGCTTTACTTATGACCATACTTTCCTGCTACACCTGTGCACAAAATTTGATCCAAAACTGTGTTAACTTCTTACTTAAGATTCTAAACACCTACCTCAATACATATTCATCATAACCCAATTGTCACTGTAAGGCTCAGTGGCGTGCCATTGGAGAGTGCCAACAGTGGGCTATGACAGGTTGACGATGATAAAGTCAAATTGTTCCATTTTGATTGTTCAACAAAGTTTTGGACACAACTAGGGCTTTAAATGTATACATATACTTATGCTATAGGTTTTCATGCGAGAAAGCTACTACTTAAATGTAACACAAATACATAACTCGAGTTATGCCTCAAATGTTTTGGGGCTATCTCTATCTCTTATTACTTTAAACCATATTTAAGGAGAAAATGAGACAACACTATGCACACATCTCTATTTTTCTCCTCAAAGTAACACTTCAATATTTCTTTCGGTTTTATGAGGGTGAAAATGTCAAAATATAACCTTAATATATTATTTTTTTATTTCTTATTAAAAGCGACAGTTAGTGACTAAGCTTGCTATTATTATTCACAGCTACAAAGTTAGATGAATCTACTAATTTATATTGCCAATTTAAAAAATAAGTAGAAATAAAAGGGACGCCAATATACAGTAAAATCCCTACCATCTCTGCAATGTATACGTTTTTCCTTATACTTTCTACAGACAGTTGGGATTTTAAATATGTACAACGTTTGTCTAAATATTGGCAACCCTCTAAACACGTCTTTCGTTGAAATCATCCAAAACATCAACAACAAATAATCACATAAATTACTCATATCACATATTTCCACAGTTTCGTTTATAGTTAATCATACAACCTTAACATAAAATATTTTAATATGGCAATACTAATTGGTAGATTTCATAAATACTATGAAGGTAGAAAAGTGTTAAGTACGATACGAGATAAATGGATAAAAAATATATTTGTGTTCTAACACAAAATATACATTTGTTTAGGCTATTATTAGGCTCTTGTATTTTAGGGAGATAGTGTTATAAACATCTGCAGAAAAATCGGGGAAAAGGGGAAAGAATTCATAGTTGGTAAATTTACGTTTGTGGAGATACAGCCATCACCATATGCTCTTCACGTTAAGGGACAAAATATATATGATTTGGATTGACTTAAGTTTTACTTTGCAGTAAAAGACTTCATTTAAGCAGACGGAAAACGCGGCTATATTTGGAGCCACAAATAGAAACGATGCGGCATGTGTTGAACCACCAATATCCAAACACATACATCGAATAATTTCTATCTTCACAAACGTAAACACACACGGGCCTAAACAATAATTTGAAAAATTTACCTGATCATTTCGTTTATACTCGAATTAAAACTAAAATGTTCAAATATACATCTAGGTATATACTACGGTATAATTCAGGACTAGGTACAATTATTTATTCTACCCTGAGGCCGAATTAAGCTCAGATTCATGTATATTTTCAATATACCTAATTTAAAATTATTTTTTATTTATTATTTGAGGCATTTTAATGATTAGCTCATTAGTATAAGCAAAATATCTACAATACTGCCTTCACAGGATTTTAAGCAGTAAAGTTTAAAATCATTTTAAGCAAGAGAACGGTGGTACGAATGTATTTTTCACTGGGAGAAAATGCCTTTGGCATTTAGTTTGCTTTGTGCAATTTATATTGCAATCAACTCTTTCGTTATGTAAATCATCATGGAAGAAAAATTTTCTCATCTTATTTTGGTGTGAAATCGGTGTTATCATTATTTTTGACATACTGTACCACTATTTCAGGGGCTATCCACCGATTTGACGCATAATATTACTCGTCAACATATTTCTCGTAAAAATAAACCCAGAAAGAGTAAAACTATCAATGATTTCCGGTAAAATTCAGTTTCGACGGTAATGCGCCAAAAAGCGATTTCTACATAGGTGCAATACTACATTCGGTGATGTGGAGGCAGCAAGATCTAAGTTGTTAGAGTAGGTATCCCGGAAAAGAAGGCAAAGACTCAAAAAGGGAAGAGAGAACTAGCCTACTTTCTAAATTCATACACCAATAACATAGCACAGAAAATACATACACCAAGACTACTTAGTTCTATAGACAGTTATAGGAGAAAGTAGATCCGATATGCACCCAGTATCATACTTATGGGTCGTTGCCATGGCAACCATATTGCTATGGAAATATAAGCTTTATCACAAATGGACAAGGGCTCTTCTCGCTATTAGCAGGATAGGCCATAGTCCACCACGCTGGCCAAGTGCAGGTTGGCAGACCTCACATGTCTTTCGAGAACATTATGGAGAACTCTCAGGCATGCAGCTTTCCTCACCGTGTTTTCCTTCACCGTTTAGCAAGTGATAATTGACAATTAAATTCGTCCTTCGAGTAATCAGTGCTCTTTCCTCTGCCTGGCAGTTTGTTAACCTCCAGCAAGCTGTCCCTGCTTAAAATCATCGTATTTGTGTTGCTATAGCAACGGCGCTGATGTCACCATTCATACAAGTTTGTACAAACATTAAAGCTTTCTAAAATCGCCGACTAGGATCTTGAAACATCAAAGTATGAAACATTTATTCTTTACATTAATTATTTGTTCTGTAAACTAAAATATTACAATAATATCCTAATTTGAGACTCATATGACTGACATATTCGTGAAATTGGACATAAATTACTATAACAAAAGTTTTACAGATATTCTAAAATGACACTTAATACAATAGGTATAGGGCATATCCACTTTTTTAGTAGTATTAAACTTACTTTACGTAAGAACGAGACAGAGCTATATGACGTATAGCTGTATCCCGTTTTATTAATACTGCTTTAAGATGATATGACCCTCGGGCAAAATATTTTACAAACACCATGTTTTAGTCGCAACAACAAAAAAGTGACAAGCAAGAAAAAAGTATGATACAGCCTTCGTCTTAAAAGCCTTTTTATTATTATTTTTTACAATTGGCAACATCACAGCTTAGTGTCAAATTTTGTGACGAGAGATATTTTTATTTCGCTTTTTATTCGTCCCTTTTTGTCGTTGCAATTAAAACATACGTGTACTACCTAACATAAAAACGAAATTACTTATTTACATCATGTTGCGACCTATCAAGAAACTCCAAATTACTATGATGCGAGTCTATCCTATTCATATTGGCTTTGAATTCGTCTCTTTCAGACTTCGAAAGTATTGGAGTCCCTGGGACCGGTGGTACGAGGGTCTCTGAGGACTCATCGAGATTTTGTCTTTCTATATGTAAGAAGTTTTCTTGAGAGCCGTTGAGATGTGGCTGAGAGAATGACTTGTCTGGGTATGATAAGTCGAAGTTTGAGATGGAAAGGGGCTTGTCAGACTGGTGGAGGCCGGATGCTAGTGATTGGGATGTTGTCATTCGATCGTTATCTGAAAAGATAAGGCAAATTTAAATAGGGTTTCGCTTCTGCAGTTGATAAAATGAAATAAACTTGCACTCTGATTATGGTAAGCAAGGCATAATAAGTTAATGATCTCGGTGATATAGCTAGAACAAATAAATTATAATTTTAAATTGTTTCTTTCCAATAATATTGGTAAAATTGCTTGTTAGTATTTGATGGGTTTGATATCTTTTCGTAAAACAACAAGCTGAAAATTCTTCAAGCTGTTATGATTTATAATTATTTATAAATCGGCAAATAAAACAATCTTTAAACATTTCATTAATTCACAAATATAGCCACTTTTGTTCCAGAGCTTTATTTTTATTTTTTTTTAATTTATTAGGTGTAAAATTAGTGGCAAAACCTGAGAAATACATATACCAATATACATGCCTATTATGGATTCTGATATATCCTCAGCACTGATCGTCTTTGTTGAGACATCATCTGTTCAAAATAGTACTTTGATTTACAATTAAACTAAAAAAGAAACAATCTTAATATATAAAATCCTTGCGTTACTGACTGACTGACAGACACGCTACAGCCGAAACTATTGGGCGCAGGAAGCTAAAATTTGGCATGTATGTTCCTTGGGGACCGTAAGGGTGCACTAAGAAGGGACTTCCCGAAATTCCCACGGGATCGGCCAACACGGGTAAATTAAAAAAAAACGCAGGCATAGCTGCTGGCGTCCTCAAATATACCTATATAACCAGATTTAACAGAATATTAGCTTTTCCACAGAGCGACTGCCTGTCTGAATTTAAAAAGCCATAGGGATAGCCATATTCATTGGTTTAGACTTTAGAGTCATATTCTAGGATACGGACTCTCCAAAACGACTGTCAAAGATCTTTATAACAGCTGAGATCGACAGTCGTTACAGGGCGTCAGTACATTCTAAATAAACTGACACTAGTCTAAACCATGGAATATCGCTATCCCTTTGAGTTGCGGAGATCAGACAAGCAGTCGCTCCGTGGAAAAGCTAATATTCAGCCAAATCAGGTTACACTAGTAAGCGGACTCCTGATTGAAACTGGGATAACGCTAAGAGGACGATAATAGTGTTGTCCATGTAAGTTACCTTTAGGTTTGTCCTTATTGGTGAGCGCTGTTCGTTCGGCGGCGTCGTCCTTATGGTCCTTGGGCAGCGACGTGCTACGACCCTCCGTCATACCCAGCACGCTACATAACAAACAAATACCAACATAATAATATTATTATTTTATAGGCTCACGCCTGTTTCCTCAAAGAGGTAGGCAGAGGTGTAATATTACACCCACAATTCGCCACGAAATTTTAGGTCCCAAGTAATAGGGGGCGAGCCTATTGCTGCTTTCGGGCATATCACCAGACTCCGTGCTGCTGCTGACAATTCAAAAAAGCTCAGTAACACTTTTGCTCTACCCGGGAATCGAACCCGGGACCTCCGATAAGCAGACGCATACATATACATATTATCAGACAAAATTAAATACTATTTACTATCATGCAGATTACTAATACAGTCAAATCTTCACATCATCAGCCCTTTATACTGTCCCACAGCTGGGCACGGGCCTTTCTTACTTATGAGAAGGGTAAGGCCCTAGTCCACCACGCTGGCCAAGTGCGGGTTGGCAGACTTCACATGTCTTTCGAATACATTATGGAGAACTCTCAGACATGCAGGTTTCCTCATGATGTTTTCCTTCACCGATTAGCAAGCGATAATTAACAATTTAATACGCACTTAACTCCGAAAAGTCATTGGTGCGCGCCGTGGATTCGAACCCGAGACCCTCTGCATAGCAGTCTGTCGGTCTCTCCAGTCGGCTATCGCTGCTTCTACAGTCAACTGCTACTTAATGGGAAACATTATAATTTAGAATTGCTAAGAGTTGAAAATGCTCAGCGATTTGAGACATTAAGAGGAAAAGTAGATTGCATGCGGAAAGTAAAACATGCTATCATTTATTCATCATGCATCATGCTAAAAAACATTATACGACACGCGAAAGGGATAACTATCTACACTAAATATATTGTAAATTGCATAAGACCTTATATCAAACATTTGTCTGAAAGAATGTCGATTTACTGAGACTTAATATTACGATTAGCAGCTCCGCTTTGGGTTGCTAATGCTAAAACTCTAATGTATAATATACATTAGAATTGAGAACTCGAACAAAATAATGTACATTCCAACAGTCGAAAAATTCTTCCGAAGTTAAAAAAATAATATATTATTTTATTCCAATGCTCGAAAACTCGAAGAAAATCTTATAAATACCAATGGTCTGAAAAAATATCATACATTATGCTAGAAAACTCGAAGAAATTTTAAATATTTTGATGTTCCAACCTCGATAAAATAATAAACATTCCAATGCTCGACAACTCGAATATTTTATCTATGGTTGGATGACATGCAATATATGTTTATTATTAATTTATTACCTTTAAATGTTTCCTTCTGTTTAAATGACATGTGTGAAAATGGAAAATAAATGTCATTATATTATAAAATGATATATAATAAAATATTGTACATAATGTACATTATAAGTGCTACATATTATGTGGTTACCAAAGTTATATGAGCTCCGACCCAAACAAAACTTCCAATACTGGGTTTCAATACCTTTTAGTTATCTTGGAATAAAAGGTAGTTTTAAATATTGGTCATACATACATAATTACATACATAGACTCACGCCTGTTTCCCGGAGGGGTAGGCAGAGACTACGGAACGCCATTTGCAACGATCCTGACATATCTCTCTTGCTTCATTCACTCCCATTTTTCTCATGCATGTTCCTCGGTTAAGGGTACGTCTAACCTGACCTTTTTTTTAGGATGTCTCCAAACTGGTCAGAGAACGTCCGTTTCGGTCTTCCCCTTCTTCCTGTCCCATTCACACTTGACTTATATAACTTCTTGGTCAGTCTTTCGTCATTCATCCTCTCCATGTGTCCAAACCGTCTTAGCATACCTTTCTCAATGGTTGTCACTACATCTTGCTCAGATTTTATTGTGGCAAGTAGCGGCACCACTTTACCTTGTGGTATTTATTTATCCGAATCAGAATCGGCAGCGTCGCACACAAGACCCACTCAATAATCGCTCGCGACCCACCAGGCGGGTCACATCCCATAGTTTTGGAAATTATGCCTTTTTTTTATTAGCGAATGTTTAAAAGTGATTTGATGATAGTCCTTCTTTCTTTAGTCTCTACTTAAAATAATAGAGTTATGTCTTGAATATGTTACAACGAACTGACATGATAATGTTTGAGTTGAGCGGGAATCGAGCCCACGACCTTCGGCGAGGCAGTCGTTTCACTTCCGCTGCGCCACCGGGTCATCACTTTGATAAAAGTATTAAAGGGCCTAAGTTAAAGAACTCAGATTTATACATAGAAGCACATTTAAGCGCACTGAAGACCAACTTACTGTGACCCGAATTGCCGCTTGGCGACGTGGCAGTCGTTCCCGCAGTGTAGGAACCCACAGTGTTCTCACAGTGTTTAACTACGAGAGAAAGAGATATGGAAAACGACACTAGCGCCGTCAACGGCGCCAACAACGAACTAAACTGGGGCCAGACCCCACTTGGAATCGGCGCGCGAAATCCATTAGGACTACGGTTCTATGTATAAATCTGCCTTTTTTGGCCTAGCCAAATAGCATTCGCTTATTGTTCTCTACTTTAGTTAACGCTTGCTTGCCATGGCAACACAAGAAATTCATTCTTCGTTGACCACGTTATATATCGAAAGCTTACGATCCCTGTTTCTTAGGATTAGTTAGTTTATATTTTATATTATGCTCACTAAGTGGACTGTAATGTTCTTTGAGTAATAATAAAGATCTTTAAACCTAAACCTAAGTTCCATTCATTTTTAGAAACTTTTAGTTGTGCCATTTACATATTTCTGCATTTAGCGATTTCGTTAATCGAATACCACCTTCCCACAAGGTTTGAGGCCCTAGTTAAATGGCATAAACGCTAGACGAATAGAACAGAACACGATAATCAATGTATGGGGTGCGTCGTAACTTTTTGTCAATCCCATACATTTACTATCGTATTATATTCTATTCGTCTAGCGTTTATCCGCACGATTGTTCCAGCTCTTATCTTAATAACTGCCTTATTGCTCAAGGTGACAAATGCCGAGCTGACGCGGCCACCTCAAACCGCGCGAGCTCATTAAATTAGTTTTTGTGCGTTCGTTGCTTACCTCTGTGAAACCAACTTATGTTTTTTTTTCAAGGTAATGAATGGCTCTTATCGTACCGCATACGCTATGTTTGAATAGAGTGTTTATATTATGCGAGCGGCCGAATCGGATTCTATTGTAAACAATGACGCCTTTCATGCTATTTGGCTAGGTACTCTGGTCTCACTATTTGTGTAGCCAGGTGGAGCCGGACCGCGTATGCCCTTGACGTGTAGTCCTTTTGGCCAGGCTGTTAGTGTAGTGTGTACGGTACGTACCGCGAGTTGCCGAGGTCCCCGAAGGGCGGGCGCGTGTGCCTGGGAGGTGTGACTCGCTCGGCGGGTCCGGCAACGGCCCAGCCTTCCGCTATCAGCACACCACCGATGTCTACTTCACCCTCTGTAACACACATATTATAAACAACTTTATTTTTATATTAATATTTAAAAAGGCAACTCCAACACTAGGCACAAATCGTATCACAGGGCGCTTTACAAACAAACAACTAATGGACACGAAGTACACCCAGGATAGAAATAAAAACTTATAGATCACAAAGTCAAAGTCAAAATCATTTATTCATCTAGGTCACAAGGTGACGCTTATGAACGTAAAATTTTAATGTACATTACTTAATGCTTCTACATTTACATTTACTGCCCATTCGCAAAGCAATAGGTAGAACCACGAGAAAGAACGGGCAATAAAACTCGTGGCCACTCTTTTTAATCGCCAGTGTTAAGTTACATATTTTTGTTTTTGTAAGGAGCTGCAACTGTTTCACATTGTAATTAATTAGGCTAGGTAGGGAGGTAGGATACTTACGGTCGGTTTTAATATCCGATCTATCCATAGATTTGGCCACCAGAGATACATAATCACATAAGCTCCATACAAAATATATCAAATATGTATATTTATACTCTATTCACATTACGAAAAAATAAAAGGTAAACAAAGAAACCAATGATTCACAAACTTAATAAGATAGCAGGATAACCATAGATTTATTATATCTATGAGGATAACCGATCGGGATAACCCGACCTAATCAAAAATGACTCCCTGTCAAGCGAAATGGTTATTTTAGGCAATGAATACAGATTTACATAATAGAAGCGCATTTCTTAAGGATTTCGTGTGCCGATTCCAAGTGGCGTGTTGGCGGGTGTCGTCAGTTCGTCTCTCTTGCACTCATAGAGACAGCTGTCACAGCGCGGCTGCCAGCCGCCGCCGCCAAGCGGCACTTTGGGTCACAGAAAGTTTGTGTACAGAGCGCCCATAAGAAATGCGCCTCTACATAAATATCTATGCTCTATGCTTTAGGTGTAATGCTTAAGTTGCCAGGATAATAAATAGGTACATCAAAATTTTAGAATCATTGGCATTTTAGGTTCTTTATCATGTAAAATACTTTATTAGCATAATCAAAATAAAAAATCATTATTATAATTATGAATAATACAGAAAAAAAATAAGACTGTTTTGCATTAAAACAAAACAGTTATTATGTGTGTGGAAAAACACACAGCATTTGTTGAAGAAGCATTCAATAAATTAAGCCATTTATTACGCACTTCCGTATAATTAATACGTACTTCCGTATCTTACCTCTCATTCTTCTACTACCTTTCTCTTTCACCCGTGGCAGAGCGCGTTCCGTGTTCTGAAGCGCACCCGCCATTGCTCATAGTCTTCTACAGCCACCAGCAAGCACCTTGCTTGAATGCTGTGTGTTTTTCCACACACATAATAACTGTTTTGTTTTAATGCAAAACAGTCTTATTATATGTGTTTCCAAAACACACAGCATTTGTTGAAGACCTGTTTGTTATCTGCTGGTGAAAGAATCTGTAATAGGTTCAAATATTATGAACGCTATGTGAAATCATAAAACTGGTATTGTCATTATATACATTTATTGATACCCCTGCTCAGTAGATACAATTACAAAAAATAATAGTTAAGCACAAAATAATCATCTTTTGCTAGCTAAAAATAATTCAATATATATGTATTTAAAAAGAAATTTGGTTCTTGAAAAGCACTATAAATAAATTTAACAAATCAATATTCAAAGCTCAGCTAACAGCGCACACTAGCAAGCTAGCAACTGCAAAATAATTATACAATTAAGAAATAAGTAGGTACCTACACATTATTCACTTGCACTAAATATGTAAAAAATTATTAGCTAAATAATCACTACACTCATTGCTATTGTCTCTGTTTACTGGACGGCAATAAAATTTTCTGAAGGTATTTGAACTTCTCCAATTTCCTCGTCTGAGGATCTCTTCTATTGATCTATTCTCCAAATAGCTTCTCGAGGCTACAGCTGATCTCACACTACCCGGAGTTGCATCTATTCCTGCTTGCTTGAAAACGTTTCTTATCCAGCCACATATCACAGTCCGAGAGGCTGGCTTTGCTTTACCTGTGATTGTTATAAATAGGCTCGTCACGTTGCCACCCTTGCTCCGCCTGATCTTTGAAATATCAATTAGTCTTATTATATGTCTGTAAGGGCATATACTTTTATCAGCATGTTGCTTAAGATTCCAGCCAGATTGCCTATTTAAAGCATTATCTGTCTTGGAACCAAACCTGGGCCACAGAGTTACCTCACACTTGTCATTATTTATAATAAGATTATCCTGAGACAGTTCTAAAAGTGTGAGATCATGGACTCTACGTCCAGAGGCCAGCAATAAGATTATTGCTGTCCTTCGAGATATATCAAACAAAGTGTCCGATTCTGGCGTAGTTCTCAGCCAGTTGAATAGCAACTCTGTGTCCCATATTGGTACCTTATTCTGAGGTGGCTGCATCACAGATGTTGCCTTCAATATCTGCTGTACAAAGAAATTCTTAGAAATGGTCTCACCCATAGCTGTGTATGTTGAGATTGCGGATTTATGTAATAAAATAGTCTTATAAGCGAGTTTATCGTCTACACATAACTTAGCCAAAAATCGAGCAACCTCATTGCTTTCTGGATATTTTGGGTTAATGTTATTAAGCGCACACCATGAGACCCAACGTTTTATCGGAGCTCTATAAGTTGATAAGGTTGAGTTTCTCCAGCTCTTCTTTAGGAGATCTCTTTCCTCTGCAGACCAGTGAGCTACTTGATTGGCCCACCCCCAATTTTCCAGGCTAGAAGTTCCAGCTTCTGCACCTGGGGAGGGCACCGACCCGTTGTCAAGTCTACTAGATTCACGTGTAGATCGCGAATGGGTAATGGTTCTGCTAGAGCTCGAGACTTGAGATCTGGTAGCCAAAAACATTGGGTCCAATGTGGAGCTATCAAAACGTAAGTTCCTGTCGCTGTGTTGAGGTGGCGCAATACTCTTGGAATTAGGTTCGGTGGTGGAAACACCCAAGCCAGACCGAAATTCCAAGGCCGACTGAATGCGTCGTAGTACATGGCTGATCCATCTCTGGAATCCCACGTTACGTAAGCGTCTACGACCGCACTTTGTTTTGACGCAAACAAGTCGACGTCTGGTACGCCCCACACTTTGAATACGGCCTCCGAGGCCTGGGGCAACAAGTGCCATTCCGGCACTGGTCGATTCCTGGACAGGCGGTCGGCTATGCCGTTGTACCTCCCCGGGAGATACGCCGCCGAGAGAGTGACGTTCAGGCTCTCTGTCAGTTCCAGGAGCTTCGTTGTCAACTCGAGCAGTGCTAGGGAGCGTGTGCCGCCCTCGTTTCTGATATAAGCCACAAGAGTCCTGTTGTCCGACTGAACTAATATGTGTGCATTCCGTAGGAATCTCTGACAATGTCTTATGGCACCGTACACTGCGAACAGCTCCTTTCTGTTCGAGTGCCATGACCTCTGATGAGGTGTCCATCTGCCCGACAGATAGTGTTTGTTGAGATGAGCACCCCAGCCTGCGTCCGCAGCGTCTGTGGTTAGGAAGTGTGACACTTCTTTCTTGTGCAGGGCTACAGAGCTGTGGTCTATGGCTCTTGTCCACCAGCGTAGCTCTTCCTGCACACAATAGGGTAGATCCCTCTTTTGAGATCTCCTTACTAGACGGAACCCTCTCAAGAATCTTTGAGTTCGTCGACAGTGTAACCTCCCTCTTGGGGTGGTTAGATTTGCGAAATTTAGTAAACCTAGCAAGCACTGACTCTCCCGAAGAGTGCAGCGCCTGCTCTCTAGAAGATTCGATAGAATTGTCTTTATTCTTGTGACTTTTTTTTTTAATGGCAAGGTCATGGTCATGGCTTGTGTGTTCCATAATAGACCGAGATATTCTATCTCTTGAGAAGGAGCTAACACAGACTTTTGATAATTGACATGCCAACCTAGACTCTCCAGGAGCTCCAAAGCCTCTCTGACCTGACCTTGCAATTTGATTAAGTCTTGGTGGACCAGGATATAGTCGTCTAGGTACACTAATACTCTTACTCCCCGAGTGCGTAAGATCTCCGCTATCCAGTTGGATAGGGTGGCAAAAGTTCGGGGGGCAGAAGAAAGGCCAAACGGTAGAGCTGTTAATTGGAGTAGCTCGTTGTTGTAAAACACGCGTAAGAAACGACGGTGTGATTGTGATATCGGTAAATGGAAGTAGGCCTGTTGAAGGTCTATCTTTACCATCCAATCGTTCTCTTGTAAGAAGTCCGCAACGTCTGTCTGAGAGATTAACTGAAAATGCTTGGTTGCTATAAATCTGTTCAGTCCTCTCAGGTCGAATATGGGACGAAACGTCCCATCCGATTTCCTTACAAGAAACATTTTGGAAAGGTAACCTGGATTTTGAAATGTAGGTACTTCTAAAATCCCTTTCTCCTTTAGATCCTCTATAATAGGTGTCATGTCTGGGGAAGTTCTTGTTGTGAACCTTCTTAATAAATTTTGCGTTAAATGCTGAAGTGGGGGTCTGACTTTGAAAGGTAACCGGCCTTTTGTAACTATATTCATAATTAACTGATTGGCACCCAGCTCCTTCCAAGCTGGGGCATGAAGTTTTAAACAACCACCCTGAAAGCTTTGGCGAGATATGAGGGGTAGAGCATAGTCATTTTTGTTTTGAATTTTGACTTGTACCCCCTTTTTTCTGATGCGTTCTACGAAAGTTATGACGCTTTGAGGGTGCATGAACATTATCTTGCACAGTCTTATTGTCAAATTTAGAATTCGGGTTGTTAGAATATTCCTGTACTCTTCTTTTAGGGCGAGAGCTAGAAGGTCGGGTCTCTTTTTTCTCTTTAATATAATCTGGTTTATTTAACCAAGAGTGGGCACCGCCTAGTGACTTAATAATAGGTTGCAAGGCCTCTCGGCTAAATAAATATTCAGAACTTGGTGGAATACCTCTGAGGGTAGCTTTTAAATTAGGATTATTTATCTCTTTAATGATTCGTTCTCTTCTTATTTCTATTGACTCTGCCCGCCTACCACAGATGATCTGCATAATCTTTTCCGAACACTTATGCAGTGGAGTACCAGGACCAAGGTATAAAGTAATTTTCTCAAATAAAGAATTTGAATTTAATTCGCTAGGGTTTTGAGCAGCCCAGTTTAATAAGGACTGCAGACCCTGTCTTAGCAAATCCTGTTGCTCCAATTCTGCATTTGTCAAACCTGCCAATACATTTTCGGCAGACGCTAAGAAATCTTTCGACTTATTTAAATGGCAAAACTCTTCATTAATTTTTAATGAAACAAAACCTGGGGTGGCAGAAAAGCTCTGCAAGGTGGATTTATATCTCATACCCTTCCACGCTTGTGTGTCAAAATGCTGCAGTTGAATAACCTTGTCAATCCTCTCTCTCTTCGCTGGCGGTATCACTTTTCTCTCGTCAAAGTCGGTATTCAATTCACCCAATATAAAACTATCCGAAGTACAGTTAGGATTGACAAGATACTGCGCCTGACACTCAACATTAGGCTCGGCGCCTTTACTTGGGCCCGGAAGATTTACGTTCTCAGTATTGTAATTAACGTGCGATAACTGCGACAAGTAACCGGAAATAAAACCTACTTGGTTTATTAAGTTATCAATACGCGGGTCAGAAATACCGTGTCTGTACTTACCTCGCTTGTTCGGCGGGGGTGAGGCGTAGCCCTCCTCGTCCTCCGAGGACGAGGAAGAGCTGCTCGAGGGTACTGGGCGCCGTCGAGAAGCCTGTTCTTCGTCCGAAGCAACAGTAACCGAATGATGGCTAATATCGTCCCTACCCTCACTATTTTTCTCGGAATTAAAACTCATAATTCACTTGATCAATTCCGCGTTTAAAATCACAATAAGTACGTTCTAATTTTAAAATGATAGATTTAAAGATTAGAAGTATATCCTTTTGAAACGAAAAATTTTGCGTGCGATCGCGGCAAAATTTATGAACGCTATGAGCAATGGCGGGTGCGCTTCAGAACACGGAACGCGCTCTGCCACGGGTGAAAGAGAAAGGTAGTAGAAGAATGAGAGGTAAGATACGGAAGTACGTATTAATTATACGGAAGTGCGTAATAAATGGCTTAATTTATTGAATGCTTCTTCAACAAATGCTGTGTGTTTTGGAAACACATATAATATAAATATTATGCTGTACCATTTATAAATGTAAGAGACAGAGGTGTTTTAAAAAACTACTTTATCGAGTCTTTCGCTAGGAAAATTTAACTAAAATCTACTTTTTTGGTAAGTAGACGACATAACAAGATTTTTTATGGTTTGGTTACATTTTATTTCTTCGTATCTTGAATAGACTATAGTAGAACAATTCATGGATAGATAGAATATTCAAAACTGGCTGTTAAAGATGACCTGGTACGTGATTACCTACTAGGGCACGTTACAGCTTATAAGTAGTCCCACAAACCTCTATCTTACATAAAAATCACATTAGATTCGACTCAGTCATTCCAGAGATCACCCCAGACAAACAGACAAAAATTAAGAAAAATTATATTTATGACTCAATATCATGTAATTAAAAAAAAACGAAATTTCTTTTTAAACATGTCGCACGTTACAAACATAAGGGTATTAAGTCTGAAAAAGTGTTTTTTTTTTATTTGCGTTTCGAAAACTAAATTTTTTTCTTCATTAACTGGTAAAACAATAATATTTAAATTCCAAATATTTTTTTAAATATAGCAACACATGTCTTTCTTGACTGTTCATGCGCTCCCTTTTCGAGACAGTCAAGACAGTCGCATATTAGTTAGTTCAGTTGGCGAATATCGCTCGTACCCGCCGCACGTGTCGTTGCGAGTTAAAACCAGTGCAGACGTCAATTTCGAGGCAAAATATAAAATTGTGAGTATTCTAAACAGTATTATCCTAAGTTAATACGTTTTTGCCCGTTTACATTAATACAAGTTCGAAGTTTTACTTAAAATAATACCCTGTTGCCTGGTCAATTTCATTAAATGTGTTATTTTCAACAAAATTATTTTAAAATGCTACTTTATAGCCCCCGATTTGCTTGAAATAATGCTATACTGCTTGACAGCTTTATTTTGTGATTGATAGTTTCAAGTTAGATACTACCTTTTAGACTGTCGCTTATTTCATTGTTTTATTATGTTTTAGTTAAACTCGAAACGTTTAGTTAAAGTAAGAGGGCTGAATTAATAATAAGAGCAATCTGCGATCGCGAAACTGCACCAGACAGCACTTCAAATGATGAAAATAGAGACCTGTTAGCTGACAGCGACAATAATAGCGATCCAACGTATATTCCCGAAAAGCCTACGCAGCACCCCCCTCAGTTGTGTGTGTCTGGTTCATCAGCCATCAAACGTGCGAGTATCTTTCTTGTTCCGAAGATGTTTTTAATAATAAAAAACCTTCCCTCGGCACCGAGACCGCAGCAATGATTACGGGACCAGTGCATCAGGAATGGAGAGTCTGGTTTCCCTGCAATATTGAGAAGGATGCTATTGGGGCTTCTAAGTATTCTGCTCATCAAAGACGCAGTCCTCTTGCGTATGATCGCTTCAAAGCTGTCTATGTTTGCCTCAGCAAACATGCTTGAAGCGCTACAAACCCACGGAACACCCAATAGTATCCGGAATGCGTTATTGTATTGCACGCGTAGAGCGTTGTAGGTTCTCTGCGTATATCTGAACCACAGGCTGCAGGTGTAAAAAGTCTAGCAGTATGACTTGAACACAGTAATTTTAACTTTGTTGTTGCGGCCTGCAGTAAGTGCAACAGTTTTCTATGTTGGGATCATTTCGATAATATTCAGACGTACAACGATTGTAAATTTCATAACAGCACTGTTCATAGCAATATTGTTGCCGATAATACGTTGATCGGAGAAACTAGTCAAAATTATTTGAATGTGACTCTCACAGAATCAAACAATGACGGTGCATTATTCGACGTGGCCAATCTCACTAATCAACAACACAGTGAGTATAAAAATTGTTATGCAGCCATTTCTACGACTTGCTTTCAATGTCAAGGATTTCTTAGCAACCTTCAGTTTGACAAATTTTGTTTAGACAATGACTGTACTTTACTCTTCTAAAGACGCCAAGATCTTTTTTAATTCTATGAAGAAAATAATCAAGAGAAAACGTTATTTGGCATTAGAGTATTTAAATTGGAAAAGAAAGAAAGTAAATTCACGAACACTTAAAGATCCTTGTGATGAAACTATGTGTAGATTGAAATGCACGACAAAAATAGATGAAGCAAAACGAAAGCAGATTTTTGATTACTGGTCATTGGGCGATACTAATGGAATAAGAAATTTTATAAAAATAGTATGCAAGAAATAAAACCAAAGCAGCGTTCTAATCGTTGCCAAAATTGAACGAATAAAAAACCTTTACGTGCTCTTAATAACGCATTTGACTTCACTATAGACTTCACAAAGAATTCGGATTTGTAAAAAGTTTTTCTAGACTACGTTAGACATCAATGATAAAGTAATATTAACGGTTAGACAAAAAATGAATCAAGATGGATTTGTTACTGAGGATTTAAGAGGAAAATATTCTAAACATGCTAAATTAACGGAAGAAACAGCTGAAGTTTGTAAGTTTTTTGACTCAATACCCTCACTATATCATAGCACAGAGCAGTCGTCAATACATAGAAAGAAGTAAGAGTTTAACGCTAATCTTTAAAGATTATAAAAAAGAATTTGAATCCATAACGAAAAGATTTGTAAAAGTCTACATTCTCTAACATCAACACATTTAACTTCTACATCGTAGCCTGTTATGATTATAGCCTCGATCTCAAGATTAAGATACTTACTTACCATTTTTGAAATATATATTTTTTATCCAATCAGTATTTTATTTATGATAATCCCTTACTAAGATAGGTTAAACTTAACCTTGTTCATCATAATATGGTATCAATATTAAATACTACTCGTTATTAACTTAAAATTGTAAATTTTGGTTAAGCTAAATAGTCGTAAGTTAAACATCTGAGCTATGTGAACTGCTTAAAGGGTATCATTTTTACCCAGTCCCATAAAAACTCCAATAAAACTAAAATTACTGTTGATACACCAACTAAACTTACTCAGCACAAAGAAGGATAATGTACATTTAAATCTAGGTATCATTTGAAACATTTGAATGAGTAGTTCCGGATCTGTGATTTTAACAAAATTGAAAACGCGATATCTCCAAACACTGTTTTCGAAGATAATACCCTTTTATTTGTGACGTGCGATGTGTCATTAACTATTGTCACGTTTCTTGATGGATGTGCCTGAAATATTTATTCACCGACACATCTAGAGGTTTCCAAAAACAGGAATCACAATCAATATTAATAGGAACTGTGACTATTACCTTCAGTAGCGTCGAACAACTTGATGCCAGGTATTTCTTTCTCTTTCTCTCCCTCGGCAGTCGCAGTTTTCTTGTACGTGCATGTCCTTGACAATAACGCCTTCCATCTCGCCACCTAGACTCAAAGAAAAGTAAATTGAGAGTAGCGGCGACTTTACTACAGGCTTACGACACCCACGGGAAGATAGGGGGTGGTGACACTTGTATTCTATGCCGTCAATAATCTTGAAAAAAATATTATTGTATACTACAATTCTCTAAATGCAACCGACGTTAGCAATTTAGATTAAGAACAGTTACTGGAATCTGATGCTACACCATCATGTTCAACACAGACAGATAAATGTTAACGTCAGATTTCAGTGACTAAGGCGATTCTCACACTGCACCGCATCACGCAGCGTGATGCGCGGCGACGAAGAAAACTACCGCGCGTGAATGCGTTTTCAGTGTGTTAAACTATGCGTTTTTTCTATACAAAGTGATGTACTTTCAAGCAACGTAACAAAACGCACTCCCGCACGACGCTGCGTGATGCGGTTCAGTGTGCGAATCGCCTTAAACATAGTGATTAAAGTTTTAGTAGCCGAGGTAATATTTGCGCTCAATCAGGATATAAGAAGAGCTGGTTGAAAGAGATCTCTTACTCAACTTAGTAATTTCAATAAAGGATATTTAATTTATAGTAATATGCTTAATATGTTTTGTATCCTGTAATTATGTGGAATAAAGTATAATTGTATTATGTTTTTTAATTAACAGCCACTGCCTACCATTCTTCTTAAACTCAACATACTCATAAACTAATGGGGATCTTAAAATTAACTTCAAGTAAATACACATTAATAATTATGTAATCCCGGAGACCAGTTCTTTTTAAAATAAAAACCACACGTTAAAGACGTCGTTTCGTCACCATGTTACAGAGTAGTTTAACATTCCCGAATTTTCTGGAATCCCGGGATTTATATTTAAAAAAATATGTTTTAAGAAGCCGCTTCAATAATATCCTAGCCAAAAATGAACTTTAGGTAAATATGCATCCGATTATCCGATCACTGCTGATAAAGTTACTATTTTTGCTGTTCAATATTTTGTGTTGTGGGTGTGCTGTTTGATGATTTCATAAGGGCCACTTTGATGACCCACCATTTTTAGGGTGCCGTACCTTACAAGGTAAAAAAAAGGAACCCTTATAAGATCACTTTCTTGTCCGTCTGTCTGTCTGTCCGTGTGTCACCACTGATTTTCTCAGGAACGGGTGGCTCTAGCAAATTGAATTTATACCAGATACTGAGGTCTATGGTTCCTATTAGGTATATAAAAATCAGGGTTCTGGGTCAACCCGATAAAAAGATATGGTCAAAATTAGATTTTTGCGAAAACTTGTAAGTACCAAAATTAACCTTAATTTTCAACATTTTTAAATTTTTGGATTTTTTCCTTTACTTGTGCTGTAAGACCTTGATTTTAACCAAAATTGACAATTCTAGGTCAACCGTAATTACCCTATAGGTTTTGGGTCGAAAACCCAAATTACAGCTTACAGCACAAATAAAGGGAAAATTACAGAAAATTAAAAAAAAAAAATTTAAGGGTGTCCCCATACATACATAGTAGACTCCATTTAAGATAGTCCTCTAAGTTGTATGTCTGTCGCTCATACAGATTTACAGGACTAACGTAATTAGCACCAACCTCAAATAAGCTAAAATGCGTACGGAACCCTCGGTGCGCGTGTCAGACTCGCACTTGCCCGAATTTTTTTTCTTTGATATTGTAGATAATAGAAGCAAATCTACTAATTGGAGCTTCGGATTCAAAGATTGTTTGTCTTTCCATAAAGCTGTATTGATCTGTATAGATAACATTACCGTGGTCGTCTGTAATATAATAAGTACGTACCTGTGTGAGTTCTTCGAAGCGCTCGATGGCGTGCGGGTGCCAGCGGTCAGGCTTAGTGTCGGCGCGCGGGGCCGGCCGCACGCCCGCCAGGAAACACTCCATTGCCTGACAATAACATCGTGAAAATCATAAAAATTGATCAACAGCTAAATTAATTTCCCAATTACACAGGCCCGATAAACCTACAATTTTAATTTTTTAGAGCATGATGAAAGGTCTCATAGTTTCCTTCGCCACTCCGGTTCGGGTGTGTCTTTTGTGGAGGGCTCATGGAGAAGCATAAATGTCCAGCACTGGATTACGACAAGTTAATGTTAATGATAGTATAGTAGTAGCATTATAGTTAGGAGAACCGATATCCGAAGCGGCAAAATTAATTATAGAAAAGATTATTTTTAACCAATGATTCTCTAATCTTTTGAGTATAACTTAGTAGATAAATTATATTTTACTGTGTAGTTTATGTCATGATTAGGAAACGCTGGGGCTCGCGTATCCTTAAACGAGCATATTCCAATAAATAAATAAAGAATGAAAAAATAAAGGAAATTGCGATTTATAAGTTCGCAGGTTGAAAAGTGACTAACTAGACTAGTGAAGGCTTTATATCACGACAACAGACTGCCGCGGGCCAAGTCTCGTAGAAAAGAAAACGCGAGGGTTATCAGGGTGAAATTTTTTTTATAAGTTCTTTATAAAACCCCACCTGGAATCGAAGCCGCAGCAGGTCAGCGCGCAACTCACACAGCTCGTGCGTCGCTACGTACTCACTGTCGCCGTAATCTAAGAAGAACACGTCCGCCACCTGTAACGTGCAAATTAAACCATATAATAAATACATTCAGGCCAGCGATAGCTTAGTAGACACATTATTAGACACCTCAGATATATCTATATCGTATTTTTTTTTATAGACTCACGCCTATATCCCCGAAGGGGTAGGCAGAGGTGTTATATTACACCCACATTTCGCCTGGAATTTTTAGGCCCCACGTAATAGGGAGCGAGCCTATTGCCGTACCGGGCACATTACCAGACTCCGTGCTGCTACTGAGAATTTCCTAACGGAAAAACCCAATAACACTGCCCGACTCGGGAATCGAACCCGAGACCTCCCGATCCCACGCGCACATTTATGCCGCGAGACCAACGAGGCAGTTATGTCTATCTGAGGAAGATAATTCGTTATTGTACACCATATACACAGTCATATTACAGGGACAAAAGAGAAATAGAATGCACAATAGGCGGCCTCATCGCTAAAACTAATATCAGGCAACCTTTGGATGGAGAAATAGATTATAGAAATAAATTATAAAAGAAAAGACATCTAACAGCAAAATTACTTCTTTTAACTGTTATCATCATGAGACGTTCACTGCTGGACATAGGCGTCCCACAAGGTCCTACACATTTACCCATCTACTGAGTGTGAAAACTACTTTCTCGTACAAATTTATGATTGCGGTATAGTGCGTAGGGGCCCTTACTGTTATATTTTCACTAATTTTATCGCCATCTTTTTAATTGTGCTTGAACGGAAGACTGATTTTAGATTCTGATTGTAAATGTAAATGTAAAATTATTTAGCTAGATTACTTAGCTAAGATTCAATATGCTCTGCTATTTTGTAGACCAACTAGATTTACAATTTAATTCTGCGGTGAAGACATTATCTTCTGCGTACCTGTTGCGAGGAATCAAACTCATTGGGTCTGATGTCATGGATCCTGGCGCGGTACCACTTGCCGTCGTGACGGAACACCGCTGCCACTACCTGCCCCACTGATACGTGAGATAACTGGAACATAAATACGTCATAAATTACTTGAAGGACAATCTTACTGAATATCAACTTAGCTCTCGTCATCGATCAATCATGCAAACAAGCAATCAGTCAATCTATCTATTCACATCTCTATTGATCAAGAAATCAAACAGCATTTTAAGGAATTAATCCATGAATCAATCAGTTAATCAACATATCAAATACCACTCAACCAGATAAACTATAAATCAATTAACTTAGTAATCATTATTAATTTTTATTTACATAACAATCAATCAATAATCTGTCAATCAATCAACTTACCAATCACTTAGTCAATAAATTTTTGATGGGTTGATTATTCGTTTACCAATCAATCAATTAACTCATTCACCAATCATTAAACTTCTCATCAACTAACTACGAATCAATCAATCGAACCAATCAAACAACAACTAATCTATCAACGAAACAATTAGCCAATAATCTAAGCAATACCAATCAATCACTCTACGAATGAATCAATCACCCTACTAATGAATCAATCACTCTGCCAATCAACCACCTCATCAATCAATCTGTACTCACCGCGTGGGCCTCCCTATTGTCCTTGTTGCCGTAGTAATCAGTCATGTGTTCGTTGAGTTCGTCCAGTTGAGCGACTTGTGGTCCAACGAACTGCACCCAGAACCGGCTCGGTGATGACACCGCTGATACGTACACCTCGATGGGAGCCGCAGCTTCTGTGTAATAGTATGAAGATATAGCTCAAGTTACACTGGCTGGGGACTATATTTACAGGGTGGGGAACGTGTGGATTTATTTATGCCGTGAGATACCTAGTTATAATAATATTTATGTAATAAAATAAAATTATTTAGAAAATAAAGATTTTATTTTGGGAGACCTTTTTGCCCAACGACATTTCAGCATAACATTTGCACCAGCCGTGGTCGCGGAATTAAAAATACTACTTCCCATGTATGCATGTACGGTCGGGGTCGCTTGCAGTACTGTAGGGTTGCTTGTAACAACGTATACAAAGGAAAGTTTATACGATTAATAAATCCACACATTTCCACGCTACCTTAGATTAGTAACTATACAACTATGTTATGCCTCCCACACACTAAACGGTGATCGTGAAATCAAATTCAACATATGCGCGTTATATGAATATGCCACTACCAACGTGTAGTTTATGAAAGGCGTTTAATGTGCGTCATAAATCTATTCCCAATAGATGCTTTCCAAAACAAATAAATATAAATTTTGTGACCTTTCAACCCAAAATTTCAACAGACAGGACTTTGTAAAACAAACTACCATTTAATCCCAATTCATTATTAAAATAATCGTCCAAAGACAAACCCAAAAACATGTATAAATCTAACACCAAACTTCACTTCCTCTTCAAAAACAACCTTATTATTATTCACTTGAAAACCCGACATACACAAAACTCCACTCAAAACGACACAAACAAACATAAACATAAATAACTAAATTATATACTTATTAGGTTCCACACTAGTGCATGTTACATAATAATAAATTATATGCATGTGTGTTAAGGTATGGCAATACTATTCAGCAAATAGCAATACCTTGGGAGTTCAGGAATATGAATATTATAATGGACACAAAAAACACAAAAATATATGTGTTGCTAGTTTGAGGTCAATAAATTGTTCTTACCAGCTTAAATATTAGGTTCTGAAGTTGTATAATTGTTACTGACATTTGTATATTTATTTTCAAATCCCTTGACTTGCAAAAATATAGCCACTAAGGTAATAAAATTTCGTCTCTTGTATAGCAGATTGAACTATAGGAAACATTTCATTATTCGTGTAGTCGTTTAACATGTAAGTGATTAAAATGTTGGTTATACACTTCATTGGTTTTAAATGAAAATTATGTATTTTGTGTCAAATCGACCTCAACATAAGTAATTAAGTTGCGTCCTAATAATGCTTAAAACTTGTTCACAATAATGCGTCTCAAACGCAGATCAATCAATTTATCGAACGTTTTTCAACTAATGTAACGGAGCTCTTAGCATTAAGCAAACTGCAAAAGGATGTACTACGGAATGTAACTATATAATTTTTTGATAAGTACTGCGAGAATTGACAAATTATATGACCATTTGTTGTATTGCCGAATTTTTGGCCGTTATAAAAAACACAGTAGCTATTTGTATTAAAGATCAATCTAGAGCCGAAGTCTGGTGTTCTAATCTCACTAGCTGTCGTAAACTTTTTCATTACCACGAGCATTTATTTAGATTATATTTAAATACACTATGTTCAAACATACATCGCAAATCTTGGTTAAAATTCATAATGAAAAAATATTCAGATAAAAGTAAAAGTAATTTTGTACACTTTAGTACTATGACATATATAAACCTGTTGTATGAGTTGCATTGAAATACTAACAGAATTATGTATTTATACTTCACACGCAAGAAAATAATTTGTTTAGATAACATTGCATTGAATGTATTTTTATTTGTTATAAAAAATGTGTATTCAGTTTTGTGCTGGCGTGTTGTATTTAATTAGGTGATAAATAGTATCATAGTCATAAATTTTGATTTAATATTTTCTTTCGGTGATTTTGTCGTCAGTAAATCTAAAACATGTTTGACTTCTCAGTCAATACAAAATAATAGTCTTATTTAATTAAAAAATGTTTCATGTAATATCATGTAAACTGTTGAACTTACACATGGGTGGGCCAAGCCTGCCTGACTCAAGTTTCGAGGCTAATTTTCTACATTAAGGGGTCTTCGACGAATCCACCCGGACAGGTTAGAACGATTTTATCTAAACATCACGTTTTATTTCGGTTCGATCGTCAGTACACTGGTAGTAGGTGGAGTTTGAAAATGATATATCTTTGAAGTGAATTAGCTCGCCGCCCGAATCTAGAGCCATTTATTATATTACAACGTTAACTGTCTAACGTATACGTCTGGTAGCTAAAGTCGTACTAGAACCCTGCATTTAGAGGCGACACTATTTAACAATAAGAAAGTTAACAACCTAATGGAAGAAAAATAGTCGGCGCATACAGCGGAATACTGCAAGTCAGGTATTTTCCTGGAACCCATACCATTCCTATATCCCTTATCCTTCTAGAGGAGTTCGGTATTGTCAACCTTTTTCTATTGCAATAGTTGGGGTGGTCAATCCGAGGGTGCGTGGTGCCACCACGCACCCTCGGATTGAGACAGAGGCGGCCTTACCCATTGCGAGGCTCCGGGCGGCAGGTCTTTGCGAGGCCCTTTGTCCTTCGTGAAAAGTATGTGATGCGAAAGTAGGTCTGGTTGTTTGGTTTAAGTATTTTTCATGTTTTAGGAGAAATGCTAAAATTATACAAATACATCAAATATGAGTTTTAAAATATTTTACATTGAAAGATTTACAAAATTAATTACAGAGATGATAAATTTTAAAACTGATGTTTGTGCCTTTTCTTGAGACTAAAATCTTTAATTAAAGTACAATAATCTAACGAATAAGCTACGTCATTTTCGATTGAAAGAATAGCAAGGGCTAAAAGCCGATCTTGTGTCATCGAATTCCTCAAGTAAAAACTCCTTTCAGCCGACGCAACTGTAACAGGTGTGGTAGCAATAATGCTCAGAACTATTTCGATAGTGGGGGTAAACTTCAGTTATTTCTTTTCTATTATGTATTTTAGCACCGACATAATGTCATCGTTTCCTTCATACACACGGATGAACATATTCAGTTCTTCGTAAAATTCATGTCCATCAATATCACATGATTCTCCTACTGTCATATATATTTGCAAGTCGCTGTATAGCTTTAGAAGTTCCCTATCATTAATTTCCTTTCTTTTTTTATATTATACATGAAACCAAATATGCTATCATGTTGTTTAAGAGCCTCAAACCTAGGATAACAGCTTGCGCGCACATTGTCGACAGTGACATAAAAATAGTTAATTTTGAAAATGTCTTCCGAATTCCGCTTTCAATTCATGAGCTTCATCTTCCCCTCCATAATCAAAATGCGTTTTTTTACGTCGTCTTCTAAATTCTTTGAACTGTCGGTCAATATCATTTTATTATCAAGTAGGTACCTACTGCACTAAGAGATTTTTATTCGATAACCGCAAGCACAAAACGTGACAAGTATGGGGTTATGATAAGTAAAACTGTACTAAGATTAAGAAAAATATAGCCAATCTCAAAAATATAGCCAGCTCATACCCAAAACCTTTGACTTTGACAAAAAATACCGCATACAACTGCAAGAAGAGCACAAGGATAGCTCTGGTATACACGAGGTTAGAGTATACACAGACGGCTCAGAAACGAAATATGGGACGGGTGCTGGAGTATTCTCCTATGACTTGAACATCAATCTCTCAACATCACTTGGTAAACTCAACACCATCTTCCAAGCTGAAAGCGTTGGGATTATAAGGGCGGCGACGGCGGCGATCGTGGCAAGAAATGTGAGTAACCTGTCAATATGCTTCGTCACAGTCAGTGCCTCAGTACTACAAGCTCTCGGCGGCAACTGCTTTAACAGCAGCCTTATTATGGAGTGCCACCAATAGCTGCAGAAAATTCCAGCGAGGAACCGGGGTCACGCTTCAGTGGATACAAGGACATAGCGTCTCCACGGTAATGACGCAGCAGACCAACTGGCAAGGAAAGGATCGGACACAACAACTCTGAGACCCAAACCAATTGTTCCGATACCGTTCAGCCAACCAAAAATGTGGTTACGCGAGAGAAGCCTACAACAACATGAAAAAGAGTGGGCAGAACTGAAAGAGTGTAGGCAATCCAAAGATGCCATCCCCCAACTGAACAAACGACTCTCGCAAAAACTGCTGCACTTCAGTAGGAAAACACTCAAGCACCTGATTGGCATAATAACCGGCCACTGTCCACCAAATAAGCACTTCTACAATATTAGCGTCACGGACAGCCCACTATGCAGGGGCTGCATGGAGACCGAAGAAACACCCGCTCATGTGATTCTAAGTTGCACCAGCGTGAGTGACCAACGGATGAGGTTCCTGAACAATCCCAGAACCATAAGCGAAGCCATACGTAACATTGGTCAACTCATGGCATTCTGGAAGGAGCTCTCATGGTATGAGTAGTAGGCGACAGCCGTGTCGCTGCTCACGCACAATGGTCCAATTTAGTGGCTAAGTGCGGCAAACACCTGTCCAACTAACTAACTAACAAACCCAAAGTTGACTTCTGTTTACACACATTTGTACTTATAAACTTCGAATCGCGGACTTGTCATTTTTTGTACTTACGGTTATCGAAAAAAATCTCTGTGGGCATAATGAATTTATCAATTATGTTTTGAATGAATGAATTAGTTAACGAACATAATTTTAATTTAGCGTTATGTTATATCCTTAAGTAATTAAGGACCAAAATCAAAAGTTTTAAATAAAAAATAATAGATAAAAAGAATTAAGTATATTTTTTAAAATTTGCTTGGGTTGTTGCGCGAGGCCCCTGTAAGAGCGAGGCCCTGGGCGATTGCCCTGTTCGCCACCCCCTAAGGCCGCCACTGCGTGGTGGGTTCCTCTTTCCTTCCATTAGGTTACAATGGAGTTCCGCCAAGTAACGCCTGATTCAATCAAACAAAGTCAACAACATAAAACGCTACCTACAACAGGAACGGAGGTAAGTTTGTATACAGTATAATAATAAAAAAAGCAGGCCAAATTATCTTGTAATAAAACCTCGTTTCGCTTGGCTTTGTTTCGCTTGGCTCCACTCCGTTCCCACTCCAGCCCTGTGTAAGTTCAACAACTTACACGTCTGTGTTTATCTAGTGTACGCTAGTATGAAAACATGCGGTTAGCTTACCAGGCCTCTTATATTTGACATGCCTGTTGTGCGTATCACCTTGCTCCTCGGAATGTTCGCTGGTGTTGTTCGAAGGAGTTGGTGAAGGAGACTGTTCCGATGTTGCCGTGTGGCGGGGGCTTCGTTTGGATTGTTCGATCTCGCGTCGGCATTTCTCTTGGGCGACCTTTAATTATATGATAAAGTATTAAAAAAATTGGTAAATTTTGGCAAGAGCTCGTTGAATAGCTGACTTGGTTTCCACTCAGTGGACCCTGCTAAAAGGCAATTTTGGATCGTAAAAGTGACCTTTGGGAATATTCGTAGTAAAAGGCAATTATGGGTAATAAAATGCAATTTTGAACGGTAAAAACGCTTAATTGTAAAAAGGCTGCTTATTGATAAAAAGGCAATTTTGAAGAGGCGCTATTTCGGATAAAACTGCACAGAAATCTTTCGAGCTGAAACCATATTACCGGTTGTCTATTTCGCCACAGTGTTTGGTCTATGTCAGTATTTGGCCGAAAAATATGTACTTAGCCCATACATCATGGATTGAGTACATACACATACATACATAAGCTTTCTTTAGCATTTATTTCATAAAATATAATAAAAAATGTAACTTTGAAATACAGCATTATCGTCATAATCAACATTTCACTGGATCATCAACAGTACACTTTACGCATCGTCCAGCTATAAATACGCTACGTACGCTATTTTCGATGAGTGCCTTAGCGGTTTCGATCTGCTCCTTGGTGCCTCTGATGGATATGTTCCTCGTGGTGCCGGCGTCTGTCTGCCGACCCTCGATCTTGATGCGGGCGCCGCTGCGGTGCCCTATGGCGCTGATGTTGTCACCGCCGTGACCTGGAAGCATGGGTATATCTAGGGTTATTTTTCAGGGTGGTGCTGGGTCTTCATAAAACATGGTGTAAGGTTTCTTAGATTTCCAACCTAGAATTTCGTATCCGCAACCAAAATTCTGGGAATGGGCAAAAGACCATATGGGGATGGGCACACCCGCCCAAAAATTATCCTATAAGGTCGTAGCACACATATCAACTCGGAAAGGGATCGGCACCGTATCGCCTTTCGCCTTGTCGTCAAACAGGCGTCAACCTGACGTAACCACGTAACGTAAACGGATCGGAAGCTCCGGCACGTCGACTCGGCTACGGATAGGCGACGCCTTGCTTACGGCTCGCCGATCGCTGGTTGACGTCTAGGCGCCACTACTTCAATCATTTTGAATTCAATCATCCGAACGCAGACCGCGGGAGGGGCGTGGACGAAGAGGCGTAACCTAGGCTACGGAGATCTGTAAGCTAGCGTACGGAGAGCCGTAAGCTAGCGTACGGAGAACCGTAAGCGCGGGAACTGCAAGTCGACCACGCACTGCACCGCGTTCGTGAGCTTGTCCCGAGGCGAGGCGATTATGTTACGTTTCCGATTAGTGTGCGTTGCAGTAGGGAGTGTCATACAAAGAATACTGAACGGCTCCAGTTGATACGGTGCCGATCCCTTTCCGAGTTGATACGTGTGCTACGACCCTAAGTCTGCATGTTAAATAATAAATAGTGTAGAAGTTTCTGGACTATACAACCAATCCGGATCAAGTATTGAAGATCGGGTGCCTAAATAGCTTTCGTGGGCTGCTGCTTTTTGAAGACCAAAAAGAACTATAAAAGCTCAACACACGATACAACAATGCTCTGAATGTGAGACAGCAGTGAAGGTTTCTTCTTAGAGAACGATAGACAGGTTTTATGCGAACCGAGTATAAGGGGCGGAACATACCTGACCGAAGATGCGTCGAACGTATCTTCGGTCGCGTCTATTCCGTCAAATGAATCGGTACACATCTGACGGAAAATGCGTCGAGCGTATCTGCACACATTCGCTGAAAGCGTGGCTATTATGCACACATATAAGTTTGTTCGTGCAGGGCCGTACTCAGGGCAGCTCAATATTTTACTGTCATATTATTTTACCTAATCATTTTTCGTGTTCCCTGATGTTATGTAGTCACTGAAGTCCAGTAGTTATTTATATTGCAATTCGAGTTTGACTATTAAAAATATGTCGGACTTTGAAGATTTTTTATAGTAGCCAACAAGCGTTATTTAAATATATATCCTATTTAGGTATGGAGGTTCAAAAATAAAAGACGATAATACGATTTGGTTACGGTTTTTCACAAAACTGAAACAAATGATATAGAAGGGGTTACAGACTACAGTTGCAGAGCAAGACACAAAATGTTTTCTATATAGGTATGTATGGAAATTGTTCCCGTGGACCTTTAGCACCTCATACCCAAAAATTGGCCCTCGATCCAAGCTAGCAAATATGCGTACACTCATAGCACATACTAACACTACATTATTCTACACATTTTGTTTCTGATAAAATAAGTAAGGTCTGGCGGCCCTGGAATCTTACGATCTTAAAATCACCGATCTGGGAATGATATGGATATGGTATGTCCAATACCTATGAATTTAGCGTGCACACCTAAGAAATTAGCGTGCACACCTACGAAACGTTGGACAAATAAAATGGCTGCCATTTGGGTTGATCTCCAGAATGTAATCGATAACGATATGGAGCCGGTTAGAGAGGAATAATACATTTTTGTAGTAAGTTACCTTTGTTAGTTTAAATCTTTTGCCAGATTAGTTTATTCCATAATGCAAATGTGGGCGCAATGTAATTGAGGAAAGTGTGAGCGATGTATGGTCGGTATTTAAAAGCAACGTAGTAAGATGTGCTGAAGACGTATGCGGAGTGAGTAAAAGAAGAAGTAAGAAAAGTGAAAAAGCTGACTGGTGGGATGGTGAAATTCGAAGTATGGTTGAGGAAAAGAAAAAAGCATGGCTGGATATCCTAGCAATAGAGGCAACGAATAGAGCTAGTGGTGGTATGAAAGAAGATCGTGTTAAAGAAATGAAGGACAAGTATAGGTGTGTGAAAGCTAAAGTTAAAGAATGTATAGAGAGGAAGAAGAATGAGAAAAAGGAGAAATATGAGAAGCAATTCGGCGCAAGTTTCCAAGACAATATAAAACTGTTTTGGAAACTCGTCAAAGAAGCGCGAGGGAAGAATATGAATACATTAATGAAAGTGATTAGGAATGAAAAAGGTGAGGTCATGAATGAAGAAATGATACTGGATTGCTGGAAAAAATATTTTGAGAGTTTATTTGAGAAAGACATGAGTGAAACAGAGCGAGAAGAGATAATAGAAGATGCGTGTGTGGGCCCGGATGACGAAATTAGAAAGGATGAAATTATGAAAGCTCTAAAAAGTATGAGGTCAGGAAAGTCTGCTGGGTTCGATAGAGTGACGTCTGAAATGTTGAAGGCTGGCGAGGGACTTACAGTAAACCTGCTGCATCGCCTTTTTAATCTGTCCTTGAAACAGGGCCAAGTTCCAGATGACTGGACCAAGGCAGTGCTTGTTCCAATTTATAAAGGCAAAGGCTCGCAGCAGGAATGTCAAAATTATCGCGGGATCAGCCTTCTCAGTGTTGTTGGAAAAATGTATGCCAGAATATTGATTGATAGAGTAGTAAACGTGACTTATGACAAGATATGGGATGTGCAAGCAGGGTTTCGGAAGGGAATGGGATGTACGGATCAAGTCTTTTCCTTGCGCTGCGTTACCGAAAAATGTCTGGCAAAAAACCAGAAGGTATATTGCGCGTTCATAGACTTGGAAAAGGCTTATGATAGGGTAAATAGAAAGGAACTATGGAAGGTGCTATCTATGTATGGGGTGGACAACTTTATAATAAGGGCTCTAAAATCTCTTTATAGGGATTCGAGGGCCTGTGTCCGAATTAATGGTGCCTATACGGACTGGTTTGACATCTCTAAAGGTGTCAGACAGGGGTGTCCAGCTTCACCCTGGTTGTTCAACTTATTCATGGATAGCTGCATGAAAGATTTGAGGGAAACTGATTGCGGGATTGATATGGTAGGATTGCGTGTTAAGTGCCTCTTATACGCCGATGATCAAGTAATTCTTGCATCATCGGCGAATGAGTTGCAACAAATGATGGACTGCATGAACGAGAGTTTTAAAGCAAAAGGTATGAAAGTTAATGCAAGAAAGACGAAAGTCATGGTGTTTGAGAAGGATGAAAGTTTGACTGAGTGTAATATTACGATTGAAGATGAAAATGTGGGACAAGTTGAAAGATTTGTATATTTGGGAAGCATGTTTACAAGAGATGGAAGATGTGAAGGTGATATTGAAAGGAGAGTGATAGCGGGGAACAGTGTGAATGGAGCGCTGCATGCCTTTATGAACGGCCAAACCGTGCCTAAAAAGGCGCGACTGGCGGTTCATAATGGAGTGCTGGTGCCCACCTTGATGTATGGAAGTGAGTGTTGGGTATGGCAGAAAAAGCATGCAAGCAGAATTAACGCAGTTGAGATGCGATCACTGCGTAGTATGTGTGGGGTGAGACTGATTGATAGAATTCCGAATGCAGTAATACGAGAGCGATGTGGCCTGAAAGAAGATGTCGTGACAAGGATTGAGAAAGGAATGCTGAAATGGTTTGGACACGTGGAGAGAATGAGTGAAGAAAGATTGACGAATCAAATATATATGGCAGAGGTGTATGGACAAGCCGGTTGCGGCAGACCTCGTAAGACGTTCGTGGACCAAATTGGGGACGTCTTGAAAAACGGAAAAGTCCGAAGCACCCGCAACCGGCGAGCATGTATGAAAAGAATAATGAATGTAGAGGAAGCACGTGAGGTTTGCAAGGATAGAAGCAAGTGGCGATCTGTTGTCTCTGCCTACCCCGACGGGAAAAAGGCGTGAGCAAATGTGGGCGAACATGGCAAAGCGAATGACGACCCTTGTATGAAACATGTAACAAACTATTCTCTGAGAGCCAATATCGGTTTTTTAGACATATTTATGCTCAAAAACAAAATTATTATGTTCGATAGACAACGATTTCACAGCAGATGTACCACAAACCTTGGCGAAAAATATGGCGATAGTGGCACGAATGACATTTCTAATAAAATATCGTCATGATTAATTTATTCAGTAAATATGGCTATCTCATTTTTCTAACAGAGATATCCCTAAGACAAAACGAGACAACACTATGTTTCGTGGCTTAATGTCGATTTCGTATATATATGTATTAAAAAAATCATGGCAAAATGTGAGTGTAATATTACACCTCTGCCTACCCCTCCGGGGATACAGCCGTGAGTCTATAAAATATAAAATACAATAATATATGTGAATAATGTAATTTTTCTATATGTACCTACTATTTGCCCTCTCCATTTATATTCCTTACTCAAAGGTCAAAATTCACGTGGTGCGTGGTGCACGCGACGTCGACGGATAATCCGTTAGTCCGCTCGACGTACTAACGGATTATCGGTCAGGTGTGAATGGTTGAACGTTTTTCTATACATTTGAATGTATTGGCGTTACGCGACCGATAAAACGCGACGGATCTTCCGTCAGATATGTTCCGGCCCTTAGAAATAATAATTGAGGGAGTATGCAGGGAAAGGCAAAACTGGACTGGCCTTCATTCATGCAGCAATCTGCTTCTCATGAAGAACTAAAAGCTGTACTTACCAATGATCTTTCCGCAGGCCCAGTTGGGCACTGTGATGATCTCTTCAATGATCGTGGGCTGCTACTTAATGAACTCGTGTACGAGTGTTTCCGCGAGCTGGGTGGCGTCCGTCCGTCCGTCCTCTGATGATGCAGACATCGTAATCTTTGTCGTTGAACTCCTTGGAAAAAAACCAAAGAAGCTGCTCCTAACATGCAAAGTTCTGCTACTCGTCGAGACCTAAAAGCTGTACTTACCAATGATCTTTCCGCAGGCCCAGTTGGGCACTGTGATGATCTCTTCAATGATCGTGGGCTGCTGTTTAATGAACTCGTGTACGAGTGTCTCCGCGAGCTGCGTGGCGTCCGTTCGTCCTCTGATGATGCATACATCGTAATCTTTGTCGCTGAACTTCTTAAAGTTTATATTAGCGCCTGTTTTCTTCTCGATCTCTTTAATATTTGAACCGCTGCGACCTGGGGACGAAGAAATTAATTGGTTAATAACCATGTAGCCTTAATCGATCCAGATGTCATCATACGATGACTGGTATACATCAGAATCATTATCAATATCGTGGACTTGCAACTTTGCGACGGGAGCTTAGCTTGCCAGAATACAAGATTCGAAAAATCACATGTGAATAGTAAATGTAGAATAACTACAATTAGTAAGCAATTAATCTGCAAAATTGACGCTCATAAACATCACATTTGTCTTTGACTTTATCATTAGTAGCAAGCACAATATTCAGCATCACAAACATGATGTTTAATAGAGATTCCTTTCAAATAAGAAGATAAATATGTCGTCATAAATTAATATTATCTCCGACATTACCGTTCAATTCATATTAGTTTACTAGGTACTTATTCAAAATGAACGCACAATAAAACATGTTTGTAATCCTAGACTTATCAAAGGCCTTGGCTAATAAATCCGATTACAGTAACGAAATGCATGACCAAATTAATTTCTCGAGATACCAGTCGTGTTCAATACATCGCGGCATCGATACAATCATATTAGACGATTAAGTTACCCTATGATAGCTTCTTGTGACACTTTGAAAGTTGATATTCGGGGTAATTTTATTATTTTGTTATCTATGAGTATAAAATATCATCGGTTGTCCAATGATCAGACAAGAATTGTAAGCAAGAGTTGTCGTTTTCGCTCCCACTCATATTATTTAGTGCACTACTGACGTACGCTTGTTTTTAATACAGGTGAATATTACGATAACACTTGTTAGTTTTGCATAGTTTCATAATCATCCTAGCTGTATCTGCGTTGCAGTCAAGCCTTTCGCCTTGGAACGGGCGGCGGCGATTCATATTCTAACCAGGCTTGACAAAATATTTCCTTTTTACAAAAAAACTGCCGTCTTGCTGCCGCAGCTGATTAGGCATATTCTGTTGGTTTGGATTAAATATTATTGGATAGATAGGTGAATGATAGAATATTTAGACCCGAAGGAAACGGCGTGTGCTATGGCATGAGTGACATATTTGAGGGTAGTGGGTACGGACTGGACAGATTAACATTCTTACACTTTAACATTTACTAGGAACCGCCATAAATTGCACAATGTACAGTCGAACAACTTCCCGGTCGATCACCTTAAGGACGAGAATCGGTCAGCAAGAAATCGTCGCTTCCAGTACTACTTTACACGCACATTGACACTCGTATACAAACGAGTTTCTAGTGTGCCTCGACTCTATGAGCGATCCAAGGGAATATTTTTCAAACTGTACCAGCGCCGACTTGTTTGATTGTACCTACATGCATGTATATGCGTTTCTGACATAAAAACGCGTAAGTACTCCAGTGTCACAATCAGGTAAGATCTTGAACTTCATATAAACTGTATCATTCGCTTATTCGTGCTACAGTTAGGCTACATAAAATTAAAACACGATATCGATCCTACACGTTCGTGCCTACCTTTTTATTAGGTACTTAGGGCTTCTATTTCTATTGAATTAGGTCAAGGCAAAAGCTATGAGTCAGTTTTTTAAATAATATAAGTAGTTTAGTAGTAGATTACCGAATAATAAATGTGCCTACACGTCAGTGAGTTTGGCGTGATGGTACAAGGCAAGGACACATATCATTGGCAAGGGACATGCTACGAGGCACGAAACGGGTCAGAGCCCATTCGTCCCCTAAAATTCGTCCCCCAGCATAAAAGTTGTGGATTCGGCCCCTATATAGGTGCCCATTGGTCTCCTGGTAGGGGACCAATTAATATTTTAATAAAAAATATTATTTTTAAGGTGCCCATTCGTCCCCTCTAATATATATACAATATAAGTTAAAGATTCGGCACCTCTTCAGGTGCCTATTGGTCCCCTGAGATAAAATTAGCTATATTTTACATAAGAAACGGTTAACATTGTACACTTGTGAACAGTTTATTAACGGAATTGATTTAATAAATCATAACAGATCATTGAAAAAAAAAGCTATGATGAATGATAATCCGTCATGATAATAATATAACCTGTCGATAGGCTTACGATGTAATATTGTCTCTATACGAATGACTTGTTAAAAAAACGGGTTACAAAATAGATAAGGTGTTTTGTTTGTATGTTATGGCTGGCTCGGTGACATATTGGTTCTTGAAAGTGACTGCGAATACGAGACTGTTCAATGTGTCTTTGGTCTTTTATTAAATGAAGTTCGCCTAACGAAATAAACAATACTGTTAATATTATAATAATAATATTTTAAACATAATTGAATCGAATTATCTCATTTTAATCCTGGAATATGATTAGTATTATTATTGATGGTAATTCACTTTTTGGTGGAATACTACAGTCATAATTTGACTAAAAAGTCAAAACTAAATTATTTACTCCTAAATATGTATAGCAATTTTTTATCCGCAATTATAATTTTATCATATTAGTGGATGTTATTATGTTCTTGTATTCTAAGTGTTTCGTTTTAGCTCAATGTGGAGTAAGTACTTCTAGTTATAATTTATTAGATTTAAGTTATTACGATTTTGCATGTAGTTGGTTAATATACAAAAAAAAATATGTTGATTTATCTAGTCTTCAATAATTACTGTGATTTTAGTATTTTTTTTGTATTGTTATATTTTTTTAGATTTAAGTTATTATGAGTTTGCATGTATGTAGTTCGTAAATATACAAAAAAATAAGAAGTGATTATTTACTGTTCATATGTGTTCTATTTTTTTGCATATTTTATATTTAATGTTGATTTATATGATTTTTTTTATGTAATAATAGGCGGCAAACGAGCAGATGGATCGCCTAATGGTAAGCAATTACCGCCGCCGATGGACACCCGCAACACCACAGGAGTCACAATTGCGTTGCCGCCCCTTGGGGTAGGGAAAAGGGATAGGATAAGGAGTGGGATGAGGGAGAAGGAATAAGGGATAGGGCCTCCGGCACTCTCACTCACCGAACGAAACGCAACAGTTTAGGTACTGTTACTTTACGTCGATTTTCAGTGAGAGGGTAGTACTTCTCCGGTCGAACCGGCCCATTCATGCTGAAATCAGCAAGGCTCTACTACCCCGAATATGATGGTCAATCAAGGCTGATTTTTGTAAAAGAGTTATATTTTGTTAGTTTCTAGGACATTGTGATTTTGCATGTGTATTTGCAGTTAGTAAAAATGTTGGTTTTACATAGTTGATAAAGACTGATTTTACTTTTTATATTTCTTTTATACAAAGTTATTGTGATATTGCATTATTTTGTAGATCTCTTTGACTGTACAAGTACTAACAATTAATTGTTATTTTTGTTATATTGGTATTGATATTTGGTTATTTGTTTTTACACTGGATGTAAATTAATCTAAAATTTAGTTATTACTGGGATGTAATTTAAATAGCTACACAGTTTTATTTTACTGCATAAAGATATTATAATAATCATATATTTTGCTAAATATTTACAAATGTACAAGAAACCAAAAGTTGAATAATTATTTTGAAGACTGACTTAATGCCTAGACATGCCTTCGTAAGAACTATCTATTCTGTGGCCTAGAGCCTAGAGGTATTTTAATAAACTTAATCTTATTTGGGATTAGGGTGCATAGGGTTCCACCAAGAACTTAGGGTCCCAAGCCAACCTCACCTGCAAGTGGTGCACCTGCCGATCAACGGACGAGGCTCTGGCAAACAAAATGTCCCGATAAGCGGCAACAGGCTCGCCACCTATTACGTGGGATCAAAACATTGGCGAAAAGTGGGCGTTTAATATGCCTCTGCCTACCCCTTCAGGGAAACAGGCGTGAGTCTATGTATGTATGTATGTAATCTTATTTGAAATAAACATGATATCTACCGAATTACAATATTTTTTATTTTACCCTTTTCTGCGCGACTGTACCAGGACTACCAAGCTGCAGTATACACATATACATGTACTTATATTAGAACAATAAATAAAAATAAATATTCTTCAGGGGACGAATGGGCCCCTCAAAAGTTCCAGGGGACGAATGGGCACAGGGTGCGAATCTTAGGGGACGAATGGGCTCTGACCCCACGAAACTTGTATGACGTGAATATCTAAATGCCTAATACTTTATTTTCAATTTGTAGAACAGATAGTATAGCCTATGAGACTATACTAAAATTATATTCTTATTTTCTTTTTGTGTGAGCGTGTGGCCAATTATGATGTCGGAGTTTGTAGACCACCCGAAGGCACTCGTAGATGGCCTAACGATTCATGTCCTGGAACAAGAACCGGGACTGACGGCTTTAAGTGTCTGCCGAACTCCGAAGTAATGCCTCCTCTACACTACTCGCGAAGTTCCTCGGCGAAGTACTCTAGAAACTTTGGCTAAAGTCCGAAGTCACTACACACTCGTTCAACTTCGCGAGGAGCTCATTCTCTCTGTGGTGCCAATAGCCCGCGCACGCTTCTAAAGGACGCTCAATTTTTTTCTTATCTATAGAACATTCGTCATTGGGGTCCCAAATAACTGTCTCTGTTTACAGAGTTTCCAGAAACAACATAATTTACTCCTGTGACCACTGTATGTTGCTCTTAATCGTGTTACGGGCACTATTCTAACCTACATCGATGATAAGCACTAAAGTCGGCCGAGTAGTGTATAGGGGTACTTCGTGAACGCACTTCGTGCAACTTCGGTCCCTTTGACTCGGGCGCAAAAACCGACAACAAATGGAAGTCGCCCGAGGCGAGGTAAAGTTTGACGAGGTAAGCCGAAGTGCCTCTCTACACTACCTTATTCATCTATCATCGTTCAACTTCGCAAGTAGTGTAGAGGTGCGCTAAATGCCACAAATTCAAATTCAAAATGTTGCTTAACTTTGCCAATCTATTACAGTCCGTAAGTCGAGACATAAACATACCGTGTCACAGAACTTATCTATTTCATAAGCGGCTTACTCAAGGGCACATCCATGTAGGAATAAGGTCTACGACATTCAGGTCCCGAAAAAGCAGAAAAATTACTTTTTGTTTCCCCTGATAAAACCTTCCTTCACTAGGTACAAGTCTCAAACCAAAATCCTGGATGCGCCACCAGGTTTGAGTCAGAAGTTTTTTCTTTGTAAGTAATTGCGAAAGACAGAGTGGCCCGGAGTTAGCTGCAAACTTCGAATTATCCAACTAATTGGAGATATAAGATGAAGCTCCAATAAATTAATTAATTAGAGCTTAGCAGCCGTAAAAGACACGCTATCACGGCACACTGGCAATGCCTAATTAGATCTTTGCACTCACTAATGTGTTAACTAAATAACATTTTAAGGTTGGAAGTGCCTAGTCGTAAGCCTGTAAATCTACCGCGTACGTAGGCGGGTAGACCGTAAATATACCTGCAATGTGTTAAATAAGAATACCACTCCCTGAGTGTGAAACAATTTTCAGAATCAGAGAGGCTAAATATGAGTCTGCAGTTAAAAGGCAAGATCCAAGCTTCATTGCACAAAAATCATATTAAAACTTAAGCCATACGAAGACGCGAGCCTCATTCGCGAATTAGAAGAGCATTTTTTGCGTAGACGAGTGCACATGACTGTAGATATAAAGACATGACCGTTCTGTAGAATGGTAATGGGTAATTCAGCCCATGTACCTATAGTTCAGGCTGGCAGATATCTGCTGTCTGCAGAATTATAGAAAGGGTAAACAACACAGGCATGACCATAGACCGTCAGGTAGATGAGATTTTGGTCATAATTCAACCTGCATGTCTAGTATCTATCTACTTTTAAACTACCACGATTTGTACACATACTAAAGATTATGTTACGGGTCTTAATCGTCGTGTTTACTGGACGAAGAGAAAGATGAAATACCTTTCTGTTTGCCGCGACGTTTCGGCATGGGTTAGTCATCCAGTGACCACGGCTGGTGTAACCCATGCCGAAACGTCGGGGCAAATAGAAAGTTATTTCATCTTTATTTTCGTTCAGTAAACACCATTAAGACCCGTAACATAATCTTTAGTAATAGTACCTATCTATCTATCATCTAGTCTCGCAGAATGTTTATTTAGCCTCTCATCGATGAAGGTGTGTATTTATATTTCTAGACAAGGTAGAGATTGGCGCTTGACAAAAAATGCACGGCAGCCTATGAGTAACATCCAAAGCCTGACGTCATTCACACATACGTTGAATAACGTGTAAAAATAGAAGACAATATTAGATAATAATATGTTCACACAGTCATGTACCTACATCATGTGGTGTTTATTTTTATTGTCACATAGGTGAATATTATTTCCTCTTTAACTGTAGTACCTATATTTTTATTTATACCTATATTTCATATTTGTGCCGATCAGCTATCTGAGGCCCAATTCTCCTAAATAAATTTGTTCAAAATGCAGTTTCGATCTACTGTCAGTGCCATACTTATGTCGCAAATGGTATTCTCCTAAATTAACTGTTATTTAAATGATATCGCGACTAGATCGTAAATTGAAAAATGTGTCAAAATATGTGTCAACCACGAACTATTTAAGTCAAATTAGACAATAATGTCATTATGTTAGCAGAATACCAATTGTGAGTAAATTCAAAATATAGTTTCGATGTCTGATAAAATACGAGAATTGGAAAACTGATTGAAAAATACATCATCATCTTAACAAGCATTATTTCCAGTTCACTGCTGGACATAGAGCTCTCCTAAAAATGCGTAGCTTGTGAGCCAATAGGAGGATTTTGCCTCCTATGCCACGCTGGCCAGACCGATTTATGTGGGGTTTGCTATCGACTTTTTAGTCATTTAGCAAAGATACTGTTTGGTTTGTATACTTTTCGTTATTCTATTTAATCCGATACTAGCGAATGATGACAATAGCATTACTGCAAAATAATTATGAAGTAACGAGTTGCGGAGCCAACATTTCCATAAATACCTAGAACTATTACAATGCAAAATGTCAGTTGACAAGTTAAATTGCAACCAGTTCAACTTCATTAAGCCGTCATCATTTGTAACGCACACCTACTGATTAAAGTATCACGATTCCAATTTTAAATAATAATATAACAAATAACTATGTTTACTCAACTTCAACGCTTGTGGTCGGTCGCGCTAGCATTATCAGTTATCACAGTTGCATCCACTACTAACGCCTTGCAGCCCAGAGTCCGCTTATTAGTTTAACCAGATATCGACTGAATATCAGCTTTTCTACAGAACGACTGCCGTCTGACCCCCGCAACCCAAACGTATAGCGACATTCCATGATACCAGTACTGATAATACATGATACGACTGGTAAGAGAGAGAACCTCCTCTTTTTTAATTCGCTTAAAATGCCGAAGATTTTTCTATCGCCAACGTGATAAACTGAAAGGCATCGGTTGATGATATGCATAACACACTATAACGCATTGGGAAAATATTTTTCGACTCTCAGACCAAATCAAGTGTCCATCGGAATTTTCGGTAACTCGAAACTATAAACCCTACCTAATGTTTTATCAATAAGCTTATCTTACATTGATTTTTCTTCTTCATTCAAGACCGCTATCTGAGTATTTCCTTGAGGTCAGTCATTGCCGAGGAATCCTTACAACATAATAACGTTTTACAAACGTAAAACAGCTGCTAGAAGGTTATAATACCACTTATAACAATATAGCTTAATATAGCTTCGCACGCAAATATTTTCGAATTTCTCGTTTTGCCTGATCCCGTGGGAATTTCGGGAAATCCCGCCTTAGTGCACCCCTACGGTCCCTAAGGAACATACATGCTAAATTTCAGCTTCTTGCGCGCAGTAGTTTCGGCTGTAGCTTGACTGTCAGTCAGTCAGTAACGCAAGGATTTTATATATACAGATTAGCGTAAGTTATTTATGATTGGTGATATGAAAATCCTGCGCCTCGAAAGAAATTCAGCGATAAATTTAAAACCGTGCAACCGTCAACTACCGCATGTTTACTCGTATCATCGAATGACCAAGTTAGTAATTAAATGCCACCGTCTATAATTGGTTCGAAGACTGTTTTAAAATAGTCACAGGTGGAAAATGACAGCGGATTAACGCGGTGCTTAACGCGCGTAAATCGTAATACGTTCGACCTTCGATCAAATATTTGATCTAAGCGTACGACTAAAAGTCGCCATAGACATCACACTTATCAAGGTCGTACCCGCATGAACGAACCGTTTCCCGTCAAGGGCTCAAAAAATAACGGTGTGTATATGTTTTATGAACTCGCTTCCACATGTCCATGAAGAACGGACGTCAGGTCACGGATAAGTTCGGGCAAGCCACTGCCCGTTTCGATGATGTAGGAATAGATTTTACCCGTATAATCGTATAGCAAACGTGAGGATTAGAAGAGTACTTGTAAGATTGGGATCTTTGCCATGTCTCCAAACGATCTATTGGGAAAAAGACATCAAACCAACCTACTCTGACGCTTAAACAACAATCACCACAGCGGAATTAAAAAGCAATCAAATCTGAATGGCATCCAATTTTCCAAAAATTGTTTGAAAGTTATGACAACGGACCTTGGCCCGATCTATCCCTTTCCCTAGGGCTAACTTATCAGCCGCTCCATGCGCCAAGGGTCAAGACTGTCAAGAGCGCTGAAAACCACCCAGCGTGCAGCGCAATAATTACGCTTTTTTTAGGATGCAAGGGGCGCAGAAAAATGATCTCGCTTCCACCTAGAACTGGTCTTGGATGGGACTGGTGGTATTTTCCATGTCCGTATCAAGACCACTCTTTTCACTGACAGAAATCATGCATGTTGCCGCAGTTGGAGTAAGACAAATAGGGTATTTGGTGACATACAATCGCAACTCATACATAAATTCAAATCTATTCGAACCTATGAAGAGGAAAACGAAACGTCACGTGAGCCATACGACGATGGAAGCGCTGATGATGTCATTAACATGTGAAATGTATCACTCTAGCCTCGCCGGCAGTAAACTTGGCCCGTTCACATGGTTTTTATTTACATAACACCGGTGACCTAATTCTGACACAATGATCCAATAAAAGAGTATGTTTTTGTACTAACCAGATGCGAAAAACCGACTACTGAGTCTTGACTCTAATAAGTGCAAGAGTGAGTCGAGTCTTAGTCAGAATAACATCTTCAGCCAAGTCTGGTAAGCCTAGGCACACAGCCGTACCCGGACTCTCAACGTGAAAGTCATGGCTGCAACCTGGATAACGCGAGGACGATGACCAATAACATCCAAAATCTACTTACGAGTATATAATTATTTTTTAACACGTAGATTATGTTTTGGGCAGGGGCTCAAGTTTTAATTATTATTCTGTTTGGTTTTGATATTCAAACTACATACCTAATATGTATATTAAATTCATTCCACATTTCAATTCCATAAAAAGGATTCTGATATTTGGACACTTGCAAACGCCATAATCACGCATGCACTGTTATATATCAGCATAGCAGAGCTTTCTATTTTACATATATTTTCACCGCATCATACATAATCCATTTTGCTATCACATAATATTGCGAATATGTGGGTGATGCGGTTTCCGATTAAATTAAATACATCAACATACGCTCTGATTTACCTGCACTATTTTTAAATTGGCAAAACTATGACGTACTGCCGTCCTATTTGTAGTATAATATGAGTTATTGTTACTTTTTATTAGATTATACGAGAAACTGAAAAAGCTATCGCAAAATATGTGCGAAATGTAATAAAAACTATCGTAAAATAAATAAACGTCGACCCTAAATAACTATTACATACAATAAGTAGCATAATCTTCTAGGCACTCGGACCAGTGCCTCACAAGAGCAAAAGTAAAAATTTTTAGTTATTCATCGTCTAGCTTGATATTACTATCGACAGCGTCTTTGTGAAATTGTCTACTAATGTCGACTACCACACAATAGATCTTCATGGAACTTACACAGTGGTTGTAAGTTCCGTACCGAAAAATGACGAGATATACATTCAGAACTACGCAACGCGAGTAAACGCACGGGCAAAACTCTTTCAATATAATGAGGTAAAGAAATAGTCATTTCTGTATGTCCCCGAAGATCTGGCCAGAAGTTTCATAGCAGCATACATTTTACCAAAACACGTTCAAAGAGGCAAGCTTCTAGCAGACGTCAATACAAATTTAGTGCGGTTTTCGTGGCCTGAATCTGATCTGCCGTAAACATAAGCCAAAGATACAGTATCGGAATCATCAGTAATAATAATTTTCGATTACGTTATCTCATCACATCAGTATGACATCACGGAGGCCGGCTAAGTGGATCGGCAAGCATTGGCTTCAGTGATACGAGTTAGGCCGCGCTCCCACTATCAATATAACAGATTATCATCGTTGTAGCGGTCATAGCATTCCTTGCTTAGGTTACCATTTGGGTGGGGACCGCGTGTGGCATTTACATCAGAGCGCTTACGTTTCAATGCTTCTAAAGGCCGCCTGTCTAAGGTTCTTATCTCAGGACAAGAGTCGTTAGGCCATGTAAGACTCCTTCGGGCGGTCTGAAAACTCCGACACTAGAGGTGGCCACGAACTCACAAAAGAAAAAAAGGTGTCGTTTAAGATGATGATGACATATGGGAACAGCTAAGACTGAATCGTCCAATAATGAATTAGTCGTTACTACATAGTGGGAACGCACACTTACGTATATGACGATATTTTTAGCGCCAGGATGCACGCGTCAATGACGCTCGCAAAATAGACTGTGATATATTATATATAGGGATGTTATAATTAGTAGAAATACAGATACAGAACTAGATTGATTCATTGCTTTAGATTTCGAGTAGTTTCTGGATGTAGGTCAAGCGTATTTACATACGTGTGTTTGTGTATGTAGCATACGAATTACATATTCTTATAGCGTAGTGTATGTCCGTGCGGTAGTAGCTAAGCCCAGGGCTTAAAATCTGCAAGATGAATTTAGATTAGACATGTAGCCTGTATTCTAGACACAGACTGAGCATCTCTAGCATTAATTCGATAAAATATTACTAATAATATGTCTTATTGGCATTTACATGAGTGGATTCTTTATACAACAAAGTTTTAGTTCCTCTCAAAATCTAGGCGTTTTGAACGTCTAAGTAATGTATGTAATGTCGTAGGGTATTTGGCTCCTTTAAACTTTTCATTTATACGTAAAGTGGCGGACACAAGATTAAGTTTTCTGTTAAAAAAACATACTCTCTAGTACAAAGTGTCCAAAGTGAACGCCCGGTGTTCACTTTGGACACTTTGTGCTAGACGAGCGTATAGGAACGCGCATGTCCAATGATGTGAAGTCGTGCTAAACCTTAGTATTTGTGTGGTGTACCACAGGTGTGAGTGTATAATTACTAGTAAAACAAATACATCATTATGTACACATATAAACTTTGGCAGATACTACAGATTGCAGGGTGTCACGACTGACAAGTCTATTTAGTTTCATACTCATCCTATCCTTCATGCATGTCCGTCATTTTATGTCTGTGCAGACGACTGAGTAAACAATGTTCTATCCGAAACAGTGGTTACGACAATTAGTTAGAGTACATTTGCTAATGTTTCGGTATGTTATTATACCGTTATCTCTTCGTAACAAAGTATACACGCTTGTATTATAATCTATACGATTCTCACGTTAGCAGTCCTTCAGGTTTCAAAATTGACTTTTAATTTACCGAGGAACTTGTGCCTGCCTATTGCACTATGATCAGATCATCTATCCCAAGGAGAAAACTGGTCTTTCGTCTTTGATTGAAGAACTAAAGTTATCATTATACATAAGTCAGATTCGACCTCAAATTATTTGTAGTATAGTGACAATTTCCTATATACATTACATACATATGTACATTATTGTATACATTCGTTATTGAATAAAGACTGTATCAGCAGACTTCTTGCGTTTCACTTGTATCCCTATCGTCCACTTCTACATAATTATGTTTAGACGAATTTCCTCGAAATGTTCCTAGGAATTTGATGTATTGTTATTGTGGGTAAGTATGTACATACTTACCCACAATAATTTTACACACTATTTGATGTGGAATCCAATTTCGTACCACTAATACTGAAATTGTACTATTACAAGATTAGTAACAGAGGCAGTAATTGGATTAATTACCGTTTACGAAACATGTGCGAATTTACTGTGGTATTTACTTTGTACCACATTGCCCGGCGATACTGACTTAATGATTACGCAAAAATACAGCACACTGCGATTGTAAAATGAAAATAAACTGCTGCTGGCTGTTACAAAATGGTTTGATATCAGTGGGGAGAGGCATTTTAATTCAGCCAAGATAAATTAATTGCTAGATATCTTCCAGTCATATGATTTAAAATTTTGTTGGTAAACATGTACGAATTGAACCCGGAGCTTCGAAGATTTTCGTCCGTTCCGTTAAAAATCCGGTGAAAGATACCGTGGTGGAATACAACAGCATCCACTATTAAACGGTTGCATGTAGCAATGGGAAAATACAATTACCCAATTTTCTTTGACCACTAGGATAGAGCCGCCTCTGACAACGACCGAGTAGGTACAGTCGAACTACTTCCCGCTAGACCACCATAAGGGCGGGATCGCTCAGCAAGACGTAGTCGCTTCCAGTGCTACTTTACACGCTCATTGACACTCGTATACAAAACCAGTTTCTAGTGTGCCTCGAGTGTATGAGCGAGCCAAGAGATTATTTTTCAGACTGGTCCAGCGCCAACTTGTTTGATTGTACCTATCACATTTTTTTATGGAATTGGAAGGAAAAAGTGCGCATCTGGTGCGCATGCACCAGATTTTACATCACGTCTTATTTGCACATTATTTACGCGTGCGCTTTTCCGAGCGATAAGATCTGTTTAAAGATTTATCGAATGCAGGCGACAGAGCATTGCCTTTAGAAATAAAATAGTACATAATACTTTTGTAACTATGGCACAGATTTTAACATTGCAAGCGAATATGCATTACAAGCACCAGCGTCGATTGGCAGTTTTCTCTTATACTCAAACTGGTTTTCTAAACCTACATTATACCTTTCTACTTTAGTTATTAGTGCATCCAAACAGAAAGTACCGTTTTACTTTTCATGTTTGCCTATTTAATGATGTTAAAAACATTTCAAAAACAGCATGAATATGTTTAGCACAGTGACACTTTAAGAAGATACGTGATAGGACATTGCCAGAATCAGTAAAAAAAGCCAACTTACTTTATTTTTTGGAACTAACGAGGCAGCATTTTATGACTCGAATTACGATCCGCCTACGCATTATAAAAGTTTATAATGCATGATAATTTAAAGCATCATAAATTAGTTTAAAATGCTAACTAAAACTGTATGACTGGATAAGATGACCTTACGCATTAAAATAGTATATGACACAGTCGTCTTTTAGATAAAATCTGGCTTAGTTTGAGTCATTGTTGTACTTTACCTAACTTTGAATATACTTAAACAGACTCGATATGCATATAGTGCGAAAATGACTTCAAATAATCAAATTCGGGTCAAGACTTCGTTATTTTTTATTTTAAATAAAAAATAACGAAGTCTCGACCCGAATGTGTACAAAAATCATGAACTGACTGGATATCATTATTAATATTATTATGTATCAGTCAGTTAGAATTAAACTCTCAGTAAATTGAGAGTCTGAAGAGGCATATCGAATATTGGTAATGCAGATTCTGAATTTGTAACTGTCGCAAATATAACCGGAAGCGAACCTTGTATTACGGATCTAAGAAAGTTGTTACAAGTATGGAATTACTAGATTGTTGTCAGCTTGAGATTTTGATATACTGAGCCAGAGTTGTGTTTTTAAAACAAGCATCGGGCTAACGAATATTTAAGATCACACATTTTATTTATAGTCTAGTTGTGGCTGAATGTTGAATCGAAATCTAGGTGTAGAAAATTACTAATGTACTAAGTAGATTTCAGCGGATTTGGGTACAATTTGTGTCCCCTGACAAATCGATGCATATATTCGAAGCTATAGGCGTAATATTTTTCTATTGCTTTGTAATCAGTTAATAACAAGTTACACGAACACACAGTCATGCATGAATTGGGTCGTACTTATCGCGTGCTGTAAGGATTCTGAACTTGCATCATTTATTAACGGAATGCACCCGGTATGAAACGATTCGAAATAATTTAATTAAAACCTTAAATTTAAACAGGACTGATATAGGTACCTATATTTCACAAAATTTTGTCTCAACCAAATGGTGCCGAAGCTGAAGCCCTGTTCAGATTTATGGCCGATATCTAATAGACATATTATAAGTTTAATATAATTTAGATTAGGGTACGATGGGACTGACATACGCTATGCGTTACAGAAGTCCCAAAAAAAAGAATTAAAAAAAAGGATTCTGAACTATTAGCCAGCAAACATGTTCGGTCTATTTTGAACCTACTTTCAATGTTGCACCATTTCAGAACATTCAATTGATGTTTTATACCTCTCAGTCTCTCACAATACGAACAATGGAGGTTCACCCTTATCGAATTAGCACTTCGACTAACTTAGATTTCTGGCTAATGGGAGATTTAAATAAACTTGGATTTCTAGACAGAAGTGTCTATTGAGATTCCTATCTCGAGGGAATAAAAAAAAATGTTTGGACCAGCTGATTTAGCTACACTACACCAGTCATTTTCTGATGCGAGTAACTTTACATAACAACATCTGTTTCAGTTTTTTTAACAATGACAACACGGGCGCTTGCAATATTTCTGTTACATTTTGTGTGAAAAAATAAATGAAACATAAAACAGACAGCATGTAAACAAACAATGTTGCCAAACTTTTTATATTATTTTTCTGTTTCGTTCAGTGATGTAATAGACTCGTAAGCTGTCAGCTGAGGGTCAGACACTTTAAATATACTAATACGTAATCCAGGGCGACCACCCAGGGTATACATACACCCATATACACAAGATAAATGGCAATAGGTAAGCAGTCTTAGGCTGTCTGCACTGGAGTAGAGAAAAATGCGTCAAAAAATCCTCCGCTGCAGGATTTTTATCCTCCCAGCTCCACTCCTGTCTGCTCCAGTGGACAGTCATTTTAAGCTAGCGCCATGTATCGCAGGCGTTAGCTTCACATAAAGCTCACCTATGCACTGACTGCGCTTAAACCGGTCAGAAGGCCAGGGACCTAACTGAAAGCTTCAGAATAAGGCAGATAATCCCGCTATGAGCTAACCAAAGCTACATAAAAAACATTCGCTAGATTAAATATATTGAAGTGCAGTATATTTTTGATCAAGCAATTTAGGACAGAAGATCAGGTTTTCAGCCACATAATTATGTCAGATCAAACGCGTCACTTGATATTCTCATGATATGAATTCAGAAGCCTATCGCGAGAATTCGTTCTCTGAGTAGATCCTTATAAGAAACTAGAGGACGCCAGCAGCTACGCCTGCATTTTTTTTTAATTTACCCGTTTTGGCCGATCCCGTGGGACTTTCGGGAAATCCCTTCTTAGTGCACCCCTACGATCCCCAAGGAACATACATGCCAAATTTCAGCTTCCTGCGCCCAATAGTTTCGGCTGGAGCGTGTCTGTTAGTCAGTCAGTAACGCAAGGATTTTATATATTAAGATTTGCCAATGTCTGATAAGGTTCTTTTGTTGAGACTAAGTAGTTCCCAGTAGGAATCTGCAGAGTCAGGTTTTGCAACAGTGTAAGGCTACGACCTTGGGCGTAACATTGCTCTATATTACGTGAGAGCTAAAAATAGATGGCGAAAGTAAGCAGTATAGCGCTGTCTGGCAATTCGGGCATGTGTGGTCTTGAGCTGTACCATTTGTAATGCATTAGGCCGACATCTGAGATCTCAATGTCTCGAAATATTGGCACTACAACATCATAGCAGCCTTTAGACAACCTTTGCTGGACATAGCCTTCCCCCAATGCTCTCTACACAAACCAATTATAAGCCAACCATGCATGCAAATCCTTGTCATGATCCTAAAAAGGCAGTGGCGTAGGAAGAGGGGGAGGCGGCGGCGGTCCGCCCCGGGTGCCACAATTTTTGGGGTGCCACCCTTTTTGGGGTGCCACCCATCCAAAAAAGGGGTGACACCCAAAACTCAAGTTTAAGAACAATGTGCAAAAATATAAAACAACATAGGCACTAGCTTAGCACTACGAGAGTTAGCCCGGAATTGTTAGGCAGCGAATAAAAAAAAAAAAAAGAAAAAAAAGGTCATCCGCCAACTTCCGCCCCGGGTGCCACCCAAGCTAGCTACGACACTGTAAAAAGGTCCTCATGCTATATCATTTCAACAAAAAAATTATTGCCTTATTGGTATCAAGCTTGTACCGAATTATTGATGGCTGGATTACCAAGAATATAGTGTAGATATCCCCATTCTTTAAGAAAGGACTTTTATAAGACAAAATGAGGCTTAAAGTAAAAATACTGCACATCATCATCTCAATAGGAACCCAATCTTATAGGTACTAATATATAAAGCTGAAGCTTTGCTTGGTTGAATGCGCTAATCTCAGGAACTACTGGTCCGATTTGAAAAATTATTTCAGTGTTAGATAGCCCATTTATCGAGGAAGGCTATAGGCTATATAACATCACGCTACGAGCGACGGGAGCGGAGCAGTAGCTTAAAATAACGCGGGCGTAACCGCGGGCATCATCTAGTCAGATACAATGAGGTTTTTGGTGGAAATAAGTATCCTTTCACAGATGTAATGGCTGAGCTTCATGGCTTCAGATTCATGATGATGTAAGTTATTGTTGTTCACAACTTTATTAGGACTATTTGTGCCACATTCTCTATACTAAAACAAGGAATTAATGGAGTTTTACTAATTTGAATGTGTTGTTTGCTTTAGGTGTCACATCCAACACAGTTGACCTCTTATCAATAAATAATTCAGAGATTTACAATCAGCTTGTAAAAATATTTTGGCAGTTCTAAAACATCATGTGCCTTTTAATACAATGCATTTGCAAACAGCAGTAAGAGCTTTATATTAGTACTAGAGGACGCCAGCAGCTATCCCGCGGGAATTTCGGGATATATCCCTTCTTAGTGCACCCCTACGGTCCCCAGGGAACATACATGCCAAATTTCAGCTTCCTGTGCCCAATAGTTTCGGCTGTAGCATGTCTTTCAGTCAGTTAGTAACGCAAGGATTTTATATATTAAGAAGATAGAGACAAACATAGAATCACCAGTTATATCTAGTTAGTAGTTCTATAAAGTGTAGTTTTATAGATATTTAATTTCCTGTGTGATTAAATTACTCATGAAAACATGCTCTATAGAAGAGATACACAATGTAAATATAGTTGATCAATATAAACATACAGGTCTAATACCTATTGTAACAATGCTATATAATTTAATATACTTTGCTATTAAATTGAGCAACACTGAATATAATAGACTAAAATCTATAAATAATTAATATAATAGGTGGTGATAACACTGTTTCGTTGGTCTCGCGGCATAAATGTGCGCATGGGATTGGGAGGTCTCGGGTTTGATTCCCAGGTCGGACAAAGTGTTATTGGGTGTTTCCGTTAGAAAATTCACAGTAACAGCACAGAGTCTGATAATGTGCCCAGTACGGCATTAGGCTCGCCCCCTATTACGTGGAACCTAAAAATTCATGGCGAAATGTGGGTGTAATATTACACCATTGCCTACCCCTTCAGGGATACTGGCGTGAGTGTATAAAAAAAATATGATAACACCATTTCTTTTCCAGTTTTTCATTACTTTACCATGTAGCCTTGATTAGCAGTAGTTACAATAAAATTGAAGCAAAAAAAGTAGAAATTACTTACCAATCAAAGCAGGAACAATACTCTTTGGCACAGCCACTTCAATCACGTTCACTCTAGATGTTTTGATTGTCTTTACAGCAGGTTCATCATCTTCATCCTTTTTAAATATGTAGTATACTACAAAGGCTGTGGCGGTCACTATTGAGAGGCCCAAGGCCACGGGCAAGGCCAACTTTGAATTGAAAGACATTTTCCTGAAACAAAATTGTAAACAGTGTTATTACTAAGACGGAAATATGGATAAGCTAGTAATATTATTAAATAGAGAGATTATGCAATAGCATTATCAAGTATTTTGTACGAAATTATGTCTGGATGCATGGAATAGCATATTACAGACAAGTGCATATGTGGTACATGTACTGCAGATAAGTGTAGATGTTGTGTCTCATTGATGAATTGTTAATAAAAGCATTCCGAGTTCCTAAACAGTTACAAGAGGCATCCATATCTTCTTGAAACTGTTTGCGAACTCGGAGTGTTGCCATTTGTCCATATTGTCACAACATTACTATACTATGTGAAGTAGACATTTGTTATGTAGATGAATAGCCCAATCACACAGGCCGGATGTGTTTTCTTGATACCCACATAAAAACTCAAATAGGTAAAGACCTCTTTGTAAGTATAATAATATTATTGTGGCATATAAACATGGCAAATAGTTTATGAGGTTTAGGTTCTGATACTCAGCTCCATTCTTTTAGATACAAAATGTGTTCTCATTATATGTTTTTCCAGAAGATCAGACCCTTGCAGCGCAATACAGCATTGTTATAAATGAGACAAAGCTTAAATTATTATTGTTGCACATGTAATAATATCAATGATCGTTTATAAGTTTTCGATTCTAATTGAAATCTTGTTAGTTTACCAAAGAAAGATAAAATGTAAATAGTGACAATATTATTTTTATTGCCGAATATTTTGCTGCGGTACTGTTATTGGTGCTTATATAAATAATGTAGGTATCTAAATTATTTTGTGTTCTTTACGTAACGGAGATGATTTTCATAAAGCAAATCTATTAGCAGCTATGATATAATATTGAGAGTAAAAATTACTCCACAAGTAACTTGATACTTTGTCAAACAAATCTTAGAAATAATACCTATAAAATTTACCTTCAATTTTCAATATCTCCAACCAAAAATAAAATGCACAAACATCAGATAACACTGCCACTAACTTATTTTTGTTATTTTCACGTGTATACCCTCTCAACAAACAATCCCAGGCATAGACTAATATATTATACCTATCCCAGGCACTCAGGAAAATGTCTTTTTTTTACTCTGTGAAAAAGAAAGAATGGAATGTACATAGGGCACAGTTCAAACTTCAAGTGAAGTTAGTGTGGTTCAGTATTTTTAATAATTGGTATTCGATACTCTTTACTCGGTTTAGAAAGGTACAGGTACCATACCATAACAATACTGATGAGATACCTACATAGCGTTTCAAGTGATTTATTTAAATATATTTTAACCGACTTCATTTAGGATTCTGGGTTAATTCAGTTTATATACATATATTCAACACATGCCTTGTTGGTCCCGCGGCACAAATGTGCGCGTGGGATTGGGAGGTCTCGGGTTCGATCCCCGGGTCGGGCAAAGTGTTATTGGGTTTTTCCGTTAGGAAATTCTCAGTAGCAGCTCGGAGTCTGGTAATCTGCCCGGTACGGCAATAGGCTCGCCCCCTATTACGTGGTACTTAAATAAATCTGGCGAAAAGTTGGTGTAGCAATAATATAATTCTGCCTACCTCTTCGGGGATATAGGTATATGTATGTATGTATTCTACACATATGATATATATTTTTTATTGAAACTGTGATCTAAAGAAGGAATCTCGCATTCGGCTGTTATAATTACATAATTAATTAATAATTTTGATGGATTATCAGTAATGTCCAAGGACAAATGTTATTCATAATAACAAGTGCAGTCACTCCCAAGACTTTTTTGGTATCAGTGGCAAACTACCTTGAAATTATGTTCTCTTGTTTATTTCCCTTAGCACTTTGTGTTTAGTCAAATCATAATGCTCTGCTGAATCTTACTAGAAATATTGTACTGCATTTTTTATTTTGATACCCGCTTGCTTGCCCCGCGCCGCAACCCACACCGGCCCCTCTGCCCGGCCACTTGAAAGCGATAACGATCAAATGCCCGCGCATTTTTATCGCCTCGGCGCGCGGGTCGGGTTCCACACAATCGGTTCGTGTGACTCAATTTGTTTTGAAAGGTTGTCAAGTGTTATATTATTTATGTTTGTTATGAAACTAACTATACAATGTTATCTTTGTTTATTTAGATTACGACTCTGGTGTCGAGTGATGCTCGTTTGAAATTGAGATAGCGCGTTTTAGAGCTCGCTTTGTATTTATAAGTTCATACCTCAAAACTTAAAGCGGTGACATATCGTTTTTAATATTTAATTACGTTACTTATATATAAGATAATAAGATAAAAATAAAAAAGTACACTTGTCTATACATATTTATGAATTAGAGGCCTCTGATTCCAAACCATTACCTGGCGCCGCGCGGCGTAATTTATGTTAAATTTGATAAGGCCATATAATGCACAAATAACAGTTTTAAACATACAAATAAATAAACACTAAATAAGTAGTCTCATATTCTTTTAAAACAAAAAAAATTATATGGATAGCATTGACCACTTCTGAGTAATATGAACATTTCTGAAACAGTTCCCATCTTCTCAGTAAAATCACTGTTGCGCGCCAAAATCTACTTAAGGTCTCGAAAAAAGTCAAATCTTATATTTCATGCTGGAATTATTATATATACGTCTTAGTTATTTACATACCTTGATAAACACAATAGATCTTAAAGAATAAAACTAAATTTAACAGAAAAAACAGCACAAATACACTCACACATTCCGCACATTCCGCACCGACTCAACACTCAATGACAACATTGACAACGAACGTTTTTTTTTTAAATTTCTCTATGGAGTCGAAACTCGACTGGGATTAGTATGACGGGAAATTTAACGTAGAAACGAGATACATAATACAAACTAAGCCCTAGAGCGACTGAGACGAGTATATTTCACTCTTTCGACTGCGGGAGCCATGTCATATACAGTATGACACGGGCAAAGTAGACTGAGATGCGATGTTATATGCCATATAACACGGGCAATTTAGTGTTTGAATTTTGTTATATGCCATATAACACGGGCAAGCAAGCGGATACAAATGATAGTAACATGTTTATCACTTTCGTAATTATTATATCACAAATTAACAGTTAAATCTTAATTAATAATTCGGCAGATTATTTATTTTACAATATTGGTACTTGTAATATTAGTTTTATAGGAATGAAAGTGAATGTAAGTAAAACGAAAGTTATGGTTTTAGAAAAGAAAGAATGCGCTACGGCTTGTAAAGTTTTGATCGATGGACAGCGAGTGGAACAAGTGAATGAGTTTGTTTACTTAGGTACCTACGTTGTTTACAAGAGATGGTAAGAATGAAGAAGATATTGAAAGAAGAGTTAATGCAGGTAACAGTGTGAATGGAGCTCTGAAGGCGTTTATGATCAGTCAAAACACGTCCAAAAAGGCACGTTTGGCTCTACATAGAGGGGTGTTAGTGCCTACGCTTATATATGGTAGTGAAAGTTGGGTATGGCAGAAGAGACTTGAAAGTAGAATAAATGCTGTAGAAATGAGAGCACTGAGAAGTATGTGTGGTGTGTCTTTGACCGACAGAGTAAAGAATTGTGTGATACGAGAGTGGTGTGGGGTAAAAGAATATGTGACAAGCGTCGAGAAAGGCATGTTAATATGGTTTGGACACATGGAGAGGATGGATGACGAAAGACTGACAAATAAAGATATATAAGGCAAGTGTGAATGGGACAGGATGAAGTGGAAGACCTAGGCGGACGTTCTCTGGCCAGATTGGAGACATCCTAAAAAAGGACAGGTCAGAAGTACCCTAAACAGAAGAGCATGCATGAGAAACTTGGTGGGAGTGAATGAAACAAGAGAGGTATGTCAGGATCGTTGCAAATGGCGTTCCGTAGTCTCTGCCTACCCCTCTGGGAAACAGGCGTGAGTCTATGTATGTATGTATGTATGTATGTAATATTAGTTTTCTTAGTTAAATATCAATTTTTTAATCCTTGGTAATTGAAATGAGTCAACCACACGGTATATAATTATTTCACAACCCTAATAATATTGAACCGTCGCTAGATATGAAAATAACATTAGTACATAATTATTAGATGTGTCATCATATCCACAATACTGAGTAATACTCAGTATTAAGTAACAAACATCGACTTAGTGATTTACAACACTATTCTCTAGTGAATGAACGAGTTTTGAATGAACAACAATGCAGTGCTGCCAATATAAAAATTGTGGTAATAATTAGTACGTTTTGTAAAATAATATAAAAGGTGTGAAAATTTTGTTAAACTTACAGACTGTTAATTACCATTACCATTTCATATGCTTTTAATAGCATTATATACTTACTTCTATTATACATTTTTCATTATGACACACACATCTAAGATTTCAAAAATAATATATGCATTCGAAAATATTATTAGATACTTAAACATTGCATGGATGCTACTGCTACAGGCACTAATTTAGTGCGCTTACTAGTGTAAGCGCATTATATTAGTGCCTGTAGTGTAGCGTCCATTTCAACTCATGCAATAGTCCGCATGAGTCCTACAGGCGACTCTGAGCAAATACTTATAGTATTTTCCTATTGTTACTGGGTAGTCACTAATAATTCTATAAATCGTGCATCTAAGAGAGAAAGTATTTTTTTTATTCTAGGGGAAGTCCCCTTGTGAGGACACGTTGTAATATCCAGCTTGGGCACCACAGCGCTGTGACTTAGTCGCGGTCGGTCCGGAGCGAGAGGTGTCGGAACGCCGCTCTCTCCTTCTGTGAAGGAGTCATGCTCACAACACGGAACCGTATAGTGGACACCGCAGGCGCAGTGGTTTTAATGAGTATGCCCCCAACGCCTTTAGGGGAGAGCTTCACACACCTCTTCCGCTAGCCCCCAACTCGGTCGATCATACTATACGACCGAGTCGAGATGTAAGAAGTTTCCAAAGCGCAAGCCAAGGCATTCCCCCCCTTGACCTTACCTTTTAAAAAGCAAAACGTCTGTAAATTAATAATACTCGTCTATCGAGCCATGTAAATAAAATAACATAGTTTCATTTTCACATTCATTATAATTTTCATGTGTGACTTCAACCCACAAGTTCTTTATGTGGGCGTAAACATGTCCTACTCTTTTATTATCCCGCTACTGTGTCACCTGTGTAGCCAGGTTCAGCAGCAGTGAGCATTGAAGACAACGAGTTTTAAGACACGTGATGTCCCGGGGAAAGATAAAATGTCGTGGAATTCGTCAGTTGAATAATCCACTTGTCTCCGTAATGAACATAGAGATAGTAAGATATATACGTCTATTTCCGAGCTGAACTTTGGAGTTTGGACGGAAACCACGACGGACTAACATCGTGAAACTAAGGATGGCATGCCGGAATGTTCTTTTGACATAAAATTGCCAAATTCAGCCCAAGATGCAGCCTTTATTCTCGTCCAAAGAGTATACAAATACTACGTTTCTCACCATCAAAGAGGTTGGACGTTTAGACTAGAGAGAACATGCCCTATAAATTTCCTTATACCGAACGTGCAACATGTAATGTCAGTTGGTCTTAGTTGGTTAATCATAACGTCAAATTACTCGTCTCATTTAAAGAGGCATATACTCTTTACATACTCATATCTTTGACTACATTCTCTAAATAGCCGTGCTGTGATCTGTCAACAGTGTAAAATTTGTTGGATGTTTGTGTTTACATTTTTAATAACTTTTTGCATTTAAATAGTAAGTAAGCTTATAATAATTAAATAGTGTACTCATTAATTAATACACATCGTGTATGTGATATCGGGATGTGGATTCCGCTATTCTCGGAACGGAAATAACAGGAGAAACTTTATCTTCTAGCAGTGAGTCGGAATTTTCCTACAAATGTATTTACTTTTCTCGTATTAATGCTATAGTGAGTGTTAAGTTTACACAATATCATTGTATTGCAAATCAAAGGAACAGCTTGCATACGTATGTGTTATGAATTTTACTCACAAATTGTTATTTTGTACATTTATTGATTTAATAGCCTTAGTGATGGGATTTGACAGTGAAAGGAGATATCGATGTTTTTTGAATGAGGGATAAATACAGAAACTAACTATCGGACATCAATGTAAAACTGTAGCTGGAAGCGACAGCGGGTAGCCGCGGTTGCTAAGTTGACAATAAACAAAGACATCCAGCGGTCTAATTTTCTATCGCGCGTTTGATAGTAAGCGCAGTTTAATGTACATAATTTACTTAGATACCTACCTTAAAAGTAGCTTCTATTAACCTAAAGCCAAGTGTTCCAGTGTAAGCGCGTGTGTGTAGGCTTACATTTCTGCATCTATAAAATAGTAGATGGATTAGGGATGCGAGTAGCATTTTTTCATTATTAAGAAGGTGTTTTTTATTACAGGTTGCCTATTAATGACGTCACAAGAAAACTTTGGATAAATGCCGTTGGACGGCCTAGTTTGATTTAGCAGAAGTACCATCATATTTGGTCACGTAATTTTGAGAAATACTGTTTTTTAAAGACAGAAAGCACCTGGCGTCGTTTAAAACCGAAAGCTGTGCTTACATTACATTTATGCCCGGACATTGCACACCCGGTAGAATTATTTATCCAAAGCTAAACAAAAAGTGTGTAATTTTAGTTTGAACATAATAATAAAATATAATAATTACAACGATTTTAATTAATCTACCTACTTCTATATTATTTATCATATTAGTGCTATCCTGACTGATCAAAGACGTCTTGCCTTGTAGTCCGCTACATAATATTCTACCATAAAATATAATATTCTTTCAGATTCACACAACATTATCTGGTCCCAAACTAAGCATATCTTGTACTACGGGTACTAGACAAGTAAATATATTACATATTACACATAGTACCATCCAGACCAAGACAAACATCCATATTCATGCACACAAATGTTTGACTTGAGCGGGAATCAAACCCGCAAGCTTCGGCGTGGCAGTCGGATTACCTACAACTCTAAAAAAATCAACGTGATATGATGCGACGCAAACAAATTGCCAAAGCCTGCCGTGCCGCATTAGCCAATCTGGTATAATTCGTACAATACATAATCTAAGTGACAGTTTCTTAGCATCGCATCGCAACGCATCGCTCATTAGTTTATTAATACTTTTTGTCAATAGATTTGATGGCTAAAACGAACAATGAAGGCGCACGCAAACTGTTCGGACGCGACTTACTGTCGCGACAGTAAGTCGCGACACATAGTGTGCACACCCTTTCGGACGCGGCTTTCTGTCGCGTCCGCGTCCGATACAACCATAGACACGCCATGCTGTCTATGCAATACACTAAAGCTAGGTAGGAGCATATTTTTCTTAATTCAGTGCACTAGCAGTTAGCACTATTAAATTATATTATTGGTATACCTTGAAGTAAAGCAGATCTGTTGAATTGAAAGTGAATTTATCATTTTTGACTATATTCGGTATAAAATCAATATTAAGGCCGTACCATGGACAATATACGGATGACAGTAAACGTCCGCAGACGCTTACTGTCATTTTTCCAGATTGCTATCGGACGTCTGAACGCTCAAGGTCACGTCCGCGACAGACGTCCGATATTGTGCACACTTGAATGGATTTTCCTTGTCCAGATACAGGCCTTGCCACACGGCACAATTTTACGTCCAACTTGACTAAATCACGTGATGAAATCGTGACGTGTAGACGCCAGTCGTCCAACTCAAGTTCATCGGGTGGGCGGTACCACCAGATTTTAACCAATCGGGTGGGCGGAATGCAAATCAGTGATTTGATTGTGTCGTGTATACGGGCAAAGCCAATTCGATTGAAAATTTGATCAGTGGTAAAATTGTATCGTGTGGCAAGGCCTTACCCTTCTGTCGCGACTTACTGTCGCGACAGTAAGTCACGACAGATAGTTTGTGCGGGCCTTTAAACACGTGATTTTTTTAGTACTGTCTGTCTGGCAAGTCTTTGCAAAGCACTGTCCGGCGTCAACAGCAAAAACTACAATTTCAATATTTTAGTTGTTTATTTATACGGCTTAAATATATCGACACATAATAAAGTTAGACATTTGACCAAAAATATTTATCGATAAATCATCACTGTTACGAACGACACTCGGTTTCCTAACTCTATGTTTTGTCTACTGTTTGCCTACCACGATTCTGCTATAGGAGCGTGCTGCTAAACCTATCGACAGCTCTTTCTATCATACTGCATGTGCCATTAGAAAGAAGATATCAATCATAGCAACCGCTGTTGTTATTTAGTGTTACTTCTATGCCTTAGGTTATATTTCTTTGCTCACCATTCTCGCAAAGACATTTTGTTTAAAAAAATATAGGTATATTGACGTTGTCAAAAATATAGGTACAAAATCATTTTTTTTTATGAATATGGTGAATGGTGACTTCGTAGCGAGTTTTTTTATTAGGTAAATATGTTTCACTTTATCTAACACAATACATTAAGACATCTATAAAATCGTTTTCATTGGTAGTTAATATAAAATTTAAAGTAGTAGAGTCTTTATCGCTGGACTATGATTACTTCCATCAGACAAATATAAGAGGTTCCAACTTACTCCCTACAAAATTACATCCAATTATGTTCAGTGGTTTAGCCGTGAAAGCTTGTTAAAAAACTTGTTACTTGACGTTGCATTCGCATTTTTAATAAAACATATCTGCCAAGTCTTTACTATGGGGACCGGTTTATAAGCAAAGCGTGGGCTTGGATATCGGGATAAAAGGTAGCCCACTTACTACTCTGATGTATACAATTACAAGCTACAGGTATCTATTTTACTTACTGCAAAGTTAAAACTAAATTCGTTTGGTAGGTTTTGCTTGAAAGAGTGATACATCCATCCACCCTCCCTAACTTCTACATTTACCGACTTGACTGAAATCACAAATTATCCTAAATCATCCAACTTTCTCAAAAAGCTTGTCTTAAGAATTTTAAGTAACACACGATATCCTTTACAAATATGAACCATCTATGATCTGGCTGATTATTTTATTTATTTATTTTATATACACAATGCGTATACAGGCATTTTCCGCCAGTCTACCTTATTTTCTCATACGAAGATTTTTTCTACTTTATCCTTTGAGCACAGTTCCATTAAAAATTACTCTAGGTGATAATGAATAACTACAATTATTTTATTAGCTTTTGGATCAGCTACAAATAAAAAACTTCATAGGTAAGTACTAGTTTTAACATAATTTCATGCCTACTTTTATAATATGGTATTATATTATTTAGATACTCAATATACTTACATAGTTATTTCATGCATAAGTACATAGATACCTACATAACATTAATAACGACCAAATTTCCATAATACATACATTATGCAACGCGTTTGCACGCCACGTAAACACGGCATGCTTTTTCACGGAAATATTTCATGTAAGTAGGTAGGAATATTTTTATTAAACAGGATTTTGTTTCGTGTGAATATCTGCCCCCCTCTGGTGATGGAGTTTTCAGACCGTCAAGTGCCTCCGACATGGCCGAATGGTTCTAGTCCTGAGAAAAGAACCGGGACCGACGTCTTTACGTGCTACGAAGCATGGTAGCGCACTTTTTTCTTGCAAGTCTTGTCAGTTTGATTTCCAAGAGTTATTACTTTATGTGCCACACATGACACAAGTAACGATTGTTTCGAGCATAATAAAATTGTTCTTTGTATCTGCAGATATAAATGGGCAATGTCTTGTAAAAAAATATAGCTATGATGATATTAAACCTTATGACGGTATAAAGACAGGATAATGTCCTCACCAGTGGCGTGCCGCGTGCCATTGGAAAGGCCATCCCAGCATTGGACTATAGCAAGCTAATGATAATGATGAAACTATAAGAACTACAAAGAACATCAACATGACTTGTACTTAATAATAAAAAGCTCCATCTTTATATGTAGACTAGAGGATGCCCGCGGTTACACCTGCGTTATTTAAGGCTACTGCTCCGCTTCTGTCGCTCATAGCGCGATGTTATGTAGCCTATAGCCTTCCTTGATAAATGGGCTATCTAACACTGAAAGAATTGTTCAAATCGGACCAGTAGTTCCTGAGATTAGCGCGTTCAACCTAACAAACAAACTCTTCAGCTTTATATATTAGTATAAGATATTCTTTGCTGCGCTACAGCTGTCGTTTACATCGCGTGTCGCTAATGACACCAAACTCATCAGTTATGAAATAATTTTTCATAAATAGCTAGCAGATATTTTTACCCACGCAGAAGAAATGCGAAAGATTTCGATGGATGTAAATCTCTGAACCGATTGTGATGTAATTTCTGTGGAGGATTTTAGGATGTCTAGGAGATATGTAGGTTTTTCTGTACAGAATCATGAACTTAATTTCCATTTCAGTTAATATTCCGTTGTTATGAATTTTGGGTTCAATATTTATTCAAGAATTTAGGAAGTTTTACAACAGCAAGATGACTTGGGACATCACATTAGGTAATCTTTCCTTATCCTCTTCTCTTCCTTATATTTCGTACCTACTTATGTTTATAATACATATTGTATTCAACTCATTGGCTTAGTTACTTTAGTATTTGTATTCGTAGCTATCCATTACGATCGCTTAACATTAGCCTAAAGATAAACATAAGTTTTACGTACCCATCCAACATTTTAATATAATAAATTAGGTACCTACCTAAGTAAGTTATTTGGCAGTAACCATGATTTTTAACATTCGGACTAGAAGAAGTTTAAGTCGTACCTAAAGTAGCTAAGTAAAATCTATCTCCATAGATCTCGTCAGAGAAACAGCATTCTCCGTTGGTCATCATTCATTTGAGATAATGCGATAAACCTCACCAATAATTACACTATCAGTGCCTACCTACTACACGTAGAAAATACTTTGAAAATAGCGCTATGGACTAATAGGATCCAAACGTTATTTAGGAGCTACAAACCAAGTAGCACTATAGCATTCTCATTCCGTACTAAACTACACTGTACTGTAGGTTGTATGAACTCTTTTAAATACAACGACTTCCCGTCATACACCCATTTATTCAATTTATAAACTAAACTTAGTATATTTCGCTTTGACACGACCTCTGCCATTTTTTCGTGTTCATTCTGTTTCATGTCGTAAACGAGTGATTGCGACGTTCCGATTGCTGTTTTTTTTTTGCTGTGACCATGCGGTTTGTATTTAAAAAGAGGTTTTGTTCGGTTCTACCGGGAAAATGTAATTTTAATACTGGTGCCTTATACGTTACAATACCGGAACGTTAAAACCAATTCGTATAATTGTATGTAAATACCCGCTCATCTGTGGTGTCATGGATCTAGCGGGTAGTGACCTGTTGAGAATTTCGAAAGGCCAGAACTGCACATAAAAGTAGTTATGGACAACACACACCTATAAAGCTTCTTGAATGTACCTATCTGTGCAGAGTCAGTCACTATGTCACTAATCAACTGTCCAAGGCAAAAAAGTTTACCACGACGACAACAAGAGAGTTGAGGGTCACCCAGTCAGATGTATCGTAATAAAGAAGACCTAGGGGCACTTCCACCATCAAAAAATTGTTCTTATTGTTTCCATTAGGTTGCACGACAGAGACACGACAGTGATGAGTCTTGTTTTAGAATCAGACTCCGAGTTGCCGAAAATTCGGCACTATCGAAATGCATAATTATTATAATCTCCGCGCACTATTCAATGCAGAATATTTTTATTTATTTATTTATAGACTCACGCCTGTATCCCCGAAGGGGTAGGCAGAGGTGTTATATTACACCCACATTTCGCCATGAGTTTTTAGGTCCCACGTAATAGGGGGCGAGCCTATTGCCATTACCGGGCGCATCACACTCTGTGCTGCTACTGAGAATTCGGAAAAACCCAGTAACACTTTTGCCCGACCCGGGAATCGGACCCGGAGCTCCGATCAGCAGTCACATACGGTATGCGCTGGACCACAGAGGCAGCAAAAGAGCTTCTTAATTTGTGCAAAATAAAAACGGTGAAAGAAAACAATTTTCCTCAATCCTAAATATCCTGGCTTTTCCTCAATGTGGTCACATACAGCAAGGCCACCGAGCGTGCGCCCCAATAAAGCGTAATATGGTCGGGTTCGTCATATTTTTTTTATTGTTTCTAACAAGCACGAACGAAAGCTTTGCTGTTTGGTTTGTAGTAAACAAATATGCAGCGACCGTACGCGCGCCGATATCTGGCCCCCAATAATATGGGCGAGGCCTTTCATGGCGGTAACGTTACAATACTTACATTAACTAGTTTAATATGATTTAAATATCGTGTTCTAATTAAACTGCAGAATCAAATCAAGTAAATAATAGGTACAATAAATAAAAAAATAATTATAGTGAAATAATAACAATAGCCAAACTAGGTACCAACCTATTTGTTTTTACTTTTTGTAATAAAATAAATTATAATGATCTTAAAGTTTGTGTTTTAGCTGTCACGTTAGTCTTAATAATACCTACATAATGACACGTACCACCCCGTATCATCCCATTGTTGTCGTAAGAGCCGACAGAGGGAGCATATTATGCAGAGAACAGAAGAGAACACTGTAAGAGAAGGAAAACTTGATACAAACCCTATACCAACCCGTTTGGCCAATTCCTATTTTCAAAGGAGTGGCCTAGTCCATCAGTGGACTGTTAAAGGCTGATGATGTTAGTCTTGGAGTAAAATAATGTGTCGGCTACGTACCTACTTTAAAAGTTCAACATTTTGGTTAACAGGATTTTAAGAATGTATTTGTTTAAATGCATTTCATCTCAGAATTACATAATTCATGCAAAGTGTTGTCTGTCTGTGTTGATGTCTTTTGTTGAGCAAATCGAGCACAATCATCAGCATCAGCCCTGTATGTAAACTGTCCCACTGCTGGGGAGAGGCCTCTTCTTCACACTATGAGAAGTTTTAAGCCACAGTCCAACACACTTGCCAAATGTGGGTTGGCAGACTCCACACGTCTTTCAAGAAGAACTTTCAGACATGCAGGTTTCCTCACGAATTTTTTCTTCACCGTTTAGCAGGCGATACTTAACAATTTAATCCGCACATAACTTCGATAATTCATTGGTACCCGTAGATTCGAACCCGATACCCTCTGCTTAGTTTCGCGTAACAAGAAATAATTCAAACAAAAAGAAACAATCCAGGACTCAAAAATCTATGTGAGACAATAGGTAGGTACCTATATTACCTACCTACTTATAATATGGACATCAATAAGGAGATACTGTCTGACACGCTATCGACATATTTATCACTCATGTATATAGATAGTCTTCAAATCTGTACCCCACAACGCCGTGCAAAATCGGTAAATAAAGTAAATTCATAACTATACTTAGCAATAAAATTTGAATAGGTAGGTAACCTATCAGAGGGTCTAGTCCGCCAGTCCGAGTTTGCACTCGATCGTCACGATCGACGATAGAATTGTCGCCGGGAACAATTTCCATACATTTTCCAAAAGCGCCACCTAACGGAGTGTTGCGATCGATAGAGACCGCTAGGGGCGCATTTAGAAAATGTATGGAAATTGTTCCCGTCGACTAGCTATCGTCGATCGTGACGATCGAGTGCAAACTCGGACTAGACCCTCTGATGTTTAAAGTAGCCCAGAGAAATTATTTTGTATGAAATTTGGTTTAGTCAAAAGCAGAAGTAAATAAAAAGCACTTATATCCTGACCATAGCCCTCTATTATTGTTGACACTAGAGGGGTATGTCCTGACCCATGACCATTTGACTGTACCAAGCAAAATAATGTTGCTTATCACAAAATTACAATCTGCAACACTGTTATCGTTGTCCCAATTAAGATCCGAGACCTTCTTGCAGCTCTGGATCTATTACTAATGTATTCAGATTTCACAAAATATTGCTTTGATAAAGGAGTTAATTATATTTATATGTCTTTACGTGTTTTGGTCTTTTCTCCAGATTTTGAATATGTCGTAACAAAACAGGCGCCACCGCGGATCTGCTTCGGCTCGGCTCTCGAACGGGCAGTGCTGCCCTCTGAAGGACCTGGCCTTAGTCCTTTTATGAGACGTGAGACCAAAGGAGTGGAACCTAACTTGGGACCCGGTACATATGAAGACGACCGCACCGCGTTCTACAATACTACACATAAGGTTGTTGTTATATTGATCTTTAGAAAGCAGCATGGTTTATTAAGCTTTTTATACGGATATGTAACCATCATACGGAACACTTACAAACACAAGTGAGGTTTTAATAAGCACTGACTGGAAATCAAACCCTATACATACCTAATATCCAAAGATTGGAATCAGGGAGCTAACATTGTCAAAAGTATGGATATGCCTAATTTTTAAATGTGTTCCCAGAACTAGATTATGGAAAAATTCGGATTTTTAATGAAAGTGTTTTAAACTGTTGAAAAAACCTTCATTAAAAATCCAAAATTTTCTGTAATCTAGTTCCGGAAACACATTTAAAAATTAGGCATATCCATACTTTTGACAATGTTAGCTCCCTTAATTCCGATCCTAATATCTGTCTGTATAGTACGCCAAATCCTCCACGATTCCGCACCAATTAAGAGAGGCCTAGGTCCAGCTATGGTATGTGAAAAGCTGTATACGTTAATTTAAATCGCTCGTACATTACTACAATAAGTAACATTACGTACATTGTTGTGTGTGTGTACATTGTCCTATTGATAATTTGCTTCATAATATACAATAATTCAAGAAAATCTAAAAGATTCTCGCAGCTTCGCAATACCCGCTTATTTTATTTAAATACTAGCTGTTTCTCGCGGTTTCACCCGCGTCCTGACTGTCCTGAGGGTACTACTTCGCGTACCCGGTTAATTTATAGCCTAAGTTACTCCTTGGTACATCAGCTATCCGCCAGTGAACGTTCCGTCAAACGGACCGAATGGTCCAGCCGTTTCAGAGATTAGCGAAAACAAACACACAGACAAACAGACAAAAATTGAAAAAAAAAAAGCCATTTTGGTATATGTACCGTGTACCTATACATCCATATACATTTAGTAAAAAGCGGTTATTTTAATATTATAAACAGACACTCCAACTTTATTTATGTGTATAGATACATGCCAAATTGCGCCCAGTTGTTTTGGCTGTGCGCTGTATATCAGTCAGTCGGTTCTCAACCATATAGTTACTTAGTATTAAGAAAAATCATTGATTTCAGATTTACAGCAAGTATGGATTGGGACCTAAAGCTCCTCGTTGGAAAGAGAAGCATGAGTACCAGCCACCTCCAAGGGAAACTCCGAAGAAAGAAATCAAACAGAACTGTGCCCCGTTCAACTCTACCTCCAAAAGAAAGGGCATACTTATTGATTCCAATACTCCTGCGTAAGAATTGTTTCTTCTTTTTAGCGTGTACCCTCAGGGACTATTGGATCTAAAAAAGGGCAGACTAAATCCATCTAAGTCATTCTGCCGCGCAATTTATAAACTCAAGTGGTAAGTACCACTGAAGTTAGTAGTACCTACTTTGCGTTATAAATTGTGCGGTAGCATTGAGTTGCGAAGGTTATAGTCATGGGAGGCTCGAACCTAATAAAGAAAGGTTTTGTTCAGGGAAACAATGCTTTGAAGCGAGGAGGAGCTCCTTAGCTCCCCTTTAATTCACCCGCGATCTCCAGTCTTTAAAAGTTATCTAACTTTAATAGGTACACAAATTGCTGTATGGATTGTAATATACAGCGTCAAAAGAACTATCTAACAGGCGAAAAACAAAGAATCATCTCTAACGCATCTCGGGCAGCAGCCTTGACGCCCGAAACTACGCCGAGTGTTGTGTGTTTGATCCCGAGAGAACACTTTGTGTGATTCATAAATTGTTGTTCACTGTGTCCGTAAAGATTTAAGTAAGTTCCTTTTGTTTGTCTGCAGACCTTGCGATTATTGGCCAGAATATAAGAAGCGGGAGATGACATTTGCATACAGTTTCTCTGGCAAAAAAGTTCTCAAATGTGCTGTTGATGTAAGATTTTACGAAGATTAGCTTTCCATACACGCATACCGAAAGCAAACCATTCAACCAACCACACCTACAATACTTGCCTATATTACAACACTAGTTGAGCCTGCGGTTACACCTGCTTTATTATTATGGCTACTGCTCAGCACCCATGGCTCATAGCGTGATGTCATAATTATAAAATAGAAAACAAAAAAATACTATTCAAATCGGACCAATCAATAGTTCCTTAGAATTGCGCGTTCAATCAAACAAACAAATTCATCAGCTATATTATATTATCTGTACTAATATTATAGAGATGAGTAGATTGTTAACATCACGCTATGAGGCAGTGCGTGCTAAGCAATGTGGCTGAAACCGCGGGCTTATCTAGTAAGTACAGATAATGCAATATGTGTAAAAATATACCTATTAAGTACGGCAATCTTACTTTCTAAATGGTTTCAGATAAAATGTGTCCCATACAATTTAGACGCTTGTGGATTCTGCGGATGTTCATGTTCGGATCAAGGGGATTATTGGCACTTTGAAAATCGAATATTTCTCTGTCGCAAGCATTACTCACGGCTTTTCACGCACTGCTTAGCGAAATTCCAAGGCGTCAAGCTTGCGGAATTCAAGGTGCCTATGATGTATATATTTACCTAGTAAATATTTTAACGCTCTACCTACTCATTTAAAAAGTGATTTTCTGTACAGTCTGTTCGAGATTGTTTCTTCATGCACGCCCACAACAGTTGCAAAGCTGCGTTGAAAATAATGAAGAACGAAGAGATAGTGAAGAAGTTGAGGAAGGAAACTTACCTAGATCTTTATTTCCCCCAACGTCGATACTGTAATGTTAATTAGTTTTTGAATTGACTTTATTGTTATTTAATTTTTAAAAGTAACTTTGTAGTAGGTATTATCATTTTTTACACGTTAAATATCGTGGGTAGAAAATAATATCGTTGACTTCGTAGTAATTTAACTATTGAAACTGGCAACACCGAGATTATCAATCATCTGACTTTCGTCGACAACTTTCTTCCTTATTTATTATTTATTTTGATAACGAATCGATATTTTTGGGTGAGATCAGCGATAAAATAATGAAACTCGACTCAAATAATAAGATGATAAACAGCGAGGGCGGCGCTGACCTATCCGAAGAGGTCTTGGACCCGCGACAGAACGCTGAAGATATTATTGATGAAATACTTGCCGAGTTTACCGAGTCCCGATCTCCGGACGCTGCGAGAAATGGTAACGGTATTCCAGAGAATTTGTTCAGCATGATACAGCCACCACGGACGCGGACTCCCGCTAATTCATTCTCTGAAAATGCGACAATAGACGACATAGATCCAGCCTCAGATCTTGGCACCTCGATCAGAAACAAGTGTTTGGAATTGGAGGAGATTTTGCAGAGCCTGAAATCGCGACTCAATCATGTCGTACTCGATGAAAATATTGTACTGAGTCCAGAAGCAAACTCCATGGAGGCACAACTTGAACACGATTTAGACACAGACTGCCAGGAAGACCTCTCCCTTCAAGAGTTCTTGGAGCTCCTCCATTCGCAAAACAAAATAAGCCCGACAGGTGTGCAATGATTGCTCAAGGGATGGTCCATTTAAACTATGACTAAGATAAAATTTACATGAATTTATTGTGTGCAAATTGAATATTAGATTTTATTGAAAATTATTAAATATTCAGGCCTAAATTGTGTAGTATTATTTTACAAATTGGTTTCATTAAACAGATATAGGTGATAAAATAAAATCCATTTGATTTCTTTGAAGGTTTTATTACAAAATATAAAGATTATAAACGGTTTCAATTACAACAATACTTCATATCATTTATAATGTTACTGAAAAATTAATCATCAAACATATTTTGAACTTCGGAACTGACAGTCAGCTCAGCAGACTGTGGAATTGTATCATTTTCATACAACTGACTTTCTTCATGACTGTACTCATCATCATAGGTACTAAGCTCATTCTCCGCTTTCAATATATAACTAGCTTTGTTCTCTATTATCAAGTTTATCACATTCTTCTTATCAGCTTCAAGTTCCATCTTAAATTTTTGTATCCAAGTATTATAATCACTGGGATCACTTTTAACATACTCTGACCTCAAATATTTCATAGCTTCCAAAGCTTTAGAGTAGTTTCCATCAATGTTATAGAGAATCATGTTTTCAATAACTTTGATCATTTCAGGACCCAATTCAGCCAAAGTCTTATGGTTTTTAAGTGCTTTGTAATCACTAATAGGATCAACAGTGCTTATATTTGTAACAGTAATAGGATCACTTGGTGGTGGCATTAGTATCTTAGGCATATCTGCCACTCCTGCATCGTCTGCTTTGGAGTCTGTAGGAGGTTGGAGCAAATCTATATCCATGCCCACATTTTTATTCCTCTTTGGCTTTGGTTCAACTTTCTTTAGAGGGAACAGCTTTTTAATTCTATCAATTGGATCCTTTGCATTCTTCAATAGCTGAGGTGGTACTTCAAACAAACTCATAATTTCTTCTCTGGGTTTGGGCAAGGGTTTATCAGGGTTCATAGCCCTGAATGCTATACAATCTAGTATGTATTGAGCAGCAGGACTAACGCATTCAGCTATTGGGAATGCTTCGGCATCATCAAATGTGTCGTCATAAGCTTTAGTTAAATCCATAGCTTTGATCAGATCTGTGAAAGCATCTACTTGTTCTTCGGTGACATTAAACTTCTTCAAGTTTGTTGATGGAAAAGACATCTGTTTAATATCCTCCTTAAAACACAATCCAACCATAGACAGACACACATAATTGTTTGTGTCTATGACTGGTAATAAGGCAAACATTTTTGGTGCATTGTTATTATTGTAAACTCTTCTGACTATGCCGACAAGCTCTAACTCCTGCATGCATGAAATAAGGCATCTTATAGCTTCTTGTGCTTTTGCATCACCTTTCCTGCCAAACACGTAATGTAAGCCATCCCCATTCAAATGATGCCATTGTAGATTTTTAGCACTTGTAAAACCATATACAGAAAGGCATTTTTCACCAGATTGGTAAAGCATACTTTTATCACAGTCTGCAAAAGGAATGATTTTTTGTCCATAATGATATCCAGTAATTTTATCAGCCTCATCAACTTTCTGATTGTCTGGACCGACATAAACCTTGGTTTTCACCACTGCTTCTCTTGTGCTAGCTTGGTTTGTAACAGGATCATTGACAGCTTTCATCCATTTTTTAACAACTGGTTCATCTTTTATTCGTACATAAGCAGAAACAGGGATTTTTATATTAGGTCCGATACTTAGATCAACATTCCATGGCATAGCTTTTACGGCTCGCTTCTTGTGGAATAACAAATACTGCATTGTATTTTCAAAGGTTTCTGATGCACCGTTTGTGACTTCAACAAATTTTCTTGCAAGCTCAATGGATTCTTCATCATGTTCTTTAGAGTATATGTCTGGCCCGAGGATGTCTACTTCATAATCTTCATCTTTGAATCCATTAAGAACCTGAAACATATTGACATTAGCAAAGAACTTGACTGTCAGTAAGTTACATTTTTTTATTCAGTGTTTGTAGCCTACCAAGTATGACATTCATAATCATATTTTTCAACATTTATCTTTAGAAGTTACAAACTTTGGTCAAAATAAGTTTATACTTATCATATATTAAGGATCAAAACATGATATTTTATTATCAACATACCTGTTCAACATTATCTGGATCAAAAGATGGCACCCGTTTAAAATTAGTCATTAGTATAATCTTCTTGCTTGAAAACTTTATGCCACTGGCTACATTTTTGTAGAAATCTGCTGCAACTATTAGGGCATCAAACCAGTCACCTTTGGCATCTGAAGGCTGCAAGAAATACAAATACTGATTTTGGCTTACATTGAACAATCTTACATATTTTTCTTGACAAGTAAAGGAAAACATAACTACTGCAATAAGTTTATTAAGTTCCTAGTTTTATGCCCATAAAGAGATAAAGAGTTCCTACAGCATAGTGTCAATCATGGGAACTTAAGGCCCTTTATAATATTATTTCTGCTAGGCAATATAAAAAGTATAGCATACATACCTTTTCTGGTAAATCTCTAATCATTTGCCAAGTAGGCGTTAGGAAATCCGTAAACATTTCAATACGTTTAAAAGCGCCGTCGTATTGTTTAGCCATATTATTATTCGTTTTCTTTGATCCAAGCAACATAATTGCGAGAACGTTCTTCCCTTCACTCATGATTTTACGCTCTATAATTCGTGCAGTGCATTCTTTGGCCTTTTCAAAGAAACTCTTCTCATTTTTCTCTTCCGGAGTCGCAACATTTTTCCCTATGTCCAAAATAATGATTGTTCCTTGAGTTTGAGCCATGTTGAATCTGCAGATATTCTGCACGAAGCGTAAAGGCGATGAAAGGTAAAATGCAAAGCTGTTGTTTAATGTTTTCTCAAAATTTGTTAGTTCTTTGCCGTATTCTTCGATTTGCCGGGTGAGCCGGAGCCGGGTCGTACCCACGTACAATACGTACAAGTATGCGTACAAGTTTCAACTTTCAAGTTACGACACTTACGACAAGTTTACTTTTCGTTTGTTTGGTATTTTTGACAGCAGTGACAGTAGAAACATACGGTTCTGAAACGAGACTTCAATCTTAATAATTTTACTTGTTTTACTTTGAGTTCTTGCCATGCGATAGTAGTCTAGCGTGCTGACGTACCTATAAGAATTATTAATATTGTAGAAAGTGCACTGTTTCTAATTATTTATTGCGGCATAAAATGATTCTCTCTATGAACCATGTTTGTATGGCGATTCTGTGAGAGGGTCGCTTTATTTATGTATACAAGATTTATTACAAGCAATAGTTTTGAAATACGCAGAACAATCCAATAACAAATTAATCAGAAATAAACAAAATTACTACTTAAATTTTTGCCTCTAGCGATACAAACTGCATTTTTTCGTTGCGTGACATTTTCATGGTAATGTCAAAGTGTAGGCGTCAATGCAATCGATTGTTGACATTCTAAAAATAATGTTTACAAAATGTAAAACAGTGTTTCTCCAAAAGAAATGATTTTTCTTATCAATGTTAACAGTAAACAGTGAATATTTTTATTTTGAAGGCTCCATACACATGCTTTTAGCGTTACGTTGTAACAATGCGAGTCAATATAATATAAAAAATTAGATCACGAATTATAAATTTTAAACGTTATGTGCTAAATTATAACAGCAATGTCTTCAATATTCGCAAATAGAAGTAAAATAATAACAGAAATGATGAAGTTTTCGTTTCACCACAGAGCATTTTATTGTTACCTTGGTATGAGCGTTTGGATCTTTTTTCTTATCACAGGTAATTATTTTTTATAAAAATAGTCAACGCTTTGAAAGGCCTACATTCTTCTAGTCTTTCATAGTGTAGACTCCTCTGCTTAAAGATGCGTTTTCAAACAGAAATGGCGTCTATATTTTTGATTTTGTGGAACAGCAACTTTTGCTTTATAATGTGTGGGAAGTGCTATTGTGTAAGTATGAACTTTCTACTTGTGCTAGCTATATAGATTGAACTATTCTACATGTATTGTGTCTGTTAGAAACAGACACAATACAATGAAAACTATATAGAAAAATCAGTTATTGTCTCTCAATTCTAATAAGAAACATTAATATTTTGTATTATAAAATAATATTATTTACCAGAATTATGACAAACACTATAAACTCGGCTCCTTAATTTGAAATGTTATGTTTTGCATCATATTGTATAGTTTTTAATATAATTTGTGCTTTAGAAATTTAAATAAGAGGAGGGGCTTACATTCTTTGTAATCTTAATATATAAAATCCTTGTGTTACTGACTGACTGACAGACACGCTACAGCCGAAACTACTGGTCACAAGAAGATTAAATTTAGCATGTATGTTCCTTGGGCACTGTAGGGGTGCACTAAGACGGGATTTCCTGAAATTCCCACGGGATCGGGCAAAACGGGAAATTCGAAAATATATGGGTGCGAAGCCGCTGGCGTTGACTAGTAAATGATATAACTCATGCTCAGTGCTTGAACTCGTGCATCAAACCACTTTTTTGGATTAATATATAATGTGTGAATTTAAACACATCATAGCACACTCTGAAAAATTATTATCAAGTCTAAATAAATCTGAATTTCACCAACACCATGAAAAATCTGGTTCGTTGTAAGACAAATAACTTTTATATGTACCTAAAGACAATTCAAATGGGAATATTATAAATACTTGCACTTTAATTTATATTTAATTTTTTTTGTATGTTTTTCATTCCAGTAATGTATAAGTACATGTCTTTGGGGGAAGAGACAACAGCGGTAAAGAAAATAGTTCATAATGAATACATATCAAAAAGTGATGCTAAGTTCAGGAGAATATATCTGAGGGCTTGCAGTCCTCCAGACAGTATAGTCAGAGGATCAGAAGGTATGTCAAAGTCAAAATAATTTAAGAACTTTGATCATAATGTGACGCTTATGAACATGAAATTAAAAGTAAATTACTTAATGACACTACACTTATATTTATTGCCACTGGATGGTATAATATCCAGATTTCCCTTAAAAGAAAACCTTTAAAGGTATGTCAGTATTTTTTTTTTTATTTATTTAATATTCTACCACATACACACATCACCATCTAGTCCCAAGCTAAGCAGAGCTTGTGTTATGGGTACTAGATAATGGATAAACATACATATATACTTTTTTTTTTGTAAATACATACATATTATACATAGAAACACCCAGACCAAGACAAACATTCATGTTCATGCACACAAATGTTTGACTTGAGCGGGAATCGAACCCGCGACCTTCGGCGTAGCAGTCGCTTACACTACCGCTGCGCCAACCGGTCGTCATGATTTCTTGCTTGTAATTGATGGCGATAAGTCAGTGGTAAATTTTGTAGTGGGCAGCAACTGTGGTGTGTATTCTCATATAGCATTTCTTTGCCTCATATCCACGTCACTGCCAATCGGGACTCCTGATGATCCTCCATCAGGAGGAATGGGAGGAGAGCAGGGGTTTAGTATTTGATTGCCTTCAGCACTCTTTCTCATTTCACATGTATTTCTCCAATAATTTACTATGGTTTTAGTTGTGTAGATATCGAAATACTAACAGGATAAATAATTATATTATTATGCAAATCTCTTTGCAATATATTAGTTAAAAATATAATCCAATTTGGCATATAACATTTCCACATAGCCACAGTGCATAGTGATCATATAACATGACAGCCATATATGAATTTCAATATGTAATTTCCTGTAATTTTCAAACAAATATGTTTTCATATGAGCCATATCACAAACCTTGCAATGTTTTGATGTTTCATAGTGACTTATTTTCAGTCTCTGATCATAACAAGTTCGTAAAAGTTTAAGATCATTCTTATAATGAAATATTTATACCTACATAATTATATTCTTTCTATTTTAGGTGTTGTAGACAGTGACACATGGATGCTCCAAGGAGTAATAGTCATTACGAGACATGGTGATAGAGGACCCCTTACGCATCTTCGAAACGGAGATAAATTGCCCTGTGATGCTACACCTGTTTCACCTTTATTAAAGAGGTATGTATTGATATCTAACATAAAGGAAAAGGTGTGAATAAGGCTAAAATAGCTTGATGTGATATGCCGACACTTGATGCATATAAGTATAAAGAAGGGCTCTATTCTTTTATTTTCAGTGAGATCTTTCTTTACTTGAACTGAGATTTAGATTTAAGAATGTTAAACTTGGCACATGGTTCTCTATGTAATGGGTAAATGATTGAAAGTTTCAAATCTCTGACTCAAGGATAGATTAGGACCACAACGATTGCATTAAATAATACGCGGTTTATTGATTTAGTAGAAAAATATTTGTCTGATGACAGGTACAAAAAAAAAATGTTTTCTATCAACCTACTTAGTAGCAGGATCTATGTAATTTTGTCCATTGAGGATATGATCTGTATGGCATTGTATGCCACCAGCAAAATGCATATCTCACGCATCTTACGCAGAAGAAAAACGTGAGTCATAAGTAGAAGCCTTGAGGCATACCGGATAGAACAAAAGAAATTGAATGCGTGATCCTCAAAGATTAATTATAATTAATGCGGTGTTCATAAAGCAGTCCAGTTACAAAACCAGGTTGTGCCAACTTACTAGTTTCGGTAAGCTCAAGTTAGGCTAACTGGAGAGATGTGAACGATGCAAACTGTATCAAAGGCTGTGGTGGAAACATAGAAACCGTTAAAACACGTAAGCCTCTAATTTTCTAAGAGTACGATATGAATTTGTGAGCAAGGCTTCGGATCTAAAGTCAGAGAAAAATATATTGCGGAGTGTAGTTTCTTTATAGGAATAGTAAAAATTAGGCTGATCCAAGCACACGCGGTTGAACAATATATGAGTGATGAAGTTGAATAAAACTCCTTTTAACTTTGGAGAAACGTTTCATGTGGTCATCATCATTCTCAGCTCTGTTCATTAGCTGTCCCACTGCTGGGCACCGGCTTCTCACTATGGGAAGGGTAAGGTTACAGTCCACCGTGTTGGCTCGTTTGCAGGCAGACATTACATGTCTTTCTTACAAGATATTAAGTTTCCTTACGATATTTTCCTCAACCCTCAGGCAAGCGATAATTAACAATTTAATACCGTACGTCATATCGAATGGTCTTACTAAGTTTCATACTAATATTACAATGTCCTACTTTGTATTACGATTATAGTACGTGTGTGTTAAAAGGTCACCGACGCTTATGATAGCCACTATCAGGGTTCGTTATACATATATCTGATAGGTCATATAAAGTAGTATATGCGCATTAAGTTTGCAGTAATTCAATGTTTGTTCCGTAATAATTATATGTAATTTTTTATAAGGAATTATTGAGAAAAAGAAACGTTTCCTTTCACATTTTCTAACGATTCTGGGAAATCGTTTATTTAGACTTTATGATTGCACAATTAGCGCTGTCTTATCGTCTAATTATTGTTAACTTATTAGAATCTTAATAACTCAGTGGTATTAAACTGAATTTCCAGTATCCACTCGGTGAAATACGTACATTTGATAAAAAACCGATAAGCCGGCTGTTTTGCTTTTCTTATATTACAATATCTTCAAGCGAACAAGTGTTTTCCATTTAATGCTTTTAGAAATACTTAAATACTGAAGTAAGAATTACTAAAACCTTTTATTAAGGGACGTCGTCGTCCTTTACAATGATAAATAATCATCACATTCTTTATATGCCTACTTGCTTAAATTGACCAATAGTCACAAGCGACTTAGGCAAATAGACACGGCATTCTGTAACGGCCAACCCGGCCTCCGTTTCGTCCAATTGATATATTAATAAGTGTTTCTATGTATAATAATATGTGTACAGGGTGTAAAAAGACACTTAAATCCCATGTTGTACCAATCACAACGATCATTTTTTACTTCGGCACCATACCTGGGAAATTATTGGTTCAGTAGATATTGAGGCTCAAAGTTAGTATAGAATTTTTCTAATTAGGTACAAATTCGATGCATTTACCCCGCCAATATGTTCTTTAGATGCCCTATGACCATGGGGTCATGGCGCCCGTGCAATGCTCGAAATACCTGCTTATCCATGGGGATAAGTAGGTATTTCGAGCATTGCACGGGCGCGCTTTTAATTGCGGTTTAAAAAATGTGAAAACTAAAAAAAAAATCGTTTCCCAGGTATTATTTTTGGTTAGTATGACTTGGCATGATTCGGGTTGGTGATGGGTCTTGTGAGTCTTGTGACAACCTATATATTTACAAGAAAAAGTATATAAGTATGTTTATCCATTATCTAGTACCCATAGTACAAGCTCTACAAGATCTACAAGAGCATTATGATTATATTAGAAGTCTTCTACTCTCTTGTCTCCAGTTATGAGGAGTTCGTGTCAAATGCGAGCTCTACGGGGCGCGCGTGGTGGGTGTCCGTGCCGGGACCGTTCCACAACTTCCCATCTCTGCCCGCGAAGACAGCTGGCACCCGCTGCGCCTTGGGACAGCTCACTCCTAGAGGACTACTGCAGATGATCACTGTTGGTAAGTTTATGATTACGTACTGCACCAGTAGTGCCTTGATTTGCCGTTTGTAATTGATCTATGTAAAGCAACGCTTGCAGAGGTCGCCACTTGGATGGATGACCACTTGTTGTAGCATTGCAATTTCTGAAGCTTAAACATTTTGCTTTATAATATTTCAGGTAATATTTTAAGAGAGGCTTATGGTGAGAAACTGAATCTGGATGTGGTTGAACCACAGGGAAAGAAAGATACTGGTGAGTTAACTGTTCTTATTAATGATTGTTTAAGGTTTTCTTATTAAAGACCGTTTACTATCTATGAATTAATGAAACGATATATTGTGAGGGTTTATTATGCCGTGTGGAATGAAGACACATTTAGCATTATTACAGAATGAGGTATAAAAAAATCGTCTCTTTAATTTGACGCTTACACAGGAGATCTGTAGATTTTTCAGAATAGCATCGATTCCTTCTTAATTGACATTGTTTTTCTGAAATTAAATGAAATATTTTATTCGCTGAGAATAATTATGGTTCATAAAGATGTTACATAATAAGGAAAAGCCCGACATACTCGCCTAAGATAACATGCGAATTTTAAAAACTTATACTAACATTAACATTATCATGAGTTACAATACCATGAGTTAAGATTATTATCAAATTAAACTAAATAATTAAAAAGAAAAATAAGTAAAATATTCAATGCCTATAAGACAAAAATTTGTTCATGTTGTAAAAACACCCATCTAGGAGTCGTTTAAATAATTGTTTACGAAATAATCTTAATGGCAACGCACGAATCGTAATAGGAATCGAATTGAATATTTTTATAACCATCATGTGGCAATTTTTTTATGCAGAGCTGTAGAACATTGCAACATAGCAAGTTTTGTGGGGTCTCTGGATAAGTGTTTCTTGTTGTCAAACCGTTCTGGGTGATTTCTAACAAACATAGCTATTTCCAAAATGCATAAAGAAGGTAAAGTAAGCAGCTTTAACTTTTTAAATAGTGGCCTACATGAATCAAGTGGGTGTGCACCGCATATGGCACGGATACATTTTGTTTTGTACAAAGAAAGCTCTATTAATGTCTGTGGAGCAGTGATCGGATAATCGGATGCATATTCACCTAAAGTTCATTTTTGGCTATTATGGAAGCGGCTTCTTGAAACATAATTTTTTAAATATTAATCCCGGGATTCCAAAAAATTCGAATGTGAAACTACTCTGTAACATGATGATGAAACGACGTCTTTAACATGTGGTTTTTATTTAAAAAGAAACTGGTCTCCGGGATTACATAATTATTTATGTGTATTTACTTGAAGTTAATTTTAAGTTCCCGATCAATTTATGAGTATGTTGAGTGTAAGATGAATGGTAGGCAGTGGGTGCTGTTGTATTTACGATCGCTAAGTTAATAATTATTAAGATATTGAATGGTTTTTCTTTGTAATTCTTATTTATTATTCGTTTGAGATAAATGTTTTGAAAATTGAAGAAAATTAAGAGGATTTTATTACTTTTAGAGCTTTTTTTCTATACAAAAGTTAAAATAGGTAAATTTACCTACACTCGATTTGAAAAAAAAAACACGAAATTTGTCGATTTCGTAATCCCGGGATTTTTCGATTCAAAAGTGCATTCCATAATAGCCAACACCACAACTTTAGGTAAATATGCATCCGATTATCCGATCACTACTGTGGAGTTACCCCATAATAATATCCATGATAGGCGGTGATTGCAGCCTTTTCGCTAACAATCCTTTTCAAATTCATCAACAACTAATACAAATTTATTAAGACGACTACAGATGCTTTTTATTTGAGGCTTCCAATTCCAATGTTTGTCTAGCATAAGACCTAAAAATTTAACGTGGCCCACTTCTTATAAGGATTGATCTAAACCTTTAATACATAACTTGTTACGGTTGTTATGATAATTGTGAAATTGTATAATTTTTGTTTTGGATAGGTTTATGTTAAGATCATTTGCTTCTAGCCAGTGACTTACAGAATCTATTGTAGAGTTTAAAAAAAATCATGGCTATCAATTTTATTTTTGTCTGATACAATAACTGAAATATCGTCAGCAAAAAGGACACATTTATGAGCGTTGGGTATATCATTAATGTAGAAAAGAAACAGGAGTGGTCCCAGTACGCTCCCCTGTGGGACCCTGAAATTATTATTTTTATATTCTTTGGTAAAGGTCTTTATTACTCTCCCAGTCCACTTAAATACGCAATGACAAAGACACAAACAACAGTGCGATGTCTTGCACGCTGACCTTGTGTTTCTAAAAAAAATAAAAAAAATATATTTGTATTTTCATATTTGAATGAGATTTGAAGTAGACTTTTTTATTATGCCTTAGACTGGCAATATAACAAACCTTTATAGATAACTTCGATCTTTTTCCTAAGAAAATAAAGAAAATACATCATGTCTTGTACATATTGTCCGTTCGTAAGTCACAGGCTTTTTAATGATATATTTTTTCAAATCGTGTAGGTGAGATGGTATCCCTACAGCACCCGGTACCGTCGCACAACATAACAATCCCTAGTAGGTGTATGGTTCAGCGCGCGTCGTAGGAGATAAGACCATAGAAATATAAAAAAAAAAAAATTGGGCAAGTGCGAGTCGGACTCGCGCACGAAGGGTTCCGTACTATCATCTATAAAAGAAAATTACGTTCGTTGTATGTATACTTAAATACTTTATAAGTTTCTACCTGTTTATTAAGATCGAGTAACTAATTGCTTAAAAATTACGTTTGTTGTATGGGAGCCCCCCTTTATTATTTACTTTTTTAAAATTTAATTATTTATTTTAAAAGGTAATATACAACTATATATTCTGTAAAAATTTAAAGCGTATAACTGTAACAGTTAGTAATTTTGAGCAAAAAATACGAAAAAAAATACGTTTTTTGTATGGGACCCCTCCTTAATATTTTTATATTTTTTATTTTTAGTATTTGTTACTATAGCGGCAACCGAAATACATAATTTGTGAAAATTTCAGCTTTCTAGCTATCATGGTTTATGAGATACAGCCTGGTGACAGACAGACAGACAGACAGACAGACAGACAGACAGACAGACAGCGGAGGCTTGGTAATAGGGTTCCGTTTTTTACCTTTTAGGTACGGAACCCTAAAAACACTTGTTTACTATATCTGTTACTAAATTTTATTTAATTTCCATTGGTGTAGGTGAGATGGTATCCTACAGCACCCGCTACCGTCGCACGTACCAGTCGCTAGTGGGTGTATGGTTCGGTGCGCGGCGAGGTAACGCAGGGTCTCGCGCGGCGGCGGCGCGGGAGGCACACAGCATCGCGTTCTGCTTCCGCGACTGCGCCTGCCACGCGCACCATACCCTCAACAAGTATGTCACGTAGTACACGCACTCTAGTGCTATCTATAGACAATGAATACAGATTTACATAGAAGCGCAGTTCTTAAGGATTTCGCGTGCCAATGCTAAGTGGAGACTGTCTAAATAGTTCGTAGTTGGCGCCGTTGGCGGCGCTGGCGTCGTTCTCCGTCTCTCTCCTTCTCGTAGTTAGGATACACTGGAGGCGAGAGAGACAGCTATCGCAGCCCGACTGCCACACCTCCAAGCAGCAATTTGAGTCGCTGAAAGTTTGTCTTTAAAAACCCGTATGAAATGCGCCTCTATGTAAATATCTGAGCTCTTTGCTATGAGTGTTTTAACTGCATACAAACGATCATAACTACGCGCGTTTGATTGTAGTTCCCTTCCCTAGTCGATGTGTTATACAAACTATATTTAGAAATTGCCGAAATAATCTCCTCCATTTTATCGCTCTGTCAGTGTTTACTGCTATACAATATCTAGTAAACTATTGGTCGCACAAACAATATGTCAGAGGTTCTTGTTGCAAATTAAATTCTCTACAACTTTCGTTCTCAAACTTTTGCCGTAAAGCCAAAAATAAAAAGTTATATTTTTATTATTGCTGCATTTAAATGTTGTTCCATCATAACCATGCCCCTAGTATTTGAGATGAGCCAGTCTCTGGCACAGGGTCTGATCAATAGCCGGTATCAAATTTTTTATGAAGTACACTGGAGGACAGTCGCGTCTTTGGCGGTAATTCATAATTTTCCTCAGTGAATTTTTATATCCCTTATAGATTTCCTTCAGGTATTCCCAGGAAAGTACAGAACAAATTGCATTATCTCTGGCTGGGCAGACTATCAACTTTAGATGCCCAGGGATGGAGTTCTTTTTTTTCAACCTCAGTTTTTAGGGTCGTTGTAATGAGTGAAAATTGGACCTTATAGTACTGCAAATTCTCAAGTTGGAAGACCGGGTCTTGTGTTAGAACTAGAAAAGACATATTACACGTAGATAGATAGATAGATAGATAATTGCTTTATTGTGCAAATGTTGGTACAAATTCGGTGTAAGTAAATAACTTAATTAGGTATTTTGTATTACTAACGACGAAAAAATAATAATATATTGAAAAGAAAATTTGTTGCATATTTCATTCGATTTTTGTTTGTAACTTTGTTATTATTCATTTGACGGCTAAATGCTACGGGACCAAAGTTATAGAGAATTTAATTTGCAAACAAAGATGTTTTGTTTTTTTTTCTTTACAGCAAATAGTTTGCAAGAAAAACTAGAAAACCCGTTTGAACCATTATTTTCAAGATGGCGGTCGCAGGACAAGGGCTGCGACCCCACAAATTTGGATTTAACTTTACACTAACCCCTCTTGACATTTATGAAATAAAATTGCGTCCTCTGACAAATGCACGCTAAGCCCAAAAAATTTAACATTTCAAAGGACTAATTAGTCTGCCATAATAAAGTATAATTGTCCAAGATCCCAGCGCCTCCAGACCTACGTCATTTTAGCAAAGCTGAAATTTTGAGGCTTATTAGTATAATATCTTGTTAAGTGGTATGCGTAGGTACCCAATAGCTTGAAAGCGGGGTCATTTCACAGGTAGCGCGAAGTAAAAGTACATAAAAAATCTTAGTCACCTACGTTAAAGTAGAAACGCTCGTATTCAAATATGTTTATAAAAATATTATCTAAAATTGAAGATCATTATTGCCAGGCAATTTCTGTGGGCCATTAACTTCTGCCAGACGTCTTGAAAATCTTGAAAATTATGTAAACTACGTTATACTAGCAAACCTAAATTTTATATGACTATATTACTTGAGGTACTATTTTAAGACCCTTTGTACGCAGCCAGACCAATCCGAAGGGTCAATCATTCCCCCAGACTCCATGAAATTTATACGCATGAATGCGAGTGAGATCACTACATTGCCCCAAAAGACTAGGAATATTATTTTGGGTATTATTTCAAGAATAAAAGTGTAAAACATCATATTCTTTTTATAAAAAAATATTTTAAAATGTTGAGGTATTCAACTAGATGCTGCGCGGCTGCAGCTTTTCATCAGTAAATATACAGTTGCTGATGTAAATGAAGAATTCCACCGGCAAAATGTAAGAAATTTTGACGCAAGTGATCTACCACCTTGCAAACCTGAATTGAACGTAGTTTACATAATTTTTAAGTGACCTTCAAGACGTCTGGCAGAAGTAATGGCCCACGGAAAGTGTCTGGCAATAATGAACTTCAATTTTAGACAATATTTTTTAAAACATATTTGAATACGAGCGTTTCTATTTTAACGTAGGTGACTAAGGTTTTTATGTACCTGTAGTTCGCATGATATTAATTATACTAATAATCCTCAAAATTTCAGCTTTGCTAAAATGACGTAGGTCTGGCGGCCCTGGGATCTTACTCTATAAAGATATTGATCAAATTTTGGTTGAACGCACTTATCTCAAGATCTACTGAACTGATTTAAATAACATTATTCTGTGTTGGATAGCTCATTTATCCAGGTAGACTTTATCACGCTATTAGTCCTGGATGATAAATAACGCGCGAAAAAGGACCTATAAACACAAAAGCAACAAAAATATGAATAATTACCCATATTCCACTCGTTAATGTTTAATTCTTAACTGTTACAGAAAAATCAACATGCAAGCGAAAACCCGTCTTGAATCTCACCCAGCAATCAAAGAGCTAGTGACTAAGTTGTCCAAGGTTCTATTCGAGTCTCAGGAACATCCAGACGCAGACGTAGTAAGGGATGCCCTCCTAGCATACATGTGCCACGATGCACCCCTACCCTGCACAGAAAAACCCAAACCAAGTAAGACAAAACTTACTCCAAACAAAAAACACAAATTTCGAGCAGATACCATACCTTCTAGAAAGATCTTAGACGTAGATATAGATACTCTAAATATGGAACTAGATTATATAAATAATCAAATGGATTTCAATAATGAGATTGGAAGAAAAGCTAGGGATATTATAGGCAAGTATTATGATAGCAAAAAGGCACCTCTTGATTTTGACGCCCAAATGGAAAGAGAGAAACTTTTGTATTACCAGCAAAGGTATCTAGACAATGCTGATGGTTACGAAGATGTTGTTATAGTGAAAAAAAATCTAGACGCTGATTTCAACTTCCCAAATGACGCTAGAATGGACACCGATTTTGATGAAGACTACAAGGAACCGACTCCAGAAAGTTCCGAAGACTTCTGCATTAAAAAAGAACATGTTATGTCTCTATTCGCTTATCTAGAATGGAGCTATAGACAAGAGATTAAAAATATACATAATAGAAAAAGAGGATTGCTAGTTGCTTATGGTTTGATACATAATATCGTCCAGAATATGATTAGAATGATCTCAGAGAATAAGCCTAAGTTTGTTTTGTATTCTGGTCATGATAAAACTCTGCAGGCGCTGATTTTAGCGTTAGGGCTGAATAATTATCAGCATTACAACATACAGTACGCTTCGCGGATGATTTTTGAAGTGTACAGAAAGAAGGATTTGAGAGATGAATTTAAGTTCACCAAACGAAAAGCAATCGCCCAAGATTTTTATTTCAGAGTTGTTTATAATGGTGAAGATGTAACAAATAAGTTAAGTTTTTGTAAGACTAGACAGAATATTGTTATGAAAGTAGTTGACCCTATCGACGACATGAAGATTTATAATACATATCTATGTTCTATAGAAAATATAGTGAGGTTTATACATGATGATTATTTCGCTAGTTTTAATGTGACGAATTTTAAGGACGCGTGCGCTAGTTACGGGAATCAGAAACATATTTATTGATTGTGATTATTTTTAAGTTATCTGTGTACTTAAAGTGCAGTGAGGAATCTCAGGTTTTATGGCGCGTACTAGTAAATTACGCTAGATGGCGTTAGCAGTATCTTAGAACGAGATGTCAAAGTTGCCGACATCAATAATGGTGTGTTTTTCTGTAACGGAATTTTGAAGCTTATGGATGAAAACTGACGGGCCTTTTTATTCTTCTTGACTATCTAATGTATCAAAATGATTTCAGTGTGTGTTAGGTTTAGTGCACTTGCACTCTTTGAGAACTCGTATTAATTATACTGACATTATTTACTGATGTGATGTTTCCCATCGACCTAATATACGATGAAGAATTAGGCAGCATTCAACTGTACTCATTCACAAAGATTATTTATAAAAATAAAAAGGCATTTATTGCCCATTTCTCTCAGAGAATTTTAGGCTATTCATGCCATCTACCCAGTGTTAAAGTACTGTAAAATTCGGTTACATTTGACTTCTGCCTATTCTATGTTAATGATAAATAGAGATGGGCCGAGTACTCGGTTGATACTCGGTACTCGGCGTACTCGGCGGGTCTTTTTTATACTCGTACTCGGCCGAATAACTCGGTTTGAATGCCGAGTATACTTTGTTTAAGAAAAGCAATATATTTAGGTAGGTATATTTAAAACAATGCTGTAAATCAAAAACTCATTATTACTAAGTTATGATGCAGGAACATAAGTATCTGCACGTTCTCGAAACAGCCTGTTCATCTTTTCTTCGTAGACGTTACCAGCCTCCGAAAACAAACGCTCGCTATACACTGTGCTTGCAGGTGCACATAGAAACACTCTTACTAAACGTGCCAGCCTATACCTTGTTTGGTGCCCTGTCCACCACTCGAAAGGACTCTAGTTTTTTGCCAACAAATTTCTTTTAAACAGCAATCTAATTCTAAAGCGTAAAATGGGTGGAAGCTAATTCTCCGAAGCAATTCCAGAAAGGATGAGGATGAGGATGAGGATACTGTGGTAATCGTTCAGACTTGTTTTCTTCACTGCTGCCAGCACTCTCTGAAATATCACTTCTTTTTACTGATTCTAAAAATAGCGTATTCCTTGTCAGTCCATACATTATTTTCTGGATAAAAAAAATCCCATCCTGAATCTGGGGTCTATATATCCGCGCGATATGGGAATTTGATTGAACCGAGTTACTCGGCCGAGTACTCGGTTGAAAAAAAATTGAGCCGAGTAAAACTCGGTACTCGTTACTCGGCAAAAGTGTTACTCGGCGCATCTCTAATGATAAATAAATAGCCATATTGAAATTAATTTTAGATCTGGGATGTTTATTGTGGATTATTTTTGTTTATTTTTTACTTATGTTTTTAATACTAGCTGCCATAAATAGGCTAATATTCTGTTACTAATGTTTTGATAATATTTTTTAGAGTTTTTTTTTAAATAAAAGCCTTATAGAAGCTTACGGTATAGCAAGATTACAAAGCCATTATCCTTTTAATTATTTTTAATGAATCTACGAAATTGGATCTCGACATTCCTTTAATTTATTATTTATTAATTTATATTAGAATAAGTAAATAATGTAACACTTAATTTTAATTTGTAATAATGTTAGTATCATTAGTAATGTAATGAGAGTGTAATGAAAAATATGTAGTCTATGGTTATGATGGATACGGGATCCTGCCTTTTCGCCGAATATTGTTTGGCCGATTATCACTTGCCAACCAACTTTTCGCCTATTTTTCACTTTGACGACTAACGATTGTAAAATTTTTGTATGACAACGTTTCATTTGGTAGAATTATTGTTAAGCTGATTATTGTTATTGTAATGACAAAAAACGTTTGGGGCATTTATCTTTTGTCGAATTATTAGGCCAGGCAACTTTTAGACGAATAACGTTTCGTCTGTTCAGGTGATGTTTCGAAGAGTTCAGGTGAAATCGAAAGGAATCGGTTAGGTTTGGTTAGGTTAGTATGCTGATAAACAATGCACGTCAACTGAAACAATGGCTGGTTAGGTTAGGTTAGAACTGCGACCACAACGCACGAGCCGAGCGTGCCGCGACAGCGGCCGGCGAAGTGCCAGAACCAAATCGCTTTTCTACACAGGGCATTTAAATATGCTACATCGGTTAGGTTAGAACTGCGACAATAAAAGGAAGACCAAACGTAAAGTTGGCAACTGTGAGGTTGGGAAATAAAAACAAAATTATATCACAACAATTTTCGGCGAAAAGGCAGAGATCCGATGGATACCATAGGCAGGCAATATTCTAGTGCCTGGCTTGTATTAAAAATGTTATGAAGAGAAAGAGAGGGAGAGAGAATTTGTATCAGGGAGAGAAAGGGAGGGAAAGATATTAAACGCACAAATTTCGCACAAAATAGTTATTAAAATATTACTAATGATACTAATAATTATTTGTAATGAAGGAAGGCTACATATCTAATCAGAATATTTACATGTTAATGAGGGAAAATTTAAGACTGTACTTATATCTTGTGATTAATATTTTTTTGTTGTTTTAATGTGAATTAATTTTATTTTTTATGAACCTAGTTTTGAACCTTATAATATAATTGATAAATCATACATTGGTTATTTTTTTGGACGGTGTCACAGAGTATACAGATAAAGAAAGTCGTTTTCATGCAAATTGCAAAGTGAAACACATATCATTAAATAAATAATTGTACCCGCGGTTTCACTCGTGCTATAATTATTTATGGCTACTGGTCATAACCGTGGTTCATAGCGTAATATAACAACACAGCTCAGCGCAACAAAGACGATGTTCAGAATCCGTGTATTTTGTCCCTTCAATGATTTTTAATCAAAATACCGACCGTTTTATTATGAGAAAGTATGTTAAAAGGTGGATTACAAACTAACTCACATATGAATAACACATTAACAGGAGACATGACACATTGTTAATTTTATTATAGACTCGCTATTAATGCTATGGAACTTTTACTTAGTATTTTTTAAAGTGTAAAGCCAAGGGCGTCGCCAGCCGATTGTCTAAGGGGGGCAAGGACGCCAGCTGATGGCGTAGGGAGGGGGGGGGGACAAGTTGATATGGAAAATGAGAAAAGTATTGAGAAAAATACAAATTGTAGGGTTTTTTGCATCTCTAGGGGAAGGGGGGAGGGTGTAGCTGCTCCCCCCTACCTCCTCTTGGCGACGCCCATGTGTAAAGCGGTTCCTTTTTAAATTTATTAGTAGGTACTCAAGAGTTTCTGGAAACCATCGCTCGTTATTGTGTTTCTCAAATAATGCAGCTGTATTTATAATATTTGTTAGATCAAATATATCCACAGATTAAAATAGTTGATGACACAATAAAATTGTTTGAATTACTTGTTTGTTTAATTTGTGTTTAATTGACCCGGACTTGTGGCATCATGACCGTCCTAGCGTTATCTTGGTTAAATTTAAGACTCGCTTTGGAGCCCGGGATACTAGATGATGCCCGCGGTTACACCCGCGTTATTTAAGGCTAGTGCTCCGCTCCCATAGCGTGATGTTGTTTAGCCTATAGCCTTCCTCGATAAATGACCTATATTTGGTGCCACGAGAAGATAGACTTTTTGTAAACAAACATTCAGGGCTTCACAACCTTTTTTCAAACAGTTGTGTTTTGGATTTTATACTTTTTGATCAGTATTTCTTTTTCAATGCCTAACTATGCCACTATGTTTTTAAATTTATATTGTTGAATTTTACTGAAATAAAAATATTTGATTTTGTGTTTGAATGATCGAATGTTCATAAATTTGCCGATATTTTTGTCTTTTACGTACACGTAATTTATTCTGTAAATTAAGGAAAAATACAGTACTATGTAGGTTAGTGATAGAGTACATACATGTTACTCTATTATTGACACGATTTTTTTAAATCATAGACAATAAATCATTTGCTCAAAGTAGCATACCTATCCTAAAATATTAAATTATTGGCCAACAATCAATAATATTACAGATAACTGGCTAGTACATTGCATAAAATTTCCTAGGCATGGAGCAATTCATGGGCAAATCGTCAGAATGAACTTAAACAAAATCCATTAAAAGTTACGGTAGTCTGAAAACGTAATTTCTTTTTAGGTATAAATAATTTTCTGTCAACTGGTATTCTGCACCCGCTTTTTCGAGATACTGGCAGCGAGAAGAGCGTTGCGATCCTATAAACTTGTATTTAACTTTAAATTTACCCCGTCTTGATAACTAAAAATTTAATTATGTCGTCTGATAAATGTTAAGCCCAAGAATGTAACATTTCAATGAACTAACGCCAAATGTTGACATTCTAGGCGTCAGTACCTCAAAACATTAAAAGATCCTGTTGACAGCGCATAATATCGATAAAAACCCGATCCATTGACATATTAGTTTCCAATGACACGTATCTATGTACCATGGCGCCATGGATGATGTATCTCTATGGATTTGACAAGCAAATAATAATACCGTGACAGAACGAGATAATGACATACAGAAATACATAAGAGTAAAAGAGACAAAGATAGAATTTTTTGTCTTTGTCAGAGTTTTCGTTTTTTTTGTTGGTCACAACTGAATATTGTGACCAACAAACGTTTGAGCTCTCGATAATTTCCGCGAAAAATTGTGTTATTATTGATATTAATTGTGAATGCTTAGTGAAAATATCATTGGTTCAGATTTATCATGGTGATTTGTAACATTTTAGGCTGTAAAAGCCATAGTGAGCGGAAATGTGAGAACATAACCATTTATTTGTAAGTACGATATTTTAGTTATAATATATATTTATACATGAAAATATTGATAGAATGATACAAATAGCGTATCATTACATAAGGAAATAATCTCTAAATTACATCAATAAACCAAAAAATGCTATTTTATTATCACCGCGATTTTAGTATTACACAATCGAATTCAATAGATCGTTGAATGTTGAGCTAGCCAAAAGTCATCGATACTTTTTAATTTTACAGCGTTAAATGTTTTTTAGGGATACCACTGAAGCATTTGGGAAATTACCCAAATTTTGGGTAATTTGCCGTTACTTTGTTTCATATGAACCTAAGATTAATTATTTAATTTGTTTTCCGATTCTTTGTAGTAATGAAATTATTTGTTTATAGATTCCCAAAGAACTGCACGATCCAAAAATAATTGTGGATACGTGCAACAGGAGGAGAAAACTGGGATCCGAATAAATATGCAAGAGTATGCTCTAAACACTTTGAACAAAAGTGTTTTAGGAAAACTCCCCGTAATAGGTACTTATTTGGAATCATTCTCGAATGATAAAGAAGAGAAAATAAGAAATTTGTATACAAAATTAATTTTGTTCAAAGGACAGTAAAGTTGAGTGTCAAATAATATAATAAAAGATATATAACTCTGAGCCTCGTGTTTATTTGGCGAGAGAAGCCAGTCTCACATGTTCGACACTTTTGTTATACATTGAAATTAAATTACAGTTTACGGATTTTGTATTGAAATTCAAGACAAAGACAAATACCACCTCAGTCTGCCGTGAACATGAATCCTGTAAAGAATTCGAAACGTCGGCTAGTAATAAAAATGTAGTTTCTAGATCATTCGGTTAAATGTAAAAACAAGTGAAACCAATATACGCGTTATATACGTCGGCTAGTAATAAAAATGTAGTTTCTAGATCATTCGGTTAAATGTAAAAACAAGTGAAACCAATATAACGCGATAAAATCCGTAAACTGTAGTTTAATTTCAATGTGTAACATTCGCGTAAACCCAAGAAAATATTACTTTTGTTATACATAATAATATTAAGTATAAAAAATACTTATCGCACACCTTATGGATGGATTTACACCGCCTTGTAAGGTTAGCTATATTTTTATTTTTTATTGGGCTGTAAATTTGTTACTATTCGTTGCAAAAGTACCTAAACGGATATTGATGGAACTTCTCGAGTTAGCTCATAAATTCATCAAATTACCAAATTGATTAAAAATTATAGAAGAACGCGGTCTCAGATGTCTGGTAAGGTATTCAATTCTGGAACGACCGGTTGGCGCAGCGGGAGTGTAAACGACTGCTACGCTGAAGGTCGCGGGTTCGATTCCCACACAAGTCAAACATTTGTGTGCATGAACATGGTTGTTTATCTTGGTCTGGGTGTTTCAATGTATAATATGTATGTATTTACAAAAAAAATATATAAGTATGTTTATCCATTATCTAGTACCCATAGTACAAGCTCTGCTTAGTTTGGGACTAAATGGTGTTGTGTGAATGTGGTAGAATATTATTATTATAATTCAGGTTTGATACAATGTTACTTAAAAGTTAATATGTACTTCGTAGAATTGTAGGGTAATCATTTACAACATCTGGTAACACCAACTCAGGATGTACTCTATGTCCGTCCTTTACGGGTATACGCAAATGTCGAGTCCATTTGATTCTTGGTCCTAGCATGGCGCTCATTAGATTTGACATTATTTGTTTTTGATAGAACCATCGCTAAGTAACTTAGTAAAAATTATTTGTTTACAAAAAGTCTATGTTCTCGTGGCACGGGCTATATGTAACACTAAAATAATTTTTCAAATGGGACCAGCAGTTCCTGAGATTAGCGCGTTCAACCAAACAAACAACAACTCTTCAGCTTTATAATGTTAGTACTATAATTCTAGATTTAAACGAATTTGACCTTCAAAGTACATTAAGAAGAATATTTCATAGTCACAAAATGGTGAGAATCCTTTGTGTGCAAATCGATTTCCTATCCCTTTGCTAAACTATGGTCCAAGCCAAACGAGCAGACAGATCGTTTGATGGTAAGTGATTACCGCCGGAAACAAGCAACACCAGAGGAGTCAAGTGCGTTGCCACCTTTTGGCATGGGAAAAGAAATAGGAGGAGGCGCGATATGAAAGAAGGAAAAGGGGGTGTGCCTCAGGCACTCTCACTCACTCAACGAAACGCAACATAAACACAAGTATAGATACCTACCTAGTGTTTCTTTACATCGATATTCTGTAAGAGGGTAGTGCTTCCCCAATCGAGCGGCCCATTCATGCTGAAATCAGCAATACCTAGATATTAAACCATTCATACATTATTATTTACCTAGCGGGTCTTGGTCGCGATATTTTACTTATTCATAAGTGTAGTTTGTTGAAGTACCGACAGTGCGGATAGAATCAAAAACATAAGACAAGTGAGGGTAGCTGCCGAAACCCGCACTTCACAAGGACGGCGCCGAGCTGACATCAGTCTCTCCGCGACCATGACCGTTGCAAACCGGTAGAAACGTAGGAGAATAACAGAGGTATTTATGCCTTCAATTAAGTAAATTATCGAGATAGAGACTCGCTAAATAATATTGTATGATGTACACAAATCGCGAAAGTTTAAAATCGATTATTAAACCATTTAATGTAAAAAGAAGAAGAATCCAAGACAAAGTCACTGGGCCACTTTCAGTGGCTAGTGTTACCAGATGTTGAGGACATTATAAGCGTAGGTACCTACTGACTGCCCGAAATGCATTTCATTGAAAATTAGGATCGCTAGCAGAAAATCTGACACTTATTTTCCAAGAAGTAAGTACGCAATTAAAGAAAAACGCCGTAGTCGTTCCTAATTTTCTGTTGTGTTTCACTAAACTATAGATTGCTATATCAAATATTCAGGCGGTTGGAACGAGTCGGAAATTATTACTCATTTACTTACCTACTGTTTTGTCTATAGTTGGTTAACTTTGAACCACAGCCTGTTCGCTAACATTTAATAAATTGTGTAAAGTTTGGACGACATTATAGGATCATTTCGCCTGTTCGCGTCCATTTAGTGCAGTTGGCAAGTTTGAAGGAGAAAATAAAAATGTTCCAGCAAATTGATGCAATGAGAAATTTATGTATTGCATTCATTATATAGTCTATTTTAATAATAACTTTCAGTTTTGTTCGAAACTTGTTGTGTTTTTTTTTAAATAGACAAACTTCAAAATATGGCATTTTACCCAGTTTGCGTCCAAAAAATCCAAATTGCGTCCACCTGTGGACCAGTTCGCGTCCACCAGCTTAGTCTTAACAATATCAGCTTTAATATCCTTCATATAAGGGTGATATTGTTAAGACAATCTAAAGGAAGATTGGCTTTTAACAATTTCTACATTTAAGATTAAAGTTATAAAAAGTCTACATCATTATCATTATTAAATCACTTTATAAAAACTATAAATAACTATTTATTGTTCTCAACATCGATGGAACTTAAAATCAAAGATAAAAAATAACGATACATGTTGTCCAATATTGTGCTCTTCGGCATAGCATAATTTTTACATAATTATGTACATATTTGTCTTATCGATTTCTTCTTCTCACGAATATCACAAAACGCTTTCTTTATTTAATCATCTTTTGTATTCTTTTTCCTTCTTCTTTCTTGTCTCCTAAGAACTCATCTTGAATAGAAAAAATATGGAATAAAAGAAATTAAATGTAATAATTCAATTTTAAACTCAGTCTTAATCAAAAATGCATTTTAAATTATAAAAAAACATACATATAGAATGTATTTATGCGATCATTTCTATTTCATGAAAATATGGACGCAATTTGCTATATATTATCCCTTGCAGGTATTGTTTGCGTCCACTTGTGATCGATTATTATATCGATTGTATCTTTTATTACAATCATAATAATGTGGACGCAAATTGGTCATTACAATTGCATACTATTAATGTTAAAATAAACAAAATCCCAATTTCTCTCTCGTATTTTAATCACATAAAAATAAACAACTAAAGAAATCATAAATAGACGAGTTCGCGTCCATTGTGGACGCAAAGTGGAAGTTTTATAAATTCGGTGGTGTAATTCGCGTCCACCTTATTTTAATTGTTAACTATAAAAAAAATAAGCTAATTCATAATTCATACTATTCGTCTTTTCATTATTAATGTCTAGAAACAGCTATGTATCCTAAAATTCACATAAAACAATAAAATACTGACCGTCAAACACGCCGCTGCACACTATTTTTTTATTTATATCCCGCGCATCTGCACTCTTTTGTTGAACAACCGAGATTAACAAATTTTTTTAAACAGGGTAAGCTGGGCGCACGGGACTTTTGTCTATTTGTGCGTGTCTCTTATACGTCGAGGTATTGGCGATACTGACTTTTCATTTTATTAGTGTGTTAGTATATTTATTTCCGAGCATTTTTAAAGGGAGGTCCGCAAAATGGACGCAAATAGGGGGGTGGACGCGAACAGGCGAAATGACCCTATTTGACCCATGACTGGTCGCCCGAAAATATATTAGGGTACATTCTTTATCGGTGCCAGACCGGTATAGAATTAACCCTAATATATTTTCTTATATTAATGGAGGCAAACAAGCAGACGGATTGCCAGTGGCGTAGCTAGCTTGGGTGGCACCCGGGGCGGAAGTTTTTTTAGTCGATACCTACCAATTACGGGCTAACTCCCCCAGGCTACTTGGTCAATCGTAGTGTAGTGCTGAGCTAGTGCCTATGTTGCTTTATATTTTTGTACATTGTTCTTAAAGTTGAGTTTGGGGTGTCACCCTCTTTTTGGATGGGTGGCACTCCAAAAAAAGGGTGACACCCGGAGCGGATCGCCATTGCCTCCCCCCTTCCTACGCCACTGCGGATTGCCAGATGGTAAGCGATTACCGCTCCCCATGGACACATATAGTAGTTATGAGTTGCCGGCCTTTTAGGAAACAGTTCTGCAGGCAAATAAAAGTCCAGGGTCCCTGGAGAGAGGTGCAGTGATGCTCTGCTACTCCATAGGGGGCCTGGCCTACCCCCATATACATTATACATATAGAGTTTCTTCCAAACACAAATAACTTAAATGTGTTTGTTTACACAAGTAACTTAAATGTGTTGTGTAAAGGCCGTGTGGTTGACGGCATAGAATACAAGTGTCACCACCCCCTATCTTTCCGTGGGTGTCGTAAGAGGCGACTAAGGGATAACACGATGCAAATACCATCTTTGCGTAGAGACGGAAAACTCGACATCAAACCCTATACGACTGCCTCGTTGGTCTCGCGGCATAAATGTGCGCGTGGGATCGGGAGGTCCCGGGTTCGATTCCTGGGTCGGGCAGTGTTATTGGGTTTTTTTGTCACGAAATTCTCAGTAGCAGCACGGAGTCTGGAAATGTGCCCGGTACGGCAATAGGCTCGCCCCTTATTACGTGGGACTAAAGTAAATCTGGCGAAAAGTGGGTGTAGAAATACACCTCTGCCTACCCCTTCGGGGATAAAAAGCGTGACGTTATGTATGTATGTATGTATGTTTGTTTTCGTGGTGAAACTCAAAAAAGCCTCGAATTGGCCTATTACTTATCAATACTTTCTCAATAAAGCAGGTAGGTACCTACTCACTCTACCTCTTTCTACGAAATAGGTTCGGCGAAAGTATCATCAATCCATGTCTGCATTATCTCTGCCCATTGTTTATCTACGAAATAATCATTGATTCCATTGATTCAGTAGGTATAAATAACTAGGTAGGTACGCACAAAATTCTAAACAGTAGGAACCATGATTGGTGCGTGTTTCATTCAATAGATTACTGTGTTTGTTGTAAGTATTGTTACGTTTGTGCGATTGCACAGTTTCATTGTTAGAAGCTTATATTTTATAGTGTGGTCCCTTACGCACTTATTATTTTAATGTGTAGGCACTCACATTGTTTTTGTCTAACTAAGTAGTTTATGATTATGGAGCACGGTTTTTGACTCGAAAGCACGTGCACGTCATCTCCATCCATGGTAACTACATCAGCAAGACAGGCAAGGCTCCTGGCCGAAGGAGTTTCCTTGACTCAAAACCCCGCACACCACTTCAAAAAAAATCTTCGCTCCACTGCATGACATCTCGTATGCAGGCAGATCTGTAAAACCACGAATTTGCCACGGGCCTTTAATACTGTAGCACGGTCTGCACGGTAGACCGTGACTGTACCTTTACGCTATTGCGTCTCCAGCAAATTAAAATAATAAAAGAGATGATTTATTATAATTATAACGACTTGTACGTACCTAGAACCCACAAGTAGAGTCGCATATACCCGCGCAATACTGCGCACCTAAATCGTTCTGTTTACGCGATAGCGCCGGCCGCAGCGAACCATTATTCTAATTTAAATGTAAATTGTGCCCAGTTAATTAGAAAAATACGCTGCAAAAACACTTTAGTTGTTTGTAAATACGTTTTATTGCGTAATATATTTTAACAAGTAGTTACAAGTATTGACCAAGGCCCTACGCCCACAGAGTACCTTTGTATACCTACGCCTTGTTCATTATGGAGTATTTTTTAAACACATCTGTTAGTCAGCAGTCAGTGTATTATTTTGCAGGTGCTGCGCAAGACCGAAGCGGAAATCAGAATTAATTTAAACTTTGACCTCGACAAAATATATAAAACATCGGATATATTAACACTATTACTAAAAATAACATTGTATATTTTTAGGGATTTTTAGGGCCACTACTTATTGCACGGTAGGTAGGTACACACCTACCTACATGTGGAACCCTGTGGAACCGCTTTATTGGACGGCGGAGAATTGGAGATATGCCACACAAAAAAGCACGTAGGTACCTACCTAGCAAGTACTATTACAAACATACTAATATTTTTGTGACTACACACTCATATTAATTATCTTTAGTTAGAGAATCGACCGTGACCTATACCAATGTACCTTTATGTGTTTACACTTGATAGTGTCGTCAAGCTAGACACCTGACTTTTGTAACGTTCTTATGTAGGAAATAAGTATTATAATCGTACTGCAACTTTAATTCTAGCTGTGTGTACATCTTACAAACAATTTCTGACCTTCTTCTTCTTCTTTTCTTCGCCTTCTCAGTTAGGTATCCCATTATCTGGGGTCAGCTCTCCTTGTCAGCCTTCTCCATTTTGCTCTATCTTGAGCGGACGTAGCATCTATCCTCATGTCCTTGAGATCTTTTTGGACTGATGAGAGTCAGGTGGCAGGAGGTCTTTTACGGTTGTCGGTAGATTTAGGGCCACTCGTACCCATGTGGTCTTCAGGACGGCGGAACACAATACCATGAACACATGATCGATTTAAATAATTTCATTGACATTCGTTTTAAATAATCATTAACTTATTTGAACTGATCTTATATTCGGTAAATCAATCCATTTGGTGTCCAGCGAGATACAGTAGAACATTGAAACACGTGCAGTGAAACTGTTGAACACATTATCTACTATTTATCACTGCGGGTCTTAAGTAGAGTAGAAAGAAGTCTGAAGGAGGTAAAGTTCAGAACTGAAATTAACCTCCTTCATTGTCTTTGAAAAAATGCACTGAAAATATTCCAAACGGAAGCCTCACCGAAATTAAGATTAATTTCTGTGGTTAGCCTGGAGTAATATATTTTCAGTGTAGTTCTCTGAAGATAAGGAAGACATGCTGGCTTACAAGTAGGTGAGTAGGTGAACTTCAGTACACAAATACTCGAGACAGTCGAGACTACGTGCCGGTTGTACCGTCGCCGACGCATCTGACGTGACGTGTAGCGTGTAGCTCTTGGCATCACTGGCGACACGCTTCACGCGGTAAATATAGCGAGATTGATGGCCGACAGTTACCTGAGGGCACGCACGTTCTACAGAGAATATTGTGGTGTAAAAATAAGAACTGTCTTCCAGTTTACTTGCGTGCATGCACGTTGTTCAGAGAGCATTGTGGTCTAAAAGATCTTGGTCCCACTCATCATTGAAATCTCATCATTAGGTACAAGTAAAAGTAACCACTCATCTTTATTACGAGTACTCATGATGAGATTGTCAATGATGAGTGTGACCGAGACCGTTTAAAATAAAACAGTTTTCCTTTGAGTTTCCCTGCGTGCGCGCACGTTGTACAGAGAGCATTGTGGTTTAAAATAAGAACTATCTTGCAATGAGTTTGTGCGTTTATTTTCCTAGTTGCACTGGCGCGCTCGGAATTTTGTTTTGTTTCGCTTGTACTTGGCGAAGTAAGGTTTTATCAACATAAACACTAGAAAGTAGTTTGTTTGTTTTGTTTGGGAGAAAACAGATACTTTTATGCGGAGTTTGAGCCACTTAGCCTACTGTCCCTTTTTATCTATCCCTGAGTTGTAGTTGCATCCGATAGTTTCTTTGATATGTGGTAAAAATGGCTCTACATTTGACTTACCTACCTATGTTCTGAGTAGTATTTTATCTTCAAGGTGTGTGTATTTCTTAAAATAAACTAGAACTGTGTATAGTATACAAGTTAAATATTATTTTCACCACAGCAGCTCAAACATGCCGCTTTTGCTGCGAGACAACAGTGAACAAAACGCGATTTTGATTCGAGCGTGAGTAAAAGTAGCTTTTTAATTTTTCAATCTTCAGTGTCACGAATTGACATTGTTCAGCCATAAATTTGAAACATTCGAATTTTACGGTGCTCTGTCTCTTTCACATGCATATAAAAAGTGAGTGAAAAACAAACCCCTTCGAATTCGAAATTCGATTTTGGAATTCGACCTCAAAGAAAACACCTTCGGAAACGCAAATAAAAAAAGATATTTGTAATAAAGAACTTACATTTTTCTATATGTTACCTATTGTTTAAATGTTTAATTTATTATTGTATTTTAATAAAAAGTCTAATTAATAGTATAAAATTGGTATTTAACCAACACATTTTTATTTGGAATTACAATAATGATACATTAATTGAAAAATAAACATCAGGGACGCGGTATTAAAACGCGATTTAAAAAAGTAGCGGGAATAAAAATTTCGCTGATGCTGATACAGTATAGCGTAACGTGTTAAATTATATTAATATATAAAATAATCTAAAAAGATGAGTGAAACTAGCGATGATGACTGTACTTTAACACCAGAAGAGTTAAATCAACAAGTGATTAATACATAATTCAATCTATTCCTGTTCATTTCTATGTCTCCTAAGTAATATGTGTTCTCACTGCTGTGGTGAAAAGTTATGTGTGCTACACGAGAGCAAAGTTTTTTGTATCTCGTGCTGTTGAGTCTCTCACTATGCTCAGGATTCTAACTTTGATTCACTCGCTACGCTCGTGAATCAATCATAGAATCCTTCGCTTGCTCGGGACTCAAAATCAGCACTCGAAACAAAAAACAACTTTGCTCTCTTGTTGCACAAATAACTATTTACTTATATTTGTTATGTTTAAGTGGAATTACAAGGATGACATAGTCCTTACGTTTTTGTTTACCAAGTCTTTTAATTAAATATAATAAGTTAGTAACTATTCATTGTTAGCTTTAACATAACCCTGACTTAAATTTACAGCGTAATAAAGTAATGTGGCATGTTAACTTTTAGCTAGTGTACCTACCTACTATGTTAGCACCTTAGAAAATTGTGACAATATTGAACGAAGCTAGAAAAAATTTACTTACCTACTACCTGTAGAAAAAGCTCAAAAAAGCATTGCAGAATTTGAATTTGAAATAACGAGAATATCCATCCAAATCAATTTATCAAATTCAGTTCACCGCATCATCACAACAAGGGACAGCTAGAAAATTGAAAATTGCCGCATCAGGCAGTGAACTTCTAAAAAAAAGTCGTCAAATCGGGAACTGTTTTTGGTCTCGTATGAAATCAGTTTACAAACCGTGGATATTTCATTAATCTGTTTCAATGTTTTAGCTTGTGTGTAGTAGTAAATTCTAAGCTCTTTAAATAATACATATTAAGCTGACTGCCTCGTTGGTCTCACGGCATAAATGTGCGCGTGGGATTGGGAGGTCTCGGGTTCGAAACCCGGGTCGGGCAAAGTGTTATTGGGTTTTCCGTTAGGCAATTCTCGGTAGCAGCACGGAGTCTGGTAATGTGCCCGGTACGGAAATAGGCTCGCCTCCTATTACGTGGAACTAAAATGAATCTGGCTGTATGTATGTATGTATATTAAGCTTGTACAAAGCTTTTTTGGTAGGGCGCTTATATTTTTTATTTCAATGTACACGATGACATAGTATACTTTCAATACAAGTATGCATACCTATCTATATAGCTACGTTGCCGAGGTAAACAATAAGAATAGTGGGCTACTCGTCGTCTCATTTCGCAACACCACCGCGGGCTAAAGGGCGTTAATCCAAGGCAAACGTGGACTCCGCCTTATTTCTCAAGTATGCTGTCTGAGCACATTTTCACGACATAATAGAGGTGTGTCTAGCGCCCAACCGTTTGTTCACTTAGCTAATGCCTGCTAGTTCATTGAAGATGTGCGGAGATGAGATGAAGAGGCGATGTGCTTCAATTGTATTGTGCTACACTGCAAATGTACTCGACTACTCGTAGGTTTGGCAGTGATCATTGGTTTGGACCGAGGTTAAAAATTTAATATACTTAATATGATATTCTTCAAGTTTTTAACTAACAAGGTTCTTTAAATAACTGTTTTGTCACTGAATTTAGTGTAGTACCTAGTTGCTATTGTCAATAGTCAGAAAGAATGAAAATAATAAGTCCAATTTAACACCAGTTAAAAACTTATTTATTGATTAACTTAACTGATACGCGTACAATTATAGACGCGGGTGTATCCTGTGCCCTACGGGTAGCGACTAACTAAACTAACTTTACTAAACGGAGTGGTTGGCGAAGCGAGCTCCGAATAAGCTCACTTAGCAAATATAACAATGTGTCGCCACTAGTTCACTTTAAAGTGGCTTTTCATAGCCAGCAGACGAGCCCAACTTGATGGTAAATTGTTTGTCACCTAAATGAAAGTAATATTTATTTATTTTTTATTTATAGTCTCACGCCTGTATCCAGGCTAGGCAGAGGTGTAAATATTACACTCACATTTCGCCATGAATTTTCAGGTCCCACGTAACAGGGGGCGAGCCTAATGCCGTTACCGGGCACATCACCAGACTCCGGGCTGCTACTGAGAATTCGGAAAAACCCAGGAACACTTTTGCCCGACCCGGGAATCGAACCCGGGACCTCCGATCAGCAGTCGCATACGCTATCCACGGAGCACAGAGGCAGTCATATGAAAGTAATAGGATTCAGATAAAATAAGAACGAAATGGAGTCGAACGTTAGGGACTCTACTTTCAAACCTCTCACTGAAAGAAGCAGTAATTATAATAAAGACTATATTGTACTCTCCATAATTCTATACACAGACCATTACTAACGACCGGTTTTAATATTCGATCTATCCATGAACTTGGCTACTAGAGATATGTACCTACATATTTTGTATGGAGCTTATATCAAATATGTAACTCTAGCCAATGAATACAGATTTACATGTAGAAGCGCATTTCTTAAGGATTTCGTGTGCCGATTCCAAGTGGAGAGTTGGCGACTGTCGTCAGTGTAGTTTGTATTTGGCGCCGTGGGCGGCGCTGGCGTCGTTCTCCATCTCTCTTGCTCTCGTAGTTAAGATACACAGGAGAAACGTTCGTCTCCCTTGCACTCGTAGAGACAGCAGTCACAGCGCGACTGCCACGCCGCCAAACGGTAATTTGGGTCACAGAAAGTTTGTCTACAGAGCGCCCATAAGAAATGCGCCTCTATATAAATATATATGCTCTAGCCTAGACAAATCCATGAATAGATCAAATTAAATTGGGCCCGGCAGAGAGTGGTCTGTTTTCCTTACCGCTCCGCTAGCTCGCTCATCTTTACTGTAGGTATACACAGCCTTGCCAAGGTGCGCCACTTGTATTCTCAACATAATGGCGATCGCTAACGATCTGTCGTATAATTTAATATTGTGTAAGGCTAATGCGAATTTCATACGTCTCATAAAACAGCCTGAATGACTAATTTCTGTAATATTATAATGAATTATTTATAATTCGACGACCGGTTGGCGCAGCGGTAGTGTAAGCGACTGCCACGCCGAAGGTCGAGGGTTCGATTCCCGCTCAAATCAAACATTTGTGTGCGTAAACATGGATGTTTGTCTTGGTCTGGGTGTTTCTATGAATAATATGTATGTATATACAAAAAAGTATATAAGTATGTTTATCCATTGTCCAGTACACATAGTACCAGCTCTGCTCAGTTTAGGACTAGGTGGTGTTGTCTGAATGTGGTAGAATATTATATTATATATTATTGTGAGTTATTGTGTCTTTAATATGATTTTAGGATTTGTATGGAATCCTGCAACTACTAATATCGTGTTTGGAGAAGACTATTATATATATTATTTGAGTAGCGCTTTGGTGGGGATAGTGCGACGCATCTGCCCCCTTTTGCAGACTTGGAGAAGTTCTTGGAGGGCGAGTGCCGGGTTTTGGACAACTCCGGTGGTGACACGCCGGCTAAGTCGCAGCCGCCCAAGGTCAGGGAGCAGGCTCGCGTTCACACCCGAGGAAATGTTGATCGGCGTCCTCCTCGATTTGCAGTCACGCAGAGCCCAGCTAGTCGTCTCCAAACACATAGGTAAGTACGTATAATTACGGACGTATAATTTACATAGGTACGGCCATCCGATCCCAGACTAGGTTGAGCCCATTTTTTGGCTATCAGATAATTGACAATCATACTTAGGTATACATGTCTAAATATTGTATTATTTGCAATTTACACTCACACACACACACACACATATTATACAGAACAAGTAGTCGAGCTCATCTACCAAAGATTTGTCATAGTTAAGTATCGAACCCACGACGTTACGCAAAACACGAGTCACTAACTTACTGTTAGAGCAACAGACCAAATATAAGAAAGTTAAAACAAGAGTTTTCAGATATCCATTCTACCGAAGTAGGTGTACCTATATTTTTATACATTGAGTTACCCTTTTATCAATACATTTCAAACTGGAACTCTTGGCGTGTTGGCGTATCGTGGCGTGTTGGCGTATCGTGACGTGTTGACGTATCGTGGCGTGTTGGCGTATCATTTCATGTTGTAGCATAGTATGTATTACCAGATTTCTCGTTTTATTTGACTTCATTTGCAATTTAGCGTCTACTTTTTTGCTCGTTCATAATGGATTTGTCTGGTAGAGTTGTAGTAATTGCTGTTTCCATTGAGTTAAACAATATATTGTTAGATAAAACTTAAAATAGAGCTACTTGTAGTATGACCGCAACCGCACATATTTATCTAAGCTTAAAGACTCAGAACATAAAATTTTATAGAGCCATTTGCGATATTATATTGCATTCCGCAATGGCAATGGGCCGTGGATAGGTACTTCTAGAGTTTGGTATACTAGTGTTTATTTGAATGCCATATTTTATAATCAAAATGTTTAGTAGAGTACATCCAGGTGAATATTACACACTTTATGGATTCTGCGAGAAAATTAGGCCTTAAAAACACTAAGGGCGCGACTTGGGCTTGCACCGAAAATGCCTACCTAAAGGTATATTAAAGATATACAAATTAACGATTTTTGTCCCCTGATTCCTTCTCCAAAACTTGCTTGATTTAACAACTATGTACTTATTTGAATCAAAAGTAAAGAAAGGTTTTGGCCGTGTTCGTACGTTTTCCTTTTTTACACCATCTAGTCAAATATGATTCTTGATTGTTTGAACACAGTGGAAATCTGGCCACTGTTTTAAAGTTTATAAAGATTCATGTCTCTTTTAATAATTATTTTTCGAAAAATTGAACAACATAGGGACGTATCAATAAGGACCATATTTTTTTGGAAAAATATTTTACTCTATTGGCATTATTAAAAAAACATTTGATATGTAAAAAACAGGCTTTGTGAATCCACTATGATGAATGAACTTCATTTTCTTACCTATATCTGCTGCGAATTTTCAGGAGCAGAAGATTTTATTACCTACCTACTATGGCTTATATTGGAAACTAGAGGACGCCAGCAGCTACGGCTGCTTTTATTTACCCGTTTTGGCCGATCCCGTGGGAATTTCGGGAAATCCCTTCTTAGTGCACCCCTACGGTCCCCAAGGAACATACATGCCAAATTTCAGCTTCCTGCGCCCAATAGTTTCGGCTGTAGCGTGTTTGTCAGTCAGTCAGTAACGCAAGGATTTTATATATTAAGATAATCTGCTTACTTATTCAGTCTCTATTAAAGATTCTATGGAGCATATTTAAATTAAAAAAAATCAAACACGGTAGTCATGTTATTGTAAAGAAGTATAGGTCATCTGCAAGGACGTAGGTAAACTGTTAAACGATATATTAACAGTGCTGCCCTACTTAAGGTCGTGAGTCAGCCGTTAATATTTTATTACAAGGCGTATTTATTAATTATGCGTTTGAAATACTAAAATACACATAAAAGATGATACTAACGCCTACCGTCTCGATGCGGTAATAATACGAGGTTTCTTGATAATACTGGTTTTTATTTCTTAGGGCATAATATGGCAATATATATTATACTAGAGGAAGCCAGCAGCTATGCCCGCAATTTTTTTAAATTTACCCGTTTTGGCCGATCCCGTGGGAATTTCGGGCAATCCCTTCTTAGTGCACCCCTACGGTCCCCAAGGAACATACATGCCAAATTTCAGCTTCCTGCGCCCAATAGTTTCGGCTGTAGCGTGTCTGTCAGTCAGTCAGTAACGCAAGGATTTTATATATTAAGATGATAAGTAAATATGAGACACCGTTATACCTGCTTGGTTGAATCGGGCGTTACTTGACGAATCTCCATTGTATACTAATGTAAGGAAAGAGGAACCCACCACGCACCCTCGGTTTGACTACCCCAACTACTGCAATAGAAAATGGTTGACAATACAGAACTCACCTGAGGAAAAAGGGTATTAGGAATGGTATGGCTTCCAGGAAGATACCCGACTTGCAGTAATAGGGTTGTTTCCTACTAGTCAAATCAAGCACTTTTAATGAAATGTCAAAATCGACCTTTGCCAAAGGTTTTGTATGAAATATGACGTAGTGACATCATAGTGTATTGCTCTCAAGTAGAATACTTATTATCAATAAATTGACATTAAAAGATGTTAAATAAAGTTTTAACATTAATTGATGAATGAAACTACTATTATTTTGACATGTGTCAATAGATAAAAAAACTTGTATAATTTATTTCACTTGCAGGAAACTTTTATATTTGCTGTATGCGCCAACTATGCTTCGACAAGTGTTTCTGAACAAGGCCTCCCCAGGAGCGACGGGCTACGACTGAGTCTTGCCCTGTGCAATTAGTTGTTTCCAGTCTGGGTGTATTTAGGGTCCTTTGGTTAAATGTGTGTAAAGGCAGCTTCGACCCCAGTTTTAATCAGAGTGTGGGAGTAGAAAATAGCGATAAATCCCGGAGTTAAAATACGACTTTTTATCCCGTCGAAGATAACCTATTGAAAATATTGGCAACGTCAGCCTTCTAAAAATATCATCACCCTAAAGATTTTTTATACGTAGAAAATAATATTTTTATCTTCTACATCATGTTTTTTTCCAGTAGGTACCTACTTAATACTTGTTTACACATTACTTTACGGAAGATTATCAAAATATTTTAATCAATAACAACATTTTACCTAAAATAAACAACCGTTTCTAAAATGATGTAAATGAGAGCAACTTTTTCGTAATCCACCTCTAATCAGTAAACATCGATAACATCTAATTATCCTAAATACATCGCTGGGTTTCTGCAACACTAGTTAATAGGCTATCTAAGATAAAGGGTAATGTATGGCAAATGGATAATGTTTTACGAGGCTTGTTTGATAACATGTCTGGTTTAAATTACGCAGTTGTTAGCCAAGGTTACTTTGGCCATCGTGAATGCGTGATGTGTGCACTATTATATTTTTTATTTATTTTATTAATAGCTCGCGGAACGCTGTTGATATGCCACGATAATGTAAGGTGAACAAGACATCGTCCTAATTATGTAGTACCTATTGGATTTTAAGTAAGTAGTTTTAAGCTTTATCTGTAGGTACTTACCTACTAGTATTATAAAACTGAAGAGATCGTATGATGATATCTAGAATTTAATAATATTATGTTCGCAAAGGAATATATCGGCAATATATCGATCATGTTTAAGGGAATAATTAATATGAAACTATGACTTTGAAGTTGTTAAAATTCTATGAGTAAAGTATTCAATAAAAACGAGATTCAATTCAATGGAACCAATAGTTAAATTTGCGTAAAATGCATTTTATTATTTGTATTGGAGCTCCTAAAGAGTTGGTGTTAACTGTTGGTTCTATTGGCACATAGCGAGACTTAGCTTATCGTTCATAAAATATTCATAAAACAACACTTGGATGGATGACCATGTGTGGCATTAACATCAGAGCGCTGCCGTGCTTGGCGGAAAGCATGTAAAGCCGTCGGTACTAGTTACTATCTCGGGACTAGAATCCTTAAGGCCCTTAAGCCATGTCGGAGGTCTTCTAGCGGAATGAAAAATCCGACACCAGAGTTACGCACTACGTACGTTATCATTGTCTTGCCCTGGTCCCAATTTATTTGGGGTCGGCGCAGTATGTCCTTCGCTTCCATACTTCTCTGTTACCAGTCATCCGATCGTTTATCCCTTTGTCTTTCATATCCATTCTCACACAGTCCATACATCTTTCCCTTGGCCGTCCTTTCCCTTTTCGTCCTTCTATATGCATATTCATCACTTATTTACATAAGTACATCTCATCTCTCCGCATAACATGGCTATACCAGGCCAGGCACCACGTACGTTCACGAATGAAAAAACGATTGGCACAGTTTCGCTTCTTTTATCAACACAAATGCATCGCAATCGGAGAAGCAGGTTTTATTACATAAATTCTTTATTGTAATACAGTGACGATTGTTATATTAATTAGACATACATACATATCGTCACGCCTTTTATCCCCGAAGGGGTAGGCAGAGGTGTATTTCTACACCCACTTTTCGCAAGATATACTTTAGTCCCACGTAATAAGGGGCGAGCCTATTGCCGTACCGGGCACATTTCCAGACTCCGTGCTGCTACTGAGAATTTCGTGACAGAAAAACCCAATAACACAGCCCGACCCAGGAATCGAACCCGGGACCTCCCGATTCCACGCGCACATTTAGGCCGCGAGACCAACGAGGCAGTCGTATAGGGTTTGATGTCGAGTTTTCCGTCTCTACGCAAAGATGGTATTTGCATCGTGTTATCCCTTAGTCGCCTCTCACGACACCCACGGGAAGATAGGGGGTGGTGACACTTGTAGGTATTCTATGCCGTCAACCACACGGCATAATTAGAATAAATTAATTAACATTTATTTACAGATTGGAGACATCCTAAAAACAGGACAGGTTAGAAGTACCCTAAACAGAAGAGCATGCATGAGGAATCTGATGGGAGTGAATGAAGCAAGATAGATAGAGAGAGAGAAGGGCGAAATTACTCCGGTTTAAAAGATTATGTTAGAAATGTTTATCTTCGAATGGATCCTTTGCAAAGTATAAGAAATAATTTTATTAATTCTGACGAGCCAACAGCTTATCTGATGACAAATTGGATTAAACCAGCGGCGCGAGGATGACGTAAAAGATTTATTTTTGCTTTTAATAATGACTACCGAACTAGATACAAATTCTGTGTCGTGGACCAATTTACAAACATTTAACCAAAGAACACAATTAACACCCGAAAGAACAATTTATGGATCACACATGACACAAAATGTTATCTCGTGTGGGAATCAAACTCACACCACTAAAAATAACTAGGATTGTGATGCAAATAAATAAAGAGCCAATATTATTATCTACTCATCATCATCCGGATAGCGATATTCCATGGTTTAGACTAGTGTCAGATTATTTTAGAAGATACTGACGCCCTGTAACGATTGTAAAAGATCATCATGACAACCGGGACCGACGGCTTAACGTGCTCTCCGAGGCACGGGACATGCGATAATTAACAATTCAATACGCACATAACTCCGAAAAGTCATTGGTGAGCGCCGTGGATTCGAACCCGATACTCTCTGCATGGCAGTCTGTTGGTATCTCCACTAGGCTGTCGCTGCCTTATATTGTCTACTAAATAAGTTATTAAAAATTAAATTAAAATACCTAGGTACTTCAATTCTACACATAGATATATGTCTTTATCTATTATTTAATTAAAATATTTGCTCTCATTAGCTTATCTCAGTCGTATGATCTTTGTTAGTTTTCGTGTTAAATGCTCCTATTATAATATTATTGTATACGTAATTAGGACCGTAGTAATTGTACCCTTTTATTATTTAAACTATACTTTGGTTAGTTAAATATTATTTTTAGCTTCGAACGTGACTTAGTTCGGCGTCCAAGGAAGCTGTTGACTTTGTAATTTGATCATTGTGTAGGTTTAAGTTAGTATATTTATCAATTTTTATTTAAATGACCCAGCGATGACTTTTATTATTATCGTTCAAATGGAATGCAAATGTAAAATCGGACTATGAGACAGACTACATAGTTCTGATTTCTGTTGAAACATGAAGCATCAGCCGCAGCGGTGCTTGTCCGTAAGACCAACTAGGTACGTCTTACTAAGTTTCCTAAGAAAAAGCACCTGATCTCAATATTAATTGAATTGCTCGCAAATGGAAGTTTAAGTTAATCGACTATTACACATTAATTACTAAAGATGCAGCAATTCAACTTGTTAAAACGAGGATTTAATAAGTAGGTATAGTTAAAAGTTAAGTCCCAGCCTTATTTGTGTAAATCATAATATAACTAAAATCCATATGTTGACTGTTTTAAGATCCATTTATATATAAAACTTGTGTCGCCTTTAATCTATCAACTATAAGCATTGACATAATATGTACCTACCTTAGTCCATATTATTATATCGATGACTATAAGCCATCTAAATGCAGGCAGTTTGAGTTCTTGTAAGTCTTTATTCATCTTATAAACGGGCAGTATCTAAGTCTGAGCCCTTGTGTTTTTATAAGGCTTGATGATATCGGAGTATATTTTGCACCATCAACCCTTTAAAAGTGATGCTTTAACGCACAAAGAGCACGTGGCTCGAAGGAGTCGAACATAGAAACAAGTGGATATAAATAAAATAAACAGCCGTGTCCGCGTCCGTCCGACGTGATGTCTAAATCGACGCCAAGGCCAAATGTATTGATGTTTGGAACACGTGAACGTGACACCTAATTATTAATATTGTAAGGAGAAGGCCTTCGCTTTGGGAAGTTATTCTTTAGTTTAGATTGATGTATTATTCAGATTTTGCTAAATACTTTAAGATTACTGTTTTATGGTAAGTACACAGAGCAGCTACTTTAATTTCGGCTCCTTAGCGATACCGAAAATACTGTATAATTCTTATCTGCTGAAGATTTTCCATGATGAAATGGACCCTAGGTGAGATAAAGACACCAAATCATGATCGGCCAACATGGATAGGAGCAGAAAGTCACTTGCGGTTGAAACAGTGTGACTCTATCTTTCGGTAGAGATAGTTGTGTCTTTCTTCTTTGTGGGAGTATGTGGCTAACTCTGGTATAGGACATTTCAGACTGTCCAAAGGCGTCCTATAAAAGGAATCCGACATATCTCAACGATTCTTGTCTTAATATAAGAACCGGAATAGAAATCTTTACCGTTACGTACCTACCTATTCTCCACGGTAGCTGTCTAGAATGAGCCTTTATATAAATAGCTCCATGTGCCAGCCCACTAACACCAACTTGCAATGAGGGGAAAACATGGCAGTGAACCATATTTATCTAAAAGAATTTAATCATAATAACCTCTCACCAAACCCCAGTCATTAAAACAATTTACTACAGAATCTGTCGACTCATTACTATAAATAAAGCTATAGCAGCTCTCACGTGAGTCAAATAACTGATAACGACAGGAAACACATCTGTCCTCGCCTCGGCTCCAGTCTCCATGCGTGATTGAGAGAGGCTGTTCACCTCACAACCTTGGCCTACAACGAGTGACGGAGACAGACAAGCCTTGGCAATGAACTTCAAAAGCTATATGACCGGAGATTTTGCTTTTGCATAGATTTAAAATAAATATATACTACTTAGTTTCTGTACGCCCGCGTGCATGTGAAATGTATATTTTTATTCTAATAAATAAATTAGACATAGAGTAAAAATCATTCGTATCCATCCATACATGCTTATAAAATTTCGATACTGAAGTAAGTAAGTAGGATACTAAATAAATATAATCGCATATATACGTATATATCAGCTAGAAACATGCCATTTGGTTAGTGGTTATAGGTGTTGAAAGTTGGTTGAAAATTCAGTGATTTGAAGCTTTGAAAATGCGGCATCAGCTAGTTTACTATAAAGGACGAACCCACTTTTACTTTTTCCTTGCGGTCCGGGAGATCTGCCAGAACCAATTACCTCCGCATCGATCGTTGGATACTCACGACGAATACTGGCGACCCACCTGGCATTTTGCCTAAACGTTTGAATACCTCATAATATTACTGTCTATTTTATATCTTTTTCAGGTTTTGGTGTTCAAAAGAGCATACAGAAATCATCATGCTCATAATACAGAGACTTGCCTTGAGTAGGCATCAAAACCACTTTTTTTGGCTCATTGTATAGTCAGGTGTGCCTAAGCACTAGACCAATAAACTTAAAGAGAAACTTGAAGTCAAAATGTTGGTAGCAGTTTGGTACTTTATAAGTAAGAGACGTCAGCCAAGAAGGATATCAGTGATATAATAAATTTCACCCCTTTACAGCAAAAAAAAAAAAACTAAAGATTTAAAAAAACCCCCCCCGCTGGCGCAGTCGTGAAAAATGTAGTCAAACTTGATCGCAAACGTGGGATCAACTCGCGTTTTTGAGATGATGTATTTTCATTGTTTTAATATTTGTCCATGGCATTCAATTTAAGTAATGTCTGCTATTTACTCATAGGCAAGTTTTTATAGTTTACAACTATAAACTGCTTCTTCCGGGGCTCTCTGAGGTGCAAGTGGCTACAAATGAACACAAGACAAGGTCGTCTACACAATAATTTATGTCACTTATGTGTACTGCGGAATTCACTGACTATTTTGAGTCGCAGTGTCAATTTTATTCTAAGTCGATTGTAAGACCTGGGTAGTAAAATGAAACGAAAGATTGAAGATTAGATGCGGCTCAATTATTTATTCTTGATGGAGCGGTCGCGGTTGGTCTGATGGCGAAACGGGTCAGGAGAAGCCATTCCGCGGTCGTCCTGACCAAAACCACTTCTCTGGTTATATGCCTACACTAGAGGACGCCAGCAGCTACGCCTGCAAATTTTTAATTTCCCCGTTTTGGCCGATCCCGTGGGAATTTCGGGAAATCCCTTCTTAGTGCACCCCTACGGTCCCCAAGGAATATACATGCCAAATTTCAGCTTACTGCGCCCAATAGTTTCAGCTGTAGCGTGTCTGTCAGTCAGTCAGTAACGCAAGGATTTTATATATTAAGATTTTTGCCGGTTTAGCTGTGCTAACTGCTATGCTTGACGTAAAGTTAAATATGATGTGGGACACATAAGCTATACTATCTCACAAGTTGATATGGAAAATAAGAAAAAAAATAATGAAAGGGATTTTTGATTCTCTTTGCAGCTGCCCTCGTAACTATTTAGTAATCTGTGCCCCCGTGCCTCCTCTTGGCGACGCCCTTGTGTGAGAATATCAACAATTTAACTTCATGAAATACAGTCTTCTGATAGAAGACAGTCAGTCAGTGAAATACAGTCTTCTGATAAAGGCAGCGATAGCCTAGTGGAGATACCAACGGACTGCCATGCATATCGGGTTCGAATCCACGGCGCGCACTACTGACTTTTCGGAGTTATGTGCGTATTGAATTGTTAATTATCGCTTGTCTCGTGCCTCGGAGAGCACGTTAAGCCGTCGGTCCCGGCTGTCTTAAAGATCTTTGACAGTCGTTATAGGGCAGCAGTACCTCTATAATAAACTGACACTAGTCTAAACCATGGAATATCGCTATCCCGGTTGCGGAGGTCAGACAGGCAGTCGCTCCGTGGAAAAGCTAATATTCCGCCAAATCCGGTTAGACCAGAAAGCGGACCCCAGGTTGAGACTGGGATAACGCTAAGAGGATGAAATACAGTCTTCTGATAGACTGATAAACAAGAGGACGGACACCGGAGGATTCCGTTGACACACCGATACCTAAAACCAAGAATTATTTCTAGAAACACAGTAAAATTGAAGGCATTCTATTCTCGCTTCAAAACAACAGTTCATCCAATAGTCCCATACCTTACATAACCACAATAAGACTGCAGTCGTGTACCAATTATCCGGATAGGTTTACACTGATTACTACACAAAATAGGCAATGTAATATGTGTTAACAGAATCAATATGATTGCCGGCGTCCTTGGCAATGACCGCCTTACGTAAGTGCAGTAAATAGCCTTTCGTTTTGCATTCCACACACGATACGGTTCTAAAACTTCATCTTAGATATTGCTACCAGCACCTTACATAAGAGAATGAAAACAATGGTTGCGTAATGATATTTTATTTTATTGAATGTTTTTCTTTGTTATTTGTTCTGTTGAGCAATCGTTTTTGTTTGGTAAATATGTATTGTGAGGAAACCTTTTAAGAGGTATAAATTGGTTGGTCAAGATGGTGTAAATAAAAAACGTAGGAGGTAGAATTTCAACGATCATCTCAGCTGAAATGATTAAATAGGTAAATTTTCTGGAATAGTTTAGACTGCTCAAATGCCGTAGTGGTTAAACAGGTTACTTCGCCGTTCAGCTCTGTACCCAGTATTGTGGGTTCGATGCTCTAAATAAATCTAACAAGAAATTATACTTCTCTGATCCAGATTACTTCCGTCATCCGCCACAAATTACTGCCAATATTACCATACCATATTCATCATCAGCCCTTTTACTGTCCCACTGTTGGGCACGGGCCCCTTCTCATTTATGAGAAGGGTAAGGCCATAGTTCACAACGCTGGCCAAGCGACTTCACATGTCTTTCGAGAACATCATGGAGAACCATAGTCAATCACGATGTTTTCCTTCACCGCTTAGCAAGCGATAGTTAACAATTTAATACGCACATAACTCCGAAAAGTAATTGGTGCGTGCCGTGTATTCGCAGCCGAGACCCTCTGCGTAGCAGTCTGTCGGTCTCTCCACTCGGCTATCGCTGCTTCTTTTTTTCATTACCATATTCGTCAAGTATAAATTATTTCGCCAAAATCGTTTCAGTTAGATACTGTTAATTTATTACGTTATAAATATCATATGCTCGATCCATTAAAGTTGAAACTTGTTCAAAAGTTAGGGTCAGATGTGGGCGTCCTTTGTACGTATTACACGCAGTCCGTTAATTTTACCCTATCTATTTAGATTTGAACTTTGCGATACCGACCCAAGCCCACACAATGAGGAAAGTTTGATTTTCCATTTGCTCGAAATTAAAATAAAACACTTAATTTTATAGAGGAAAATGTTTAATATTGAAGGTTAGGTAGGGTTACGTTTGTCTCTTGGTAATATAGAAGTTTTTTATTTAATTACTAGAGGACGCCAGCAGCTACGCCTGCATTTTTTTTAATTTACCCATTTTGGCCGATCGCGTGGGAATTTCGGGAAATCCCTTCTTAGTGCACCCCTACGGTCCCCAAGGAACATACATGCCAAAATTCAGCTTCCTGCGCCCAATAGTTTCGGCTGTAGCGTGTCTGTCAGTCAGTCAGTAACGCAAGGATTTTATATATTAAGATTTATAGACTCACGCCTGTATCCCCGAAGGGGTAGGCAGAGGTGTAATATTATACCCACATTTCGCCATGAATTTTTAGGCCCACGAAATAGCCTATTGCCGTACCGGGCCCGTTACTGGATTCCGTGCTGCTACTGAGAATTTCCTAACGGAAAACCCAATAACACTGCCCGACCCGGGAATCGAACCCGAGACCTCCCAATCCTAAGCCGTATACAGACTTTGCGAGGCATGCGCTACGAACGGCGCACAGCGCATGCCTCGCAAGGTGTGTACCTTTATATTCGTGGCGAGGCATGTGCTACACATGCCTCGCCACGAATATAAAGGTACACACCTTGCGAGGCATGCGCTGTGCGCCGTGCGCAGCGCATGCCTCGCAAAGTCTGTATCCACCTCTACGCGCACATTTATGCCGCGGGACCAACGAGGCAGTCCGGTAATATAGAAGTATGATACAATTATTAGTCGCAGAACTGGTGACATATTTTAGAGTACAAGTGTTCTGAGTGAAGACTGCGCCTTGGCAAAATGGCTAACAGCGACTGGACGCCAAGTGATAAAACCGGGCTCAGTGGCGTGCCTGGGAGAGGCCTCTAGCAGGGCTTTTTCCAGCAGGATGATGTTATTTGTATGATAATCATCTTACAAGAATATTTTCATATTTTTTTGTTTATGTAGACAATGTCAAGTCAATTCAAAGAAAATAGTCTAGCATAAGTATTGTTTACCCCACGCTCACCGGATTGGAAAGAATTTTAAAAGGTTAAATAACCGTAAAACGCATTTGTAAAGTAACTATTACTCGTTATCGCTCTACATACCATTTATTACGTTTCTAGAACACCTCTTGATCTGCGTTTTGAAGTCATTGAGTATTAGCAGAGGTTTTCTTAATCGATACTCTATCCTGATTCCTCTAAGGTATGTGCTTTGCGCAATGCAGAATTTTTCATCAATAAAATCTTTTACGTAGGTACATTCAAAAGTACACATACACTCGGCTTTAATGCTTGTAAACCTACATTACAAATAAGCTAGATTTAACTTCTATGTCTATTCCACGACGTAGTATCCCTTACAATATGCAACAAACTCATTCCTGTTCAGGAAACAGAATCGTTTCATTGTTACGACTGCCATAAAATAAGACGTAAAAGTATTTTACCTATACTTCTATGTCGATTGTTTACAAGATATTAAGAACATGCCACTTGTATTTAACTTATGAATAAATACTGCGCGATGTCTGTTGTATTTAGTTGTGAATATTTGCCTTTGCGTCGTAGGAATGGTAATGCGCGATTACTCATTGTATTGAAAGTCAATATTGTTTGTTTCCTGGCTAAAATGCGTTGCAACTTGGTGTCTGTATTGATATGTAGATGTAATGGTTATTGGATTATATTTAAAAGAAATACGGTAGCTGAAATATGTCCAATGGGTTTAGTATGAATTTTACTGCTTTGCTTATTTACTTATGTCTCAATTCGAGTCGACCGGAGTTTGGCGTATTTATTGCCTGAAATTACTTAAATCAATTTTGTATAAATCATGTGTTTGACATATTTAAATCATGCATGTAAAATAGCGTAGATAATTGTCTACAAAACGGAAGTCAGTCGCTGGATATATCCTCTTAGCAACTCTGGTATCGTACCAGAGATTCATTCGGCCTTATCTTTTTGAATTTCTCGAGATGAATGCTACACGTTATAGTTTTTATAGTCTTCTCTTAACTGGCTTTCATCGACCGAGGTGTGGCTATTACCGTGCGATGTTATAAAAAATCTGACTGCCTAACTCCTTGTCGAGGTGATACCATTAGTGATACCAGTGCTTTAACTACCTGACGCCTAGTACCAGTCGTTTCCAAATATATAGTGCCTTAATCTCTTGTCAAAACTTTTGTAATAATACCACATTCTAGAGTGAAGGTGGAGGTGAATAGGCAGCGATAGCCGAGTGGATATACCAACAGACTGCCATGCAGAGGGTATCGGGTTCGAATCCACGGCGCGCACCAATGACTTTTCCGAGTTATGTGCGTATTGAAATGTTAATTGTCGCTTGTCCCGTGCCTCGGAGAGCACGTTAAGCCGTCGGTCCCGGTTGTCATGAAGATCTTTGGCAGTCGTTACAGGGCGTCTGTACCTTCTAAATAAACTGACACTAGTCTAAAGCATGGAATATCGCTATCCCTTCGGGTTGCGGAGGTCAGACAGGCAGTCGCTCCGTGGAAAAGCTAACGTTCAGCCAAATCCGGTTAGACTAGTAAGCGGACCCCAGATTGAAACTGGGATAACGCTAAGAGAAAGAAGAAGACCACATTCTAGACTGGAGACCGCTTTTAGGCAAACGTAGTGTAGGACGCCCTCCAGCTAGGTGAACTGAAATTTTCGCAAAGTGGCTGGCAACACGAGGAGCTGACAATTCAGGTGATGACGATGAAAATATCACATATAAACATATGTTTACTACGCTACTGCGTATTAAAATTTCTATAACTAAACGGGGCAATGTTTCAAATAAGTTCGTATACGTAACACATTTAATGGGTGTGTAGGTGTCGGGTTATTTTGAACGGCACATAACAGAGGTTATAAATCCTACTTTATATACAAGCGCATGGCGACACGTGTCAAACCACGTGGTAGTTGTTGTTTTGTTTTGTAAGCGTTTTAGCAGACGTTGTCGTAAGGCTGCGTCATCAAAAGTGTGAGAAAAAAAATATCGTATGTTTTTCGAGTCGAGTTTAGTGAGGTGTTTTGTTGTTTTGAAAGCTCATGTGTCACATACACGTCATAAAGTTAATCGCGCATATTATCGATAATTTTACAACATTTAATAAATTATACAATATTATTTAGCGGGTCTTAGTCGCGATAATTTACTTATTTAAAGGCATAAATACCTCTGTTATTCTCCTACGTTTCTACCGGTTTGCAACGGTCGTGGTCGCGAAGGGACTGTCCAAGCTTGCAGCGGTTGTGGTCGCGGAGGGACTGTCCAAGTTTGCAACGGTTGTGGTCGCGGAGGGACTGTCCCTCCGCGACCACGACCGTTGCAAGCCGGTAGAAACGTAGGAGAATAACAGAGGTATTTATGCCTTTAAATAAGTAAATTATCGCGACTAAGACCCGCTAAATAATAATGTATGATGTATACAAATCGCGAAAGTTTACAATCGATTATTTAATAAATTGTGAAGAGACATATTTTAAAACAGGGTTTTATGTAGAGTTCCTGGCTATTCCTTTTCAACAGTAGCCATGTCTTGAAGTGGTGGGAGGATTTAAAAGAAGGTTTTCGTATGCACTTGGTTTACACGAAATGAAGAGAAATTTGATTTTCTTTTCATCTTACGAGTAGCATTGAAGTAGTAGGTAGAGCTTTCTTATTTCGATAGCTACTTAGGTATCTTTCAAGCTTTAGGTATCGTTGTACGTTACAGTAAATTAAAAGCGGCGATAGCCCAGTGGTGTACGTAACGGACTGCCGAGACGATGGTCTCGAGTTCGATCATCAGGTATCCCGGGCACACACCTCTTACTTTTCGAAATTATGTGTGCTTTAAAAATGTTAATTATCGCTCCCTTAACAATGTGCCGGGTAGATGGCAATAGGCTCGCCTATTACATTGGGACCGAAACATAACTGGCGGAGTGTGGGTGTGTGATACACCTCTGACTACCCCTACGGGGATAAAAGGCGTGAAGTTATGTTATTGCTGTTTCCTTCGAAAAAAAACCTCTTTCTTCCTTACAGAGTAAATTGGTACGGTATTTTTTATATCTCCTGTTCTAGGACCAACACCTGTAATATCTAATGTCCAACAGCGAGACGACCGCTTATACCACTGTGCTATCGGTGCAGTCATAATATTTCATCATCATCATCATCAGCTTTTAGCAGTCCACGCTGGACTACGCCTCTCCTTTGAAAGGAGGAATTGGCCTTCTATACCACGCTGGCCAAACGGGTTGGTATAGGGTTTGTATCAAGTTTTCCTTCTCTTACAGTGTTGTTCTCTGCATAATATGCTCCCTCTGTTGGCTCTTACGACACCCATGGGATGATATGGGGTGGTGACATTCCGTATTCTTATTATTCTTTATATTTATTTGGCTACATTTGTATCTTGATACAACTATGTAGCTATCATTAACCTATTTTAAATTACGTATTGTTTTTAAAAACATTTGTAAAGTTAATTATGAAAACAGCGTTAATTGTAAATGTCACCATTAATTAGTATATGAGCCAAATTCCTTTAGTTGAATTTAACATACAATTTTAGTCAGTAAATACTGACACATTTGTGTATGTATGTATGTGTGTGTATTGCGTCGTGTAATGAATTATTTCATCAGCTTTTATTTTGCGTTTTTACAATAATATAGTCACGTGTTTTTAAGAGAAAAGAATTGAACGGAATTCGTCATCAATTTATTTTCCAATAAGTATGAGGTTTAGTGTTTCTGTTACATATTTCCACAAAAATAAACATTATAAGTAAATCTAAATAATTAAAAAAATATATTTTAAGTAAGTATTTCATAAGATCCCGTACCTACTCTGCTGTTAATTCTTTAATTGGTTTAAAAAATCCCGTGCTGTTCCAAAAATTCAAAATAGGAAGCTTGGATTGAACTGGTTGACAATGAGAAAAGATCTTGTATTATAGGGGTTGTCTCGCTCCGAGTTCTCTAAGGATTTAAAGCTATACCTACAAAACCAACTATCAATCAATCCATTAATGAAATCCGTTTATCACCTATTAATTCATACGCTTGTTTACAACTGCCAATCTAATTAATAATTTATAAAGCATTTAAGTGCACCTATAAACATTAGTAGCCTCGTCATTTGTTTTGCATTCTCTCTCGCCAATCGAATCGCGTGATGTAAACCTTGGATATGTTTACAAAAACTTCGTTCGCAATTATTTCAGTTACATAACCGTTTATGTACTGGTGTGTGTTCGAGTGGCTAGTAGTGATGAGTCATTGGACACGCCTCCTTGTTTACTAACGAAGCCATAACGAAGCGAACACGTGCACCACAGATAATAGATAATAGTGACATTGAGTATGACGTGTTGCTACTTTCAGTGACAGGCAAATTTTTTTTGTTGCAAACCTCTTTTCTTTTCGTGGAAATCGAAATTTAAAATTTGAGGAAAATTTTAAGCTGTTTGTTTTGTTCCATTATCTTGGAAGTATTTAGTTGAACGAACGTTTCGGCCTGCGTGATGTTTTCAGGCACCATGGGGTGTAGTCTGCGGACGGAGAGACAAGGGGTCTCGCCAGCCGACCAGTACCTAACTCGCCAGCCGTGAAGGCGGCGCAGTGTGCATAAGGTTTCGACGGGTCGCAAATCGCTACATTTGCGAGTATACTATATCACACTGATCCGAACTGATGAATCTCACGATCCGATCTCTAAATAGAGAATACCTACCACGGTGGATTTTAGTGAGTAAACAATTAAAGAGAAGAGTATTATACACATACCCATACACCTTTCCTTCGCTTGTCCCAATTAACGAAGGAGATGGTGAGTAATCGGCGTGATGGACAAAACAAAAATAATAAGGAAACCGTCTGTCACCTATGTCCTATTCATTCTTCCATTTTAACTGCCTTCATCATCATCATCAGATTTAGTGTTTGATCATCAGATCTTAACTTTACGATTCACAAAGGCCAGGTTATGTTTACCAATCGTTCGTAGGCGGCATTGCAACTATTAAATTCATGGAAACTTGAGCCCAAAAAATGTTCTCCGTGACAAATAATAAAATTATCATTTTTTCGCTCTTGACGCTGATTCAGAATCGCCGCGCCCCTAAAGCTGCGTTACATTAAAAACGTAATAAACAACTTCCCTGACGTCATTCCTACCAGCGACAACAAGCTCTATGTCGATGGTCGAATGTGTGTCATTTATATTCGTGAGACAAACCGGTTGCGAACGTGTGTACTTGCGATCACGTGTACTACTGCCATACAACTTTTAGATGTATGTATGACTGTATGTCGGTTTAAGATATACAAGTATTTTTAATTACATTGTTACTTCATCATCAGCCCTTTATACTTGTCCCACTGCTGGGCACGGGCTCTTCTCACTTCGAGAAGGGTAAGGCCATAGACCACCACGCTGGCCAAGTGCGGGTTGGCAGACTTCACATGTCTTTCGGGAACATAATGGAGAACTCTCAGACATGCAGGTTTCCACACGATGTTTTCCTTCACCGATTAGCAAGCGATAATTAACAATTTAATATGCACTTAACTCCGAAAAGTCATTGGGTGTGCCGTGGATTCGAACTCGAGACCTTCTGCGTAGCAGTCTGTCGGTCTCTCCACTCAGCTATCGCTGCTATATACATTGTTATTTACTGAAATTAAACTAAGTATTGCTTACGGATTTGGTCGGGATATATTGGCTTTATAGACAGATTTGAATCGAATGGTGTAGAAACTACTTGAGTTTATTATAATCTGACGTTTTGGTTACTTTACGGGAACCGCGCGTGGTCACGGAAGTCAAGTGAGTCTTCTTTTACCACGGTTCCTGTGAAGTTTACCCTCCCAAACGCCGGCAACGCACTTGAGACTGTAGTGTTGCGGTTGTATATGGGCAGTGTCCAACGTTTACCATCAGGCGATCCATGTGCTCGTTTGCCTCCCATTGCGTAAAAATATAAAAAAAAACTAATGCAGGCATCGTATACGTAGGTAGTAGGTATAGTACCTACCTATAGCTAGTGTGCACAGACAACCTTTATCTTAGAATAGCGCTTACACTTTGCCGATTATATTAAAACGAGGGTCGGCAAATGGTGTTGGAGGAGGAGGAATGTTGTCATTATATTCTATGAAATTCCAAATCAAGTTGGACCGGTCTATTAATTGAAAATTATCAAAGCTATATAACTCACCATGCGGTCGTGGCCGCCGGCCACCATTCAGACTTTTGTGTGGGCGAACAACACGGAGCCGTATTAGTGCACCAAAATCAAGTTAATTCTCACAACCAACATTATCGACCGTCATTTCTAAAACCTAGAATGCGACAAATGGTACATGTAAAAGTCCGAAATCTTTACTCCTTTTATAGAATTCGTACGTTTACCAACCCATTCTGGTAAATCTTTAGATTGATTGGTAAAATTTAAGATTAACCATATCATACGGGCTTGTTCTCGTCAAAGCGTCTGAACCGAATTTGACGAATTGAATACGTGGGTTCAATTTACTACGAGAAAATCGTTCCAGATATCCAGGTACCGAGGATCTTAATTCCTATTCTTATTTATGGTACCTACATATAATTTTACTTTATATTCGCATGCAAAGCTGCAAGCAATAGCAAGTAATTTATAAACACAAAGATGCGAAAACTCATACAAATGCATATGAGCAATTTCTGTGAATTCAATATCTGCATAATCTAAATAAAACGCACCGAATTTCCTAAGAAAATAACGTAATCAAGATTCAAATCAGTTCTGTTGATATGATCGCGCGTAGAATACTCAAGTTCAATTCTTATTGTCAGCTCAGGACACGGAGTTCAGAGAATCAGACATTTATATGAAAATTTAATATACAAGATATGTTTATCCTTGACTGATATTATGTATCATGTATTGTTTTATTTTTAAACAAAACTCGTCACTGAGAATTCGGATTCTCAGTTTGCAGTTTGTACAGAATCGGCCCTGTACTTGTTTATTTTTTGTTGAACGTACTTTGTAAACAATTTATTTATTTGTATCCAGTAGATGGTACAGGTGCGTATATTTTATAATGTCCTTTTATAACAGTCGACATTACAACGTATTACGTAAACATCCTTGAACCGCTCTCACCCTTCGGTAATGTCGGGGTAAAGAATGCTGCTATAAGATTTCAAGGACACCGCGATAGTTTTAGGGAGTAGCACAGATAATATAATACTATACTAGATGAGAAGAATTGGAACGTCTACGTCTTTAGGGGCTCTCACACATCTCTTCCGCCTGACCCATATCATAGAGTGGCAGAAGAGTTATCAATAGAGATCCATCACGAGAAAAATTAAAAATAAAACTGCTCTATTTTATTTTATTTTAGTTTATTGAGGTAAATAAACAAATGTACAATAAGGCAATGTAACAAGGCATAACTTACAAACTGTATGTCATTGTACAACCAACACCATTAACCCCAGATTACAAGCTATGAGTAATTAGAGAAAATTATATTAGATGCACTAGCGTAGATAACATACAAAATAACTGGCAGATGAGATACTAAGCCGAAAATTACGCACAAACCGACATAAGTCTTCTTTTAATTATAACTATATTACATTACAGTATATTGTTACTAAAACAAAGGCATAAACATTAACACATGATAGTGGGAATACTCTGGCAATAGAATTGATTATTGGTACGACTCAAAGAGTTAAGTTGCTAGACTAGCCCTACGATATTATCTTGGGATCGGTTCAAATAGTCCACTAGCCAAGCAGGTATTGCCAGGTATTTTATCTCTAAGATTCAACAAAATATTATCAATATCAACATTACTTGATTTTTACTGGAAATAAGTATCTTAATAAGTTGCTCATCTTCACAAATACAAGCCAGTGTGACCACAATCTACACCCTGTCTCTATGGCTGATCTATGAAGAAGACCGAACATCTGAAAAAAGTTTTAAAACTCGTTTTTTGTAACAATTCTGTGATAAAGTAAAAATATCAATGTTGGTAAAGTGTTCATTATAAGACTTCATAAGTCGTGGCAACTGCTTTAACAGCGGCCTCATCATGGAATGCCACCTAGAGCTGCAAAAGATTGCAGAGAAGAATCGGGTTACGCTGCAATGGATTAAAGGCCACAGCAACTCCGCAGGCAATGACGCCGCAGACCAACTGGCACGGCAAGGATCGGACACAATGATAATGGGACCCGAGCCGATTGTACCGATACCAGCAAGCCAAATCAAAACGTGGCTACGTGAGAGAACCGCACATGAACACGAAAAACAGTGGGCAAACATAAAAGAATGCAGACAAACAAAAGATGCCATCCCCTGCTTGAACAAGCGACTCTCACACAAGCTGCTGCATTCTAATAGGAAAACACTAAAGCATCTGACGGGCATAATAACCGGCCACTGTCCACTCAACAAGCACCTATTCAACATAGGCGTTACGGACAGCCCACTGTGCAGGGGCTGTATGGAAACCGAAGAAACACCCGCTCACGTCATTCTGCACTGTGCAAGTGTGAGCGATCAACGGGCAAAGCTGCTGAACAACCCCAGAACCATGAGTGAAGCTTTAAACGACACCAGCCAACTAATGGCTTTCTGGAAGGAACTAAGGTGGTATGAGTAGTCGGCGTCAATGAAGTCGCCACATACGCACAATGGCCCAAATAAGTGGCCAAGTGCGGAAAACCCACGACCAACTATAACTATAACTAAGTCGTGTCAATGGTGCACGTTCACCCGCGTTAGTTTTGCTTACTTTAGGAGCAAATAATTTGTAAGTGTAATTATCTCGGATACGCTGAGAGCGACTCGGGATGCGTATGTAAATATGATTTATAAGAGAATTACAATCAAATTTATTGTGGCATATATTGTGTAAAAGCATTTGATCCATGAGCAATCTCCTATCTTTCAGAGTAGTGAGAGAGAATTTCTTTAAGAGCTTGCTATACGATAGTTTAGTACGGAAACACCTATAATGTACAGCTTTCAAGAATTTACGCTGAACTGCTTCTACTTGATCACTATACTTTACGTAATGTGGATTCCATACTGGTGTGCAGTACTCGATTTGGGTCCTAATTAGGCTTTTGTATAAATAGATGTAAGTACTAGGTCGCCTAAAGGTGGAGCCGCACGTGCGCATAACAAAACCATATAATTGAAACGCCTTGTTGGTGATATAATTTATGTGTGTACTCAAGTCCAGCTTGGTATCAAGGTGTATGCCTAGGTCTTTAATAGTTGTAACTGAGCCCAAGGTTGTGGCAGTGAGATTATAGCAGAAATTTATAGCATTTATTTTCTTAGTGAATTATATGCTTTTGCACTTAGTAAGACTAAGTTGTAGTTTATTAGTTAAACAATATCTAGATAAGCGATCTAGATCAGCCTGAAGCTTCTTACAATCTTGAGTAGTTCGAATACAACGATAGATTTTAAGGTCGTCAGCATATAAAAGAAATCTGCTATGCTTAAAACTCAGACTCAATTCTACGTACGGTCTACTTATGTAGTTTGGAAAGGTAAGTGCGAATACATTTTACATACGTAACAATATTAAATGTACCCATTTATTATTAGCCGTTGGTTTTTATTCGACTTTTAGATTGCAGTCAAGGTGTTTATAAGCATTGTTTCTTGGAATTTCGATCTAAATACACCTGTGGCAACAGGTTAATAAGTTTAACTGTATTTAAATAACATTCCCAGTAGTATTCTTTATTTGATTATTAAGGAAATTTTCCATCCGTACTTTATAACTTAAAATTAATATCCATATATTTAAAGAATAGACGAAATCATAATTGGATCATCATTAATATATTCATATCTGATAAAATTAGGAAATTAATGTATTAAATACTAAGGGTGCCCGCGGTTACACCCGCGTTATTTAAGGCTACTGCTCCGCTCCCGTCGCTCATAGCGCGATGTTATATAGCCTATAGCCTTCCTCGATAAATGGGCTATCCAACACTGATTTTTTTTTTCAAATCCGACCAGTAGTTCCTGAGATTAGCGTGTTCAACCAAACAAACAAACTCTTCAGCTTTATATATTAGTATAAGATATTTCATTATTGAGAAGAACACAGACCCATCAGCGAAATTTGGTAGTAATCTAATATATGCACATATTTAAAAAGGTTGAAAATAATACTTCCTTGATATTTAAACATTGCTTGGCTGATCACCGTTTTGAATAAGCTAACTTACTTTTGCAGTCAGATGTCAATCTTGGTAATCAATTTTTTTGGCAACTTTTCTGTAATTATTTGCTACGTTGTACCGTGACATTTTACGACGGCGCGAACCGTATTTTAACGATACGCATAGTTCATTTCTATGATACAACAATGTTGAATAGTGCAGCGATCACAGCATTCGCGAAAACTGTGTGATGTTGCTACTGCAAAATGCAGTAATGTCTGCATGCACGGGAAAGGTAAGTTTGAAGTAAATACATGGAATGAATAAAAAGTTTCATACAAACTCTGACAACCTGTTTTACCCCCTTAGGGGAGGAATTTCCAAAAATCCTCTCTTAATACGCCCTACAGGGTGGGCGTACTAAGAGAGGATTTTTGGAAATTATCAATATTTGGAATAATCCTCAAAGAAGATACATGCCAAATTTCACCTACTTGCGACCAGTAGTTTCGGCTGTAGCGTGTCTGTCAGTCAGTCAGTAACGCAAGGATTTTATATAATATACAGATTATATTCTATTCACTACCATAATATTAGTTATTTGTATGTAGATTCGGCGGCGGTGTCCGCGTCAGAATCGTACACGGTCAAGGTTGTTTCGCCTCATAACTCATTTATGTGTGTATGGATATGTATGTGTAATATGTTTTTAGGGTTCCGTAACTCGATGTGAATAAAACGGAACCCTTATAGGATCACTTTGTTGTCCGTCCGTCTGTCAAGACCCTTTTTCTCAAAAACGCGTGGAGGTATCAAACTGAAATTTATATCAAATAGCTCTACTGTTCCTTGAAGCTGTGAAAAAATCAAACTTCTAAGCCAACGCAGTCAAAAGATGCAGCCGTTTATGCTGCAAATTTCCGCAATTTTCGAAACTCGCAAGGGAACCGAAACCTACAGGGCACTTCCCGTGAACTTAGAATCTTGAAATTTGGTACGAAGCAATGTCATATAGCACTGATAAAGGAAAAATTGCGAATACCATAAATTTTTGGTAACATCATATCATAAAAATATTTTAAATAATTTTAAAGTTATTACCATTTTCTCATGAACGCGTAGAGATATTTAATTGAAATTCATATCAAATACTCAAGTCTATAATACCTTTAAGCCGTAACAAAATCAAACTTCTATGTCAACTTAATAAAAAGAGACAGCAATTTAAGCCGCATATTTTCTCGCAACTACTCGCAAGGGAATCAAAACCTACAGGGTACTTCCCGTGAACTCAGAATCTTGAAATTTGGTACAAAGCAATGTTTTGTAGCACAGATAAATGAAAAATTGCGAAAACCGTGAATTTTTAATTACATCATATAATAAAATAAAAAATTCGAACTTACTAGCCCTTTCCTCATGAACGCGTAGAGGTATTAAATTGAAATTCATATCAAATACTCAAGTCTATAATTATAATATATTTAAGCTGTAACAAAAGCAAACTTCTAAGCCAACGCATTCAAAAGATACAGCTGTTTATGCCGCAAATTCTCGCAAATTTGCGAAACTTACAAAGGAATCGAAACCTACAGGGTATTTCCCGTGAACTTAGAATCTTGAAATTTGGTACGAGGCAACTTCTTATAGCACAGATTGAGAAAATATTTCCAAAAATGTAAATTTGTAGTTACATCATATAATAAAAACATTTTTATTTTTTTATAGTTACTACCTCTTTCCTAATAAACGCGTAGAGTTATTAAATTGAAATTCATATCAAATACTCAGGTCTATAACACCGTTAAGCTGTAATAAAATTAAACTTCTACGTCAACGCAATAAACAGAAACAGTAATTTAAGCATATTTTTAAACTCGCAACTACTCGCAATGCGAAAACCGTAAATTTTTAGTAACATCATTATAATTAAAATATTTTTCACCACTGCAGCTCAAACATGCCGCTTTTGCTGCGAGACAACAGTGAACAAAACACGATTTTGATTCGAGCGTGAGTAAAAGTAGCTTTTTAATTTTTCAATCTTCAGTGTCACGAATTAACATTGTTCAGCCATAAATTTGAAACATTCGAATTTTACTGTGCTCTGTCTCTTTCACATGCATATAAAAAGTGAGTGAAAAAACATACCCCTTCGAATTCAAAATTCGATTTTGGAATTCGACCTCAAAGAAAACACCTACGGCAACGCAAAAAAAAAGATATTTGTAATAAAGAAATTACTTTTTTTTATATGTTATTGTTTAAATGTTTAATTTATTATTGGATTTTAATAAATAAGTCTTATTAACAGTATAAAATTAGTATTTAACCAATACATTTTTATTTAGAATTACAACAATGATACATTTGAAAAATAAACCTCAGGGACGCGGTATTAAAACGTGATTTAAAAAAGTAGCGGGAATAAAAATGTCGCTGATGCTGATACAGTAGGTACGAGTATAGCGTAACGTGTTAAAATATATTAATATATAAAATAATCTAAAAAGATGAGTGAAACTAGCGATGATGACTGTACTTTAACACCAGAAGAGTTAAATCAACAAGTGATTATGCAGAATTCAATCTATTCCTGTTCATTTCTATGTCTCCTAAGTAATATGTGTTCTCACCGCTGTGGTGAAAAGTTATGTGTGCTACACGAGAGCAAAGTTTTTTGTATCTCGTGCTGTTGAGTCCCTCACCACGCTCAGGATTCTAACTTTGATTCACTCGCTATGCTCGTGAATCAATCATAGAATCCTTCGCTTGCTCGGGACTCAAAATCAGCACTCGAAACAAAAAACAACTTTGCTCTCTTGTTGCACAAATAACTATTTAATAATTTTAAAGGTACTACTACCCCTTTCGTCATGAACCCGTAGAGGTATAAAATTGAAATTCATATCAAATGCTCAAGTCAAAATTAAAGGGTACTGCCAGTCGATCTAGAATCTTGAAATTTGGCATATTTTTAAACGTTACTTACGTTTTATAGCACATAGAAAAAATTCTAAATCGAATCGAAATCCTTAAAATTTTTAGTTACATCACATATTTTTTTAAATAATTATATATAACTACAGGTTTGTACGGAACCCTCGGTGCGCGAGTCCGAATCGCACTTGACTGGTTTTTTAATTATAAGAGCTGTATATGTTGGTATCGGAATATACCATGCCATGTTTTGTTGGAAAGACGATGTTTCTTTTTAAAGCCGACATTAGGGTAAACTTAATTTCATTAAAGAAAATTTACTTTACTTACTACTCCGTGGTCCAGTGGATAGCGTATGCGGCTGCTGATCGGAGGTCCCGGTTCGATTCCTGGGTCGGGCAAAAGTGTTTTCTACTGGGTTTTTCCGAATACTCAGTAGCAGCCCGGACTCTGGTAATGTGCCCGGCAACGGCAATAGGCTCGCCCCCTATTACGTGGGACCTAAAAATTTATGGCGGAATGTGGGTGTAATATTTACACCTCTGCCTACCCCTTCGGGGATACAGGCGTGAGACTATAAAATAAATAAATAAGTAAAATTTACTTTTCTATACGTACTTAATTTTCTTGTAGAATTATTTACAAATATTACTAGAAATTTGGTATTTTCTCCGGCTTATTGGATTTATGAGTTTACGTCTGTATACTCTGTATCGCGTAGTGCACTGGGTTCAATATATACCTAACGGTAGTAAATGTTGAGAGCATTGGAATTGATCAAGTAGTGATATGACCTCATCCATAGCCCTGCTAAAAAAACATTTCTGTTCACATATCCATACATTTAATACAAGGTTTTGTATGAATTCTCTCTATGAGACGTAAACACATACGTAACTACTTCAGTTATTTTTGATGGAATGTGGACATCAATTGCCAGCAGAACAAATACAATATCGAAAAGAATGCGACTCTTTGTTCCGGATTCGTGAATGTTATGATTTTAATTGCTAGTTGTTCACAATACTAGCTATATTCACGTGTATGGCTTCAAGGGATAGGCAGAGATAATTAGGACCACAGTTTGATAAATTTGTTTAAGATTCAACTACCTAATTACTAGTTAACGGTTAGCAAGGGCGGATCCAGCTTTGGTGCCAGGAGGGGGTCACATAGTCGTGGTCAAGTGAAGAACTTATAATTTAATTTTAATAACAATAGGTACAAGTAAAAGTAGGTATTTAATGTAACAGACCAGTGCAGATACGTTAGAAAACGGTAAAAAGTAAAATAAAGTTCAAGTAGGATGAGACCCATTGGAGAAGGAAGAGAATATAGCGATCATTAAAGGAAAATTAAATTACGGGCGATCTGAGGTCGGGAAGTGGATGGGGTTGCGATTTTAAGGGTAAAAAAGGGTTTATCTCGATTGCCAGCAAAACTACAAGTCCTACGGAAAAAACGTCAATGGCAAAGTTGTAGGTAATAAAAAGATCTACAACTTTCGTATTTACATTTTATTCACACAACGTCATAATTTATGTGAAAAATTCTAAAAACCAAGTTATTGGTTTTTAGGGTTTCGTAGTCCACAAGGAACCCTTATAGTTTCGTCATGTCCGTCCGTCTGTCCGTCCGCAGCCTAGCTCAAAGACGCCTGGTACTAGAAAGCTGATATTTGACATGAATATAGACATACGATATTGCAACAGAACTGTAGAATACAATTTTGGAAAATATTTTTTTTCAGGGAATCTCCCCTAAATATATAGTGGGGTTGAATTTTTTTTTGTTGAGTACCCCATTGTGTGGGGTATCATTGGATAGGTTTTAAAAAAATATTATTAGTTTGCTCAAATCATTTTTCGATCAAGTGATTGGTTTGTCAAATATCAAGCATTGAAGTGAAAAAAATGTTAGACTCAAGTGCCCCCTCTGCCGGCTAAACTATTAATTTGGAAGAGGTGAAAAAAATCACAAATGTACCTAGTACACATAACGAATTTAAAAGAAAAACTATCACGGCTAAGAAGACATCACTAGTTTACGAGTAATCGTCGGTTAACTTATAAATACCTATTTCTGTGAGTTTACATTGGGAGCGCTGGCTTAATCTTAAAGATGCCCGTTTTTAGTCCCATGTGAAACAGAAGTTATTATCAATAATGGCCATTATGGGCAACTACGGAACCCTACATTGCGCGTGGCCCGACACGCACTTGGCCGGTTTTTTATTTTTAACTTTTACAATAGTTTTTCTTTTACACGAAATTTGGTGAAAACTTGCCTTTTTATGTTCCAAACACACTGTTTATGTTTTTTATTTAAAGTGTTTATTTTTACGCCTTATTTCGACTTAATATCGAAATAAAACCCTAATTTTCAATTGAAAATTCTCACGTCAATATATCAGCTTTCTTTTTTAATTGTTCGGCGTTTTGTTCGTTGAAATCTCTACTTTCTGATGGTGTGAATAAAATATACATTACTAAGGTAAACGTTCTCAGAAAATGCAACGAAATGAAACAACCTCGAGACCGATTTTTTCAATCATAATGTACAATTTTGAGATATTTATTAAAATTAACACTTTATTTACTCGAAAAACGTAAGATTCCATGCTACATTGATAAATAAGAACTTAAAAATCGATATATACAACTAAAATTAGCAACCAAATAAGTTAATAGATACCTAATTAATAAGACATCTACAATATTTTGAGAAAGTTATAGTTTTTTTTTTTATAGTATAGGAAGGCAAACGAACAAGCGGGTCACCTGATGGTAAGTAATCACCGCCGCCCATAGACACCTGCAATGCCCGAAGGATCACAAGTGCGTTGCTTACCTTTTAAAAAGGAATATGCTCGCTTCTTGAAGATTCCAATCTCGAACTGGTTTGGAAATACCGCTGCAGGTAGCTGGTTCCACAGTTTGGCCGTAGCGTACGAGGCAGGAAATGGCGTGTGAATCGTACGGTAGAAGAACGCCACTCATCAAGGTAGTGGGGGTGGAATTTTAGTTTGTGGCGAGTTGTACGGTGGTGAAATTCTGCAGCGGGTATCAGACTAAACAACTCCTCAGCAGAACACTCCCCATGTTATATACGATATAGAACGCAGAGAGACGCAACATCTCTACGCAGGTCAAGATGGTCGAGCCGGTTTGTAAGGACCGTGTCATCGATGACTCGAGCCGCTCGACGTTGGACGCGGTCAAATAGAAGCAGTTGGTATTGTGGTGCCCCGGCCCAAAGATGGCAGCAGTACTCCATGTGGAGGCCCAACTTGAGCTTTATAAAGCAAGAGACGCTGCACCGATGTGAAACATCTTCTTGCTTTATTGAGGACACCCAGTTTTTTGGAGGCTAGTTTAGCCTTATCCTCCAGATGACCGCGAAATTGGACGTCTCGCGTTATCTCGACTCCGAGAATCCCTATGACCGGCTTAATATCAAGGGAAGTGATCTTCTTTAAATTATAGCGTAAACTCCTATTTATTGCTATTTTAAGATAATATTATATGATAAAACCTGAGTGACCCACAGACAATTTGAGCCCATCAATAGTTATTTTAAAGAGAAGCGTGGAAGGGCTAGGTGGATCCCAGCCCTGACATGTATTTTTATGAATAATGTTGTTCACTGTTCTGTATTTCAAATACTAACTAACTGTTTTTATAGCTGACTAGAGGACGCCAGCAGCTACGCCTGCATTTTTTTTAATTTACCCGTTTTGGCCGATCCCGTGGGAATTTCGGGAAATCCCTTCTTAGTGCACCCCTACGGTCCCCAAGGAACATACATGCCAAATTTCAGCTTCCTTCGCCCAATAGTTTCGGCTGTAGCGTGTCTGTCAGTCAGTCAGTCAGTAACGCAAGGATTTTATATATTAAGATATGAAATAACAGGCAGTAAGGCCCAGATCCACCTAGCCCTTCCCCCTTTCTCTATAAAATAACTAATGATGGACTAAAATTTTCTGTGGGTCACTCAGGGACCTATATACATTATCTTAAAATAGCAAAAAATAGAAGTCTACGCTATAATTTAAAGAAGATTCTATAACTTTCTCAAAAATTGTAGATGTCTTATCAAATATTAACTTATTTGGTTGTTTATTTTAGTTGTATATTTCGATTTGCAAGTTCTTTTTTATCAATGTAGCAAGGAATCTTACATTTTTCGAGTAATTAAAGTGTTAATTTGTAATAAATCGCTCAAAATTGTACATTATAATAAAAAAATCGGTCTCGAGGTTGTTTCATTTCTTTGCATTTTCTGAGAACGTTTACCTTAGTAATGTAAGTATATTTTATTCACACCATCTGAAAGTAGAGATTTCAACGAACTAAACGCCCAACAATTTAAAAAAGAAAGCTGATATATTGACGTGAGAATTTTCAATTGAAAATTTGGGTTTTATTTCGATATTAAGTCAAAATAAGGTGTAAGAATAAATATTTTAAATAAAAAACATTAACAGTGTGTTTGGAACATAAAAAGGCAAGTTTTCACCAAATTTCGTGTAAAAGAAAAAACTATTGTAAAAGTTAAAAATAAAAAACCAAAAACTTGGTTATTTGAATTTTTCACATAAATTAAGACGTTGTGTGAATAAAGAGTAAATACAAAAGTTGTAGAACTTTTTATTACCTACAACTTTGCTATTGAAGTTTTTCCCGTAGGACTTGAAGTTTTGCTGGCCAATCGAGATAAACCCTTTTTACCCTTAAAATCGCAACTCCATCCACTTCCCGACCTCAGATCGCCCGTAATTTATTTTTCCTTAAATTTTTGCTATATTCTCTTTCTTTTCCAATGGGTTTCATCCTACTATAATTTTCTATCATTTCAAAAATTATCTACCCTGGTCTAAAACCTTTGCCATCATACAAAGTTATTATATTATAAACTAATTAAATATTGAAGGTATGTAGTTACATAAAATCTGTATGGTGACAAAATATAAACTTTAATAAAATCTTTATATTTAATTAGTGGTCCACCTAAGTCCTGGAACCAGCTCAGGGGGGGGTCATGACCCCCATGACCCCCCCCCCCTGGATCCGCCCTTGACGGTTAGTCTCGTGTTGTTTTTCACGCATGCTCTGCGACTATTTGAACTTACTTTTGCTTAAACTGCCATTTTGTGTATCAAGGCAAAGTTTAAGAGCAATCAGACACAATAATGTAATATTTAACAATATACAATTCGGAAATGTTTCACAAATAACAAAATATCGTTTTGCCTGAGCCAAGTATCAAACCCTGTAGTGGACCGTAAATGATACTTTTACAGCTTATAGCGAGATTGAAATATTACCGCTCACTTGGTTTCTGATCACGGCATGTGACTGACTTTTTGAAGTGATGTCAATAATTAATTTACTATTCTGTGCCATCTGTTACATACAGATATAAAAATATGAGATAAACCCTCAGTATCCTCACTGGTCTAATTCGTACTTCCTATATATTTAGCTTGTCAATCATCATCATGATGATGATATCTTTAGCTTGCCGAGGTAAGACAGCAGAATCGATTCAGAATGTTGTTCTAAGAAACGCCTATTTTGGTTTGTTTGCATCTGGTGAAAAAAGGTTTCCTCCCCGAAATTACTAGAAAGTAATTTGTTTTTGAAGAAATAAGATGCTTTTGGGGGAGGGATCTTGAGCGGTCTAGCCCTCTTGGATTCGCCTTGCTTTTTCCAGCTTCACTCGCAATATAAAACGTGTAGCATCTGCCTTTTTTACTTGATCTAAGGTGTTCACTAGTATTAAATAATACTCAGAATCATTACAATACAGCGGCAGGCATGGCCGAGCTTCCGTTCAATTAGATAAAGGGACTACTAGAATTGTAAAAACTTGTAAAAACAATAACAAAGTTATCGCGTGTGCTATGTTTGTGTTGCGTGAAGGACACAGATAAGCTGCTATGTGATTTGTATTATAGGTACATATGTGATACATTTTGTAAACTACTTGTAAGTTTTGTAAATATTACAGCGTCTTTATGTAATTCAGCTCAATAAAGTGTATTCGGAGGTAATTTTCGACATAAAAATTAAATTATGTATACCTACTTACATATTTTATGTAAGAAGGTATTGTAAGTAGGTATTTATAAGGCGGCGATAGCCGAGTGGATATACCAACAGACTGCCATGCAGAGGGTATCGGGTTCGAATCCACGGCGCGCACCAATGACTTTTCGGAGTTATGTGCGTATTAAATTGTTAATTATCGCTTGTCCCGTGCCTCGGAGAGCACGTTAAGCCGTCGGTCCCGGTTGTCATGAAGATCTTTGACAGTCGTTACAGGGCGTCAGTACCTTCTAAATAAACTGACACTAGTCTAAACCATGGAATATCACTATCCCTTCGGGTTGCGGAGGTCAGACAGGCAGTCGCTCCGTGGAAAAGCTAATATTCAGCCAAATCCGGTTAGACTAGAAAGCGGACCCCAGATTGAAACTGGGATAACGCTAAGAGGAGGACCTACTTACATATTTTATCTAGTATCTTCCTGGGTTTACACGAATGTTACACATTAAAATTAAACTAAAGTTTACGAATGTAAAGAATTCGAAACGTCGGCTAGTACTAAATTAAAAATGTAAGTAGGCAGTTTCTAGATCATTCGGTTCAAATGTAATATTTTATCTAATTTTATTTTTAAGTATAAATTACATGTAAAACATCACATCTGATTTGTAAGCCGATATCGTGTTGGACGTTGGATGCCAGAGGTAACAAATATTTTCATGATGAGCATCATAAGAATCCTCTGTAGTACCTACTGACAGTGTAGGTAACAGAAGAAAAATACACATTCAAAACAATAAAATTAAATGACTGCGTGTTTAACCTATATATTGTTACCCTTTCTGCTAACCTTCAGATTTGATTCGGGATCTTCACGCGGTGAACTCGTTCCGTGTGGTGAGCACAATAACTAGCTCTGTCTGGGGACTGTATAGTATTAGGTATATTATCTGTGGTCTGGGTGAAAATGGCAGCGCATGCTCACCGTCTGCGACTGGGCCGACGAGCGCGGGCAGGTCCGAACCGTCCCTATGTGTAATGTGTGCGGCGCACACAGGCGCCAGGGTGACAGGGGCGCCGCGCGCCGAGATATGCGTTAATTATAACACTTATTTTCGAAAAAGGATGCCAAGAAAGGCGCTTCACTGATTTCGCACACAGGCGCAGTGGTGTAGGAAAATAATTGGAATTGTTAGGTATCGACCTAAAAAAAAAAGGTCATCCACCAACTTCCGGGTGCCACCCAAGCTAGCCTACGCCACTGCACAGGCGCTTCATAGATTTCGCAGACAGGCGGTGGATTGGGTCGGCACGGCCCTGAGCGCGGGTACGTACCAACTGCCTACTGCGCCACACACTACATAGTTACATAATACACACACTACACTCATGTACAATCAAACAAGTTGGCGGTGGACCAGTTTGAAAAAAAATCCTTTGGCTCGCTCATAGAGTCGAGGCACACTAAAAACTGGTTTTGTAGACGAATGTCAATGTTTGTGGAAAGTAGCACTGGAAGCGACGATGTCTTGCTGAGCGATTCTCACCCTTACGGTGGTCTAGCGGGAAGTTGTTCGACTGTACATCCGCAAGTACCTGGCGCTGTTCGCACGCGAGGGCCGCGGCGCTCGAGAACCTAATACCAGAGATTTAAATAGTTAGACGTGTCCTTCTAAAAACTGACCATGTTTTAAGTTAATCAGGCAATGCGCGCATTACTCGTTCTCACCGCATCTGACAATACACACTATTCAGTAGTATATCATCTATACTACTCGGTACACAAGCTATAACGATGGGAAGAGTGCGCTCTCTCTTCCCAATCTTCTTAACACGTTTGGTGCGCCATATGTATGACTTGATGAGCCGGCGGTTACACCCGCGTTATTTAAGTCTACGGCTCCGCTCCCGTGGCTCATAATGTGATGTTACGAGGGTCAAACTGAAAGTTCTTAGAAAATCAAAAACTGATTACATTAGCCAGTTATTAGTTTTATTATATCTTTTCAAAATATTGTCCATTGACGTCAATACACCGCTGCATGCGATGGAACCACTGGGAAAAGCACTTTGCCCACTCGTCCTTAGGGGTCTCTTCAATGGCATCGCGATACGCAGCCACCGCTTCTTCAGCATTCATAAACCGCTTTCCTTTAAGTTTTTCTTTAATTTTTGGAAATAAATAAAAATCACAAGGCGCGAGGTCGGGGCTATACGGCGGGTGACCCAGTAATTCAACGTTTGATGTCGCCAAATAGTCGATCGTTCGCTTGGCGGTGTGCGACGAGGCGTTGTCGTGGTGAAGGAGGATCCTACTGCGAGGTCGTTTCTCTCGAACTTTTTCCAAGACAAGTGGCAAACAATTGGTAGTGTACCATTCTGCAGAAACTGTTTTTTGATCCTCTAACACAATTGTTGCGAAATAACCTATCCTTCCAAAGAACGAGGCCACCATTTTTTTTCCCGCACTTCGATCTCTCTTCACTTTAGTTGGCAACTCCTCGAAAGGAAACACCCATTGAGCAGATTGTCTTTTGGTTTCAGGATCATAACAGTAAATCCAGCTTTCGTCACCTGTTAGTATGTCGAACACAGCATTTGAGTCACCTCCGTTAAATCTTTCAATCATTTTACGGCACCAATCCACACGATGGAGTTTTTGAGCCTTAGTCAAATTATGAGGTATCCACCGGGCGCAAAGCTTCCTGACCGCTAAATGTTCGTGGAGGATTTTGTGCACTTGACTCATACCGATGCCTAAGCTTGTCCGAATCTGCTGATAGGTCACTCTTTTGTCAGTCTCTATCATACGCCGCACAACACAGATGTTATTTTCAGTCGTCGCCGTAGAAGGCCGTCCCTCACGTACATCATCAGTGAGATTAGTGCGACCACGTTTAAACTCATTAAACCAGTTGTAAACAGTCGCACGAGATGGGGCTTCATCGTGAAAGGCCAATCGTAGTCTATCATAACTTTCTTGTTGACTTAAATGACATCGAAAGTCATAAAAAATCATTGCACGAAAATTTTCTCGTGTTAAATTCATGTTGACGTGACACAGACAATTTTCAATTTGCCGCCAAATCGTAAAACAAATGACAAATGAATGAAATATATACTCAGTAATATTGGCAAAGAGTTCTTTTTTCAAATTTTAGAATATTTTTTTTTTTTATATTGTTTATAAGTGGCCAGTTCTAAGAACTTTCAGTTTGACCCTCGTATATAGCCTATAGCCTTCCTTGATAAATAACCTATCTAACCCTCATTTCATCAAGAATTTTTCAAATCGGACCAGTAGTTCCTGAGATAAGCGCGTTCAACTAAACAAACAAACTCTTCAGCTTTATATATTAGTAAGTATTATGCCTAATTTACACTCTCGCCTCGCGTCTCGCCTCGTACCTCGCCTCGCAGCTCGCGTGTTGTTGCGAGGTAGCGAGTGCCTGTTTACACTCTCGCGATGCGTTCAGTTTGCGTTGAGCCAGCATCGATGGAAGACGTCGAAGTAATAGCGGCATCATAGCCTTAACAAGTATTTACCGATTCTTGACCATCTTAAAAAGAAGGAATTTTATTTTTTACTTTGAGCTCTGCTAGCGGTCTGCACATAACCTCAGAAATTCTTTGACACGCATCATTTACTTTCTGGGTATTTTTATGCATCATATGATTTGAATCCCAAATTAGTCGCTCGGCCTGATAGATTTCCAAGACATAATAATATAATAATAATAATATTCTACCACATTCACACAACACCATCTAGTCCCAAACTAAGCAGGGCTTGTACTATGGGTACTAGATAATGGATATACATACATATATACCTTTTTTTTGTAAATACATACATATTATACATATAAATACCCAGACCAAGACAAACATCCATGTACATGCACACAAATGTTTGACTTGAGCGGGAATCGAACCCGCGACCTTCGACGCAGCAGTCGCTTACAACATGCAGCGTTTCTTTATGGAACCAGTACATTTTTAATTGAAATCGAAGAACACAACCTGCATGGAAGGGCGCCGTAAACAAACTGAAACGAGAGCGCGAGTGTAAACACAACTCTCGCGTCCCTCCCGAGGCCCTTTGACTCGTGCCTAAAAAACCGCCTCCGACGCGAGCGCCACGAGTGGCGAGGCGAGCTACGAGGCGAGCCACGAGCGAGCGTTTACACTCGCGCACCTCGACGCTCGCCTCGCCGCTCGCGCGAGAGTGTAAACTAGACATTAGATTAGATATGGGCACATCTACAGATTTAAATCTGTGCCTTAAAAAATAAATAGGTATGCCTATTTAAGAATATTTATCGAACTATGTTTATCGGTTGCCTGATTGCCATAGGTCAGGTTTTTCCTTATTTATGGGGAAGGTGTTGTGGGGTTTGTATGTAATTCATTAGGTGCTGCTATTTGTTTACATTATAGGAAATGTAAGCAAATAACAACGCCTAAAGCAACGAAGGTAAAACAGACATCAAAATGCTTGATTTGTTATAAACTCATAAAAGTCATAAGTAATACCAGACATATTATACTGTTTACAAATGATAATTCTTGTATGAATGCTATTGATTAATATGCGTCTCACAAATCATTATTAAGCGCCATTGTATTCAACAATAAAATTTATTTTCTAATTCTGATTAGAATACTAAATAGGAACATCGAAGTTAATGAATGACTTCTGATTTTTGCTTGTATGCGCTTTTGCGTATTTCTTCCAAGCACTTATTATGAGGTTATTATTCAGATATCGAGCTGGATATCAAAGAGGTACATAATATGTAGACGAGTTGTCTCATTAAATCAATGCGGTACCAAACAAGAAAGCTAATAGTATGTCTCAGGCTCCGAAACGTAAGGCTTGGATGCAACGAGGACGATGGACGATGAAGTATATCGTTGATCTCGGATTTGCTCCTTATGACAAAATTCCATTAACATTTTGAACTCCGTGTAATGTACAGGAACATAAAATCATGTTTCAGGGGTAAAAGGAATGAAAAATAATTACCTAGGTATATGTAGCTAGTACAGTCGATTAAGTCTCCATAAGGAAAACCGTGGACAAACAAAAACACAGACAAAAATAAAGGCAGTTTATGTGTAAACTAGACGAGCCCGCGGTTACACCCGCGTTATTTAAGGCTACTGCTCCGCTCCCGTGGCTCATTATGTGATGTTATATAGCCTATAGCCTTCCTCGATAAATAGGCTATCTAACACTAAAAGAATTTTCAAATCGGACCAGTAGTTTCTGAGATTAGCGCGTTCAACTAAACAAACTCTTCAGCTTTATATACTTATTAGTATTATATAAGTACTAGAGGACGCCAGCAGCTACGCCTGCATTTTTTTTAATTTACCCGTTTTGGTCGATCCCGTGGGAATTTCGGGTAATCCCTTCTTAGTGCACCTCTACGGTCCCCAAGGAACATACATGCCAAATTTCAGCTTCCTGCGCCCAATAGTTTCGGCTGTAGCGTGTCTGTCAGTCAGTCAGTAACGCAAGGATTTTATATATTAAGATAAGCACTTTCGAAAACATATACTTGTTTTGAGTCACAGGCAGACAATTCAATTCTTTTTTATTTATTTATAGACTCACGCCTGTATCCCCGAAGGGGTAGGCAGAGGTGTAATATTACACCCACATTTCGCCATGAATTTTTAGGTCCCACGTAATAGGGGGCGAGCCTATTGCCGTACCGGGTACATTACCAAACTCCGTGCTGCTACTGAGAATTTCCTAACGGAAAAACCCAATAACGCTTTGCTCGACCCGGGAATCGAACCCGAGACCTCCCAATCCCACGTACACATTTATGCCGCGAGACCAACGAGGCAGACAGAATTTTATTTATAGAGTACAATAATCAGATGACTAATAGGTATCTAGAAGTAAAGTAAATGTGAACATTTACTTTAGTCTGAACAGATAAATTAACAATAACACATACCTGAGTTTGACGTAGACATAAGAAAACAACAACTAATGATACAACTATGTTCTTAAAGTTTTAATTTGCGTGGGTGGACTATTTCAATGTTACTCTTTCTATTTGCTGCTGCGCAGTTGTGATAGTGAAATAAAAATAGAGACTTATTACGTTGAATGTTTATTGTCATTGTCTAAGTAGTAACTACAATAAAGTTTTATAGAAATAATCTTTTCCTTTTGTTGTCATTCCATTGCTGGACACGGGTCTCATCTTCTTAATATATAAAATCCTTGCGTTACTGAGTGACTGACAGACAAGCTACAGCCAAAACTATTGGGCGCAGGAAGCTGAAATTTGGCATGTATGTTCCTTGGGGACCGTAGGGATGCACTAAGAAGGGATTTCCCGAAATACCCACGGGATCGGTCAAAACAGATAAATTAAAATAACTATATGTGCAAGCGTAGCTGCTGGCGTCCTCTAGTCACACTATTTATGAAGGGAAGGAAGAAGGGTTAGAGCCACACATAGTGAGAAGAGCCCTACCCATCGGACCATAATCCACTACGCTGCCCAAGTGCCGTTTGGCAGACTTCGTATTTCTTTCAAGAACTATGGAAAACTCTTAAGAGAAGCAGGTTTCCTTTAACGTTTAGCTAGCCTAGCGATTTAAAACAATTTAATACGCAAGTAGCTTCGAAAAGTCAGTGGTGCGCGCCGATGCTTTGAACTCGAGACCCTGTGCGAAGTGTTGGTTTCCTTAGTGAGCTATGAAGACTATAACAACTATAAAAGAGCAGCGGCGATAGCGCAGTGGTGTACCTAACGGACTACCGAGCCGATGGTCTCGGGTTCGATCCCAGGGTACCCCGTGCTCACACCTCTGTCTTTTCAAAGTTATGTGTGTATCATAAATTAGATAATTATCGCTCGCTTAATGATGTGCCCGGTAGATGGCAATAGGCTCGCCCCTTATAACATTGGGACCGAAACATAACTGGCGAACCACTCTGCCTACCCCTTCGGAGATAAGTGGCGTGGAGTTATGTTATGTTATGTTAAAGAGGTTTCTAGTCAGCCACTACAGGCGTTTAAAGATCGTTCCACGAATCTGTATCCTTAAACCATTAGTTAAATAATTCGAAATTTTCGTCAGCCATAATTATATGTTTTTAATTTTTACATTACAATGAATTCAGTACCTTACTTTTACTTGTGTAACGCCAACGAGCCATTTTCCAGTTTTCTGTAAACAATGAAATATTCATTGGCTCCTCAAATATGATTTACACACAGGAGCATTGTAAAACGTGGTACAACATGTGACTCCAGAGATAAGTACGCCTCTAAGCGTGGCAAACACTCCGTAACTGGGTCATACCGGTAACTTTGACTGCTCAATATTAATACTTAGGCTGGGTCCTCGATTATAGCGATAAACGGCATAAGAGCGACAGCGGAACGGTGAGCGAAGCGATAAGCGGCACGATGACAACTTATTTTGTTAGACGCATCCTCGTCACATCGTTCAAGCAAAAAAGGTAGAACAGCATGTACCGTGTGAAATAAATATATATTCGGTACGGTATGGCTCCCTTACGCTTCGCCATCATCATAGCCTCTCGCAGTCTACTCTTGGACATAGATCTCTCCTAATGTGCATCGAAATTGATTTGGGAATATTGATTTACAATTTTGGGTAGATTTGGCCTATAACAACGAGCTGGGTAGACGGATTGTCGAGTTTTCCGTCTCTTCCCAAAAATAGTAGGCTTTATGTATACACGGCTTACTTCATTAACATACATACATATACTCACGCCTTTTTCCCGTCGGGGTAGGCAGAGACAACAGAACGCCCCTTGCTCCTATCCTTACAAACCTCACGCGCTTCCTCAACTTACTTCATTAACTTACCCACATATAAGCGGCGTCGGCGACGCAGGCGATGTCGCTTGTGACGATTATATTGTATAATCGCTCCTATCTGTTGTTACTGCTGTCGCTCACCGTTATATTCGAGGACGCGATCTACCGTCTGTTTACTTACAAAGTTTGCATCTCGGTGGCATGCGCTATGTAAAACAGCTGTAACTGAAGAGCGTCCTGTAGGTATTTGCGGATGACTAAATTCTGCTGACGTTTTTAAATTGGACAATGTGTATAGCATACTTATTTTAAATACACTGTGCTCTCATTCTCGCGACTTTCATCGACGCTGGAACTTTATTCATCGAACGGAAAAGTATGCATATTGCTTCTTGGCTTTGATCTCTTTTTTTTATGTAATAGGCGGCAAACGAGCAGACAGATCGCCTGATGGTAAGCGATTACCGCCGCCCATGGACACAAGCAACACCACAGGAGTAACGAGAAATAGGGGATGGACCGTCCAGCACTCTTACACACCAAGAGAATCTTCTCGATTTCTCGAAATCGATTACCACCGACAATAACCCGGTCAAGCCCAATTATGCTGCAACCATGGTAGCTCTACCATTCAGTTTTCAGTACACTCTATTAATACATCACTATAATTTATGTCTAAATCTCAGTATAAATCTGTGCAGTTTATTTTAGTGTATCTGCGTGCCAGTGCTAGTGCGTTGGTCGTATCACTAAAATAAACTGAAGTACCAACAAGAAACGAATTATTTTGTAGCCGAGAGTGCTGGGTCATTACACGTTTTATGTTTTTACCGATTTAGCTTCGCACTTTCTATGATTGTTTTATTATTTAGTTGTGCCTCGCGGTTCTACTTTGCAACATTCTTTATTATGGAGCACAAGATGATTTAAATGGCTATAGTGAAATGGGTAAAACTATATCCTCGGTGACTTCGTAGTGTCACTATTGTGTGCTATTGACATGTGCAGACTTTTAAACCTATGTTTGTACTAAAAAAAAGTTACAGTTGATTTAAAAATATTACCTAGGGTCCTAGGTACTTTTACTTAAGGGTCTTGGATTGCGACTGGGATATCGCGAAATGTCCACATACATACAAAACCATCTGGTCGCAAACTAAGCAGAGCTTGTACTATGGGGAACTGGGATATATGAGATGATAATTATGATTCAAAATTAAGTAAACAGATCACACGCTACTGCACAAATCTGTACCTGTAATCATATATTTATTGTCACCTGTAGGTAAAGACTAAATAAAAAAAATATAAATATGCGTCACATTGTCCGTGTGGTGACGGATTAAGAATAAGAAATGTCACCACCCCATATCATCGCATCAATCGCATGGGTATAGTAACAGCCGACAGAGGGAGCATATTATGCAGAGAACAGCACGGTAAGAGAAGGAAAACTTGATACAAACCCTATACCAACCCGTTTGGCCAGCGTGGTATAGTAGGCCAATTGTTCCTTTGAAAGGAGAGGCCTAGTCCAGCAGTGGACTGTTAAAGGCTGAAGAAGAGAGCGTCACTATGCATTTATTTTCGTATATTTCTATTTTATAAAACGATGTGACGACAGTTGGACTAGGAAAGTATAAAATTCTCTAGTTTATCGGGTCAATCGGTGATAATTATGCGGCAGGGGTAAGGAACTAAGTAATGGTTTGGATTTGAAAGATGATTTTTGTACAGGCCAGCTATGAATGTTGTCTATTGTATAATCGTCATCATAAATCAGTATCAGTATGTTTAAGAGTACCGACATACCAAAACGACTGTCAATGATCTTCAGGACAGTTGGGAATGACGGCTTAACGTGCGATCCGATTACTGATACTAAAAAAAAAAAAAAATGCAACTGATGTCTATGATACAATTGAGTTTGCAAAGGGTTTGTACCTACGATGGTCTACGTTTTTACAAGTGGTCCGTGATAATTAAAAGGTTATGAATCCTTGATCTAGTTAGAGGATCATCATACCTCATCATAAGATCTGTTGTCATTTCATGCACTAAGTCAAACTCAACTCTACTCAATGGACTTATGTCCAACTCATTATGTAACAGTTCATAAACTGAAATCAATTGAACATACCTAATTCATTACCGACTGGACATTACACAATCACATTTTTTTATGTTCCGCCAGCACGCCACGACTAATCGCCAAGACTTTGAGCGACACTGACAGCCATTTTAAATTGGCGGTACTTAAGCTATTACCTCACTTGGTCACACTGGGATAAAAAAAAGTCATAGATTATGTATGAGAATAATACGAAATCTTACTGCCAAATTATCCCGCTGGAGGGAACATTGTATTATAACCATAAAGTAAGGAACTAATAATATATAGGTCTAAGATTATAACGTAAATAAAAAAAGCTCATTGGACGAACGTTGACGCATGACGTTTCCCTTTGAAGTTGCCTGTCATGCCTTTCAATAAGGTTAGATACAATACAGCACTTTTTTCTTTCAGCGATGCGCCCCGTCCTCTAAGTATATTTTTTAACTCAAGGAAAGTTAAATATCCGTAATTTTTATCCATTATATATTCACAAGGCCAGATAGATAAAGCGAAAAAAAAAACCGCGCTCAAAATTTGACAGATTTGACTTATTTATTTGACAGATTTGACAATAAATCATGGATATAATTTCAATCCATATCTCTATCGACGCGATAAGAAGTATTTGCCAATCTGAAGGGTCATGGAAGGAAAATAACTATTACTCAAATTGGCAGTCTTATCTTCCCAAAAGTATAAAGGATTTTAGGCAAAACATATGTTTGTCAGATAAGAGTTATCAGTCATCCTTGAGAGTCAGTCACAACACGGACATTATCTCTTATCAGTTAAAATAAACGCAAAATATTATTTAATTCTTTTGATCGCTCTGATACTAAAATAGGTACCTATTTTAGTTTATGGACATAACATCATCATCATCAGCCTTTAACAGTCCACTGCTGGACTAGGCCTCTTCTTTGTAAGGAGGAATTGGCCTACTATACCACGCTGGCCAAACGGGTTGGTATAGGGTTTGTATCAAGAGATTTTCTCTTAGAGTGCTGTTCTCTGCATAATATGCTCGCTCTGTCGGCTCTTACGACACCCATGGGATGATATGGGGTAGTGACATTGCGTATTCTTAATCCGTCACCACACGGACACCGTCACCACACAGACAACCATGTATGTATATTATACGGACTTATTATTTTGTTGACAGTGTTAAATTAAAGAACTGATACAGCCTCGTAGTTTGTCCCAGGTGCAGCCCGAGGTCCTTTTACAAGTCTAACCGGATTTGAGTGAATAGATATTAGCTTTTTTACCGAGCTACTGCCTGTCTGACCCCCGCAGCCCAAAAGAGAGAGCGATATGCCATGGTTTAGATTAACGTCAGTTTATTCAGAAGTACTAACCCCCACTAACGACTGCCAAAGACGAGACTGTCGGCTTAACAGGCCAGCGATTATTAACAATTACATACGCACATAACTCAGATAATTTAGTAGTGCGCGTCGGGGTTTCGAACCCGATACCCTTTCTGCATAGCAGTCTGTGTCGTATATTTACTAGGCTCTGGAGAGCCAGTTAGTCTGAGTAAACTGACACTAGTTTATATAATGGAACGAGTCACAAGTGCGTTGTCGGCCTTTGGGATAGGAAAAGGGATAGGGGAGGAGTAGGATGAGCGAGAAGGAATAGGGGATGGGGCCGCTCAGTCACGGGACGAAACGCAACAATGTAGGTACACAATCGAACCACTTACCGCTAGACCACCATAAGGGCGAGAATCACTCGCCAAGACATCGTCGCTTCCAGTGCTACTTTACACACACATTAACACTCTTATACTAAACCAGTTTCTAGTGTGCCTCGACTCTAAACTGGTCCACCGCCGACTTGTTTAACTGTACCTATAACCTACTATTACTTTACGTCGATTTTTTGTGAGAGCCGCCATATTCATGCTAAAATCACCAAGCTACCTATGTAATAAAAAAAAGGATAACGTTACGACGCTGACTTGTACTCAGATATTCACGAAACCACTCACGTCGTAGAAAAACAATTCTCTCAAGGATACACCTTAAGTTGGACATGTAGAGAAGCATTTCCGTCGAGACCTCAAAAATTCGTTTTATTCTAAACTAGGACCCCGTTTTGGCTTTGCATGGGTATTTTGGTAGACAAATAATAGCCATGACTCTTATGTTCTTTGACCAACTAAAGTATTTCTTTGACGACTATTGGCCGGCTCTGATAATAATCAAACGTCTCGTTTATCGCTTCGGTGTCTAGATGCACCACTAATTACATAATTAATAATTTTACTCCAAAGTATTTATAACAAGATTTCTATTGTAAAACGTATAATTATAATATGTATGTTTATCCATGTTCTAATACCCATAGTACAAGCTCTGCTTAGTTTGGGACTAGATGGTGTTGTGCGAATGTGGTAGAATAAATATTATTATTATTGTTGCTGTAACCTTTGAAATGCAGGTGACGCCGATTTCTTCGTATTGCATAATCTGTTCCATCATTAAATACGACTGCGCTACGCAGTGTTGTGAGTTCGATACCTATCTGTGCCTATACGGAGCAACACTATGTGTGATTTACGTAAATTGTTTATTGGGGTCTGGGCGTCCTTCATGCTCTGTGTCTATGTGAAATATACTTACTTAATAATTTCGTCCGTGTGGTGACGGATTAAGTATACGGAATGTCACCACCCCAGATCATCCCATGGGTGTCGTAAGAGCCGACAGAGGGAGCATATTATGCAGAAAACAGCACTGTAAGAGAAGGAAAACTTGAAACAAACCCTATACCAACCCGTTTGGTCAGCGTGGTATAGAAGGCCAATTCCTCCTTTCAAAGGAGAGGCCTAGTCCAGCAGTGGACTGTTAAAGGCTGATGATGAATAATTTCGTAGTTCAGGAGTGGTCTTTTTTAACACTTTGACGGACACTGACCGCATGAAGCATCATAACAAAGAATCTTTTCTTGCTTCTCGTTTAAGGTCAACAAAGTGTTAAAGAATAAAAAACTGAGAAACTATTCCCTGTTTTATGCCAAGTGTGGTCACACTAAAGACAATTTCACGAGCATAAACAAACAAAATTAAATATTTAAGTTTTATACTTCCTGTTTTGTCTTTTCATTATCTCGTTATCAAATAAAAGTCCTATAGACGATGTTATCAGTTGCAATGAAGCTATATAATTAAATTACCTTTATCAGTCTGTGGCAACATTGGCCACGCGCCGTGTGAGTGGTAGCCGAATTGTTGCCAAGGATTCGTATAAGTAAACAATTGTACTCAATAAGTTTTTTTTTATAGTAATATGCGGGAAACGAGCAGATGGATTGCCTGATGGTAAGCAATTACCGCCGCCCATGGACACAAGCAACACCTCAGGAGTCACAAGTGCGTTGCCGCCCCTTGGGGTTGAGATAAGGGATAGGATGAGGAGTGGGATGAGGAAGAAGGAATAGCGGATAGTTCATAGTTGCACATATATGTGCTTATTAGCTCACTGTTAACAAGCATGTGATGATGCTTTGTTTTTTATATGGTTTTCATACATTTTTACTGCACTAAGTTTTGGAGAACACCGCAACAACACTTTTTCTTTCACTGTCATTGGATGCGTCTCCCGAGCTTTTTTTAACTTCGCCCATGTTTTCAGCTTGTCATTACTTCAAGGTAAGTAAATCTGGTCTGTCGTCTCCTGACATGTGACCCAAAGATGTCTACATTATACTAGAACAGATAGCAACATTCGTATGCATTTCGTAGAATTTGTAGAATAGTTAGTAGGTACCTATGCATTTTTGCCTCTCTTTTTAGCAATATCTACTTATAAAATTTTTGACTCTCAAGCACTATTTCGCGCAATACTTCCACTTGTATTGATTAAATGCTAAGTTAGTTACGCGGATTTGCCTGGGTCATTAAGGCTCGTTAAGAGCATTTCTACGGCACTCACCAATTAGAAATTATCAAAGCCTGATTTTAATCCCGTGTAATTAAGAAAAGTTTGAGGTAAACAAGCTATTTACAAATTCATAAACTGTTGTTTCGAGTCTAGGTGTTCATTGTATCCGTTGGTTGTATGTTTGTAAAGTCCCCCGCGACACAGGATTTATTGCAGGAGGGAGTTGTCTTTAAAAAAAAATACAAATGACGTTTTAAAAAGATAGAATGTTAACTGTTACTGATAAGTGATCCTTATTGGCCAAAGAGTTATCAAGCTGAAGTAGCAGTGGGCTGGTAGATTTCGTAGCAGAACCGACAAATGTTTCAGTGGACTCAATGTTGGCGTGTCTCTATGTATAATCTTTATGTATTCACAGAAATTAAATATTCAAAAATGTGTTTAACCGTTGTCTAGTACCAATAATATAAGTACTTAGGTTGTGGTTTGATGGTGTATATGTAGTACTAGCTGTCTCCCGCGGTTTCACCCGCGTCCTGAGGGAACTACTTCGCGTACGAGGTTAATTTATAGTCTAAGTTACTCCTTGGTACTTCAGCCATCCGCCAGTGAAAGTCCTGCCAAATCAGTCAAGCCGTTCAAGAGATTAGCGAGAACAAACAGACATACAGACCGACAGACAGACAAAATTGTAAAAAATTACATTTCAGTATGAGTACTGTGTATACATCCATATGTGTTAATTAATAGTAGATTAGTAGCCAAGGGTTGTAAGGCATCAATTGCAGCCCGAGATATTTAGGCGCACGGCGCCTATAGTTCAAGGGTGCAATTGGTGCTTACACCTGAGCTAACTATTCTGCTTTACATCTCGATTGTGAGGTAAGTAGAAAAAAACTGGCATTACAAGAATAACACATTTTAATTGTTAATTGCTGTTTCAGCTTCTATTTTCATTGAATCGGGAGTGCAGCTTAAGTATATCTTCGTCACTTGAAGAACTCATGTTTTTCCTAATTAGCACGTAATTATAAAAAAATCCCTAAAACAAACAATATTTAAAGTAAAAGTTTTCTATTCCCGCCTTTTTTCATAAAAAAGAATCAAGAAGATCAAAGAACTTTTTTTTTTTCAAGAACCAAATTGAATACTCACACGAAGACAAGGCTAGTATAGCAAAGCGACCTCTTTGGTCATTGGGCTGAATGCACGATGTCTATAGACAGTATCCAGTATGATGGTAAGATGAACGCGAACTTTTTGAAAGAAAGAAATGTTTTTTTTTTATTACTTACCGCCCTAGGGCTTTTCTAGCTACATTATTACCCTAGAGCGATAATTAGTCGCCTACAAGCCCCATTTGGAGGTAATAAGAACCTACTTACCGAACATGAGAGATGTAAAAAGCGTTTATTTTAATATTAGGTAAAAACAGACACTCCAATTTTATTTATGTGTATAGATAATTATTCATATTTTATACGCGTAGAAATATACGGACGACGGACAAATTCTAGTGTTGAATATAAATATTTAAATAATCTAAATACCTATAATTTATTTGAACGTTATAATTATATTATAGTTAATTAATTATGTACAATAATGTCCGCCAGCGTGTCTGATGATATCTTTGTATAATAATACTCGTGTATGTCTAGCCTATTATCTATTCACAAGGTTAACCCAAATCTTATTTAAGTCTTTTGTCTGTCTAGTTGTATCTACACGTGGAAAATAAATAAGTTAATTAATAATTTGTGGAAGTGATAATAGGTACCTTAAGTTAAAATAAAAATATAGATCTTAAAAAAAAAATGCCTCTGTGGCTAGTGGACAGCGTATGCGACTGCTGATCGGAGGTCCCGGGTTCTATTCCCGGGTCGGGCAAAAGTGTTACTCGGTTTTTCCGAATTCTCAGTAGCAGCACGGCGTCTGGTGATGTGCCGTGGGTCTTTAAAATTCATGGCGAAATGTGGGTGTAATATTACACCTCTGCTCACCCCTTCGGGGATACAGGCGTGAGTCTATAAAAAAAAACTAGGCTATAGCTGCCTTTATCATTTATCGACTGGCTAGCCATATTATGTTATGAACTAAATGCCAAAGTATTTTATAAACAAAATGTCATGTTTACTTTAGAAGTACAAACACATTTTAATTTATAGCTAAGCTCTTCGTGGGCTAGGAAATTGAGTGAGATAAAGCTATCTGCATTATTAAGGCATAGTAGGCTTAATACGTTCAGTAATATCACGACATCGTGATATCACATAACATTACTTCACGCCTTTTATCCCCGAAGGGGTAGGCGGAAGTGTATAAACACCCACATTTCGCCAGTTATGTTTAGGTCCCAATGTAATAGAGGGCGAGCCTATTGCCATCTACCGGGCACATTATTAAGCGAGCGATAATTAACATTCTTAAAACACACATAACTTCGAAAATTCAGAGGTGTGTGCCCGAGGTACCTGGGGATCGAACCCGAGACCATCGTCTCGGCAGTCCGTTACGTATATCGGCTATCGCCGCTTACGTATAAATCGCTGTATCGTAGTAAAGTGAAATTCATCATCATCTTCGTCCTAACATTAACTCGGTTACATCTACATTTCGTCTTACAGTCTGAGATTTGCTTTCCAGACTACTCAGCATCATTATCAGCCGTTAACAGTCCACTGCTGGACAAGGCCTCTCCTTTGAAAGGAGGAATTGGCCTACTATACCACGCTGGCCAAACGGGTTGGTATAGGGTTTGTATCAAGTTTTCCTTCTCTTACAGTGTTGTTCTGTGCATAATATGCTCCCTCTGTCATGGGATAATATTATGGGGTGGTGACATTCCGTATTCTTAATCCGTCACCACACGGACCAGTCTACTCAGTTTGACAGAATATACAGTTATGAATACTGATTGCAATTAAATCAAAAGTCAAACTCCGTATTAGGGGGATCGTGGAAGACTTTGGACGGACAGACAAAGAGATATAGTGAGTCAATAAGTGTTCCGATATTTGCCATTCGCTAGGGAACTTCAAAAATCACCGTCAGCCGAATATTTGGAGTGTAAAAATCGTCAGTTTATTGGCAAAAATGACATAACAACACTTTAATGCATCGACTGCCTCCGTGGTCCAGTGGATAGCGTTTGTGACTGCTGATCGGAGGTCCCGGGTTCGATTCCCGGGTCGGGCAAATGTGTTACTGGGTTTTTCCGAATTCTCAGTAGCAGCACGGAGTCTGGTGAAATGCCCGGTAACGGCAATAGGCTCGCCTATCAATTCATGGCGAAATGTGGGTGTAATATTACACCTTTGCCTACCCTTTCGGGGATACAGGCGTGAGTCTATAAAAAAAATAATAAAAAAAAAATTATGCATCGAGCGCTCAGCATCTTTATGAGGCTGGCTGACGCGTATTCCACCATTATACACATGACTGACGATTATTTTTATTATTCTAGAAGCACAAAATTGTTGTTCTGTAAATTTCATAAGGTATAAAATAACTTTATAATTTTGCATTTTTACATAACTGACTGACGTCTAATCCCCCTCAATACAGCTGACTATAATTTTTCCATCTCAAATTATACAGAGAACCGTCTCATAAAGTTTGGCACGGTATAAAATACTAAAAAAAACGACGTTTTTTTCGTCCACTTTGACATGCTGTAAACTTTTTGGTTAACCGCAGGTGCGGCGACTGACGCACATATTGATGATTAGTTAACAGTAAGGAACTGCTACAAGTGAATTTCAATCGGTATAAAATGCTTTGGCAAATCTAGCGCGACCTCCCGTACTATTATATTTAATGTTGATTACAAGGAAACACTTCCCAGTGCCATGATTTCCTAGTAATCATCATCCAGGTTAATTAAAGAGGGAAGTTATAAAGATTATTTAATATACCTACATATTAGTTAACATGACATAGCCTCATTGTCGAGAAGTAAACACAATATATTCGAGCGTTCAAGGCCGATTTCATGTTGTTTCTGAGACGACAAAAATATTTACATCTTTCGAATACTAAGATGTTGTGATGGTATGTGTTGTCAACGTGACAACTTCAGGCCGAAGGTGAGTTTCCACAGTTGCTATATGCGTGCTTATCTATGTATATTGTAATTTAATTGTTGAATATGATGATAAATGATCTAACGTTAGACGACTTTACGTATAGATGATTTCTTATTTTTGTTAGAAAAGACAGGTGGAGTAGATGGAGGGTTAGGCTAGGAAACTGAGCTACGGGCGTGCGATTTTTACCATAACACGCTGAGTTCATCAGTCCTGTGAATGACTTAGGTATATAAATGCCTTCTGGAAACAATATCTTTTAAAAGTCGCGTTAGAATTTATGACTGGCAAGCGTGAAAAATTACGCAATTCACTGGCTATCTAAAAAAACTATATGCATCTCTCTCACACACTCACACGAAAAAACAAAATCTCACCTGCTACCTAAAAATAGATATTACTTACAGAAATTGACTACTGCGTAGCAAGTCCCATCGACAGTTAATTGAGCAGAGCGAATGACGTGAACATTATTTACCTACTCAGCTTCTCTAGTTACATGATCTTATAAAATGTAGGTTCTAAATACGGTTCTGTTCCAATAAACCATCTCTGTACTTGACCTATATGCGTATTATTAGTTCTGTTGTACAAGAGCCGGCCACGCGGTAGCCGCCACGTGGTTTTTTGAGGTTATGTGCGCCAACCTTGAGCGGACGTAACAATAATATGGACAAAAAGTTTGTAAATAATTCATAAGCGCACGTTGTTGGTTGTTAACGATATGTTGAACAGAATTTTGCGAGTAGTTGATATTGTGACTTTAAATAAAATTACGTTATAAGGTACTAGGGTTAATTAAATTACATTATAAATTAAAAGGCACTAGAGTGGATAAGGGTTCACTGAAATATGTTAATAAGTCTAATATAAGTAAAAAAAACAAATACGTTTCTTTTTTGCTGTGCTTACAGATTTCTAAGCATCCTATAGGATTATCGGTTTGGCCGAAAGGTAGAGTTCAGCCGAGCTGCTGAGGAACAGGATTAGGACTGTTTTTTTGTCTGATAGGTTATTCTTTATAAATAGCCGAACGTTTCATCTATTAATATATGTTTATTTTTGTAGGACTAGACCCAGCCTCATTCCCACTACTGTTACAACTGCGCAGCCAGTTTCAGCAGCAGTGATTATAGAAGACACCAATTCTTGATACCTGTAAATGCCAGAAAAAAATAAAATTTAATTGGAACCTGCAATAAAAATCAGAGGTATCTATACGAGTATAGATAGACTTGGAAAATAACTAATTTACTTGCCTCCTTAGCCAAACCGGAGACAATTTATGCAGGGTTATAATGATTAGAAGAGAACAGATGCAAATACTACAGCAGAACCAAGTAAGCAAAAATCTGACTCAAAGTGATGTGACTCATATAACAGAGGATTATCCTAGATTGGGAGCCATCGACAATAACACTACATTTATTGTTTTTAGAAGTTAATTTGGAGGTGCCATTGGAGAGGCCTTTAACCAGCAGTGGACTATTGCAGGCTGATGATGACGATAAGTTATTTACTTTCTGTTACTATCTTTAATATATTGTAAAAAAAACTTATTATTTTTGTGTATCGAATACATTTTTGTGTAACGAGTTTGATTACCTAAACTATGCGGCGCGGCGTCCCAGTAAAATTAAGTAATTTGCACTAGATACGCGGTTCAAATGATTTTATGCTATAAATCAAGTAACGTGGCGGCTATTGTCACAAAACTACGCAGCTCTTACACTGATTATGTAATGACTAGGTTCATAATACTTACTATTGTGTGCTAGAGTGTATTATCTGATAAAGTATGATTCATATTTGATTGAAAATGAAGGCTATAGGTAGATGTAGAGAAAGTGAAGTTGTTTATTATATAGATAACCATGTAAAGTAATTAAAAGGTGATTTGAGGCTGAATCAACATAATATATTATTATAGAAATACAAAAACATTGATCTGTATAACAACTATGTTAACTCAATGAATACGTAATAATAATAATAATATAATAATATTCCACAACATTCACACAACACCTAGTCCCAAACTAAGCAGAGCTTGTACTATGGGTACTAGATAACGGATACACATACATATATACTTTTTTTTTGTAAATACATACATATTATACATAGAAACACCCAGACCAAGACAAACATCCATGTTCATGCACACAAATGTTTGACTTGAGCGGGAATCGAACCCGCAACCTTCGACGTAGCAGTCGCTTACACTCCCGCTACGCCAACCGGCCGTCACGTAAGATACAAGTCTGTCTATCTCCTTCTTCAGCCGCAGTTCCAGCGTCTGGTGGAGTTTCTATGTATTTCCATAGTTTTTGTTTGATTAGAACAGCCTCAGCCTGTATAACCCAGGTATCGTAATTTTCTCGTGTGAGAGGATCGATTTTTGAACTCGACATTTTTAATCACGTACCTCTGAGTTATGTTCCGACGCTCTGCTACCATATTAAAATGCCAATATCATCATACTCTTAGTTTCAATCTGGGGTCCACTTACTAGTCTAACCGAATTTTGGCTGAATATTAGCTTTTCCACGGAGCGACTGCCTATCTGAACACCGCCACCTGAAGAGATAGCGATATTCCATGGTTTAGGCTAGTGTTAGTTAATTTTAGAAGGTACTGACGCTCTGTAACGATTGTCAAAGATCTTCATGACAACCGGGACCGACGGCTTAACATGCTCTCCGAGGCACGGGACAAGCGATAATTAACAATTCAATACCTACGCACATAACTCCGAAAAGTCATTGGTTTGGTACGCACCGTGGATTCGAACCCGATGGCAGGCCTGCATGGCAGTCTGTTGGTATCTCCGCTAGGCTATCGCCGCCTTTATTAAAATGACGATAAATGCGAAAGTTTGTGAGGATGTATGTTTGGATGCTTGATACTCTTTCACGCAAAAACTGCTGAACGGATTTGGGGAAACTTTGCAGTACCTACTTAATATAGCTTGTAAATAAAAATAACGTCAGAGTAAGTACAGAGTCTAGAAAGAGACCTAGAACATAAATTATTATGACTGTCTCGTTTGTCTCGCGGCATAAATGTGCGCATGGGATTGGGAGGTCTCGGGTTCGATTCCCGGGACGGGCAAAGTGTTATTGGGTGTTCTGCTAGGAAATTCTCAGTAGCAGCACGGAGTCTGGTAATGTGCCCGGTACGGCAATAGGCTCGCCCCCTATTACGTGGGACCTGTTTGTTTGTTTGTTTTTCGTGTGAGTGTGTGGCCAACTCTGGTGTCGGAACACGCGCCAAAACAAACAACAACGTGGGACCTAAAAATTCTTGGCGAAATGTGGGTGTAATATTACACCTCTGTCTACCGCTTCGTGGATACAGGCGTGCGGCTATAAAAAAAAACATAACTTATGAATATGAAATGGGGAATTAGGCTCTATCCAGTCTATCTATCTATATATTGCTCCGAACACTTCCCAGATGGTTTAGGGAATACTGCTCTTAGCAGAACGGATCCTAATATTCTATTCTTCTTTGCTCCTTACACGCAGTACAATTATTTACAAAACTTTATGATAAATATGCCTATTTATGTTTACTATACTATGGGTTACCCAGCCGCGGCCACGGGATAACTTCTTACCTAGGTACTTCTGTTGTTAGGAATATTTATAAACACATTAAATTCAAATAATCGATTCGAGCTAAAGGTAACGATAGCAACGAAGCAATTAAGGGAATCGAGTCGTGGGAACATCGATTGTAATTACATCGAAGCAATTTGGTAGAGAATGTTGGAATCGATTAATTTGAATAATAGTTTAATTAACTGTATCGTAGGCGCCATATTTACAGTTTTAATACACTATGTTTCCTTTGAAGTTTGAGGTGAAGCGCAGCTTTATTTTTATAGGCTCTGTTTTGCGTCATGCATTATTTGTTGTTTCCTGTGATCGTTACTTACATAATAGCAACATGGGAAAAGGAACGTTAAAACCTTTTTTTGCGACGCGATACGAATAACCACTTTTATCTAGGTAATTGATCCTTCACACTAAGCCTAAATTGTTTTTATTTTATTGTCAATGGATTATGAATTAGGCAAAGTTAAAGTTTATGAAAAGCAGCAATGTTGATCCGTCATTATTCTAAAGATATTATAATGCATTTAGGAATAAGTAAATTACATTAATTGTTTGGCAGTCGCTCTATGGAAAAGGTTAGACTTTTGAGAGTGCCGGAGGCCCTATATCCCTTCTCCCTGATCCCACTCTTCATCCTATCCCTTTTCCCAACCCCAAGGGGCGGCAACGCACTTGTGACTCCTGTGGTGTTGCTTGTGTCCATGGGCGGCGGTAATTGCGCACCATCAGGCAATCCGTCTGCTCGTTTGCCGCCTATTACCATAAAAAAAGACTAATCCCTGAGCTCAAAAGTGCCCATTGCCTTCAAAGCAATGCGAATAATGCTAGGACGATGATTAGGAATAGAAAATCTTTGTTAGGCATCTACGGGACAACTAGTAATCGTTGAAAGATGCAATCATCTATCTCAATCTAATTATTGAAAGATACAATTTATTCATCTCACTCGCTCGTCAGAAATGCTTATGTCAACATCATCGGCCTTTTATATAAACTGTCCCACTGCTGGGCACGGGCTTCTTCTCGCTATGAGAAGGATAAGGCCATAGTCCACCACGCTGGCCAAGTGCGGGTTGGCAGACTTCACATGTCTTTCGAGAACATTATGGAGAATTCTCAGACGTGCTGGTTTCTTTACTATGTTTTCCTTCACCGTTTAGCAAGCGATAATTAACAATTTAATACGCATATTACTTCGAAAAGTCATTAGTGCGCACCGTGGATTCAAACCCGAGACCCTCTGGGTGGCAGTCCGTCGGTCCCTCCACTAGGCTATCACTGCTCAAACTGTTATCGGTAACTATTTCTTTCTCGAAGAGGGAAACGGCTGACCTTGAATGTTCCGTACATCTAAACCAGTTTGAGTTATTTTCTAAACATCTAACTTGTTTTATAAACATGGCTTCTGATAAATATTTATAGACAGGAACCATTTTAATTTGTTTGTTGACTTATACTCGTGTATCCTTATCGTTATAGGACAAAAACGACATAATGTTACTACATTACCATACCTACTGTTTAATTATTTATTTTGTTTTATAATTAATGTTTTTGTAAGGTTTAGGTATATTGATATTTAATTATGTGTATGCCATGAAATTGAGATAACAAACTTCTTAAAAATTTAGGATTACTTTATGCATAACTTATCCTCAACTTACTTCGAAATATTAAAATTTTGCCCTCATTTTATAGTAACACCATTTATGTTTTCTAAATATTATACTAAAAATATTTTCAAGCTTAAGCCATACATTATATCCAATGAACAAGCTATAGATTTAATATCAGACTTTTAAATAAAAGCCATAATAATTGACGTCACCATTAAAAACGTGAGTCTGTTTACAAAACAGTGACTCAACCGCCCAACAGTATCTTAATACCTATACCACAGATAATACAATACCCTATACCTATTACAATAGAGGTATAGGTATTTATCACGACAGCATATTGATACGCGCTTGGCTAATGATTGGCTATGGTTACTGCAAAGCTGCACCAAAACTTGTGTAGTAGTTTTTGCGTTAAAGAGTAACAAATATACGTCCTCAGAAAGTTTCGCGTTGATAATAGTAGGTAGGTACCTACTAGGACGCACATTATTAAACAACATAGTGATTAGAAAGAGTGGCCATGCGTTTCTTGCTTGCATATCTCATGGAAAAATGGTCTTGTTTAATAAGTAGAGCCCTATTGAACCCTATTATAAAACCATGACGATGATCTCGGGTTCGAGACCCACGGAGTACCCCGGGCACACACCTCTGACTTTTCGAAGTTATGTGTGTATTAAATTGGCTCGCCCCCTATTACATTGGGACCGAAACATAACTGGCGAAAAGTGGGTGTGTAATACACCTCTGCCTACCCCTCGGGGATAAAAGGCGTGAAGTTATGTTATTTTATAAAATCATTGCATTGTTTTTCAGTGCTCTATTACAATTACAACCGATTTAAAGTTAGGTATACCTAACTACTAGCAAAGAGCTCAGATATTTACCTACCTGACTCCTTCTTTTGCTACTAGTAGGTACCTATATCTGTATATTCTATGGTAATAATTTTTTTAACCTACAGACGAGTCCAAAATTAACATTTAGACCGAGTTGAATAATCTGCTCTCTTAGTGATTTTAGTTGTTCGTGTGATAGAAGCGATTTTATTCGAGATAACATTACACGAATATAAACGAGCAGCCACATCGACTCCACTAAACTACGCACAAAATTGTACGCGTACACATGTGTGCGTGGAGCGTATGATAACGATTACACTTACATGTGAGAGTGCGCATAGATTACTATGTTTACTATTCGTAGACGCACTGATATGTATTAAACCTCTGCTGATTTTGGGTGAATACACTCATCTAACGTGGCATATTGCTATATGTACTTATTGCTGAAGTCATTTCTGCTAAATCATTCTGCCAAATCTGGTTAGACTAGAAAGCAACTTTCTGTCAAAAGTCTTGAATACGACTAGGTTAACGCTAGGACGATGACGTTGCATGGAGTTAAGAATATTCAAGTATAATAGCTTATAATAGCGAATAGCTATAGTAGAAGATTTCCTTCATTTGAGATCAGATGACCACGTCTCAGTTCTGAAGTTAAGTTAAGAATACGTATTATTATTGTATTGTAATTCACTTAGGAATCGCTAGACTCTGTAAATAGATATCCCCGCTTAAATAACGCGTTCTCTTTCTCTTTTACTCGAAATTACGCTATAACTAGTTTTCAAGGTCACTTGGACTCAATAGTAGTTTTAAACCGTCGTATCTGCAGTATTACTCTATGCATCATGTTTTGATGTGGCGCGCTCATGTGTGTCGTGTTTACAATACAGGCGAGTCTATGTGTGCGTTTAGTCAGTAAACGTATTTATTTTAGGCATCGGCTTCACCCGGTTCAGTCCTCCTTGCCTTTTAGTACGACCAACAAGTGTCTGTGTTTGTGAAATTAAATAATAAATAAATAATTGGAAAGATGTCAGCTTCACCTATCGCAAGGGCGGCCACCCATAGTCAGGTGATTCCTTCAAGGAGGGTGCTTATTACCGACCCATCGCAAATGCCCGATGTCTACTCTAGCACACCTGGAGGCACTGTTTATTCCACCACGCCTGGAGGTAATTGAACTTTTCTAATTGGGTCATATTATTTGAGACAATTAGGTAATACAACCTTGGCTTTATCTGATAACTTATCACACCATTATTAGAGAATTTTATCATATACTGCGCATTATTTTGCAACAAATTATATTGAAACTAGTTTCTGCCCGTGTGGGTGTCAATAATCGACAAAAGGTAGCATATGAGCTATTCTGGTATAATCTATTTTATCTGCACAGTTTTATCAAAATTGGTTTAGTAGATTCTGCGTGTGAGGGTACCAAACATCTATTCAGACTCGTAATAATATTAAGCAGGATTATGTACAAAATTTGACTAACTGTAAAAAATAATTCTACTAAATGTCAAACTAAATAGACTGACGTTCGCAATTCAAACTCCAAGCATAAACATTTTAATAAACATTTTTAAACGTTGTCGTAGTCAGCACATTGATTTATTCAGCCAGCACAGACATCACAGAGTACCTTACAGGCATTATTGTTCCCTCCTCACGCATTATGATGTGTTCTTTATATTTAGAGACGGCAACGACCTTATTGCACTCATTATGTTGTTAAACCTTGAAAAGGATTTAATCAGATCGTCAATTAAAAATGATAAGTATTAAATTACGTAAGCATTGTGAATGAACTTCATTGTTATTTGAAAACAAATCAATTGCTTTATGATAACGGTAGGGCTGACCCTAACACAGTTAGGATAAAATCGATCTACAAGAGAATTGAATTGTATTTTCATAAATTATTGCGGTAAAAAATTCTATCTCATGGTAAACACGAACCTGAGTAATTATTATGAGTATTGGTGCCGATCGCAGTTCGATTCTTGTGTCGAGCAAAGATGCTTTTCCTATTGTTAGGGGATTTATAGTAGAATTTCGAAAAAAATAACATTTGGGAGATTAATGTGTGATTTAATATCTCAATATGGTGTTCACCAGATAGCCATAACTCCTATTAGGCTTTAGTCAGTCACATCACCTAGGTACTAGGTAGGTAGCTACCTAGTACCAATGAATACAGATGATTTACATAATATCTATGCTCTATGCTAGTACCTAGGTGATGTGACTGACTAGTGGTTGGATATATAAGTTTAAATAACTCTCATGTTTTTCGTTCACAGCAAGTGAAATTGTATAGAGAAAATAAATATTCACGTGGAAAACCACGTGGTAAAATACGAGTGTTTTGATTTACGATGTTTTGCAGATCCCTTCTCTATATTTTTAATAAGTCAGCATTAATGCACAAGAATATGTTATGAGAATAAATTTATTTTTATTCAATAAAAGCAGATATAGCTGCGCAATTTGATATAATTCCAAGTCCACCAACATTCTAGTGGTCATAGATTATCAACATAGCGCGTAACTTGTACGCCGTGGACACAGTCGAGCCGTTATCTAAAACAAACATTCTCGCATGTTGCCAAGCGTTATATAACCAGATTAAACATTACTACGTAAATATAACAAAGTCAATAATACCACATGGCATTACGTAATACAGTCACGTTTTTGATAAAATATAGGTTATGTTTATGACGGGCATTTGACAGATCGGCCATTTTGAGGTTATGTTTACTTTTTTATGTGTGCATGGACCAAAGTCACGTTTCAGCCAATGAGGTTTTTTCACACCTTGCTATGTTTGTTTATGTAATAATGAGTGGAGTAACTGACGATAACCTTCGACGATTAGACATAGTGATAGGCAACTATTTTTTATCGGCTCTCGTGTAGGTACTTATTACATTTAATATGTGAGAAATGTTTAATGTTAGTAAACTTACCTACTATGTATATAAAAACCCTTAGGAAGCTAGGAGTAGTGAACAGTTATTCACTGTGATCTAGCCTCAACTTCTGTCTATTAACTTCAATGATTTCTTTCAACTATAATTAACTCAATGAGATTTTCAATTGAATCATCATTTAACTGCACGGTTGCAGCAGTAGTTTAAGCGGCCGCGTTGCCGCTAGACACTGCGCCGAGTGTTGTGGGTTCGATTCCCACTGGAGACAACACTTTGTGTGATCCATAAATTGTTGTTTCGAGACTGGGTGTTCATTGTGCCCGTTTGTTTGTATGTTTGTAAGGTGACCCGCCACACAGGATTTATTCATAAAGCGGGAGCTGCCTTTCAAAAAAATAGCCCATAGGTTTAAAGTCAGATGCCTGAATACCACGTGGCTCTTAGAATATAACCTGTTAGAGATATCTCTAACAGGTTATATTTTAAGAGCTATCTTTGATAGAGCAGAGATATATATCTCTGCTCTATCAAAGATCTTCCCATTTTTCAATACTAAACTATTTTCCATAAATCGTTAACATAAAAACTACAGCAAATTACATATCGAAGCTACCTTCTACCTACGTATATAATACATACCAAGTAACGGTTGCGCCTTTTAGAAATATAAAACTTAGTTTTAAACCTTTTTTTCGCAGCGGAAGGGGTGGTAACGACACTTGCGCTTTTATCCCTCTCTGAACAGAAAAGCGGTCCTTTTGAGCTCTGGAGGACCAACAAGCTTTTGATCTTTGTACCTAGTCTGCACTTCATAATTATGATTTTAAAGTTAGCTTCATATCTTAAACGTTTTGGATGACTATATTATGTTTGTATGCAATAATGGGCTAGAATTTACTCTACAATTCTGGAACTCTTATTTCCAGAGATTGTGTTAAAAATGTTTTGTGCATTTTATTTTTAACAAAAATTCTTTTGTAATAAGATTTAAACTCCTATATTGGTATTTTTAGACATTATATTAAATATTGAAAATTCTTCGTGGGTTCCTAACTGCCCATGACAAATGTAAGTCCTTATGACTATAGTTTTGATAGTTTAAGCTCTGATCTGAAAGTACAATAAAATTATTTAGTTAGTCAGGACTTGCCATTTTTATACATATTATTAGTTAGACAATTGGATTCAAAATTCTAGATCTCCTGATTTCTCTTCTTCTCTTTTTCTCCTTTCTTCCCAAGGTAGACGATTGTGCTATTAGTTCCTATTACACGAATAATATCCGTGTGTTGACGGATCAAGAATACAGCATATCCGTGTGGTGACGGATCAAGAATACAGCATGTCACCACCCCATATCATCCCATGGGTGTCGTAAGAGCCGACAGAGGGAGCATATTATGCAGAGAACAGCACTGTAAGAGAAGGAAAACTTGATACAAACCCTATACCAACCCGTTTGGCCAGCGTGGTATAGTAGGCCAATTCCTCCTTTCTAATGAGAGGCCTAGTCCAGCAGTGGACTGTTAAAGGCTGATGATGACACGAATAATATACACATTTATGGCGCCTAAGTGGCAATAATATTACGTAAATCAGACTATAAAAATTGCTGACTTAAAACCCAAATAACTTAGCATAATTCTGCTACTACCCAATAAGGTCTGTGCTAACTGAAGTTTTTTAACTTGTTAAACAAACAGCAAGGTTTCTAAACGACCCATGTAGCTTGTTGCCTTGTGTACCTTTGCGTTTGAACCTTGAATAGTGATAAGCAACCATGATTGATATGCAGTAACTATATTTTTCTGCTGAATGTTGTTATTGTAGAATGGCTTATCTTGTAAATATTAATACGTTGATGTCTTTTTTATACAAAAATGCTTACTTCAATAAAAATAAGCAAAATAGGTTTTTTGTTATGTAATAACTAAATACTCTGGCCTAACGTTATGCTTATTCCAAGAAGGTGATAAAAAATGCTAAAGTTGATATTATTAAGTAGGTTTGTTTTTACATCAAAATTGCTGAAACGAACTCCGTAAATTATAGAACTTTGGATATTTTTGAGGTGAATACAGGCTATGATCAAAACAGGTGCTGAATGTTGCTACCGGGCTAGTACTACTGTCTAGTTAGGGGTTCAATCTGGAGTTTTAAAATTTGGTATTCTAGTTTTATATGGACGCAAAGGCACGTTCAAATGATAGTCCTCAATACCACTACCTACTTAAAACTACTAATCTTTTGACTTTATTACACAATACAAGAATAATATCAAGACTAGGTAGGTACCTACTTAATTTCTAGCAAGCGTTCATGGCTTGCAGTTAATCAGAATTTCTTATCTATAATGCCGATAAGAACGCCTGATTATAGTTAACACACAGCATAGTTTTACAATAATAGGCGCAATCTTTTTATGTTACATAATATTATCCTTAATACGTATGCACGCTAAACCATTGAACGTTTTATGCCTAAGTTACAAACTGGGCAAATTATTGACTAGGATGTATGCTACACAAAATCGTGCCTACTATAAAAATATATCTACCTACCTATTATTGAAACATATTGTTTTGAGTAATTTTGACTACAGGTAATTCGTAGTGGTTTAAGCGGCTACCTCACCCTGTACCTAATACTGCGCTGTATGTTGTGGGTTCGATTCCCACATGAAGCAACACTTTGTGTGATCCACAAATTGATGTTTCGAATCTGATTGTGTTCTTTGCGACCACTGCTTGAGTGTTTGTAGAGTCCCTCGCGGCACAACATATAATACAAACAGTGGCAGTAACTTTAAGAAAAAACAGAACAATGCAATTATATCAAAAGGTGGGTGAAAGCCCGGATGGCAAAAACATATGGTATTATAATTTTGAAAATAATTGTGCTAGTACTAATAATGTAGTTGAACAATCCGTTTATTGAACTTTCTTTATTATTTATATCTTTCGATTGTACACGTGGTTTGGAACACCAATACCAAGAAATGATAGTAAACACTACGGCACCTAAGTATACAATTAGTCAGATTCTTTGCGAATGACTTCACTGTTGCATGTGGAATTCTATTCCGTTGTAAATGCTTATCGTAAGTAAACATTATCACAATGCAATGGCTGTAATCAATTATGTTTTGTAGGATAGCATAATATTTTGATTGTATTTACAGAGCTATGTTATACTAGCGGCTTTGTCTACGTAGACGTCGAATGTACCTACTGTTTGTGAAACCTAATGGAGTGTGCGAATTTTTCGAAGAAACATGTTTCTGCTATTCAGCCGCTTTGGGATTTATTGAAAAATAGGAAGTTTGTCTATGTTTGACCTTAGTTTTAAGATTGGTTTCGGAATCTAAATCGGTACAGCAATTCAGCAATGTATTACATAAATTCACCTGCATTATAACAAAAATATTATTATGCTTGCTTCAGCAAAACAATCAGCAAATATTATCGATTGTTTATTGCATAAAAGTATTAAGGTGAATTACCTATAATTAGGTAAATAAACTATAGTTAAAGTAGAACAGAACTTCCGATTGATGACGATACGTTTTGTCATTGTTATGAATCTTTTTAATTGTGTCATTGTTTTTATAAAATAACAATAAACAGAATAGATATAAATTTAATTGCCACCATGTCAAATAAGGATAAACTAAGTAACGTACACACTCGTACACACATAAATATTAGGTATTTAAATATCTATAATTGTCAATGATTAGTGACTGTGACAAAGTTTTGAATAAATAGATTCCTAAGTAGGTTCTGTAGGTTTATGTACTTATATTCCATGTTATTTACTTTGTTCTGTGTTATCACAAATTTTATACAGTATCGACATCCTCGATAAGTATTTTGATGCAATGAGAAAGCAAAATGTTTCAATAGTAAGTTTATGCTACTTCGAAACAAAGAATTTATTTCTTCGTAAGTTAATACAAACTGTATAAAAATTAATACCTAAGTTAGAAACTACTTACGAATTCCCTGATGTCTGATCTCTTCTTATTAACTTTAGTTAACAAATAATATAAATAAGTAAAAATCAACATGAAGTTGAATAAAATATTAATAATAAACGTAAAATTATTACGCCAAGAAAATAAAAAAAGAAAATCAACTACCTACAAGATATTAGCGCGGAAACGCGAAAATAGAAGTAGGAAAATTATTTTTGGTTGTAGAGCTAGCCGTACGTACGCAACTGTCTATTCATAAATTCATTCGTTTTTTATCATGTCGAGTGATGTAACAGATTTATTGCTCACGCATTTGAGAATATTATATTTCACGCAGAAAACAAGGCTGCTTTTTTAATTTTCATATTGTTTAATGCCGATGCAGGTCTATTTAGTAGGTACCTACTACAAAACTCTCATATTGCGTAGAGGGACAAGTGTATTTTTAGTTGTCTGGCCTGTTTTTAGAGATACTATGACTTCAGAATATATTGTAGAAAATATATTATTATGCATTACCTATTGAAAACTTGCTTCAAAATTCGGTACCTTTCTACAGTCCTACATAATACGAAGAGATTGAAGAGTCATTGATATTAATTCTTTGTTTATTTTCTTTGTTTCCAGGCACCAGAATCGTATACGAGAGGTCGTTCATGATGTCGTTAAGACAATCGCCGATCTCGCAGACCCCACCGAAGTGCGCACTGCCGGCTGCGCTACTGAAGAACCCAAGTTCCGTCCCGAATGTCATACAACCGTCCGCGGCGCAAAAGGCGCGCTCCAACTCCATCTCATTTGACGAGACGCAAGAAACATTCAGTATGGATCTCTAATAGGTTAAGTTTAAGTCATTATAATTAAAAAAAACAACTTGTACTTCACTGTACCAATTCTTGATAACTGTAAGTTAAGTGGTCAACCATTTTATGCTTGCTTTATCTTTTATAAAGTACATTTTAAGTGTAAGTTTGTAAAGGCCAATGAAATAATTAAGATCAATTAAATTTCCAAGGCCTTAGTTACTTTTAGAATTATTAATAGTTTTTAAATGCGTGACTGAACATTATAATAGCGTTCAAAACGCGGTCCTTTGCCACGCCCGCCAAAAACGAATAAAAAATATAAAATACATAAATACAAAAATATAATCAAATTCTTAATGGAATGGCTGCGTTTGTGAGACCAAAAATGTATTTATTGTTATGAAAAAATGTGGCAAATGGTTTGTAAATATTATTATTGTTAGTTTTGTGCGTGTAACGCATGGCTTAGACTTTAGGATTTTTATAATTAGTTATCAAAGAGCAAGTGCTATGTGATGGAAGTTTATTGAAGAAAATAATTTTCTTCCAAGTGGTATTGCTAACATTGTTGTGAAATCTCGGATTTGTAATCGTCTGGGTATTGATATTAAAATTGGTATTTAAGAAAAACGGTCACATATTATTGTAAAGCTTTTTATTAAATCAAATTGTATTATTACGATAAGAATCTGAGAAAAAGATTAGAGTAGAGTAGAAAACGTTTTAATTATTAAACTAAGGGTTTACTGAAGTAATTCTATAATAATATTGACTTCGCTATAATTTATAAGGCGTTAATTGTCATCTCATCTCGAGACTATGCACATGATTATATTGCTATTGGAAAGAGTAACACGTTCATAATTATGTAAAATAATGCCGTGTCAATGCATTTCGGTTTGTGCCGAAGGTCTTGGCTGTCATGAAGATCTTTGGCAGTCGTTAAGGGGTGTCAGTACCCTTTAATATACTGACACTGATTAAAGCCATGGAATATCGCTATCCCTTTGGGTTCGAGTGGTCAAACGATAGTCGCTCTGTAAAAGCTAATATTCTGATAAGTCTTTTTAGACGAATTAGCGGACTCCGGTCTCCAAGACAAAAGCCAGCGTAATGCAAAGACGGTGATTGATGCATTTTCTAAAATGGTGTCCTGTGCATAGACTCTTGCTGATTCTCTTTAACTTTTTTTAAGAAAATGAAATCTACGATAAGAGTCGCCTAGTCAGAATCCTTAATCTTTGTAAACTCTGACGATAGCTTAAAATAGCGTATAATACAACCAGTCTGATAATTATATAATATTTTGTATGTTGCCCAAGTTTTTTAAGGATTACTTAATTTTGAATTGTTGTTCCAAAGCATTTAATGAATGTCTGTAACGATAGTGTGGTAGTATTGTTCATTATCTCTCTTGTTTAAAGTAAGTGGGTGATCCATTGACAATGGATGCTTTCAGTATATCGTGTATACTGCGTTGATATTAAAATATACGACTGCCAGTAATTATGGAAATAAACAAGTATAAATATAATTTCTGTTTATTTTATTTATATTTTTTTTTTATACGGCCATGATCTCAAAGAATTGGCGTAAGTATATTATGTCTTAATATCGATATCATGCTTATACCAGAGGAATTAATAAAATAGATAAATAATTTTACATGTTGTCCACTAGACTGCTACGAGTATATAGATTTCTTTTTATTTTTTTCTTCTTCGCTGTGGAAATGCATTTACGCACGTATGTGGGATTCGACGGCTGGAGTGCAAGGCCGTAATACCCACTAAAACCACAGCGCATACTTCAACGCCATTTTGGGGGCGCCAGGGGGTCGCGTTATCACTCTACCCTGACATCCCGGCGGATAGCCCGAAAGCCACAACTTCCTTGGCGGCGGATGAAGGTGTTGGGCTCCGCCACCAAAACACCCAGCGGCCGCAGAGGATAGGGAGGACTGCAACCTGACAACTCCTCATCTCCTCTTCCTCTGCGGCCCCACCGCGACGCAACAATGGTGCGCCCCCATTTGGTCGCGGGAGATATGCTGTTGTTCTTACTACCTAATATTTAGACTTTGCTTAAATAAATCTAGAATTTCATATATAACACAAATATTTTAGAAATCTAAATTAAGTCGGTATAGATAGATGTAGGTACCTACTTTATCAATTTATTTACCTAAAACATTTATAATCATTTTTAAACATTTATAATATTGGTTCGCGTCAGTCGCTTACTGGTTTACCCATTATTCTTCGCTTGGTAGCTGAAAAATTTAGTTTTTAAATGCATATTTCATTTCAAAAATAATTTACTTACCGTTAGATATTTATTGCTCTTTGGAGTCTTTAGTAAAGACTCTTTTATTTTTTTCATAAAAGATTGTACATTTTATTAGTTGATACAACTTAACAATATTAAAATACTATCCTAAGAAATATATACGCAACATACAAAACAGAAAAGAAAGTATTTTAGAGGGCGTCATAAAAGTCCTCCACATCGCCGATCATCTCACTTGTAGTTTTGTTCAAACTGAAGCCCTAGTCGGAACTTGTGCACAGTTGATCGGATTGCAGTCGGTAGTATGTACCTAATATGTAAATTGAGTATCAAAGTGTTGTACCATGGTGCATGGGAATCATGCACAGGACACGCAACACATTGTCAGTTGCGATGTGACCACAAGACATAGAGCATAGATATTTACATAGAGGCGCATTTCTTATGGGCGCTCTGTAGACAAACTTTCTGTGACCCATATTGCCGCTTGGCGGGTGGCAGTCGCGCTGTGACAGCTGACTCTACGAGTGCAAGAGAGACGAACGTTCCTCTTGTGTATCTTATTATATTATCTACGAGAGCAAGAGAAATGGAGAACGACGCCAGCGCCGCCAACGGCGCCAACTACAAACTACACTGACGACAGTCGCCAACTCGCCATTTGGAATCGGCACACGAAATCCTTAAGAAATGCGCTTCTATATGTAAATCTGTATTCATTGCTATAACTACGATGTAAAGTTTAAAGCACCTATGTTAAGACATACCTATGTACATCCAAACCTACGGTAGGTGCCTCGCGTAAAAGGGCTTGCTTCGGCAAGCCCTTTTACCCTCTTGCAAGACAATTGATCTAAGATGTTTAGTTATTCACAAGGGCCACTTCTCCATACAAACGTAGTCCCCAGTTTTCTCTCTGAATAACGGCATTAGAGCAATATTTATTTTCAAAATTATCCACGGATAGGTACCTAATATAAGAGGTAGAGCCTCTATGGGCATGTCCCTACATTTTCTTCTTTGTCATAAATTAATAATTAAAATTGATACAAAGCTTCAAAACCGTCAAATGTTGTCCAGATTTTCCGCTGTGTTCAAATATCCAGCAACATATTTGACTACATTATAAAAAAAGGATAAAGTAGAAATACAACCAAACCCTTTCTTTACTTCCAATGATAATAGTAGATAAATTGGTCAAGTTTTGGAAAAGGAATCAGGGGATTACGAAACGTCCATTTTGTATAGGTAAGTACTTAATTATTATATTTTCCCTACAGCAATCAATTTTACCATAGCCCTCGCCCTGGTGGTTCCTAAAAACATTCATCATCATCATCATGGTCCGAGCGTTATCCTGGTTGCATCCAAAAATTACCTGAAAAACGTCAAACTTGAAACTAAAATACTGTTCGTAGATAAAGCGGGTAGAGACGCTAAATGTTAATCTAGGACTACTTTTGAACAATCAGCCATTTAAAACCACTATTGAAAAATGTTCTGACAATAACAGAATACTGATTTTTTTTAATAAAAGCGTGTTAAAAAAGATAGGTTACGGATGGCTAACAATTGATTACCACGTCAGTTGTATAAAGGTTCATCGAACTCCCGGCTGTAAATATAGCTAGGTATATTGTAAAGTTTAATATTTTATGTATCTAGGTCAACGTTTAAGCGTTACTGTACGCTGTTTAATATTTTCAATTCTACGGTATGACTTTAGATTCATATCTATATTAATGTATAATTTCGTAGAAATCCGTTCATACATTTGATGTTTTAACAGCTCGATAATGATGTACCTTATGTTTCTTGAGTTGAGAAAAAGCTTGAGTCTAGCGAGTGAAGTTCTTTTCGCGAAAAACCGTAGAAGCCTCTTCTATAATTTTTTTTTTATGAGATAGGGGCCAAACGAGCAGACGGATCGCCTGATGTTAAGCGATTACCGCCGCCCATGGACACCCGCAACACCAGAGAAGTAACAAGTGCGTTGCCGGCCTTTTAAAATGGAATACGCTCTTTTCTTGAAGGTTTGACGGTCGTATTGGTTCGGAAAAACCGCAGGCGACAGATCATTCCACAGTTTAGATGTGCGAGGCAGAAAGTTTCTAGAGAAACGCACGGTTGCGGATTGCCAGCCATTTATATGATGGGGATGGAAATGCTGTCGCGTAGAACGATGGCGGAAAGAGGCGGCAGGGATTAATCTGAACAATTCCTCGGAGCACTTCCCATAGTAGTATATATATATATACATAAATAGAAGCAAAATAAATGCTCTCATGGTTTCAGCTAGAGAATGGCATCTATCCAACAGATGGACTGTACAGGACCATGTTGCACTGAAGACAGCGAAACAGTTATCTTATTATCTTATAAAGCTCTAACTGTATGAAGAATTCATCACATGTGGTTTCGAATATAAGGGCGCTTTATGGCAAGTTTATGACCAGCAGCGGCAGACACCAGCGGCAGCGATTTCGATGTCCATGGCCGATGGCGCATCCTACACTGACGCGACATACTTAGGTCGAGAGCGAACATGTAGAATAGGGTTTTGACTCGTATAAGTGTTGTAAACAACCAAAATGCAGAAATAAATATGTCTTTATGTACATAGTAATCGCTACTACCGCTGGCAGCCGCTGTTGTTCGTGAACTGGCCGTTAGCTTTCACTGTCCCGCATGCAGATTTGGCCTGCGTGCGGGTCGCCCGCAACCCATGCCATGGTTATTTTTCACTAGTGATGTGCCGGATCGTTAAAAATGTATATCCGCGGATACGGATCGCAATACAAATATTTGGCGGCAAGATCCACGGATAGGACTGAGGAGACACGGAGACTGCTTTTGCTTGTAGTTATTAGTGTCGCGTATGTTTTATACATTTGTAAAGTATATTATTTAAAATCGATTTGTTGTGTTTACAACTCGTATTAGAAAGGTTTCTAATAGCTATTTTGCTTACGCTTGTAACCTTACCAGTCTTACTATTCTGGATGATGTGCCGTGGCTCCATTTTGCATATCATACTGTTACATAATAAAAGCAATATTTGTAACATTGCGTCTCAGGTGGTTTTATGACACAAATTTTAAAAATGATTTCTCTTAGTATTTATTACCAAAACACAAGAGGGCTGCGGACAAAAACACAAGTATTTTAGCGGAATCTACTTTTAAATTCATATGATGTTATTTCTATAACGGAAAGCTGGTTACTCGATAGCATCGGCGACAGCGAAATCTTTGATGGTAGGTACCTTGTCTGGCGCCGTGATAGAGATTACATGCATACCCGTGTTAAGTTTGGCGGCGGAGTACTTATGGCGGTACGGCGCGAATTCAAATCAGCGTACCGGTCAGAATGGAGTTCCACCTCTGAGGATATCTGGGTCACTGTTACCAGAAATCCTAATGATAGTACCTCATCTAAAATTTACCTGTGTACCTTATATTTATGTTCCGAGAAATCCGGCAACTCTTTTAATACTCAACTCACTAACTTTACAAACAAGCTATCTTCTATTATTAGCTCATGCCCAAACGATATTTTTATTGTTATGGGAGATTTTAATTTTAGTAATGTTGACTGGGGTCATAGAGATGGTCATTTGGAGCCGTCGGATATTTCGGGTGACGCCTAGGTATATTTCTTAGACACTCTTTCAGAGTGTAATTTAAACCAATTTAACTTATGTCGTAATGTAAACAATAGGTTATTAGATTTAATCCTGTGTAACTCTGAGGTAACGGTTAGAGCTTCCGATGGTCCACTAGTACCCGAGGACAGCCATCATAAGTCCCTTGAGATCACTATGAATTGTAGTCGCGCGACATCTCTTAAAGCTGATCCAAGAATGAAATATTTCTATGTGCGTGGCGACTATGAAGCAATTAATGCTGCGTTAGCTGAAATACCATGGAACGATCGTTTGACCAATACTTGCCTTGAGAATGCATCGCAATATTTTTATAGCCAGTTATACGAATTAAAGGATAAATTCATACCCCACAAAACTGTTCTCGCGTCGTCATTCCCGCCATGGTACAGTGCTAGTCTAATAAAGATTCTCAAGGAAAAGCACAAATTCCTTAGAAAGTACCGTACGTATGGTAATACCAGTGATTATATTTCTTTTAGTCTACTGCGGAAGAGAGCTAAACGCGTTGAGGATGAATGTTATCGGGCTTTTATTGAAAACGCAGATAAGTCTATTACTGAAAATCCCAAAACGTTCTGGAGGTTTGTTAAATCTAATAAAAAAGGAAACTCCCTGCCGTCTACTCTTACATATGAGAACATAACAGCCAACACTAATGAGGGCATTTGTAACTTGTTCGCCACTTATTTTCAGTCAACATTCCTTTCTCCGACTTGTCACCAACATCAGACTTCTCTACTTGATAGCAATAGGGAAAGTGTGCAATGCCCATATACAATTTTGACATAAATATTCTACCTGATATGTTATATAAATCGCTTAAGTCAGTAGACCCCACAAAAGGAGCTGGCCCAGATCACATATCGCCCACGTTTATCGTCAACTGTGCCGAACAATTAACTACACCGCTGACCATATTATACCGACGAAAGAAAGTACTGTACCAATCATTTGGAAATCTGCGTTTATACCACCCGTCCATAAAAGTGGTGACAAAAGCGATGTAAAGAATTACAGACCTATATCGAAATTATGTATATTCGCTAAAATATTGGAACGAATCATTTATACTCAGGTGTTCCACACGTTACATAATTTCTTTATACCTGAACAACATGGATTCATAAAAAATAAATCGACAACCACCAATTTATTAACATTTATAGACATTACGACCGCTAATATGGTAACGGGTGGCCAAGTGGATGCTGTTTTCACAGATTACAGCAAAGCCTTTGATCGTATTGATCATAAAATGCTCTTTCAAAAACTTTTACGAGCTGGCATAGACGGAAACCTATTAAGATGGCTTTGTTCTTATGTTGAAAACAGATCCCAGGCAGTTGTTGTAAATGGATCTATCTCAATATGGCATAATGTCCCTTCTGGTGTTATGCAGGGCTCATTGATCGGCCCTTTGTTGTTTAATTTATTTATTAACGATGTTAAATCCTGTTTTTTGAATTCTCAATTTGATGTACGCTGATGACATAAAAATATATAAAAAGATCGAATGTCCATCTGAATCCATTCTATAACAACAGGACCTCAAGAGCTTTGAAGATTATTGCCAACTTAATGGATTAGATTTAAATATATCTAAATGTTACTCCATAATGTTTTCTCATAAACCGACGTTATACGAATACAGCTATGCTTTAAAAGGACTACCTTTTAAACGAGTTAACGAAATCCGGGACCTGGGTGTAATACATGACGCCAAATTAACTTATGAAAAGCAAAGCTCAGTCGTTGCCCATCGCTCCTGAGGATGCCTCGTGCAGAGGCGAAACACGTGTCGAGGAGCATAGAGTGGGATACTGCAAGTCAGGTATATTCCTGGAACCCATATTATGAAAAGCACATTGATTACGTAGCTAACAAGGCTAACAAGGCGTTAGGATTTATCATGAGATCATGTTCTCAATTTTCAAGCGTAAAAGCCATCAAAGTTTTGTACTGCTCGTACGTTCGCAGTACCCTCGAATATTGCTCTCAAATTTGGAACCCACAGTACGATGTACACATAGGGAGACTGGCGGTAATACAGCGTAAATTCACCAGATTCCTGCAATATAAGTGTAAGACATACGACGACAGTTATGAGGCGAGATGTAAGCGGCAACACCTACTCCCACTCTTTGAGAGGAGCAAAATAGCGGACATCACACTTTTAGTAAATTTAGCCACAGATAATATAATACATATAGCTCAATCTAAAACTGATTCTCCCCCTCTGCTCAGCAATTTACATTTAAGAGTTCCTTCTAGGTTAGTACGAGTACCTTATCCTTTGCATGTCGCCCATGGCGCTACAAATTATAGAAAGGGCTCATTCTTTATAAGAACTGCGAGCTATATCAACGATTTAGCACAATTTGACACTCTAGACCTTTTTAATACAAGTGCCTTTACTTGTAGACGTATCCTGGCCGACCAGTGGTTCAAATCGGTTCTATGATTAGTTTGTTTAGTTTTCACGTATAGCTTGTGTGTATGTTTGTATTTGTAAGCTATTTGAATAAGTAAATCAATGATCAAGCATTAAATAAGTAAATGTGAAAACGTGTAAATGGTTACTAGTTATTAAGATAGTTATGTAATTAGTTGTAAAAAAACTGTATGTTTTCCTAACAAAATAAAATAAAATAAAATACGGATACAGATCTTTATTTTTTCTCTTGAAACGATAGTTGAGATCACGCACGCCCGGCGGTACAAAGACAGATCATGTTTCGACTACTATTGAAATTATATTAAAAATTATCTGAACGGAATTTTATAGTTTTTAATTCTACTTAACCACTTATAGCATTTCATCCTATCAATTGAAAATTAATAAGGTGAAAGATCCGTACAAAAGCCGCGAGAAAAATAAAGGATCCAGATACGGATACGGATCTTTCTTCTTTCTCGGATATCCGCGGATATCGGATACGGATACGAATATCCGGAACATCACTACTTTTCACAGCATGCGTGTTACGCACGTTGGTTTCTGCGGGTGATACGGCTACGACTATATTGAAAGCGATACCTCTGCATACGGGTGATTTACAGAAATAGGCTTGTAATTGAATAATTAAATCTTCTTCACTCTTGACAGTCACGTCCCTCTTGTCCGAGCGTTCGTGGTCAAAATAAGGTAACTTCAACTTTGGTGTTGAAGTGCACCTCTTTACGATTTCTCGCCATCTCAACCTATTGATAAACTCTAAGAGCATTTAATTTATCAGCCGATTGCATGGCTGATCGTCTTACGGTCTTTTTACCCTTCCCTGGTTAAATCATTATCATCAGCATCAGCCTGATGTAGTCCACTGCTCGATATAAGCCTCTCCAATGGCACGTCCACCCATGTCCAGCCATTGCCTGCCTGGTTTTATCTGTATATAAAAAATCCTTGCGTTACTGACTGACTGACAGACAAGCTACAGCCAAAACTATTAGACAGAGGCAGCTGAAATTTATTATATTTGTAGAGGTGCACTAAGAAGGGATTTTCTGGAATTCCCCGGGGATCGGGAAAAATATGCGGGCGTAGCTGCGGGCACTCTCTAGTTAAATATATCATGTTTAATCTTTAGGTAGAGTTTGTAAAAGCGGTGACTTCTCCCGCTATTAATTAAGAGTTTATAGCAGTATACATGTACGAGAAAATGTATGTTTTACGCGGTAAGATGATTGATTTCATAGGTAGCGATAGCATTTAGCCATATCGGGCACAAGGTTGCGTATTACTCGTTCATTTTCCATGAAACAACGACTTTTGAGATAATATTTACATAACCGCCATTATTCATGGTGATATTTAACACGGTAAATATTTTATATACATTTATATGGCATGTAGGTGTATGAGAATATTTGCTGTAATAAAAAGCAATTTACTAGACTGCACGGTTGGCGTAGTGGTTTAAGCAGACGCCTCACCGCTTGACACTGTGCCGAAACGTGTGGGTTCGATCCCCACACGAGACAACACTTTGTGTGATTCATAAATTGTTGTTTCGAGTTTGGGTGTTCAATGTGTTCATTGTGTCCGTTAGTTGTATATCTGTAAAGTTCCCCACGATACAGGATTTAGTCCTAATGCGAGAGTTGTCTTTTAAAGATAGAAAATATTGGTATTCAAACAAAATCTTTTGAATATACAGACACTGTTTAAGTCATGGAATATAGCTGTCATTTTGGATTGCAGTGGTCAGACGGCGGTCGCTCAGGGGAAAACTTACTATTCTGTTATATCTGGTTAGACTAGAAAGCGGACCTCGGGTTCTAGATTAGTCTTGGATGCTACCAAAATAACTTAAGGACTATGATGGTGTTATACGAAGCATAATACATTGTAAAGTATTTCTTTCATTTTCCCACCGAAACTCATGAGCCAGTTTCGGAATTAAATAGAGAACAATGTTCCTTTTTAAATATCATGATCGTAAAATATATTGTGTACGTTCCGTAAGTACGACCTTTTATGGTACTCCCGTGTATGAACATATACATATGCAAGGTTATCTTTGAAATTATTATTTGGTTCTCCCTTGGACTACTATCTGATGGCATTGAAAGTGTACCTTTGCCCGAAGATTACCATACACATATTCGATAATGTCGGAAGGTTAAGCTGTTTCGGTCATCATCACCTAGCGTCATCCCGGTTACATCCAATATTTACACGCCTTGAAGCTCAGGGTCCGCTTACTAGTCTAACATAAATATATAATAAATATATAATAATATTCTATTATTTATATATAATTATTATTATTATTAATAGAATAGTAGTTTGCCACTATGCGAGTGCCATCTGACCTCCTAATGGGACAGCTTTATTCCATGGCTTAGACCAGCATCTGTATGATCAAGGGATTTTCATATTCATTCATTTTCATGAGAAAACATCAGCTTTTCTACAGAGCGACTGGCGTCTGACCTCCGCAACCCAAAGGGATAGCGATATTCCATAGTTTAGACCAGTATTAGTTTATTTGAGGGTACTGTACCCTGTAACGACTGTCAAAGATCTTCATGACAGCCAGGACCGATGGTTTAACGTGCTCTCCGAGGCACGGGGCAAGCGATAATTAACAATTTAATACGCACATCAAATCGAAAAGTCAGTGGTGCGTGCCGTGGATTTGAATCCGATACCCTCTGTATCATCTGCATGGCAGGCTATCGCTGCCTCGAAGGTTAAGCTGTTTAGGTATCTGTATTTAAAGTTTTGTATTTTTTTATTTAAACTGTATGTTTCGATTGACTTTAAAGCTAATATGATATTTATTGATTTCTGTAATACGAAAACTAAAATAAAGAAAGTAATCAATAGTAATTATTTTCATGAGTCATCCCGTGAACTACTGATGCTGTTTATTTTATGATACATTTTGTTTTTATTCTATAATCAAATGCAATACAAACACATAAAACAATAATCAGGCCACAACTTCCATCAAAGTTGGTTCCATGAAATCACAAAGCATTTTTCGCATCCTCCACATAGTTCCGCCTCTGGCCATCCAAAAGCCAAACCTCTTTGAAAAATCCTTCGCAAATTTGAATTTGGAAGGAATGTCACCCCTCGTCAAACGTACGTGGGTGTCAGACAGAAATGGAGGTTATTTTCATTCGACAGAATCGATTAGCCTCGAACTCCATTTTCCTTTAGAATTTCCTGTTATTTGTCACGAATGTTGTGAAATTGACTACTTCTTTTGCGCTTTTTAATGGTGTTCTTCGTCCTGTTTATAAAGGTTTGATTCTTCAATATCATGAAACGTTTTTGCGTTTTTATGAATTAGCATGTACTAATTCCGGTAACGTGATTTGTGGAAAGTAAAAGGATTCAAATCGCATTTATTATATATAAACTAGAGGACGCCCACGGCTACGCCCGCAATATTTTTTTATTAACCCGTTTTGCTCGACCCCATGGGTATTTCGGAAAATCCCTTCTTAGTGCACCTTTACGGTCCCCAAGGAACATACATGCTAAATTTCAGCTTCTTGCGTCCAATAGTTTTGTCTGTAACTTGTCTATCAGACTGTCAGTAACGCAAGGATTTTATATAATACAGATTAATTCTGTATCTACGTCGCTCTTAAGTATATTTCTAAGGAACGAGATATAACACAACTAGCACCAAATTCATAAAATATGTCGGCCGAAATGCGCACTACCTACCTACCTAATCTACAATGTATTTGTAGATTAACAAAATTTAGAATAACCCCAATGGTATATTTATAAAAGAGATATGAGATACACAACAAAGTCAATGCTTGGGTACAATACACGTTATTACAACGTGTAGCGGCTAACAAGTAGGTAGTATCACGTAAAAGCGGTTTATTTCGTAGTTTATTAGCGAATTTTGGCAGTCTATGTACTACATAGTCTCGCATATCATAGTCTCGCATATCTCGCATAGTTTCGCCATAGTCGGGTAAAAAGGGAGGATGCAGGATAGGGAAATGAGCTCCATCACTTCCCGAAACATATTTTAATAATTTTCTTTAAAATATATCTACGCCCTTTTTTATTTTTCAGTTATCATTACTTCACATCAACCCACTTCGCAGCTCCAGATTTTGCACAGTCAAGCTAGACAAACCAGCGCGACATTAGAAGTAGTTACAAACCATTACAACAGATGGCGTTTGGACATATTATTCTTTATAATATTTTTAACGAAATTTTTTAACAAATTTACGCCATCACAAGAAGCTTTTTCCGATGTTTGTTACTACATACCTTAATGGCGAAATAAAAGCGAAGACCTAAATTCGTTTTATTTAACGTTTAAATTCTCATCACATCCGCAAATTATTGTTTTCGGATCTTCGGTTTGAGGGAGACTGGGTTGTTGTCTTATCAAGCGAAATGCTAAAAAGTCACGAGAGGACGCCTAATTCTTTTGGTGGGAGCATAAGCTCACCTCTAGATCCGCTCCTGCTGGGTATGATGTTAACTGGGTACACAAAGGCATACCTCTGTTCCTTTGGGGATACTATAGGGCTTTACCTACATACCTATAGCTCTTGTTGTAGTGCATAACTTTGCTCTGATGAAAGGAAGAAAAATCACCTCAGTCCTTTAATGGTCAAAATTTACTTCGTTCTAAATACACTGCTCGCTACAAAGGTACTTTACTGGTTCATTCGAGATACTATAATAGCTGGCACATAATCGTAGGCGATACGAACTACGAATATTCCATGCATTTCCTAGAAGCTCTTTTGGCGGTTACTACTTTCACTCCCTACTCACGTCCACTGCCACATAGGACATAGGACTCTCGTAATTTGCGTCACAATAGTATTTATTTATTTATTTAACTTTATGCACAAACAAGTGTACAGAGGCGGACTTAATGCCTAAGGCATTATCTACCAGTCAACCTTTGGGTGATGCAGAGATAAAGATATAATAAGTGAATTTAGCGTTAAAAATACAGAAAATGAAATATATATATATAGTATAACAGATTTTACGAGTAATTTATTCATAAAATATATAATAAACCTATTTACATACCCTAGATATATACTTATTTATAAATACATACATATATATATATATATATATATATATATATATATATATATATATTTGAATATAAATATATATATTTATAATAAATACATAAACGATGATTCTATTACAATTCAGCCAATGTGTCAATGTAAATCTATCGAACTCTAGTTTTAAATGTAAAACGGTTCGTGGACATCCTGATTTCTGGAGGGAGAGCATTCCAGAGAAGGATAGACTGGATATTAAAAGAAGCATGTACCAAGCTAGAGTTGTGAGAAGGGCAAAGAAGAAGAAGATTGTTTGAAGAGCGAAGATTTTTATCGTGGGTATTGCAGATATATTGAAAATGAGGAGTTAAATAGACCGGAGCATTAGGAGAGTACAGTAACGAATAAAGTGTTCACAACGTACGCAGGTTGCGACGTTGGCGGATAGGTAACCATCGTAACTTTATTCGAAACTCGGAAATATGGTCATACTTACGGAGATTGAAAATGAATCTAATGCAATTATTGAGAAGGCGGTCGAGCTTATTGAGTAAATCTGCATTAAGGTCGAGATAGCACATATCACCATAGTCGATGACAGGAAATATTAAAGTCTGTACTAGCATTGTCTTGGTCTTGGATGGCAGAAAGTTCTTCAGACGATAGAGCGACCGTAAGGTACCAGTGACTTTGCGACTAACATTTGCTACCTGGGTACGCCAGTCAAGAGTCGCGTCAATATGTAGACCGAGATCTTTGACGCTTGAGCTAAACGGAATAACTGATCCATTAAAAATTACAGCTGGTAGCAATTGCAAGTTAATCCTACTCATAATCCGGGGACTACCAATAATAATAACCTGACATTTAGCAGGATTCACTGCGAGTCCAAACCTAGCAGACCAGTCGTTAATAGCATCCAGATCTTGATTGATTGCATTTATTGCTGTATCCAGATTTTCCACCTTTGCTTGTGTGTAGAGCTGCAGATCATCGGCATACAGATGATACGCACAGTGAAGTTCAGGAGATAAGAGATTAATAAACAATGAAAACAGAAGAGAAGAAAGTATTCCGCCTTGAGGAACACCAGAGCCCAGATAACGCCATGTTGATGTGGTTTCATCAATACGTACCGACTGCTGGCGTCCTCGAAGATAAGAGGAGAACCATTCCAGTACCATAGGTGAGACCAAAGTATTGTGAGCAAATTAGGAGGGCTTGGCCTACTATGACACGCTTTGCTTGCGCTTTGATGTCGAGTTATCCGTCTCTACGTGCAAAAACGGTATTTGCATCGTAATAACCCTTTGTCGCCTCTTACGACACCCACGGGAAGATGGGGTGGGGGTGGCGACACTTGTATTCTATGCCGTCAACCACACGGCGAGGTTACTACTATTGACGGTTAATTTATGGTAAATGTATGCATCCACGAACTATTAGTATGAAATACATTAGTGTGCAAACACGGACTAAATCTCCGGGTCTTTTATTACATTCAAATCATCTTGAGTCCTGTATAAAACTGCCCACTGCTAGGAACGGTCCTCTTCTCACAATGAGAAGCCTCCATAATCCACAACGCTGGCCCAACGCAGGTTGGCAGACTTCATATGTCTTTCAAGAATATTATGGAGAACTCCAACCTTAAATTTAAAAAAAGAACTATTAGTAAGGTTTTCTTATTAAACTTTTTTCTTGACCTGAGACCCTCTCCACAGCATTCTGTCGGTCTCTCCACTAGGCTATTGCTGCTGATTACATGAGTATTTAAAGTTAAATATTAATCATCATCATTCACCTCTCAGAATCGTTCATAATCTCAGCGTTATAGCTATTTCGTGGAGCGACTGCCTGTCTGGCCTCTGCAACCTAAAGGGATAGCGATATTCCATGGTTTAGATTAGTGACAGTTTATTCAGAGGTACTGAAATCCTATAACAACCGTCAAAGATCTTCCCGACAACCGGGACAGACGGCTTAACGTGCTCTCCGAGGCACGGGACATGCGATAATTAACAATTTAACACGCACATAAATTCGAAAAGTCGTTGGACCGCGCCGTGGATATCTAAGACCCTCTGCGTAGCAGTCTGTAGGTCTCTCCACTAGGCTATCGCTGCTGTTTACATGAATATACACAGTTACAATATTAATATGGATGTTAAAACATGTAGCTACTAAAGGTAAGGTAATGTTTAATTAACTAAAACGGTACTTACATTGTATTCGCTCACAACTATGCAAGTTGTATGATATTGACCTACATATTGTATACATAGCATTTAAACGCGCCGCAGACAACGCAGGTTCCACATTGTATTAGTTAGTTTTACTCACTTTAGTATAAAACTATAATTTTATAAAAATTACTATATCTTATACTAATATATAAAGCTGAAGAGTTTGTTTGTTTGTTTGATTGTTTGTTTGTTTGGTTGAACGCGCTACTCTCAGGAAGTACTGGGCCGATTTGAAAAATTCTTTCAGTGTTAGATAGCCCATTTATCGAGGAAGGCTATAAGCTATATAACATTGCGCTATGAGCGACGGGAGCGGAGCAGTAGTCTTAAATAACGCGTGTGTAACCGCGGGCATCATCTAGTATTAATATATATTTTTTTGAGGATGATTACTATTATACTTTATTTTATATGAAAAATAGACTTCACTCGCGCGAATAATACCAACAACTAAACTTTTCTCAAGTATCACCTATACAATGTGTTGATCTGTATTTGCAAAATATTTTAGTAATACAATATAGACAGTATACTTATCTTACAGTATACTTATTAACTTAAAATTATCTTAAACAGTGTGCGATGATATAAAACCCTATTTTCATTAAATGTCACTTGGATAGTAATCAGAATAAACTGTTAAATCGTGCAAAATAAGACTGTATCGCGCAGTCACTGTAGGTACGTGTGCTTGTGTCTGTTAGGCACCTGCAATGGCGATCAGCTGAGCGGCGGCGGCGGTCAATACACCGAGTAATTTTCAAAGTGTGTGATGAAATATTAACCCCTTAAAATATTTTGCAAATGCAAATCAACAACCTGTTTATTAGTAAAACAATCATAAACGGTACAAACATCTGTTCGATAGTTTGAGGTCCTCGCGTTCATGCATAAGGACGGGATGAAAAGAAGACTTCATTTTCTACTTCACTACTTAGTGTAGACATCAATAAAGTTTTAAATATAATTTCTGGCCTTAAGGATAACTGTGCCGTCGGGTTTGATGGTATCACTAACTCCATTGTCAAGGCTGCTAGATATAGCATTGCACCGGTGCTTGTATCAATTTTTAATCAGTGTTTCGCAACAGGTGTCTTCCCGGACGTATTCAAGTCTGCCCTTATACACCCTATTAATTTTATAAGTCTGGTGACAGAGACAGTGTCATAAATTATAGACCTATATTGGTACTTTCCACCATATCAAAAATACTAGAAAATTAATTAACACGAGACTTACCAATTACCTAACACAATTTAATATTTTGGCTAATAACCAATTTGGCTTCTGGAGCGGTACATCCATTGAAGATGCTGTATTAGAACTAACTGATATTATTTGCAACAATTTTGAAAAAAAGCTCAAAGCTATTGGCATATTTTTGGACCTATCTAAGGCATTTGACACTGTCTCTGTCCCCATGCTTATTTCCAAGCTCGAAGGCATAGGGATTCGTGGCAAGACCCTGGACCTGTTCAGGAGCTATCTTGCTGACAGAAAACAAGTAGTGAACCTGCAAAACTATTTCAGCGAAGAGGAAACTCTTACTTTTGGTATTCCACAAGGCAGTGTGCTTGGGCCTACACTGTTCCTAATCTATGTGAACGAGCTGTGTCAATTATCACTCCCTAACTGCAACATAATAACATATGCAGATGACACAGCTCTTATTATTCACGGTAGCAATTGGAAGGAGGCCCACACAAATTCGGAATTCGTTTTTAGGTTGGTCATGAAGTGGTTGGCAGATAATCTTTTAACCTTGAATGTTAATAAGACCAAATTCATTGCCTTTTCTCCAACAAGGACTAGCCAACCACAAACTCCCATACAGATTTGTGCTCACTCTTGCTCCATTCCTAACGCAAACGGTGGCTGTCTTCAGTTGGAATGTGTGGAGTCAATTAGATACCTTGGCGTTACTGTAGATAGTAATCTAAAGTGGAAACAACAAATTGATTCTGTTGTAGCACGGCTAAGAAAGCTAATGTTTGTTTTTAAGAGCCTCAGAACTGTTGTGGATTTTAACAGCATAATAACTATTTATCATGCTCTTGCCCAGTCCATACTCGGTTATTCTGTGACGGTTTGGGGAGGAGCCAATAAGACCTTACTCCTACGGCTCGAACGTGGACAAAGGGCTGTTCTTAAAGTATTGGCGAGAAAACCAACTCGGTTCCATACGACACCCCTGTATTCGATTTGTGATGTCCTTACTGTCAGACAGCTATTTATCCTTCGCACGATAGATCGTAAACATAGCCAGCTAGTCTATGATCCAAGTGTCTACAGTACAAGGCGCCGTAGTGACAGAGATTGTGTAACACTGACACGTAAATATACAGCTGCTCGTCAGCACTTTAATTACATTTCGAGTAAACTGTAATAAGATAAACAGACTCTTAAATATATATCCACTCAACGGCCACAATCTAAAGGAGAAGCTGCAGGTTTGGCTTCAATCCCTTGATTATGACACTACGGAACGTATAGTTGAAGTATAACACACGTACACACACACACACGCACACGCACACACACACACACACAAACACACACATACACTCACACACACACAGCAGTAGCAGTTACCATCGTATATTATTTTATTTGTATTGTGTTTTTTAGTTCCAATAAACGTTATTATTATTATGCCGTTTATTAAATATAGTTCTCATGATCACATTTTACAGACTTAAATATTACATTAAAAATATAAATTAAATATATAAAATGCTGCAGAATGCATCCCGAAAAATGGGCACATATCGCCACGTGGTGGACACCGGAAGGAAGTCGTGGTCGAGGTAGACCCAGGAAACGTTGGCGAGATGAGCTGGATGTCTTCTCAGATATTTGGAAGGTAACAGCTGGAGACAGGGACCTTTGGAGAAGTGTAGGGGAGACCTTTGCCCAACAATGGGACAGTATAGGTTAAAAAAAAAGAAATAAATATAGGTATTATAAAATGGGACCACGGAGACCCACCGGTATCGGGCACAGGGACCAAGCTACCGGTGGTTAGGGCTCCAGAGAGGGGAACATCCGAACGATGCGTGTCGGTACCAGCAATACTGCCTTCTGTATGGAGGACTTGATCCAGCCGTCTAACGGGAGCCTCTTGAGGTGGTGGTCGAGGCTCTCTTTATTATTATTATTTTACATTATTCAATCAGCACAGCACATTTGTTATTGTGACGTATAAGCTATAGTACTACAAAGTTTAATCCAAATCCGTTCAGCAGGTTTGTCTGAAAGAGTGACAAACAAGGTGTAACGTCTATAATTGTAATGAGATTATTCTATCTGCGTAGTCTGTGGTCCGCTTTATTCAACATCCAAGGGCTCAAAGGTGAGTTACAGTTTCTCTCTACTATTAATATTAGATTTACTTACAAACTCAGCCTGCTTCGTTACTCGCGGTAGGTGTAAGACTATAAGTTCGTGGAAAGTGTCGAGAACAGCGCAGTGGTTTTAGTGAGTAGGCTGCCAATCGTTATTGTAAAGCCTCATATACCAGACCTTTAAGTAAATGATCATCTCAAGAAGGAAACCTTTACGGACTTTCGCAGTCTTAAGCCTCTCCTAATATGTTTCACGATAGCACTGTAGATCTACAGGAGGATTTAGCCTACTATATCACTCTGGTCAGATAAGGCAGCGATAGCTGAGTGTGTGATACCAACAGACTGCCATGCAGAGGGTATCGGGTTCGATCCCACGGCGCGCACCAATGACTTTTCGGAGTTATGCGCGTATTGAATTATTAATTATCGCTTGTCCCGTGCCTCGGAGAGCACGTTAAACCATCGGTCCCGGTTGTCATGAAGATCTTTGACAGTCGTTACAGGGCGTCAGTACCTTCTTAATCAACTGACACTAGTCTAAACCATGGAATATCGTTATCCCTTCGGGTTGCGGAGGTCAGACAGGCAGTCGCTCTGTGGAAAAGCTAAATCCGGTTAGACTAGTAAGCAGCCCCAGGTTGAAACTGGGATAACGCTAAGAGGATGATGATGATCACGCTGGTCAGATGAGTTGGTGCAGGGTTTGAAGTCGAGTTTTGCTCTCATCGTAAAGATACTATTTGGCCTCGTGTATTTCCTTAGTTCTCTCACACACGACATTAATTGGAGTGGTGACACTTCAATGATGTTACAAAAGTAAAAAGAAGTAGATATGTTATATGCGTACCAAAACCAGGACGCTAAACATAAGCCAGTTGGCAAGTCTGACATATGTGTGTGTGTGTGTGAAGTGGCGAGCCGGCGCGCGGCGTCAAAGTGAAACTGATACATATTGTCAACCGAAAATAAAATAAAATATGGAGTTATCGATGTGTGCGTTCGTGTACCGTTTCTACGGATTGATTACTACACAGGTAACGTATCTACCTCTTTCTTGCAATATCATTGTGACTCTTTGATTTCTTAATCTGTCACCACACGGACTTGAAGGGGCGTCTTAGTATTTACTGGCAAATTGTAGAATTTAGGGTAGACTGTTTTTCCCAACTAGTTTAATGCAGAACAAATTACCCAGACTTACATAACTCGGTATAAAGTAAGTACGACCTTGCCTTGTGTACTAACGAATATAATGAAAATTCCATCTAGCAAAACAGAACATAAATTCCGTTTTAAGTTGTGCGTCCACCGGATCGGAATCGGAGCGTACGGAGCGGAAGGATTTGTTGCTTTGTATTAATTTCTATGAAACTGCGTGCACTGGATCGGCATTTCTGCGCCAGAGACCGGTATTTGTGCTGATGACGTCATCCGCAGTGAACGCATCATTCGGATTCCGAGCGTTTCAAGTTCTGACGTGTTTGCGGCATTAAACTGTAGGCAAAAATACTTATTCACGATGAACGACGATGTTTTAATTACTTTAGTAGAGTCATATGAATGTACCCAAAAATCTATGATATTCATAATTTATGATATTCATCAAATGTATAATATTCTCCGAAAATTAATCTACAACAATATCCTCGTCCCTATCCTCCTGCTTTAAAAATACCTAAATTGCCGATGCTGAATCCGAATGCAGTGGACCCACCCCATTAGCATTTTGTAAATGCCGACGCTCCGTCCGCTCCGATTCCGATCCTGTGGACGCGCAGCTTTATTGTTAACTGAACCTTGAAAAGTTCACAAGTACTTTTTATTTTTAGTTTTATGTTGCTACTTTTTTAGTTTAGGAGTAAAAAATATGAAAATATCTATTAATAAACTATTTGGTGCTGCGACTTCACCTAAGTTTCGGTTTTATTCTTGAAGCGTTTTTCCTAGGAAGTTATATCAATATTGGTCTTGTTGGTGTGTAATTTTTACGGATCTTCTTACTTTATAAATGTATAATATGGAAATAAATGCATAATCTTAATATATAAAATCCTTGCGTTACTGAGTGACTGACAGACACGCTACAGCCGAAACTATTAGGCGCAGGAAGCTGAAATTTGGCATGTATGTTCCTTTGGGACCATAGGGTTGCACTAAGAAGGAATTTCCCGAAATGCCCACGGGATCGGGCAAAACGGGCAAATTTAAATAAAATGCTGGCGTAGCTGCTGGCGTCGTCTAGTATATTATGTAATATCATGGGCAGTCAGCGAAAAATTCGCTTCGGCTTACTTCAGTTACTATTTTTTTTTTACTTCATAATAGGGGGCAAACGAGCAGACGGATCACCGGATGGTAACCAATTACCGCCGCCCATGGACACAAACAACAGCCCATTAGTGACAAGTGCGTTGCCGCCCCTTGGAGTTGGGAAAAGGGGTAGGATGAGGAGTGGGATGAGGGAGAAGGAATAGGGGGTAGGGTCTCCGGCACTCTCACTCACCGAACGAAACGCAACAGTTTAAGTACTGTTACTTTCTCTACAATATAAATAAAAAAAATCGGGCAAGTGCGAGTCTGACTCGCGCACCGAGGGTTCCGTACGCATTTTACCTTATTTGAGGTTGAATTACGCTAGTCCTTTAAATCTGTATGAGCGCCCATACAACTTAGAGGACTATCTTAAATGGAGTGTACTATGTATGTATGGAGACACCCTTAAATTTTCCACTTTTTTATTTTTTGTAATTTTTCCTTTTTTTGTGCTGTAAGACCCTGCTTTTGGCCAAATTTCGTGATTCTAGTTCAACGGGAACTACCATATAGGTTTTCGACCCAAAACCTATAGGGTACTTACGGTTGACCTAGAATTGTCAATTTTGGTCAAAACCAAGGTCTTACAGCACAAGTAAAGGAAAAATTCCGAAAATTAAAAAATGTTGAAAATTAAGGTTAATTTTGGTACTTACAAGTTTTCGCAAAAATCTAATTTTGACCATATCTTTTTATTGGGTTGACCCAGGACCCTGATTTTCATACACCTAATAGCAACCATAGACCTCAGTGTCTGGTATAAATTTCAATTTGCTAGGTCCACCCGTTCCTGAGAAAATCAGTGGTGACACACGGACAGACAGACAGACAGACAGACAGACAGACAGACAGACGGACAAGAAAGTGATCTTATAAGGGTTCCTTTTTTTACCTTGAGGTACGGAACCCTAAAAAGTAACTATGAATGCATATTTACGTGATTGCATTAAAAAAATGCCTTTTCAAAAAGTAGAGCTTCATAAGAAGAATCAGGTAAGAAAGTCAGGGCCACTCTTTTCATTGTCTTGTTCTGTACAATTTAAATAACTTAGTAACTACTTTGCATTTTTCCATAATATATGATCTTAAGTTTGGCATGAATTAAATAAAATTAATAAAAAAAATTAACATCAAGAAGAGACAGGCTTAAAATCGCATTAGTAAAGAAAACTAAAACCCATAATTATTCACAAAACATTACGTTATTCGAGCAACGCCACGTCATCCATATTTCAATAGTAAAAGGTAGCGAATGAATTAACATGTCGCGTGCGGCGCGTGGCTAATTCTACGTACCGTTGACACGCGAGCAAAACGAGCCAACGTTATGAGTTATTTTATACCTCCAGAGAGTTACACCATAGAATATAGAAAGAGATGGGACATGCAAATCATGCAATCCGTAACCTGTGAGCATGTATGAAAAGAGTAATTAATGTAGAGGAAGCGCTTGAGGTTTGCAACGATAGAAACAAGTGAGGTTCTGTTGTCTCTGCCTACCCCGACGGGAAAAAGGCGTGAGCATATGTATGCATGTATGTAGATGGGACATGCATTTGTGACTGCGAGGAAGGGCATATCAGCAAAAAATCCACGTCGCGCAACGCTGATTTTTTAAAGCTAACAGAGCGTATTAAACTGTTAGTTACCACTTGACCCCTTCTTTGGAGACATCGATCCCGCCTGGTATGAACATCTTCGAATACCTTTATAGGTAGTCAGTATCATCAGCCCTTTATACTGTCTCACTGCTGGGCACGGGCCTCATCTCACCATGAGAAGGGTAAGGACATAGTCCACCACGGTGCGGGTTGGCAGACTTCACATGTCTTTCGAGAACATTATGAAGAACTCTCAGAGATGCAGGTTTCCTCACAATGTTTTCCTTTACCGATAAGCAAGCGATAATTACCAATTTAATGCGCACTTAACTTCGAAAAGTCATTGGTGCGTACCATGGATTCGAACCCGAGACCCCTTGCATGGCAGTCTGTTGGTATCTAGACTAGACTATCGCTGCCTTTTACAATTAATGTTAAGATATAATAAATGTTACATACAATATACAGAATGTAAAAAGAGTCTCAACGGAAACTGAAACCCCATATTGTACTAATCATTAGGAAAATTTTTTTACTTCGGCGCCATACCTGGGAAATTACTGGTTCAGGCACCAATGACTTTTCGGACTTATGTGCGTATTTAATTGTTAATTATCGCTTGTCCCGTGCTTCGGAAAGCACGTTAAGCCGTCGGTCCCAGTTGTCATGAAGATCTTTGACAATCGTTACAGGGCGTCTGTACCTTCTAAAATAAACTGACACTAGTCTAAACCATGGAATATCGCTATCCCTTCGGGTTGCGGAGGTCAGACAGGCAGTCGCTACGTGGAAAAGCTAATATTCGGTCAAATCCGGTTAGACTAGTAAGCGGACCCCAGATTGAAACTGGGATAACGCTAAGAGGATGATGATTTATTATACCTTCTGTATTATATTTTGGGTCTTTTTGAATGCCAACAAAAGGAGGTTGACACAATAGAATAAATGACTTAAGATTGTTTACATAATACAATACCTTTTGTAACACAGATCCTTTGTGTCTGATAAACGGAACAGTATCTTTACATGACGTGCAATTAAATCATCTCAGTGAAGGCCTATTTAAGAAATGACAATAATATATATACCTACAGATAATTCTTCTGCAATTTGCTTAAATGTATTATAGACTCACGCCTGTATCCCCGAAAGGGTAGGCAGAGGTGTAATATTACACCCACATTTCGCCATGAATTTTTAGGTCCCACGTAATAGGGGGTGAGCCTATTGCCGTTACCGGGCACATCACCAGACTCCGTGCTGCTACTGAGAATTTGGAAAAACCCAGTACCAATTTTGCCCAACCCGGGAATGTAATGATTTGATATTTATAAAATGTATTGTTAATACAAAATACAACAGTTACAAATTATACTTAGTAATAACAAAAAAATTATTCCCTGGGTGAAATTAGTCAAGAGTTATACTTTCGCATTCAGAGATATACATATATTTATGTTGACTATTGGTACATAATATTGGCCAGAACACTTATTTCTCCTTCAGAGCGCAAAAAACTTATGACTTTAAAAAAAGTCGTATTGGGTTTCTCCTTATCCAATCTCTTTGGGTACAATCCTTTTCAAAGAAATATAACCTATCCTTTTCAGCATAATTATTAAAACGTTAACGTTCTATCCAGCCAGTGCAGCATACGCACAATAATCCCTAGAACTCCTTTTAAATCTCCTTTATTACGCAAAAAGTTTTTAATCCACGCTTTTAATTAAAAATCGCTATTCCCTGTGTATCCTTAGCGCAGGTTATTGAACCCTTGTTTTGCGGTATGTGCTTAGTGTGGGCAGTGCCGCTTATATTGAACTTTATAAGTATGGTTTTAAGGTTGATAATGTGTTTGTGTGTGTGATTGGTAATAGGATTCAGTCCGTGTTTCACCCTCTCCCCTTGACGTTATAATCTGTCTGGAACTAATCGGTTCTGATATTTGCCTCAACGCACGGTTCATAACATTAATACGATTGGAATTTTATAAAGACTCCAATGGTACAGGGTTGACAACATTTTATTTGCAATAAGTATAGAGTTTTAAATATAGTATCCGCAACGTTTTTGCTTCCAGATTTAGAATAATCGTAAAGCAGTCTCAAAAGAAAGAAATATACAGATACACCTAGGCCTATTATTATTTTCGTTAATTAAAGAGTCAAAACAATTAAATGCCTGCAAATTATAAAAAACTATATATGTATGTATATTGAAAACTATTCAACTGATGTTTAGAACTATTCATGCAAAAACTGATCGTTTAATTAAGAAATGTTATTTTATTTATAATCACTTTAAGCACTGTAACATCCCTAATCTACTACGTAATATAGGTTACCCCATGCTGGTATGAACTGATTTATTTCACGAAGTAGGGCGAAAAAATATTTTAGAGAGACACAATTTGTTTTTGTATCGACGGATGAATTTTAAACTCAACTTCTCGATCCGATATCTTTCATTATCTACACGATAATCATAATTAATTTTAAACTAGATGAACCAAAAATTGGTTGAACAATGATTGTATTATTTAATGGAAACTTCCCTCGCGACCACGACCGTTGTAAGTCTTGACATACTTTATTTATACTGCCCCTTATTAAGAGGAAACAGTACGGGCGAGAGAATTGAAAAATAGGTATTTGTAAAATCTATTGCTGTCGCGCAACCTCAAGCCTCCCCCCGCAGAGCGCGATAGAGACAACTGCAGCTTGGACCAAAAATACCTATTAAATGTACAGATAATCAACGTTTCGTATTCCCTTGATTCCTTCTCCAAAACTTAATCGATTTAACTAGTTTTTTCATATTAAATTAAAGAAAGGCTTTGGCCGTGTTACTATGTTTTCCTTTTTTTAAATATTCTAGCCAAGTTTGTTTTTTGGATGTTTGAACACAGCGGAAAATCTGGCCAATTTTGGCGGTATTTCAAGGTTTATATATTTTTTAATATTTAATTTATGAGAAAAGGGAAAACATAGGGACATGCCCATCGGGCCATACATCTTTTGGAAAAAAATAATTGCTCTACTGGGAGAAAACAGGAGACTACGTTTGTATGGAAAAACGGCCGCTGTGTTTCGTCTTAATGCGAATATACCAGTATGTCTAGTGCGAGTTTGCACTCGATCGTCACGATCGACGATAGAATTGTCGCCGGGAACAATTTCCATACATTTTCCAAAAGCGCCACCTAACGGAGTGTTGCGATCGATAGAGACCGCTAGGGGGCGCATTTAGAAAATGTATGGAAATTGTTCCCGTCGACTAGCTATCGTCGATCGTGACGATCGAGTGCAAACTCGGACTAGACCCTCAGTTCAATTGGCGATGCAAAGATTATCCGCGTACGACACTTTTGTCAGCTTTCAATACAAGTTTGCTTTGAGTTTATAGTGGTATGTAATTGTATTGTGAGCTGTCAAAAGTGTCAAAAGTATTAGTGATCTGTGAAAGAGTCGTATATGGACGACTTTTAAATGTGTGTAGTTAGAATCTTAGTTTGTTTACTGTAGGTATACAAATCGTGAAATTCTATGACATATTATAAAATGTCCTGCCAAGTTCTCACCATGTCCTGCATGTATGAACCCAATAAACTCAAAAAGTACGGAAGTATAACGAGAGAAAATATGCTAATGGCATTTTTAGATCATAATATAAGGTCAGAATTGATAAAACCAATATGAAATAAACGTTGATCGAGAGCGCTAATAGGTAATAGCGCTAATATATAATACCTTCAAATTTACCTAGCAATATTCCTGTTTTTGACCTCTATTCTATTTCTCCAATCACTAACCAAGTTTTGACGTCTACAAAATACGTTGCCGTTGCTATGCGAACAAAAAATATAGTCACCTTGGCACTGTGCTTATTTGGTACTGTTTCGTAACTTACAAAACTGAATATCTTTTTAAATAAAAGACAATTCCTAAGAAAAAGAAACCTTTGGTCATCTACATAAAAAGTATGCGGTAAATATTCTGAAAATCAATTTAAGCCAAAATCAATGGATGTTGTAGTTTAAATTCCTAAAAAAAGTATTACAACTGTGATAAAATTGCATTCTATAAGCCTTATTTACAAATAATCTTTAAACTTCTAACAAAATACACATAAGTCATAGTTTTAAGTATAATAACTTCAATGACCTTATAGCCCGAGAGCTGGCATCAATTTTGGGTAGGTATTTGAGGCAAGCTGAAAACTCGCCTCATACCTCTCCTATTATATCCTCGCTACTCGCCAGCCAGGTCTGCAATTCCGTGTTGGGATATAATTGGAGAGGTATGAGGCAAGTTTTCAGCGTGCCTCAAAGACATACCCAAAAGGGATGCCAGCTCTCCTACTAAAACTGTGATAAAATCGCAGTGTATAAGCCTTATTTACAAATAATCTTTAAACTCCAAACAAAATACACCTAAGTCATGGTTAAGTATAATAACTTTTTTTTTTTTTTTTTTTTTTAACTCTTTATTTATGGGCTTTATCGCTTAGCGATAACGTCGCCCAGTTAGAAAAACACATTTAATATACAAATCTAAATTAATATTAAAAATTACAATTTATCAAGGCCTAGTTTTGCGAGTTGGTACAACATAACGGCCTTGTCGGATAGTGGTTGAGCTAAAATACTGTTACATAAACCAATGTCATACAATTTTCCTGGTCCTACCACTGCTCTTCTAATACTTTCGTTCCGGACACATTCCATCAGGACATGTTGTATGTCTTCGATTACCCCACAATCATTACAATTGGGAGATGTTAACTTTTTCATGAGAAATCCAAATTTGTTTGAAGGAATATGCCCAGAACGAAGCCTTAAAGCCATTACTGTTGTATTTCTATTAAGGTACATGCCATCAATGAAGACTTTGTAATGGAGATGTGGTTGGATGGTCTTATACCAGATTCCTTTCTCGACTGACCGCCTGTCAAAGAACTCTTGCCAAACATCTTTACACTGTTTTTTCAATAGTTGTATGTAGTCTGAATACAATGGTGTTACACACATCGGAATACCATCAAGTATACTTAGTTTAGCCAATAAGTCAACGGTCTCATTATGTTCAATATGGACATGGGAAGGTATCCATTGTAAAATTACCGTTTTTGACTGTGCTTTAAATTTAGACATGACATCTAATATTGTGTAGGCTATCGGTATCCCTCGCACGGACGAGGTACACCGAGCTAAATGTAACAACGAACTCTTGGAGTCCGTTAATATGACGAACTTGTTAAAATTGGCGGAATTAATATAGAAAAGAGCTTCTGCTAAGGCAATTAGTTCGACGTGCATTACTGATATGTTGGAGTCTATACTAAGCTTGATAGAAGATTTTAATTGTGGATCAAAAATAGCGGCACCTCTTCCAGCCTCAGATTTAGAACCGTCGGTAAAAATTTGATAAAAATCTTTGTATTGTTCATTTAAATAAATTTCACAAATGTGTTGAAGACCATGAGAACTATATTGGCGCTTCGATTTAGAAATTGTTGGAATATCGTGTCTAATACTATTGCGTATATCACTATTGCTAATCCACGTATCAAGTGAGAACATTTCAAGAACATCGACTGTATGCATAGGCAAAGATTTGAAGTTATTATACATATCAAATAACAAAGGCTTTTTCCGTATACTCCAATAACGAGATACGATATCAAACGACTCGAATAAACTTGAAATTTTATTTTCTATGAATGATTTAGCCTTAAGAAGATATTTACCAGCTAGATACCTTCTGCGAACGTACAGAGGGGCCAAGCTCAACTCATTTTCCATAACATGGATGGGAGTACTCCTAATAAAGCCACCGATTACTCTTAGGGCTTGGTTTTGTATTCTGTCTAGCTTATCTAGGTTGCACTTGTAACTACAGTCATACAAAAATGAAGCGTAATCTAATCGACTGCGAATTAAAGCAATATATAAGCGTCGTAAGTGTTTGGGATGAACACCCCAACCAGAACCACTCAATATTTTTAAAACATTAATAAATTTTGACGCCTTTTGTACTGTTTCATTAATATGCTTACCCCATCTGAGTGACTGATCTAACCACATCCCCAGATATTTCACATTACAAACAACTTTTATAGGGTATTGATTAATAGTTAAATTAACAGATCGTGTACCAATCCCTTTTTTAAATATACAAACATTTGATTTTGTGGGTGATACTTCTAGACCCAAGTTAGTCACTAACTTTGTAAAATGATCTAAAGCAATTTGTAATTCATTAGCAATTACTTCCGTGTTTTTGCCTGACTTAAATAGGACAAAATCGTCAGCATATTGAGATATATCAACGTTTGTGATTGAACCACAAATATTAAAAGTAGCAACATTAAACAGTAATGGGGATAAAGGATCCCCTTGGGCTAAGCCACCTCCAGTAGATCGACAGAATTCATCGTTGTTTAATGAAATTTTGAGAGATCTTTCATGTAAAAAAGACCATAAGTAAGTACATATTTTACTACCAATTTCTAGTCTGTCTAATATTTGCAATAACATACTAATATCTACATTATTATACGCATTAGTTAAATCTATAAAACAGCCAATCGTCGTTAAATCCTTCGAATAACCCGTATATATAGTGGTCACTAAATGAGTTAGGTTATCGACACAAGACCTGGATTTGCGGAAACCAACTGTATTATCAGAAAATATGTGTTTACTTTCTAAATACCACTCTAAACGCTTGTTTAAAATGCTATGAAAAATTTTGCAGAGGCATGATATTAATGATATAGGCCTCAATGAAGATGACTGTTCTGGTTCACGGCCGGGTTTAGGAATGGGTATAACTCGAATGTTTCTCCATTGTACGGGGACAAAGCCACTATTAAAAATATTATTATATAAAATGAGTAATACTGACTTCCCAATAGCTGGTAGATATTTAATCATTGAAAACGATATTTCGTCGCATCCAGGAGCCGTGTCTTTGGACTTTATAGAATTTTCTAATTCTTGCATTGTGATGGCTGAATCAAGTTTTCTATTTTGAGACTGAAAATTCGGTTTCGGCGGTGAGACAAAGTCGGGTGTTAATTCATTGAGTAAACTCTGAGCAGTATCCAAATGAATGAATTGATGATTATTGTCATAACCTTTTATCCATCTCATTTTATTCCATACATCGCAAACTGACGAAGGATAATCAATAGATGAGCAGAACTTTTGCCACGACTCACATTTTGCCTTTCGAATTAAGCGTTGAGAATTACGAATTTTATTTTGTAGTCTATCATAATTGAAAGGTGTAGGATTGCGCCGAAACTCGCCCAACGCTAAACGTCTTTCTGCGACCGCTTTGGATAAATTTGGGTTCCAGAAACATTTTGGTTTGAATTTTTTTCTTATTTGTTGAGGAATATTAATAAAAGGTATATGATTATTTGCGGCTGCCTGCAAGGTATCTTCGAAAATATTATAAAATAATTGGAGATCTTGTGGGAAAACAGAACTCGATAGTGTAGCCTCAACTGTCGATGAATATTTATCCCAGTCACTTAATTTAAAATTCCTTTTTTTAACCGGCTGTTCAATAGAGCTAATCTCCAAAACTAATTTAATAATGAGATGATCACTGCCAAGAGACTCATTTGAGACTTGCCAGCGTAACTTTAAGGCCAGATCTGACGTCACAAACGAAATGTCAGGCGACGATTGTTGCATTACGTTATTAACCATACGTATACGCGTTGCGTTCCCATCATTTAAAAATACAAAATTATGATCCAACATGGAGTCATATATTTGCAAACCACGTTGATCAGTTTTATAAGACCAACTAACGTGATGTCCGTTAAAGTCACCCAATAATAAAGATTTATGAGTAAACAAGGAGAATATAGAATCCCAATCATTTTGTGTGGTACGCACTGTTGAAGGGCAATATAAGGAAACAATATTCTCGATATGCTGACAATTAAATATTTTTATACATACTAATTCTATACCCGGCTTAATATTAGTTATACAAATATTCTGTGCTTTTATAGAATGGTGTGTTGCAATAGCCACGCCTCCATAGCCGTCATGACGATCTGATCGAAAAATATTATAACCTTTCAGACGAAAGTTACAGTCAGTTTCAAGCCAGGTTTCACAAAGGACTGCAATATGAATATGTTCTTGGTTCAAAAATTGATCTACAAGTAATGACTTTGGTTTAACGCTTTGTGCGTTCCATTGTATAATATTTAATCTATGGAGCGAAGCTGCGAATTATACTACTTAACAAAGATCCATCAGCAAAATGACTTACCACTAAAGATATCACCCAGTCTATTAATATCTTAAAACAACATTGTATTTTAACCTCTAGTGAATCCTCCTTCAAACATGCTTCCTTCATCTTGTTCCAAATGTATGTGAAAGATAAATCAGATTTACGTTTGTCGTGTTTATCTCTTGATGAATCCTCCCGCGGCACCGACGATGACGGCCGATCGTCGCCATATGCGTACACTGACGAGTATGTTACGTCCGAGTCCCACTCCATGTCGTTTGACTTTTTGTTCGATTGACGCCGTTCTTTAGTTCGCGACGATCTCTTTTGTGAATGTGGAGTTTTACTGGCTGATCTCGATTGTTGTGGTTTCTCATAGCTGGCAGAATTGTTAGCTGGTGCTCGATCGGTGTTAATGTCCCGGTGTTGATGAGACTTTTGTTGTATAGCTGTTGACTCAGGTCTATTGTTTACAGAAATATCAGCGTTTCTAATAGTTTGTGGTGCAGGTGACGGTGATCGTGAGACATATAGAGTCAGTGCCTTACGATACGTACAATTAAAGTCACTCATCAACTCACGAATCTTTTTTTCCTTAATGTAGGCAGGACAATTTTTATCTAGCGCCAAATGATTTTTAGAGCAATTGACGCATCTGAATTCAAGTGTGTCACAGTTCTCGTGGTTTTGTCCGCATTTCGGGCAAGTGATCTTTTTAGAGGGACACATTTTTGAACCATGGCCAAATCTCCAACACTTCGAGCATTGTGTCACAGGAAATACATACTTTTCAACTTTAACCCTCATACCAAAGATATATAAATATGGGGGCATCCTCGCACCTTTAAAGTTCACGCGAATCGCTTCGCTCGCCACCCAGTCACTGGTATTTTTATCATCATCACTATCTCGTCGCCTTCGATTAAGTCTTGTCGCGGACACAATATCGACATCACACGATACATTAAGTAAAAAATCTTCAATAGAAATGTCTAGCTCTATATTTCTAACTAAGCCGTATGACAGCCCGACTTCATCCGTTTTTTGACATCGCCATCCCATTTCTTTAAATGCTTCACATGTAATAAATTTATTAGCAGACGTTTCGCTATCAAATGATATCAGTAGCTTGTACGGGTTAATGTATTTTACTCGCGATATACCCATTATGTTGTACGTCTTTAACAATTTTGCGAAAGCAAATTGTTTCGGAAACATTTTATCACATGTAACACGTACCTCTTGTTTTTCCGGTGGGCTCTCAAAAGGCGTAGGACTCCTCAATATCCTTTTTTGCTGTCTGTTAACAGTAGTCCAGCTTCCCGATGAATCATCTTCTCTAACTCTTTTTATCCCTTGTGTATTGTCATGTTCCTGCATACTTTCTCTCTCAATTTGTGTTAACACCTCTGTAACTGTATTGTCTAATAGCATATCATCGCCTTCCAACATTATATCAGTCATATTATTGATAAATGTATGTGAACACCTGGCCCGGCCGACGGCGAGCGGCGGCCGGTCCTCGTAAGTAGTCAACAAAAGTTAAAAACTGTCTGAAGCGGTAATTATACACACAAACTATAAACTGTATGCGCAAATCAACACTGCTATAGCAATTTCTATATAAATTAACACGACATTATATTTTTAACAAAAATAAAATACATTTTCAGCTGATAAATTCGTTTTCCCGCGCTTTCCGTTCGGAAACCGAAAATCGAATGAAGTATAATAACTTCAATAACCTTAGCATATCGGATGAATGATTAATACACGAATTCGTAGCTCGCGGTGCTACGCGCGGCGCGGCTCTACGAAAGGTCTACGACACTGAACAAATATTTGTATTATGATTAGACAAAGACATAAGACATAGACATATTTATTTCTGCATTTTGGTTGTTTACAACACTTATACATGTCAAAACCCTATTCTAGATGATGCCGGCTTTTCCTAGCTAAATGACTTCTTGAGAAGAAAGGCCGAAACAAACTCAGAGTCATTTTTTTTTTTGTCACTTCATTTTGTTTAGTATTTTCTTCATCTTTTAAAGTCCAGACAAAAAAAAAGGGTTTAGTATGCAAGTACAATGCAGGAAATCATCTGACGCTTTTGACTGACTCGGCCAACTGATGGCCCGCATTCAACAGCAATCGTACGGCTCAACCTTGATTGAGGGAGCCAGCACGATCTGTATCACTATGCCTCCACGCCATCAGAAGGTGTATGCATAAGCATGTCAGCCTAAGCCATCAGACAGGTTGCCACAACTATTTGTTTATATGTTTAATAATGCCCACATCATACTCACAACTTTACAAGCTAATACATAGTAAAATACATGTTGCAAACAATATGTAAAAATAATAAAATTTTAACAATAAAATGTCATATTATATTTAAAATGTCAAAAAATATTATTGAATGTCAATTCAGGAATAATAATATATTACTTAAGTAATTTTAAAAATAGTAAAAATTTAAACAATAAAATGTCATATATTTAAAATGTCAGAAAATATTATTGAATGTCAGTTTAAAAATAATAATATATTACTTAAGTAATTTTAAATGTCAAAAGAAAATAAATAAAAATAACAATGTCAAATCAAACAATGTCAAAACAAAATAAATAAAATTACAAATGTCAAATTAAAAATGTCAAAATGTAAAAATATAAGTATTACAAATGTAAATAAAAATATCTTGTCACTAATTTCAAAATGTCAAAATTCATAATTTTTAAACTCAATTCCAGGCATTTTTGTCTGCTAAATAATCTTTAACTGTGTAATAAGCTTTTGAACACAAGCTCTGTTTAATAAATACTTTGAATTTATTTTAATGCTTAGTTCCTGAATATTGCCTGGAATTTTGTTGTAAAAACGTATGCTTTAACACTTGTAGGAGTTACTTATTTTTTGTAGTCTAGTTGAAGGTAGAACAAGTTTGTTTTTATTTCGTGTGTTTAATTTATGAATGTCGCTGAATTTGGAAAACATATTTATATTTTTCCTGACATATAACAAGTTCTCATAAATGTATTGAGATGCGACAGTCATTATCTTAATTTCTTTAAATTTTTCCCTCAGTGAATGCCTTGAACCAAGACTGTAGATTGCACGAATAGCCCGCTTCTGCAGTACAAACACAGTTTGAATGTCAGCTGCGTTGCCCCATAATAAAATGCCATATGACATTATGCTGTGGAAATAACTAAAATATACTAATCTGGCCGTATCTATATCAGTTAACTGACGAATTTTATAAACCGCGTACGCTGCAGAGCCAAGTCTATTCGACAACTGACCTATATGTGGGCCCCACTGTAGCTTAGAGTCTAAGGTTATGCCTAAGAATACGGTGTTATCTATAAGATCCAACTCTTCTCCATTCAAACATATGTTAGGTTTAACTTGTTTTACATTCGGTCTTGAAAATCGTATACATTTTGTTTTTTTTTCATTTAACAGTAAATTGTTAGCAGTAAACCATTGAACTACTTTAGAGAGAGCGTTATTTACATCGTCATTATTTGATTGTTGTCGTCTAAGTTTAAAAATAAGTGATGTATCATCAGCAAATAACACTATCTCTTCATTATTTTGCATAATGTATGGCAAATCATTAATATATACAAGGAAAAGGAATGGACCAAGAATTGAACCTTGCGGCACTCCCATTGTGACCACTGAACCCATAGAAACTTTACCATTTACCTCAACTCTCTGTATCCTATTACTCAGATATGATGTTAGGAGATCCAAAGCAGTGTTCTTAACTCCATAGTAATGTAATTTCCTGATCAATGTTTCATGAAAAACGCAATCAAAAGCCTTTGATAAGTCACAAAAGACTCCCAGAGCATCATGCGACTCCTCCCAGGCATCAAAAATACTATCTAAAAGCTCAACTCCAGCATCGGTAGTTGAGCGACCCCTAGTAAAACCAAATTGTTTTTCATGTAACAGCTTATTGTTATTAAAATGAATTTGAAGCTGACCTAGAATTAATTTTTCAAAAATTTTACTAAACGTGGGTAGCACAGATATTGGCCTATAATTTGTGGGGTCAGATGTGCTACCTGATTTAAATAACGGAATTACTTTACTACTTTTCATTTGATCAGGAAACACACCACAGTCAATGCATCTATTGAAAATCATTGCCAGTTCAGGTGCTACTGTGTTGATTATGGATTTCGTAATCACAACAGAATTGCCCCAAAGATCACTAGTCTTCTTCAAATTAAGACTATTAAAAGTTTTTACAATATCTCTGTCAGTGACATAACTAAAACTAAATTCAATGTTACACCTATTGACATTTTGTTTCAATAGAGATTCGGCGTCAATAGGGGACGAGTTGAGGGATTTAGTGGTTGAGACTGGAATGTCTGTGAAGAAATTTTCAAATGCTGTGGCAATCTCAAAATCTGACTTTAATATCTTTTTATTTAATTGAAGAGTGTAATCGTTACTTTTAATCTTGACCCTTCCAGTCTCATTGTTTATAATATCCCACGTTGCTTTTATTTTATTGTCACTGTTTTTAATTTTTGATTTTAAATAAAGTGTCTTAGCTTCACGACAAATCTTTTTAAATAACTTGGAATAATTTCTTACATATTGACAAAATTGTTCATCATTTTTATTAATTACTTTCTGTTCATATAATTCGTAAAGCTTATTTCTACTTTTATAAATTCCAGTGGTTGCCCATTCACTGAAGGATGTAGTACCAGCAACTGAGATCCTCTTAGGGACAAAGATAGAATTGAATATAGTACAGTACATGTCAAAGAAAGAATTGTACAACTTATTAGGATCGTTATTATAGCATAAGTATGGTAATGTACTTGTGAGTTTATCCTTAAGTCCCTCCAGACGACGCAAAGTTTTTGGCACCACACTCAGTTCCTTTCTACCTACTTTTTTAGACTGCATAGCAAATGTTATAGATTGTCCACAATGATCTGATGTTAATTTGTTAATTATTTGCTTTCTAACTGGTACAATATCTGTAAATATGTTGTCTATACAAGTAGATGTCGTGGAAGTTATCCTGGTGGGTTCCAAAAATAAGCATGCAAGATTATATGACTTGAACAAATTCTTAATTTTGTGGCAATTCAGGGAATCTTCTAGTAAATTAATATTAAAATCGCCACCTACTATTATAGATTTATTTTGTTGGCATAGCTTCCGTAACACATCATCCATGACACTTTCAAAGTTATCATAGCAGGATGATGGTGGCCTATACACACTCAAAACAAGAAGTTGGTCCAACTCCACACAGGCTATTTCAACTGTCCGTTCAACAGAGAAACTAACAATGTCACTACGATTCTTAAATTTAAGCAGCTTGTTAACTAAAATCAACGATCCACCATGTATTGCATTTTGTCTGCTGAACGAACTACCAACTAGATGGTTATTAAAATTGCACATGAACTGGTGATCTTTAAGCCAATGTTCTGTTATACACAAAATATCGACGCATTCACCGTTCATGAACAACTCCACTTCTAAATCTTTATTTGACATACCTTGTATATTTTGATGTACCAGTTTTAATACTTGTGAATTTCTAAATGAATTATTAGTTGGATTGGGCTTATTCATACATACCAGCCCATTATTAATGAAAGTGTCATTGCAAGAGGTATTCTCTATTGTCGAATTATTTAATTTAAATTAATAGAAATGTCAGACTGTGTAGCCAAAATACTGGCTGAATCATTATAAATGTCATTTTGTTGCTGTATAGGGGCAACACGTTTATTAGCCAAATTCTTGGCTGAAATGTCAATACAAAATGCTAGCGACTCAGCTAGTTGTCTTTTATAATAAGAATTCAGATAACAAGTATCTTGCGTCAAATGTAAAGTTTTACTAACATAATTGTTAGAGTCAAAAAGATGAAATTGATCGTTATTGTATGACCAACTACACAAATTTATATTAAGACTATGTCTAATATTATTTTCTTTCTGTGGCAACCCTTTACTGAAAGGTAAAGTGAGCATAATAATTTGATTTAAATTTAATTCACATAATTTACTGTAATAATAGAATAAAAGTCTTTTATTTAAAGATCCTCTTTTACCAAGTAGGATCAATAAAGTTGTATCCTGGTCAAAATTGAAGTTTATAATTTTATCTAAAATAGCAATGGAACTTAACCCAGGCAAACAGTAGTTCATCACTAACCCATCACTATATGTGTTCGCCAACAACTGACCCATACCTTTTCCAATCTCGTCACTAAATATTATCACTTTATTTTTATTTTGTAATATAGTTTTACTGTCTAGTTTGTTATTTTTTAATTTATTTAGAGTGTGTTTAATATTTGTATTTGTATTGTTTAAAGAACTATTTGGCAAAACCGGGTCACATGTTGACAATGAGCAAGCTGGCGAGTGTTGGTTGTTGAACGGGATGTCATTGTTCAATGGTATTGAGCATTTGTTACTATTTGATGCCACCAACTCATTCATTGCCAATATGTACTCTTTCATTTGTAGTTCAGAGCTTTTATATTTATTTGTCATTGATACTAATTTGTCACTAAGATTATTTAATTCTACCTGCAAATTATTTATTTCTAATTTATGTTTCAAGTTATTTTGGTGATATTTCTGTGTGTATATTTTTAATTTTTCAAGAGCAAGTAATCTTTCCCTATTTAACTTAACATTTTTTATGAAAAATTTTTGTCTGTGAACTAATTTTTGGGTCTTTTTTATGAATTTGTTTATTTTGACATATTTCTTAATTCTATTCCTACTACCCCTAATCAATTTTATTGAATTATTTGATTCTTTGCACACTGAGAGACTATTTGGAAATGATGCTTTAGAATGATTTATATCAGTAATCATGCTTGGAGCATGAACCACCAGCTCATCGAACAGACTTTGATTTGCCGTTGTAGTGATTTGATCTTGGGTGAATTCTAGATGAGTTATTCTACTGTTTGCCTCGTGTAACTGTTTGTCTAAGAACTGTATACGGTCAAGTGCTTGTTCATACTGCAAGCTACACTCGGCAAACCCGTCCACAATGAGCTGGAGTCCATCCCGAGCACTCATGGCATCAGAGAATTGAGTATGTAGCTGAGCCATTTCACATTTTAATATCTTATTTTTTTCCAGTAAGTTCAACATTTCTTTCTCGTTATCTTCTCTTTCCTCTATCAGTTTGTTACACAACATCTTAGAGGTCTTTAATTCAATTAAAGCCAGTTGGAGTTTAGACTCTTCCTGGCGAGCCAAAGCTTTACGAGTCATAATCATAGTGAAAAGAAAGAAATACAAGTACAAAGGAAGTTTTGTTCAAAAGTAAAGGAGAAGATTGAAATACGTAGTAATAGTAGAGTTTAAAGCTAAATATTATTGTAAGAAAGAACAGCTGATCTCGTTGAAAGTTGTGTAACCAACTAACAAGGTTTAGGTTATGTTTATGTATTTTTACTATTTATAGGTGGTTATTTAGGAACTTGATAGCACTTTTTATTCGGAAATATACTAATTAAAACTATTTTATACGTATAAGTCGATTTTAGATAGTAGTTACAATGTTATACCTGTTTGTAAAATGACAATGCAAATTTAGCCGGTGGATTGGTTGTCAAAAAAGAAATCACAATAAACTCACCTTATTTTCACAGAAAACACTAATACTTTTATAGATTATTACAAATAACACATTTATTAAGTAATTAACGTGTAATAAGCTTTAATTATTTGATTATTTTATATTTTTATTTGTAAAAAATACGGGACAAGGTCGGATCAGCTGTTAACCTCAGTGTTGCCACAGAGCGAAAAAAAGGATGGATTGGATTATTAGTGTCACGTTATCATGAGTCAATATACACAAATTAGGCCGATTGACACGTGTTGATTATATTGAAAATGTCATTGAAATATATTATATTTAAACTTAATTTACTATACTTAATATAACTAACAAATTAAAGCAATACATAAAAAAAGAAAAAGCAAAAAAAAATAAAAATTTAAGGGCGTCTTGGAAATCCTAATTTACTTAATAAGATTTATAGAATGATGTTTATTAAAAAATATATATGTATGGCTTACTGATTGATTCATGAAACACGTACCTACTAGATATAGTCGATATAACTGACAAACATAGAATGCAATATAATCATTGGTGGAGTGAATTTCTTAAATAATCTTCAAACGTACGCAGGCAAGTTTCAAAGTAGGTATAAATTGTACGTACTCGTAAGTGTTGTTTATCGTAACGTATGCTGTCAATCGTACAAGTGTGTCCCATTTTCCGGTGTTCAATGAAGCGTAAAAAAGAGATGTAGCATGCATAATGTAAGCGAGATGACAATACAATATCGTTGACTCACTAACCTGCGACTACAGGTAAATATAGAATGAAGCAGTTTTTTTATATGGTCGTAAGTAAGTGTTACTTGGTTACCCAAATGAAATAAATGACTTTAGACTTCTATATAACAGTTATTTTTATCATCATCACCATATCAGCCGAACGACGTCCACTACTGGACATAGGCCTACCCCAAGGCTCTTCACAGTTATTTTATTGAAATTAAATTATTACTTACGAGTAGGGTGTTTGACTAATAAATTACTAAGTGGTGACTTATATTTTATACTAGCTCTTTCCCAAGGCTTCACCCGCGTCCTGAGGGAGCTACTTCGCGTACCCGGTAAATTTATAGCCTAAGTTACCCCATGGTATATCAGCTATCCGCCAGTGAAAGTCCCGTCGAAATCGGTCCAGCCGTTCCAGAGATTAGCGAAAACAGACATACAGACAGACGGACAAAAATTGTAAAAAATGTCACTTCGGTATATGTACCGTGTATACATCCATATGCATTAAGTAAAAAGCGGTTATTTTAACATTACAAGCAGACACTCCAATTTTATTTATATGTATAGATATTAGATGTTATTGAACAAATCAATGACATAACGAGTAAAAATTTGTACTCAATTAAAGAACTTAAAAGATTTTGAAGTAATCAGAAGATGCATGTTTTATCTCTTTCTCGCAAAATAATTATTTGTACACACCCGCATAAGTATGGCCATTCTATTCACTGTAGTCACATGCTAGAGTAACCCTTTCTGTCTCATTAGGAATATTGGATAGCACACAGAACATTGAATCATGGAAACAGCAAATGCCTTGCTATTTCCATGATTCAATATCGTTTTAAGGAAAAAGGCGATTTATATTTGATCGGTATATTTAAAACGGAAATAAGATATACATACATCACTCCACTAATAGTAATTAAATTTAATACGTATCTGGTGTATTTTAGGGTTTCATAGCGCGTCAGTAAAACGTCACTATTGAGTAGGTACTCCATTATTAGCTTAGGTAATGCTAAGATCAAAAAAAAAATCTAATAATCGAGTACGCTTGCAGGGATGGCGTGGTGGTTTAAGCGTCAGGCTCGCCGCTTAACACTGGGCCGAGTATTATAGATTCGATCCGCACACGCGACCGATATGGTTTACAAATATGTTTTCGACCCTGTGTGTTATTTGTGAAATGTTAGTAAATTTGTCCGCGATACAGGTTATTATTTATTTTCTGACAGTTGTCTCAATAAATATAAAGAAAAAGAAAATACAGATTTTAAGGTATAGGTAAGTCAAAACGTACCTACATCAAAACGTGACTGGCCAAAAGTATAGAAGAATATTGTGAAATTCTGAAAGTTATTTTGTACTTTCTTTGACTTGTTTTTACAAAGGCTCACGTGAACACCCACATTTCTTGTGCCATTCACGTTTCTCGTATTACTAATATTTCCTCGGCATAAATAATGTCGTCATATACTTACACATTTTATCTTAAAATCTTTATAAATATGGGCGATATTTGTAAAGCTTTTAAGATAAATTAAATGCCTTCATGAATAAAATCCAGCTTAATATTGTTGACACAAATATATAAAATCATAATTTACAACTATTTTAATAACTCCGAGTTTTTAGGGCATAAAGGGTACTGCGAAATTGGATTTTGCTCTCTTCGTGAAAAATAAAGAATAATGGTATTTATTATTTTGATTATTACATATGTATCACTACATAGTATCAAACAAAGTCTGTCTTCTGTCTGTCTGTCCCTATGTATGCCTAAATCTTAAAAACTACGCAACGGATTTTAACGGTTTATTAATAGATAGTATGATTCAAGAGGAAGGTTTATATGTATAATTGAAGCGCGCGAAGCCGCTGGCGACATACTATGGTTATATTATCAATTACTAACGAGTTAGATAATGTTTCTTAGCTTTGTCTGGCCCGTAGATTAATGACCCAGTCAGGATAAATCTATGAGTGACGTAGAACAATACAAAACAATATTTCTAAGTAAATTGTATCCCGTAGGGTAGTTTCCAGGGTCAAAATAATTACATTTTATTTAGTCCGTATTTTAGATTATAAAAAAATATTGGACACGTATTTTTCTTTTATCGATTAAATAAAAAATAACAAAGATATAGCCCATTAATGTTACGTGTAACGTCACCCCGTGCGAAAAAATGTAGCACGGCGTGACGTTATACGTAACTTTAATGAGCTATATCTTGTTCATTTTTGGTTTAATTTACAAATAAAAAAAAAATTACGTATCGCTTATTTTTGAATAATCTAAAGGACGGAATTATAAATTTTTTTTCGTCAACTATTCTATTGGCAAGTTAATCGGCTTCTTAATGCAATGCTCAATACCGGCTGACCCACACACACAAAACTCCTTTGCCAAAAATTCGTATTAACAAGTTCTATATAAAAACTTATATAATACCCATTTAATTTCTACAGCTTTTCGGCTTTTTCTTTGTGTCTTGCCTTAAATTCTTTCCTTTCAACACCTCAGTAAGTAATTAATCAAGTTAGTATTTTTTATTATATTTACAAGTTCAAGGGTCGGGTTATCCACCTTTGAATACGCACTATCATCTAGCTAAATAGAAAATCGGAATTGAATCTGTGTTGTTTGCCAAGTAATTTTACAAGAACTTGTCAAATGATGATCAAGCTGTCCTTAAAATGCAATCACCATTGAATGAAAACTATTGACTGAGATGAAATCCAAGGTAAAAGTAATATTAAGGTGTAAACAAAAATATCGTGTTTAACTCTCTATAACCTACACCATTTCTCACCTAATACAAAGTACTTAAGGCATGTGTACTCTTCAATTATTCTGTACAAGACTACGTTAGGTTCTTAGCTTGAAGCATAACATAATATAAAAAGCCCGAAGGTTAAAAGTTCAGACTTTTAGTCCAAACACAAAGTATAATGCACCCATATTATGTACACTTGAAGCAGATAAATATTTAAACGTGCACTATCCAAAATGGGATTAAATTTTATACGTATCTGGTGTATTTCAGGGTTTCATAGTGCGTCAGAAAAACGTCACTATTGACTAGGTGCCTTATTAATAGCTTGTAAGGCTTAGTAGTCAAATAAAATTTAAAATAATCGAGTACGGTTACACTTATGGCGTAGTAGTTTAAGCGTCACGTCAGGCTCTCCGCTTAACACTGGGCGGAGATTTGTAGGTTCGATCGGCACACGCGACCTATATAGTATACAATTATGTTTTCGACCCCGGGTGTTTTTGTTAAATGTTAGTAAAGTCAACTGCGATACAGGTTATTATATATTTTGTGAGTTAAAAGTATAAAGAAAAAGAAAATACAGATTTGAAGGTATAGGTAAATCAAAACGTACATCAAAACGTGACTGGCCAAAAGTATAGAAGAACATTGAGAAAATCTGAAAGTTATTTTGTACTTTCTTTGGCTTGGTTTACAAAGACTTGCCTGTACGCCTACATTTCACGTGCCCTTCACGTTTCTTGTATTTCGCAAGTATTATTTTTAAGTTATGGCGTCGGGACGTGACGACCCCACCGCCCACTGAAGGAGTTACTCTGACGAGTAGATACTCGTCAAAGTATCTCCCCCAGCGCAAGCAGTCAACCGAAAGATGGCGGTCAAACCATCCGAACCTGGCGGAAGTAAATCCCAAGATGCTAGATGGGCAGCAGCGTCCAGCACTAAAAACTTGCGCCACTGCGATCGCCAATACGCCTGTCAAGCGTGGCGATTATGGCAAATCCCCCCATATATGAACCACACCAATAAAAACCGGCCCCTAGTCCCCGGCGGCCCCGCTAGTCCTGGTAATGGTAGCGGCCATGGTAACGGCGGGGCAAGGGGTGCGAAGAATCTCCGGAAGAGATCGGGCTACCACCACCAACGACAATTGGCCCTCGCAACACTGAAGAAGTGTGCGCGTACACTGCGGACCGACGAGAAGATTGTCAAGCTGGAAGAAGAATTGAGCAAGTTGCGATGGGATATCATAGGACTATCTGAAGTCCGAAGACAGGGAGAGGACTCGATAGTTCTCAATTCCGGTAAATTGCTCTTCTACCGGGAGGGCGACCAACAGTCCCAAGGTGGTGTCGGGTTCATCGTCCACAAATCTCTCGTGACCAACGTGGTAAATATCGGGAGTGTGTCGAGCAGGGTAGCGAACCTAATACTCAGAATATCCAAGCGGTATTCGCTGAAGGTCATACAGGTATACGCTCCGACCTCGACGCACCCCGATGAGGAGGTGGAAGCCATGTACGAGGACATATCTCGGGCTATACATGGCTTCAAAACCCATTACACCGTGGTCATGGGAGTTTTTAACGCGAAACTGGGCAAACGCGACGGTGATGAGCTGAGAGTGGGGCAATTTGGTTATGGGCATCGGAATTCCCGGGGTCACTTGCTGGCTAGCTTTATGGAGAAGGAAGGACTCTATATGATGAATTCCTTCTTCAAGAAGCGAGAATGCCGCAAGTGGACCGAGGTAAGTCCAGACGGTGCCACCAAAAATGAGATCGACTTTATCATGTCGACGAAGAGGCAGATATTCAATGATGTCTCCGTGATCAATTCGCTTAAAGTGGGGAGCGATCACCGAATGGTAAGAGGCACATTGAATATGTGTACAAGCCTCGAGCGGTCGAGGTTGATAAAGTCCACGCTCCGACCGGCACCAGTTCATATCCAAAACCCCGAGAGCTTTCAGCTCGAACTCAAGAACCGTTTTGAATGCCTGGGCGAATGCGTAGATGTGGACGAGTACAGTAACGGGTTCGTGAATGCTGTCCATACAACAGGGGCTAAATTCTTTAAGCCCCAGAAAAGCAAGAGAACCAGCAAGATCTCGTGTCCAACCCTCGAGCTGTTAGAGGAAAGGCGTAAGATGGTTCTGCTATCCTCCGACGACATGCCGAAATATCGGCACCTCAACAGACAGATCTCTAAGTCTCTGACTCGCGATCTCCGCCAATAAAACAAAAAATGTCTTCGTGAGGCGATCGAGCAGAATAAGGGATCCAAAGTGTTCCAGAGGGATCTGTCTGTTGGGCAGAGTCAGCTGACAAAGCTGAAGACGGAGGATGGCAGAATCGTATCGTCCAAGCCCAAGCCTGAGCTCTTGGAGGAGATCGAAAGGTTCTATGGACAGCTAAACACAACAACGCAACAACCCGCAAGCACTCCAGCGTCAGACCCTAGAGCTGGATTGACCCGACACTATACCGAAGATATCCCGGACGTCAGCATGCACGAGATTAGTGTGGCTCTCAAACAACTCAAAAACAACAAGGCGCCGGGTGATGACGGAATTACGAGCGAGCTTCTGAAGGCCGGCGGTGCACCCGCTAGAGAAGCCCTTCGGAAGCTATTTAATTCCGTCATTCTCGAGGGTAAAACGCCACAAGCGTGGCACAGAGGTGTGGTGGTGCTTTTCTTTAAGAAAGGGGATAAAACCCTCTTAAAGAACTACAGACCCATCACACTTCTGAGCCACGTCTACAAGCTGTTTTCGAGGGTCATCACGAATCGTCTCGAGAGCAAGCTAGACGACTTCCAGCCTCCCGAACAAGCCGGTTTCCGTAAAGGCTATAGTGCCATAGACCACATACATACGCTGCGGCAGGTTATACAGAAGTCCGAGGAGTATAACCAGCCACTATGCTTGGCGTTTGTGGACTATAAGAAAGCCTTCGATTCGATCGAAACCTGGGCGGTGCTACAGTCTCCAACGGTGCCGGATTGACTACCGATATATCGAAGTGCTGAAGTGCTTGTATGAAAATGTCAGTCCGCCTCCAGGACCAGAGTTCGAAACCTATTCAACTCCAGTGAGGGGTGAGACAGGGGGATGTCATATGCCTTAGGCCTTATCAGAAGGCTCAAGGTCACTCAGAGGGCGATGGAGAGAGCTATGCTTGGAGTTTCCCTGCGAGATCGAATCAGAAATGAGGAGATCCGCAGTAGAACCAAAGTCGCTGACATAGCTCTCCGGATAGCCATTCTCGAGTGGCAGTGGGCAGGGCACATAGCTCGAAGAACCGATGGCCGTTGGGGCAGAAAGGTTCTGGAGTAGCGGCCACGTACCGGACTACGCAGCAGAGGTAGGCCCCCCGCAAGGTGGACTGACGATCTCGTCAAGATCGCGGGAGGCGGTTGGATGCGAGCGGCTCAAGACCGGTCTGTGTGGAGAACCTTGGGGGAGGCATATGTCCAGCAGTGGACGTCGTTTGGCTGATGTGAATGAATGAATTTTTAAGTTGTTAAAAGATTATTCTTGCAAAATTTTTCGGCGTCTATGTCGTAGTTCGATGGAAAGTTCTGTTACGGAACCAATTTCACAAGCAGGCTCTATTCAGAGAAAAAGACGATGTCTATTTGATAGGTATTTTTAAAACGGATATTTAATCGGTATATTTAAGGCAGCGATATAGCCTAGTGGAGATACCAATAGACTGCCATGCGGAGGGTATCGGGTTCGAATCCACGGCGCGCACCAATGACTTTTCGGAGGTATGTGCGTATTGAATTGTTAATTATCGCTTGTCCTGTGCCTCGGAGAGCACGTTAAGCCGTCGGGCCCGGTTGTCATGACGATCTTTGAAATTTGTTAAAGGGCGTCAGTACCTTTTAAAATGAACTGACACTAGTCTAAACCATGGAATATCGCTATCCCCTCTGGTTGCTGAGGTCAGACAGGCAGTCGCTCCGGGGAAAAGCTCATATTCAGCCAAACCCGATTAGACTAGTAAGCGGACCTCAGATCGAAACTCTTATCCCAGTTTCGAGGATGATGATTTAAAACGGAAATAAAATATACATTCATAACTTGTATAATTAAATAATAATAATAAATAATAATAATAAATAATGTCGTCATATACTTACACAATTTATCTTAAAAACTTTATAAATATGGGCGATACTACATTAAAGGCTTAGGTAACGCTTAGGTCGAATAACATTTTAGTAATCGAGTTACAATTGCATGGATGGTGTTGTGGTGTCAGATCCTCCGCTTAGCACTGGGTCGAGTGTTGTAGGTTCGATCTGCATACGCGACAAATATAGTTAACAAATATATAGTTTCGACTATGGGTGTTCTTTGTTAAATGTTAATAAAATTGTTCTTTGGGAGAGATGTCTCAATAAATACAAGGAAAAGAAAATAAAGATTTTAAGGTATAGGTAAGTAAAAACGTACCTCAAAACGTGACTGGCCAAAAGTATAGAAGTATTCTGAAAGTTATTTTATACTTTCTTTGGCTTGTTTTTACAAAGACCCGCTTGTATGCCTACATTGCTCGTGCCCTTCACGTTTTTCTTATTTCGCAACTGTTATTTTGAATTTGTTAGAGAATTACTCTTTCGAAATTTTTCGGCGTCTATGACATAGTTTTTTTTTTTTTTTTTTTTTTAATTTATTTAGATGCACAAAACACATTACAATCATTTTACAAAAAATACAAATTAAACTAGATTTTTCAGTTCTGGATTGCAACGTAACAACAGTGCATACATCAAAAACTATGTTACAAATACTACAGGGGCTCAATTATGGAAAATGGAACAAAGAATCGAATCTAATTGGACGCTACATTCATTTTTAATGTTATGCATATAGATATCAAACTAGCATTAGATGCCTCTGACATCTCCGAAGTCTGAAGCATCCAAGCTCAATCTACCTACTTACTATGGAGGATGTCTTTAATATTATTAATAAATATGTTGAGATTGGGATTAAAAATGTCTAACTCTTTCATCTTATTTTTTATCATATCGTTATACTGCCGGGCCATCCTTGTTAATGGGTTGTAATACGATATATTATTTTTATAAATTTGAAGGGCAAATAGATTAGTCTCGTTAGACCTACGAGCACTAAATTTAATATTGAAGTTGATTTGAGAGATTAATTCTGGTGAGTCTATAATAGCATGTATGATTTTATAGAGATAAACTAAATCAAAGTATACCCGTCGAGTTTCTAGTGACTAAATTTTAAATTTGGAAAGTTTATCTTGATAATTTAAGCTAGAACGACCAGGGTTTTGGCGATAATTAAGTATTCTGAGAAATTTCTTTTGAATTCTTTCAATATCGTTGATATGAATCTTGTAATTTGGCGACCATATGGGACTACCGTACTCCAGTATGCTCCTCACAAGGGCAAGATAAAGATACAAGGTACTACGCGACGTTTTAAAGTCTTTCGTTGACCTTAAAACAAAACCAAGGATTTGGTTGGCTTTGGATATCATATGTGTGAAATGAGATCGAAACGAAAGGCTTTCATCAAATATAATGCCTAGGTCTTTTGCGATCTGTGAACGATTAATTACTTGGCCATCAATTTCATAGTCCCATGTGTTTTTTTTACGCTTATTAGTAAATGAAATAACAAAGCATTTATTAATATTCAGATACATGTAATTATTTTTACACCACTTAGATAGGGTATTCAAATCTTTTTGAAGATCCAGGCAATCGCTTGGCTCAGAAATAACTTTAAATATCTTTAAGTCTTCAGCATATAAAAGACTTTTACAAGATAGGTGCTGGATCAAGTCGTTAACGAAGACGACGAAAAATAAGGGACCTAAATGGGAGCCTTGGGGCACCCCCGATGTCACGATTGTAGGTGAGGAAACATAGCCTTTTAGTGCTACTAATTGCGTTCGGCTTTCGAGATAAGAACATATCCATCGGTATAGGTTCCCATGGATACCATATGACTCAAGTTTGCGACAAAGCAAGTTATGATTGACCTTATCAAAGGCTTTAGAAAAGTCTGTATAAACAGAGTCAACTTGGCCACCAATCGCAAACGCCTGACAAAGGTAGTTTTTGTAAGCCAGCAGATTAGTAACTGTCGATCTACCTTTTACAAAACCATGTTGTTTATCAGAGAGCAGTGGTTTGAAATGGTTGTAGAGGTGATCATACACCAAAGATTCCAATATTTTAGCAAAACAGGATAAAATGCTTATCGGTCGATAATTAGCACAATTTGATCTATCGCCACTTTTATATATAGGGATGATGTGTGCGGTCTTCCAGCGAGTGGGGAAGATGCCACTACGCAACGATTTATTATAAATAATACATAAGGGAAGGGTTAATTCCTTGCTACAACGTTTAACAAAATAGGGTGGCAGAAGATCAGGGCCAGGTCCTTTATTGATATCTAATTCTTTTAATTTAGTTAAAATAGATTTTTCATCAAATAATATATGTGACAGTGAATTAATAAGATAGCTGCTTAAATAATCTAAGTTGGTTTTATCACCCGTGCAGTCATTATTTCCCTCGAAAACTGATCCAAAATAACATGAAAAAAGGTCACAGATACCTCGGTGGAAAGTTTTGTTACGGAACCAATTTCACTAGCAGGCTCTATTCAGAGAGGTTTATGTATTGTGTATTGTACTGTAGGAGTGTAACCTTTGTCTCAAAAGGTTAAACAAACTCTTCTAGCTGATACTTATCTACATAAATATTGTGTACCTACTAGCTGCTTTTAAAATTCGCCTGACGAAGAAGCTGTTTTATCTAGATGTCTAGATGTTATGTTAGTTATGTTGTAAGAGTCAGTTTTGCAATAGAAGTAAAATTAATTACCTATCATTAAAGATTCTTGAAAATTTGTGTTCTCTTGTTCGGTTCTGGTACCATTTTTGAGAAGAAAAGATTATTTACTTGTAGGTGTATGTATATTATGTACATGTACTGACAAAGTGTTGAGGAATCATCAATCATATAAGGCAAAGATAAGTGGGAAAAATATTCTGCTAAGAGCAATTTATTTTAGAATAAAACTATTTAAATTATAACTATTTAAAAGTACAATTAAATTAAGATATTAAAATACAATACAAATAAAAAAGAAAATATATATTCAGTTGTTGAAGAAAATATATATAAAGTTGTTCACATCGCCGTCTATGGCGAGCGTGCCTAGAAGACTGGCTAAGTTGATATTAAATATAAAAATAAAATAATCAATATGTAACAAATGTCCCATAAAATTGGAACCCTGCCAACCCATTTGATTTTACAGACCCAAGCAACGCACATCTCAGTAAAAAATAATCTATAAGATACGTAAAAATTTGAGCATATATTTTTAAATCTTTATCCTCCATTACTTATCCAACGTTAATAGATAACGCTGACGGAATATATATTACATTATATTCTTCTCTATTAGCCATTATTGTAGTAGGTACTCTGTATCTTTCTTAGTATAATTTTTCATTCATTCATCCTTTTTTCGTTCGCCACCGTTTATCTTGAGTAAGAGCATTGTACTTACTCCTTTGTCTGTTTTTAAATAAGACAGACTGTACCTGAAGCTTCTCTAGTACAGGTATGTATATAAGGATTTGCCTCCTAAGACATGGCATCTAGTATCGATTCTTTACAAGTTTTAAGCCCTTTGGTTATTTAATGCCCTTGAGGTAGAGACTGTGTTAAATTGTAAGTTACTGTGTTGATTCTGAGTAACTCCATAGTCTAGTAAATGTCGTAGGTATACTCGAAACAAAGGCAGGTGGTATTTATCGCAAAGAGACTATTTAATACTAACCAGACTGCCTCCGTGGTCCACTGGATAGCGTATGCGACTGCTGATCGGAGGTCCCGGGTTCGATTCCCAGGTCGGGTAAAAGTGTTACTAGCTTTTTCCGAATTCTCAGTAGCAGCACGGAGTCTGGTGATGTACCCGGTAACGGCAATAGGCTCGCCCCCTATTACGTGGGACCTAAAAATTCATGGCGAAATGTGGGTGTAATATTACACCTCTGCCTTCCCCTTCGGGGATACAGGCGTGAGTCTATAAAAAATGATAAATATAAAAACTAACCAGATAGTTTCCATTTATAGATTGCATGGTCATCTAAAGTTAGTATAAATTTGCCACACCATCACTTCACTTGGGAATCATTAAATAAAATAATAATTCGTTAATTCTTGCGGCGCTCAGCACAAAAGTTTTCTTTGATCAATTCTATAGTATAGTAGTATGTGCCTGATTTATTTTATTTTATTTTTTTTTATTTTATTTATTTTTCTTCAAATAAAACGGCATTCGCCAATTACATTAAATGAACACAGACATAAAAACTTAAGGTTAACACATACAAAATACATAAAACTTAAAATATTAACATAAAAATATAAAATTTGGAAAAAGACAAAAAATAACAAAAATTTAACTTATTTACTGATGAAACATTCCACAAATTGCGGCTCTAGTGTTATTTGAAATAATAACATTAGGTACTTGAGTAATCACAGAAAATATCTGACCACAGGTTTGACTCGTTGGACAGTAGGTATATCTGATTCTATAAGTTAGACTTAATTTGTATGCACTAATCATATGATGGGCGTACTCTATTGAAGAGGTCAGCAAGAATGATAGTTAAGTAGGTATGCTCAGGAAAAAAGCTTGTAATGAAATGAAATGAAATGAAATGAAATGAAATGAAATGATACTTTATTTCGTGTAAACTTTGTATAAAGTACTTACGAAACGACAATTTTAAATTTAGCAATTGTACAAGTTTATATTTTTAAATATGTTGAATTAGAGCAGCTCAATCCCAAGCATTTTTGTCGTCTATATAATCGGAAATTTTATAATATGCTTTTAAACACAATTTAGTTTTAACAATTATCTTAGATTTATTTATTGTTAAATTTCTTATACTAAGAGGGAGCTTGTTATAAAAGCATACACTGCCCCATAAAACAGCTACTTATTTTGTGGAGGCGGGTGCTATGAACTACAAGATTATACTTATGTCTAGTATTTACAGTGTGAAGATCACTTTTTTTACTGAATTTGTCAATATTCCTGTGGACATATAACAGATTATCGTATATATATTGCGATACAACAGTTAGAATGCCTATCTCACTGAACTTCCTTCTTAGAGAAATACGAGGACCAAGGTTGTAAATTCCCCTTATTGCTCTTTTCTGCAGAACGAATATCGTGTTAAGGTCTGCAGCATTCCCCCAGAGAAGAATCCCATAAGACATGATACTATGAAAGTAACCGAAATAAACCATTCTAGCTGTATCTATATCTGTAAGGCGTCTAATTGTCCTAACTGCATAAGCTGCAGAACTAAGTTTGCCCGAAAGTCTTTCTATATGCGGGCCCCATTGGAGTTTGGTATCAAGCATAATACCTAGAAACATAGTTGTCCCGACGGGCTCAATTCTGGATTCCTTAAGTTGTACATTGGTTTCCATCTGTTTAACATTGGGCATTGAGAATTTTAATAGTTTGGTTTTCTTATCATTAAGTAATAAATTATTTACATTAAACCAATTAACAACTTTAGAGAGTGCATTGTTTACTTCGTCAAAATTTATCTGTTGTCGTCTAATATTAAAAATTAAGGAGGTATCATCCGCGAACAACACAATCTCATGATTCTTTTTTACATAATAAGGTAGATCGTTAATATAAATCAAAAAAAGAAATGGTCCGAGGATTGACCCCTGCGGGACTCCCATTTTCAAGGCAGAACCTGGAGATGTCTTGTCATTGATCTGGACCTTCTGGATTCTTTCGCCCAAGTAAGAAACCAGGAGATCGAGAGCTTTGTTCCTAACGCCGTAATGATACAATTTTCTGACCAGAGTGTCATGATGTACACAATCAAACGCTTTTGACAAGTCGCAAAAAATACCTAATGCATCTTGCGACTTCTCCCAAGCTGCAAATATGCTTTTGAGTAGCTCAACGCCTGCGTCAGTAGTCGAACGACCCCTCGTAAATCCGAACTGTTTCTCGTGGAGTAGATTATGTCTATTAAAATAACTAAGCAACTGACTAAGAATTAAAGTAAAGTCGTGTAGAAAGACATATGGCCGATTTATTAAACAAATTTTACAAAAACAATACCATGTCGTCATAAATTTAATTGAATTATAAATTATCGCTTGCCCGTGCCTTGGAGAGCACGTTAAGCCGTCCGTCCCGGTTGTCATGAAGATCTTTGACAGTCGTTATAGGGCGTCAGTACCTCCCGGCGTCGGGCAGTGACGACCCCATCGCCCAGTGACTTGTCACTACAAGCAGTCAACTTTGATCCTCTCATAGAGGAGTGAAGGATATCCCGCTGTACCCCTTGTTCGGAGGGGTACGGCGGCGACGGGTCCAGGCACTCGCGTTTTACGAGTGGTTGGACAGGCAAATCTGCCAACCGTGGCAAATCGTAATCCCGGCATTGGGTCGCAGTCATGTTTTGCGACCTAATGCTGGGAGCGAAGGTCTTGGCTTAATCGCCCGGGCTGCGAGGAAGAAAACCTCTATAAAAAATTACCCCAACTCCAAGGTTTGGCGCGCGCCGATGGATGCATGGCTGATGGGAAGATCAGTCGCGAGCGCTCCTCCAGTCAGGGCAAAGGCCGTCCCCCTGGTTGGGTACTAAATGTAGGCTTACTCGGGTACAGGGGGCACCACCCGGGCGGACCATCTATTTCCCCCACTCTCGTGGGAACCAAATGTATAGTTCGCAAGCCACTAATTCGAGCGAAGAGCCACGCTCACTAAACTCTGGCTCCACTCTTCGCGCCAATAATGACGCTGATGATGAGGTGGAGGATCCATCACTACCAAGGGTATCTTTACCTGGCGTTGCAGCCTGTGACCGGGGCCGCTCTCGGTTCTTGGGCAGATCCCGGGGGCGTTCGGGTCCTTCTCGTTCAGCCACCCCTTGCCCGGGACTGTCACGGGTACCAGCCACTGCCATATCCACGGCGGTCTCCAAGACCACCACCACCACTTTATTGGGGGCCGAAGGCCCTGGGTTGATCGGGCGGGCGTCGCCAGGCGTTCCTGATGGCGGAGGCCGCGTAACCCGCTTGGGGAAGAAGAAGGCTTTGGGTGATCCAGCTGCGCATACCCCGGAGTCGTCAGTTGAGCGGGCCGCGGACAGTGCGCGTGAGAGCGATAGCTCCGCCATGTCTGTGGCATCAGTCTCGACCCGAGGTGCACGAAAACGCGCCGTAAAACGTCACCCAGAGGGACCGGATGAGGGGGTGGCCCGGGTTAGGGCAAGGACGGCGGAGGTCTCTGATTCGGACGGAGAACTAAGGTTATTGTCAGACCCGTTAGCTTCTTCGTCCGACTCAACAAAACGCGCTCGCGAGATCGAGCAGCGTTTAGAGGAGCTGCGCGGGCAACCGACAGCCGCAATACAGGAGAAAGCGCTCCTCTCTGTTGCGGTTGTAGAGAGAGTGGCCAAGGGGAGCTGCAGCCTGAAGGGGGCCTTCGGTAAGGCCCTGATAGACGCGGCTCAGGACATCGCTACTGCAATTGCGGCTCAGACTGAGCGCATCGGGCGGGAGGAGGCATCTAACGCCGAGCTCCACTCCCGCCTAGCCTCCCTTGAGGCTGCGATGGATGCGATGTCCAGGGAGCTCGAGTCTCGAGCAGCTCCGTAAGAGTGCGCCGCTGACATATCCAGCTGCTCAGTCACCGCGAACGCCAACGACGAAGACCTGCGCGCCTCCCCAGTCCGGGTCACCTCCTCTTCCTGCCAGGCAGCCGACAATGAGCGCACCAGCCGAGAAGCCTCCGAGGAGTGGGGGCCCACTTTGCCGAGAGGAGTTCCCTCCTCTTCCCTTCCACACCGCCCGGGCCCAGACTAGCGATCGGGTCCAGCAACAAGTTGTCGCGGCACCTTATCCATGCGTGAGCCACGATGGCTCTACTTATACGGACCTAGCGTCGCAGATCTCGACCCAACTTGCGATCCAGATGGATTGCAAGTTCGAAGAACTTCGGGCTGAGATCTTCCCGGACCGTGTGGCACGACCGCGACTCGCGCAGCCAATAGCCGCGGCACATAACGTTGCACCCATAGCTGCACCAGACGTCGCGATTGCCACCGCGTCCACTACTGCAGCAGCAGTCACGCCTGGTAGCGGAAGCAGGAAGAAAAGGAGGAGAAAGACAGCGCCGCCTGCACCCGCACTTGCCCCATTGTCAACCCTCAAACCTGTTGGGCAGGCACCTGCAGCTGAGCCCAGTGCCTCCTGGGCCACAGTGACAAGCCGCCCTGCAAAGGCCAGGGCCCGAAAGGATAAGACCAAGAAGCCAGTGTTGCCCAAAGTGCCGTCCACGTCGGCGGTGACAGTGACCCTTCCACCGGGGTCCAACACCACCTTAGCCGAGGTGATGAGACTGGCCAGGGAGAGGGTTGACCTCAACGAACTGGGGCTCACTGATGGCCTCCGTCCGAAACGGGCCATCACCGGAGGACTTATACTCAACATTCCCGGTGAACAGGGCTCGGAAAAGGCGGAAGACCTTAAAAGGCGCCTTCAGACGGCATTGTCCGAAACGGGCGCGATCGTGGCGCGTCCCGTAAAAATGGCTGAGATCCGGGTGAGAGACTTGGACGACGCAGTAGTCCCTAAAGATATTGCCGAAGCAGTTGCCGCGGAGGGCAATTGCGATGAGGCCGACGTGAAGGTTGGCCAAATTCGCTCCTCCGTGGCGGGCTTGGGGACTGCGTGGGTTCGATGCCCTTTCGCAGCTGCCCGCGAGTTGGTGGCCGCGGGAAAGCTCCGAGTAGGTTGGGTCATCGCCCGTGTCGAGGCCCTGGCGGCTCGACCTCTACAGTGCTTCAGGTGCCTGGAGAAGGGGCACGTGCGCGCCCGCTGCACATGTGACAGGGACCGAAGCGCTCTCTGCTTTGTCTGCGGCCAAGCTGGCCACAAGGCAAACAGTTGTGAGGAGAGTGCTCCGCGGTGCCCTGTGTGCACGGATGCGGGGCGCCCGGCCAACCACCGGGCGGGCACCAAAGCCTGCACCCTTCCTGAGAAGAGGGGTGGTAGAAGTCAGCCTGCGGTTACCGCCGCTCCTGCCGCGGCGGTTACCGAAACCAGCAATGGTTTTGGGTTGTTGGAGTCGGTTACCGGCTCTGGGGAGGCTATGGAGGCTTAAAATTCTTTTCCCCTTTAGTCGTCCTTCAGGGCAACCTAAACCACTGCCGTGCTGCGCAAGCTTTGCTTGTGCAGACCATTGCAGAGCGTTCGGTTGCCCTGGCAATAATAGCGGAGCCGTATTTCGTCCCGGACCACCCTCGTTGGTTCGGGGCATCAGATGGCTCCGTCGCTGTGTACTGGGCGAGGGGGGGGGAAAGAGAGCCCCATTGCCGCCTGATCCATCAGGGGCCGGGTTTCGTCGTTGTCGAATGGGGTCCTGCGATCGTCGTCGGCTGCTATGTCTCCCAAAACAGTGGCCTTGCCGCTTTTGAGGCCTACCTCGACGGGCTGGCGAACCACATCAGAGTTTACCAGCCCCGTCCGGTGTTTGTCCTGGGTGACTTCAACGCACGCTCTAGCGTGTGGGGTGACACCCGGGACAACCTGCGTGGAGAGACGGCGCTCGAATGGGCGACTGAACTCGACCTCTGGCTTTTAAACCGGGGGTCAGTTAGTACATGCGTCCGCTGGCAGGGGGAGTCGATCGTCGATCTTTCGTGGGCGACTCCCTCTGCAGGGCGTCTCGTCTCGGGGTGGTTTGTCGCGGAAAATGTGACCACGCTGTCAGATCACAGATTGATCGAATTCAACGTGACCTTCCACCCACCCCGCGACATCCCATTGGCGCCCAAACGCGGTTCCGACGCGTCGCTGGAACGTTCGAAAACTTGACGGAGACATGTTAGCAGCCACTGCCCACGTGGCCGAGTGGGAGGCCGCCAATTTGGGAATCTCGCCCGATCCCGAATCGCAGGCGGACTGGTTTCGGGACATTATGACATCTGTCTGCGACGCGTCTATGCCCCGATCCAGTCCGAGGAGACCCAGTTCGCAGTACTGGTGGACGCGTGAAATCGAGCGCATTCGCCTTGATCATGTCGCGGCGCGCCGCCAGTACTTGCGAGCCCGGCGAAGAAGGAGAGCCACTGCTGAAGAGGTTGCTGGAGCATATGAGCGGTATCGTACCGTCGGGAAAACACTTTCAAGTGCCATCCTTGCGGCCAAGGCCCGCTCCTGGCAAGAACTAGTCGATGGACTTGACAGGGACCCATGGGGGCGCCCTTACAAATTTGTTGTGGGCAAGCTCAGATCGTGGGTCCCTCTCATCACGTCGACCCTAGACCCGCCGTTTCTGGAGAGAGAGTAGTCGATACCCTCTTCCCGCGGGCCGAGGAAAGCAACTCGACACCTCCTCCGTCCCAGTCGTCCCAAGTCCCTTGGGATGACCAACTTGACGTGACGGAAGACGAGCTGGACCGAGCCATTCGACGGCTCCGGGCCCGCAACACCGCCGCGGGTCCCGATGGGATCCCGGGTCGGGCGTGGGTGCTCGCGCTCGCAATCTTGGGGGACAGGCTTAGGCAATTGTTCACCGACTGCCTCCGTTGTGCCGTATTCCCCTCCGGTTGGAAGGAGGCTGATCTGGTCTTAATCCAAAAGCCCGGCAGGACCGCCGATTCTCCCTCAGCGTTCCGACCCATTTGTTTGCTGAACGAGGTGGGCAAGCTCTTTGAGCGCATTATTGCTGCCCGCCTCCAGGACCACTTGTCGAATGTGGGCCCCGATTTGTCTGAGTGCCAGTTCGGCTTCCGGCAGGGGCGTTCGACTATAGACGCAATCCGTCGAGTCCGCTCCCTGTCGGAGCCGGTGCTCAGGGAGGGAAGCGCTGCGTTGGCGGTCAGTCTTGACATTGCCAATGCCTTTAACTCCCTCCCCTGGCAGTCAATTAGGAGGGCGCTGATTTATCATAACGTGCCCTCCTATCTGTGTGATATTATCGGGGCGTTCCAAAATGGGAGGTCCATCAGGATAAAAGGTCGGAACGGAGCTCTGCTCACGAGGGAGCTCTCAAACGGAGTTCCACAGGGGTCCGTGTTAGGACCCCTTCTGTGGAACATCACGTTCGATGCGGTCCTGCGTATCGGTCTCCCCTGTGATATCAGCGTCGTCTGCTATGCGGACGACACGTTGGTGCTGGCGCGGGAGACAACCGGCTTCCGCAGTGTCGTGGCTCTCGCCAATCGTGGACTCCGCTCAACACACACTAGAGGTGTGCCCCGCGTGGGCGGACGAGCGGAGTACTCTGGTCGCTACAGTCGGGAGGGATTTGTCCCTACCAGCCGTAGCAGCGACGTAGTGCAATGGTCTCATTCTGTGAAGCTGTAATGCTCCAGAAGGAGGCCGCCGAGCGGGAGCGTGAACGACGCAACCCAGCTCGCAGGCGAAGGCGGCGTCGAGGCGGCGGCAGCGGCCGTTGAACTCGACTCTTCCTCAGGTCTGCGGGCGTTAGACCCCATACCCCCTTCGACCACTCCCCGGTCGGATGGGCATGAGGTAACTCATTTTCCACACGATAAAAAAAAAACAGGGCGTCAGTACCTTCTAAATAAACTGACACTAGTCTAAACCATGGAGTCACTCTGTGGAAAAGCTAATAGTCAGCCAAATCCGGTTAGACTAGTAAGCGGACTCCGGGTTGAAACTGGGATAACGCTAGGAGAATGATGATGTCGTCATAAAGTGTCCTTTTCAACCCAAATCGTAGTGAGCGGTATTGACAGAGACGTATGCAGTCAATAAACAATGGCTTAGGCGATGTCGCAGTATGTGGGGCTTCCTTAAACATATTAAGTGTGGCCTCGGGACCACGATTGCTCACCGTGATTGCAATCGCGATTATTCTGCTTACTTTACTATTTCAAGTTAAATAATTATATTGAATGCGGCTCTGCCCTTAGATTTACCTACGTTACGTTTCATGGACTTAGAAAAATAATTTTCAGCATTGTGATGACAGACTCAACTTATATCATCATCAGCCTGTAACAGTCTACTGCTGGACTAGGGCTCTCCTTTGAAAGGAGGAATTGGCCTACTATACCACGCTGGCCAAACGGGTTGGTATAGGGTTTGTATCAAGTTTCCTTCTCTTACAGTGCTGTTCTCTGCATAATATGCTCCCTCTGTCGGCTCTTATGACACCCATGGGATGATATGGGGTGGTGACAATCTGTATTTTAATCCGTCACCACACGGACACAACTTATATATTTCCATATATTTCCCTAAATACCTAGATGAATGTAATGACAAAACAAAAATAAGCCTGATGTAAAAGAAATATATTTTTTGTCCCGTGTCGTGGAAAACGAAAACTCTGTGTACAAACAAAGACAAGATGACTCTTGAATGTTTGTTTCGACGACCTTTCACCGTTGTACCCTCCATTTAAATATTTGCTATTTTCAGTATTACAGATATAATATATATAATAAACTAGCTGACCCAGCGAACTCCGTATCGCCTTTTTAAGAGTTTTTATTTAATTCCCTTTATTCCAAGCCCCTTTTCCAAAGTTACCAATGTTGATTTAGCGCTTAAGCTCTTATCATTTCAGAGTCTATAAATGTTGAACAAACAAACATAGATTTTTATATAATATTGAATCCCCTATCCTTAAAATATCGGAGACGATTCCCATATCGACTTAAAAAAAAAAACCCGTCCGCCATCTTTGATTTCCTATTCGCCATCTTTGATCACGAAATAGATGTTGTATTTGGGTTTACCATCCGTTAAATCATCAGAGACGATACCCATATTGCTTTTTTAAATTTTTCCCATCCGCCATCTTTGATTTCCCATCCGCCATCTTGAATCACGTAACAGATGTTGTATTTGGATTCCCCATCCCTTTTAACATCGCAGACGATACCAATATTGATTTTTAAAATTTTCTCATCCGCCATCTTTGATTTCCCGTCCGCCATCTTGGATCACTAAATAAATTTTATATTATTAATCAGCGTCTCAAAAATCTCGAAAACGATACCCATATAGATTGTATCCTATTCCTTTAGCCTTTTTTTCCCTTTGACCCAACCCTCCCCCTTCCCGTTTCACCATTTTATTATTTTTGTCTGGCCCCTAAAAGTTGTGGCGTAATTTTATATAGCCTTTCGGAATAATTGGGCGATCATAGGCAATAACAATTTTTGAAATCCGACTGCTAGTTCCTGAGATTAGCCGACATTATCTTTTAGCCTTTTTAGCCTTTTGCCCGGCCCCAAAGGGTCGAAGCGTTATGTTATATAGCCTATAGCCCTCCGGAATAACTTGGTTAATAAATGTAATGAAAATGTATATACACAAATATTTTTCAGATCCGACCGGTAGTTCCTGAGATTAGCGCGTTCAAATAAAGAAACAAACAAACAAACTCTTCCGCTTTATTATATTAGTATAGAGTAAGTTATAGATAGATAGTAGAGCATCGTAGACTTACTATTCGAGTGTTACTTTTTGAGTGTAAAGATTCAAATTAACTAATAATTATGTAATCCGGCCAGATAGTATTTATTAAAAGAAAGAGCTAAGAATTTAGGTGGCAGGTACAGGTTACTACTTTTCTAATACAGTAAGTAAGAAACTTAAATATGAGTGTGAGTTTCATCAAACGATCATTATGTTATTTTACATTATCAAGGCCACAGAAAGGGATATTTAAGGGATACCGATTTCCACGCGGGCGAAGCCGCGGGCACAGCTAGTAGGTACCTAATATTAGTAGGGATTCCAAGGCTGTTACAAAATTATTATTAGTAAGCGAACCCTAAAAGCGAACGAAGTAATGACAGTGCATCATAATTATGACAATGTATAATGTGACAGTACTGACAGTTATAGCACATGGGCAGCAACTCAATTATTACAGCGCATGCGTTATTACTGTCAATAGGTAGGAGTTTTATCCCTACAAACTTCGACCCTCTAAAATCCCTCCCAGATATTTTTTTTGCATTTTATTGTATCCTATGTGTTTTTCCTGGTTCTGAGCTACCTCCCCACCAATTTTCAGCCAAATCAGTTCGGCCGTTCTTGAGTTATAAATAGTGTAACTAACACGACTTTCTTTTATATATATATATAGATATAAACTTTCTGTGCCTTTAGACGTTGCTGATTGTGTGGTATCAACATACAGTTTGCCAAATTCCACGATCTGTTCTAACGATGAGTCAGCTATTTAAGTTGCATAAAACTACACCACTGCAGACTGCCTCACCAGACTGCCTCCGTCGTCCAGTGGATAGCGTATGCGACTGCTGATCGGAGGTCCCGAGTTCGATTCCCGGGTCAGGCAAAAGTGTAACTGGGTTTTTCCAAATTCTCAGTAGCAGCACGGAGTCTGGTGATGTGCATGGTAATTGCAATAGGCTCGCCATCTATTACGTGGGACTTAAAAATTCATGGCGAAATGTGGGTGTAATATTAGACCTCTGCCTACCCCTTCGGGGATACAGGCGTGAGTCTAGAAAAAAAAAGTTACACCAGCACACCACAAGCACTATTAGCTAGACAAGTACACATATCCAAGCATAATGGCGGTCATTCGCTAAAGGCCTCCGGGTGACTGTGATGACGTCCAATCTGTTGGACATTGCCTACGGCGTAGTACTAAAAACCTTCGAAGACTTACATGCTTTCATCATTGCTTCACATCCTCGCTCGTTACATCTTGTAGCCATCTACAAGCTTCCAAGATAGTAAGAAAGAAGGGCTTCCTTTCTTACAAACTACGAAGGTAGGAAACCCTTACTTATGCCACCTAGACAGCGATAGCCTAGTGGAGAGACCGACAGACTGCTACGCAGAAGGTCCGGGTTCGAATCCACGGCGCGCACCGATGACTTTTCGGAGTTATATGCGTATTAAATTGTTAGTTATCGCTTGCTAAACGGTGAAGTAAAACATCTTGAGGAAACCTGCATGACTAAGAGTTCTCCATAATGTTCTCGAAAGACATGTGAAGTCTGCCAACCCTCACTTGGCCAGCGTGGTGGACTACGGCCTTACCCTTCTCATAATGGGAAGAGGCCCGTGCCCAGCAGTGGGACAGTATAAAGGGCTGATGATGATGCCACCTAGACTATAAAACACAAAGTGTCCGCCCTCCCTTATTTAAAAAGAGCATAACGTACTTTTTTATTCCGTCTGTCTGGCGTTTTAACTGAGCTTGTGTGGCCGGCCTTTGCTTACATATTTCCAAAAAGCAATTTTGGATACACGAAAGCTTCATATATATTTCAAAGCAATATAGGTGCGGAATATTGCCGATTCAAGGTTTAGAGCGTTAATACTAGCTACCTACACCTGTTTTTTGGGGGAATATTGGCTGGGTGCCACCCACCCTTTCTTGTGTTAAATTCCAGGAGGCTGCGCATAAGTACACATATCTATTATGCTCTATAATACTGTAGGATAAAGTCACCTACTGCCATCAGATCCAAAACTAAGCGGAGTTTGTACTATGGCAACCGTTATCGTGTGAGTTGTCCTAAGATATTATTATGTGTTTCTCTTTCTCGGGTATTATTCCAATGTAAGGATTGTTTATCATTTGCCATCATCAATGTCTACACTATATTAATATTATAAAGAGGAAAAAAATGTATTTTTGTTTGTAATGGATAAACTCAAAAACTACTGGACCGATTTTAAAAATTCTTTCACTATTAGAAAGCTACATTATCTGCGAGTAACATGGGCTATATTTTATTTTCGAAAAAGTAGGGGTCCGTAAGATATTTGGGTTTTTCGGGTACGCGAAGTAGTTCCCTCAGGACGCGGGTGAAATCGCGGGAAACGGCTAGTACTATAGAATTTATCAAAGAAATCTTTTGTGCTGAGCGCTGCGAGAATAAACGAAGTAAGTATTATATAATTAAATTATTCCCAAGTGAAGTGATGGTTTGACAAAATTATACTAACTTTAGATGACTATGCAGTATATAAATGGAAACTATCTGGTTAGTTTTAAACTGTCTTATTGAGATAAATACCACCCATGTACCATTTTTATGGCGTAAGAAATAAGTATCAAAATGGTACTGCAACTGTTAACCCTACAAGGCACCTGGTGCGATATGTGGAACAACGACTTTAATCGTTCTTATAAAATATAAAACTATGAATAGGGACATCTCTTGACATTTTAATAGAAGTAACTACCATTTAGGAATTTAGTAATATGACTTTTTACCTAAAGATGTCGTTCGTGTTATTTTTATAACGCACTCAGTCTGAAATTTTAATGAAAGTGTTAAGTTAGTCGTCTGTCTCAATACATAAATAAAATAAAAATAGTAAATGAACAGTTTTGACTCGAAAAAAATACTGTATGTTATAACAAAGTGTAAATTTTGCACATGTAAGGTGTTTTTTATATTACAATAGTAAACTTATTATTAAATCATATTTTCATGGATGTGCCACATACGGTACGTCGAGCTTTAGTGTCCGGTTTTACTCATACTTACTTACGGTAAGTTTCCTTATGAATAATTCGATTTTATTTCAAATAATGTCGCCAAGAGGATTGTGTGATGTAGATATTGGTGGTTACTCGAATATTGCTTCTGGAAGTGAAGACAAACCAAATATTTCTGACGCTGAAAGTGGTGATGGCATCAGAAAAATTCAGTTCATCCAAAACACTTTACCAGAGCTATTTAGTGAAGTGGAAACTTCCTTTCCTCTGCAGAGACATTAGAGCTTGCCTCCCGTCAACGAGTTTGTTACGAACATTAAAAATCGCCAGCCAAAAATATTAGACCCTCAGCCTAGAACCTTCATCAGGAATGGCTTCAGGTGCAACTACAGGTACCATTACACAATCTCGGGCACCTAAACGATCAGTAACTATGAGTAATACAATGGGTTATAGATTTAAAATCCCTGGTTCTTAGACTGTCACCCAAAGAAGAAACTAAGATCTCTCATGAAAAGACTTCAAAATACTTATCATAAAAGACCTAAAAATGAAAGGTTTAGAGAGGTTCTTCTGAGAAATGAATAGCAAATTGTGATGATACAGATATTGTCACCGCTATCATCCCACGATAACGAACTAGTTGTTTCATCATCGTCTTTTGTGGGCTAAGTCGATAAAAAAGAAAATGTTTCTTGAGGCTATTTTATGATGTCCTCGATGTAACTCTTCTAAATTGCTGGTTATTGTACAGAAGAGTCAGGGAGCCGTAGCATACGCTAACCCCAATGAAACAGAAGGAACAGAAGGACTTCAAAGAACAATGGCAGAATTAGGTCTGGGTTTGTTGTGGCGAGCTTAAACTTCATATGAACAAAACAAATTGTTTATTTTTTCTAATATTTTTTATATTTTCACTTTGTCTCGATAAAGCCGGATTATTTTATGATGATAAAACGCATTCCAATTGATTACGAACTAGGTGCTTACTTTATTGTTTGATTGTTGCCATAGACAATAGTGTGACAGGAATAGACGTTTGACATTGATGCGTATCGATTATTAAATAAGTAATCGATATGATCGACCTTTATAGGGTTGGTTTGGTTTAAAATATAATAATTAAAATGCAGTTAATTAATTGTTAATCAACATTATATCAATAAGCTAATTCTTTTGTAGCAAAACAACTTTTAAATCAAATAAAAACGTCACAGCATCGTTTTAACGTTATATCGATTTCACATAAAATCGATTTAAAATGTGCAGCTCTGCTTTTGTCTTTGGCTGTGACAGGTAGATGCTGCAAAATAGTTCTGCGTTTAGATGTCAATCTGACATAATGCCTTTGATAATTCAAACGTACCCACATTGTTCATTCTTAACTAAACATTAAACACCGATATCTTCTTTTTCCGGCTTTCCCGAGTGAAAATAGGATAATTTATAGACTCTGTTACTTACGCCGAATTTTTTGATATATTTTTTATTACTGAAAGCTTCAATTTAATTTCAGACATTTTGATGTATGGAGATCTGCCATTGTCCTTTGGAAGTGGGGAAAATGTTGTGCTTGTTTGGGCTATAAATAAACAGAGAGGTAACATAGGTTTATCTGATGAAATTGAAACTAAGATCAGAAGCCATGTACATCAATCCTACCTTCTCGTGATGTCAGACGTGATGGGTTTGAGGAATTTCTAGTTTGTGGTACAAAAAGACAACGATTCAAATATCCTGCTTGGAAAAGAAAAAACATTCTTAACTTGCAATAAATGTCAAGTACAACTCCCTAAATAAATATAATAACCGTTTTATATCTTTTCATCAATAAAAAATATTGATATTTATTATAATACTTAGTTACATGATTTTGTTTCATATAAAGAGCAATATATAATAAAACTAAAAATAGTATACCTAGCTATTTCATTTTGTTCAAAATTTTAAGTCACCAATTGAAAAAAAATGTTATAGTAGACTATTTCCAAAACATTTCAATTGTACTAATTTAATACTAAAAAGCATAAGTGAAGGCTCAGTGTACCATATGTGGAACAGAAATAAAAACTTGTTGTGGTATTTCGTAAAATATGGATTTATTTTTCTTTTTATAAATGTATATTGGCTTCTAATCACTAATTACAACATATATATTTTTGTTGCACTCTAATAAAAAATTGAGCCTTGTAGGGTTAAGCTTGACTTGACACTGTGTGTACATGTTTGCTAGTAATACAGATTTGAACACTTCGCAAGTAGTATTTTTATTTGCTTCGTCTGAGATGTTTATATGTAGGTGGAACTTGCGTTCAGTGTAGCAGGCCCATTAATAATTTAGTTGGTGAATGCAGTTTCTATCTGCAGAGAATAAGACCCTCCGCACACAATACTATGTTGGTCACCGATAGTAACCTTATAAGTATATTTACGTAGCGACGCGAGTATCTTGTAACGTACTATTCGTGCATATGGCAGTGAATCCCAAGGTGCGAGTTGCAATGCTGAACTTCAGTCTGTAATTGCTCCGCCATATTAAAAATCGCGATATCTTTGTAGTCAAAATGTCGGCGATGCGACTCTGTGTACGAACCTCTTTGAATTAGTTTTAGGGTAGTCGCTTAGAGACTAAAATTTTCGGGAGTTGAAGATTTAGTTATCCTTGTGCAGGAAATGCCTCTATCACCGAACGAAATACAACCTTCTGTACTCTTCTACGGGCGTTTTCAAACTAGCTTATTTTTCTGTGCGTATTCGGTCGGCTCCCCACACTACGCGCTCAGGGCAGAACATGCCTTGGTCCACCTCGAAGTCCTTAAACCGGCTACGCACTCAAGTGGGACGCTGTGAGTACAATCTCCATAGACGGAGGTTTACTGCTGGAGACTCTGTGCGGTGTGGATGCTGGGCTACAAAGCAGGACATGCCACACCTCTATTGCCGTCCTTTCTGTCCAGCTGAGGGCTCTTTGGCCAAGCTGTATAGGGCAAAAAACAACCCTATTGTTGACTATTGGTCGCACACTATTAAAATCGCTATTAAAACGACAATAGGAAGAGCTACGCGCTTCAAAAACCGAGCTCGCATTTATCATGTGGCAAAAGGTACACCTGTACGCGCCTACGTGCGCTACCAAAAAATAACCAATACGCGCGTACGAAATGCTAGTCTGCAATTGCTCTAAATAATGGTTGCCTACGTTGAAAATGAAGAATAATTTGTTAGGTTACCAGGTCAAGTGTTCTACTTCACACAAGGTGTGATTTAAGAAGCTAAATTTCCATTTGAAAGAGGCTTTTTGCCATTTTTAGTTTAGCTGCACATATGGTGCAGTGCTATATATGAGATAGATAATGTTTCTTACCTTTGTCTGGCCCGTAGATTATTGACCCAGTCAGGATAAATCTATGAGCGACGTACGTACCTATGTGCATTAAGATTGTTGGTAATCAAAACAATATTTTTAAGTAAATTGTATCCCTTGCGGTAATTGTTTGTATTACCAACGCTATGGAAAGTTAATCGGCTTCTTAATGCAATGCTCAATACCGGTGACCCACACACACAGAACTCCTTTGCCAAAAATTCGTATTAACAAGTCCTATATAAAAACGTATATAATACCCGTTTCATTTATACGTCTTTTCGGCTATTTCTTTGTGTCTTGCCTTAAATTCTTTCCTTTCAACACCTCAGTAAGTAATTAATCAAGTTAGTATTTTTTACTAAAGTTACAAGCCCAAGGGTCGGGTCATCCACCTTTGAATACGCACTATCATCCAGCTACGAATAAATAAAAAATCGGAATTGAATCTGTGTTGTTATATGCCAAGTAATTTCACCAGAACTTGTCAAATGATGATCAAACTAACCTAATGGAAGGAAAGAGGAACCCACCACGCACCCTCGGATTGACCACCCCAACTATTGACAATACCACACTCCTCTAAAAGGATAAGGGATATAGGAATGGTGTGGGTTCCAGACCTGACTTGCAGTTTCCCGCCGTATGCGCCGACTATCCTTCGACACGTGTTTCGCCTCTGCACGAAGCATCCTCAGGAGCGACGGGCAGCGATGATCAAGCTGTCCTTAAAATGCAATCACCATTGAATGAAACCTATTGACTGAGATGAAATCCAAGGTAAAAGTAAAACTAACGTGTAAACAAAAAGTTCATAATTAATAAACTCTTCGAAACCTACGTCATTTCTCACCTTATACAAAGTACTTAAGGCATGTGCACTCTTCAATAGTTACGTACAAGGCTATGTTAGGTTGATGGCTTGAAGCATAAAATAATAACAAAGGCCTGAAGGTTAAAAGTAAAGATTTTCAGTCCATACACAAAGTATGATGCATCCATTTTTACACTTGAAGAAGATAAATATTTAAACGTGCACTATCCAAAATGGGATTAAATTTTATACCTAACTGGTGTATTTTAGGGTTTCACAGTGCGTCAGAAAAAAGTCACTGTTGACTAGGTACTCCATTTAAGGCTTAGGTAACGCTTAGGTCGAATAACATTTTAGTAATCGAGTTACAATTGCATGGATGGTGTAGTGGCGTCAGATCTTCCGCTTAGCAGTAGGTCGAGTGTTGTAGGTTCGATCTGCATACGCGACAAATACTTAAATACTTATATAGTTTACTAATATATAGTTTTGACTCTGGGTGTTCTTTGTTAAATGTTAATAAAATTGTCCTTTGGGAGGGATGTCTCAATAAATATAAGGAAAAGAAAATAAAGATTTTAAAGTATAGGTAAGTAAAAACGTACCTCAAAACGTGACTAGCCAAAAGTATAGAATTCTGAAAATATATTCTGAAAGTTATTTTGTACTTTCTTTGGCTTGTTTTTACAAAGACCCGCTTGTTTGCCTACATTGCTCGTGCCCTTCACGTTTTTCGTATTTCGCAACTGTTATTTTGAATTTGTTTGCGAATTATTCTTGCGAAATATTTCGGCGAACCGTTTCTGACGTAGTTCGGTGGATATTTCTGTTACGGAACCAATTTCACTAGCAGGCTCTTTTCAGAGAGGTTTATGTATTGTGTATTGTATTGTAGGAGTGTAACCTTTGTCTCAAAAGGTTAAACAAACTCGTCTAGCTGATAGTTATCTACATAAATATTGTGCACCTACTAGCTGCTCTTAAAGTTCGCCTGACGAAGACGCTGTTTTATCTAGATGTTATCGTATGAAATTTTCTTAAATATACAAAACAAATACTCATATTAAGGCAATGAGAAATGATAGACACATCGCATGATACAGTAAGAGTCGGTTTTGCAATAGAAGTAAAATTAATTATCATTAAAGATTCTTGAAAATTTGTGTTCTCTTGTTCGGTTCTGGTACCATTATTGAGAAGAAAAGATTATTTACTTGTAGGTGTATGTATATTATTTACATGTACTGAAAAAGTATTGAGGAATCATCAATCATGTAAGGCAAAGATAAGTGGGAAAAATATTCTGCTGAGAGCAATTTATTTTAGAATAAAAGGATTTAAATTATAACTATTTAAAAGTACAATTAAATTAAGATATTAAAATACAATACAAATAAAAAAGAAAATATATGTCCGAAGGTCGTCATGGAAGTCCTCCACATCTCTGTTTATGGCGAGCGTGCCTAGAAGACTGGCTTAGTTGATATTCAAAATAAAATAATCAATATGTAACAAATGTCCCATAAAATTGGCTCTAAGCCAACCCATTTGATTTTACAGACCCAAGCAACGCACATCTCAGTAAAAAAATATCTATAAGATACGTAAAATATGAGCATATATTTTGACATCTTTATCCTCCATTACTTATCCGATGTTAATAGATAATGCAGACAGAATATATACTACATTCTATTCTTCTCTATTAGCCATTATTGCAGTACTCTGTCTCTTTCTTAGTATAATTTTTCATTCATTCATCCTTTTTTCGGTCGCCGCCGTTTATCTTGAGTTAGAGCATTTTACTTACTCCTTTGTCTTTTTTAAATAAGACAGACTGTACCAAAAGTTTCTCTAGTACATATCAGGTATGTATGGATTTGCCTCCTAACACATGGCATCTAGTATCGATTCTCCACAAGTTTGAAGCCCTTTGGTTATTTATTGCCTTTAAGGTAGAGACTGTGTTAAATTGTAAGTTACTGTGTTGATTCTGCGTAACCCCATAGTCAAACATTTGTGGTCATTAATATTAAAGTAGTACCGAGTTACGAATATTAGGACACTGTCAGTACATTCTTGATCATTGCGCTTACAACAGTGCTGGAATGTCGTAGGTATACTAGAAACAAAGGCAGGTGGTATTTATCTCAAAAAGACAATATAAAACTAACCAGACTGCCTCCGTGGTCCAGTGGATAGCGTATGCGACTGCTGATCGGAGGTCCCGGGTTCGATTTCCGGGTCGGGCAAAAGTGTTACCTACTGGGTTTATCCGAATTCTCAGTACCTAGCAGCACGGAATCTGGTGATATACCCGGTAACGGCAATAGGCTCGCCCTCTATTACGTAGGACCTAAAAATTCATGGCGAAATGTGGGTGTAATATTACACCTCTGCCTAAGTGCCTACCCCTTTGGGGATACAGGCGTGAGTCTATAAAAAAATGATAAATATAAAAACTAACCAGATAGTTTCCATTTATATACTGCATAGTCATCTAAAGTTAGTATAATTTTGTCATACCATCACTTCACTTGGGCATCATTAAAATAAATAATACTTCGTTTATTCTCGCAGCGCTCAGCACAAAAGTTTTCTTTGATAAATTCTATAGTATAGTATGTACCTGATGCAACATTACACAAAATGCGGCTCTAGTGTTGTTTGAAATAAAAACATTAGGTATTTGAGTATTCACAGAAAATATCTGACCACAGGTTTGACTCGTTGGACAGTAGGTATATCTGATTCTATAAGTGAGACTTAATTTGTATGCACTAATCATATGATGTGCGTACTCTATTGAAGAGGTCAGCAAGAATTATAGTTAAGTAGGTATGTTCAGGAAAAAGCTTATAGAAAGACATATGGCCGATTTAATAAATAAATTTTACAAAAACAATACCATGTCGTCATAAATTTAATTGAATTATAAATTATTATCGCTTGCCCGTGCCTTGGAGAGCACATGTTGTCATGAAGATCTTTGACAGTCGTTATAGGGCGTCAGTACCTTCTAAATAAATTGACACTAGTCTAAACCATGGAATATAGCTATCCCTTCGGGTTGCGGAGGTTAGACAGGCAGTCACTTTGTGGAAAAGCTAATATTCATCCAAATCCGGTTAGACTAGTAAGCGGACCCCGGGTTGAAACTGGGATAACGCTAGGGGAATGATGATGTCGTCATAAAGTGTCCTTTTCAACCCAAATCATAGTGAGCAGTATTGACAGAGACGTATGCAGTAAATAAACTATGGCTTAGGCGATGTCGCAGTATGTGGGGCTTCGTTAAACATATTAAGTGTGGCCTCGGGACCACGATTGCTTACCGTGATTGCAATCGCGATTATTCTGCTTACTTTACTATTTCAAGTTAAATAATTATTTTGAATGCGGCTCTGTCCTTGGATTTACCTACGTTAAGTTTCAAGGGACTTAGAAAAATATTTTTCAACATTGTGATGACAGACTCAACTTATATCATCATCAGCCTGTAACAGTCCACTGCTGGACTAGGCTTCTCCTTTGAAAGGAGGAATTGACCTACTATACCACGCTGGCCAAACGGGTTGGTATAGGGTTTGTTTCAGTTTTCCCTCTCTTGCAGTGCTGTTCTCTGCATAATATGCTCTCTCTTTCGGCTCTTACGACACCCATGGGATGATATGGGGTGGTGACAATTCGTATTCTTAATCCGTCACCACACGAACACAACTTATATATTTCCATATATTTCCCTAAATACCTAGATGAATGTAATAACAAATAGAAAATAAGCCTGATGTAAAAGAAATATATATTTTTGTCCCGTGTCGTGGAAAACGAAATCTCTGTGTACAAACAAAGACAAGATGACTCCGAATCTTGAATGTTTGTTTCGACGACCTTTCACCGTTGTACCCTCCATTTAAATATTTGCTATTTTCAGTATTACAGATATAATTCAAGATAATTTTGGTTTTCAGATACTTTCTGTGCCTCTAGACATAGCTGATTCTGTGGTATCGCCATACAGTTTGCCAAATTCCACGATCTGTTCTAACGATGAGTCAGCTATATAAGTTGCATAAAGCTACACCAGCACACCACAAGCACTATCATCATCAGCCCTGTATATAAACTGTCCCACTGCTGGGCACGGGCCTCTTCTCACTATGGGAAGGGTAAGGCCATAGTCCACCACGCTGGCCAAGCGCGGGTTGGCAGACTTCACATGTCTTTTCGAGAACATTATGGAGAACTCTCAGACATGCAGGTTTCCTCACGATGTTTTCTTTCACCGTTTAGCAAGCGATAATTAACAATTTAATACGCACATAACTTCGAAAAGTCATTGGTGCGCGCCGTGGATTCAAACCCGAGACCCTCTGCGTGGCAGTCCGTCGGTCCCTCCACTAGGCTATCGCTGCTTCTAGCTACACATATCCAAGCATAATGGCGGTCATTCGCGAAAGGCCGCGGAATGTCAAGCGAGTAGGTACTTAAACTTTGATGACGTCCAATCTGTTGGACATTGCCTACGGCGTAGTACTAAAAGCCTACGAAGACATGCATGCTTTAACCATTGCTTTACATCCTCGCTCGTTACGTCTTGTAACCATTTACAAGCTTCCAAGATAGACAGAAAGAAGGGCTTTCTTTCTTACAAACTACCAAGATGTTTGTTTTGTTTTTCGTGTGAGTGTGTGGCCAACTCTGGTGTCGGAGTTTTCAGACCGTCCGAAGGCCTCCGACATGTACTAACGATCCTTATCCTTAGACAAGAACCGGGACCGACAGCTTTACGTGCCCTCCGAAGCACGGTAGCGCTCAGATGAAAATGCCACACACGGTCACCCATCCAAGTGGTGACCTGTGCAAGCGTTGCTTAACTTTGCCGATCTGTTACGAACGCCAAGTCAAGTCTCGCTATGAGCGCTACCAAGATAGGAAACCCCTACTTATGCCACCTAGACTATAAAACACAGAGTGTCCTCCCTCCCTTATTTAAAAAGAGCACAACGTACTTTTTTATTCCGTCTGTCTGGCGTTTTAACTGAGCTTGTGTGGCCGGCCAAATTTGCTTACATATTTCCAGAAAGTAATTTTGGATACACGAAAGCTTCATACATATTTCAAAGCAATATATGTGCGGAATATTGCCGATTCAAGGTTTAATACCAGCTACACCTGTTTTTTGGGAGAATATTGGCTGGGAGCCACCCACCCTTTCTTGTGTTAAAATTCCAGGTAGCTGTGGATATGTAAAGTAAACATATCTATTATGCTGTTTTATACCGTAAGATAAACTCATACTATGATCTGATCCCAAACTGAGCAGAACTTGTACTATGGCAACCATTGATCGTTGTTATATTACCTCAATGATGGGAGCCGTCACCGTGTGATATCTTAGGATATTATTATGTGTTTCTCTATTACAGGACAAAAAAGATATACATATGATTATGTATGTGAACGTGTCTTACTTTGTATGTACAAAGACACACGCACGCACGCACATGAACACACACAACACACCCGCACACATACACACACACACACACACACATACACACACACGCGCACGCAAGTACGCAAACATACACACACACGAGCGCCAGTGCTCGGATACACATACACAGATTCCCTATTCTTCTTTTTTACATACATACATACATAGACTCACGCCTGTTTCCCCGAAGGGGTAGGCAGAGGCATATTAAACGCCCACTTTTCGCCAGTGTTTTGATCCCACGTAATAGGTGGCGAGCCTATTGCCGCTTATTGGGACATTTTGTTTGCCAGAGCCTCGTCCGTTGATCGGCAGGTGCACCACTTGCAGGTGAGGTTGGCTTGGGACCCTAAGTTCTTGATGGGAACCCTTTGCACTCTTCTTTTTTACTTTTCGTTAATTGTTTAAATAAATTTTATTATGTCCAAACTACACTCGTAACGATCTATATTTAGTAGTATTTTATTGTAATAATATGGTAACATAGTGATGGCAGAACACTAGCTCCCAAGTCACAGGAATACCTAGTTTGGGAGTTAGGGTTATTGTATTAGTGTAATCTCAATCATTATTACATGTAAATTAGTCTTAAGGCACTGTGTAAAAGGTTATCTGTATCAATATAGATTATTATTATTATATAGATCCGCATTAGAAATTAAAAGCAGAATTTTATCTCTGCTACCCGGTCTGACGGCATATAGGTACCGGCTATTATCAAAGCTTGCTTGTGATACAGTTTTAAACACTTCGCAAGTAGTATTTTTATTAGCGTCGTGTGAGATGTTTATAGGCGAAAACTTTCGTTCTTTCAGTGTAGCAGAGTTATGGTGAAAAGTGAAGGTTGCAGTTTCTATCGTATAACTGCTTATCTACTGCACAGTTTAAGGCCCATTGCACACAAGGCTGATACAAGACGCGAGTTGACTATGAGGTCACTTTTGCCACTGGCATTCGGCTACACCGCTTACACGAACTTATCTCATCTTGAAAGTCGCGGCGACTTTTGTAGACGATAATCTGGCAGCGAAAAAGCGACGCGACTCTGTGTACGAATATGAATTAGTTTAGAGACTAAAATCGAAGGATATCGAAGATTTATGTATCCTTCTGTACAAAAGACCTAACCTACGGGTACTGTCTTCCTGAACGAAACACAACCTTCCCTACTCCTCCAGGGGCCACATCAAACTAGCGTATTTTTCTGCTCGTTTACTACGCGGTCGACGCGCTGTATGACATACATCAAAAAGCCGTATTGGCCATTATTATGGTTGTCATATGTCATAGACGCGCCTGTACGCGCTTCCAATGACAAACTTATACGCGCGTATGAAATGCTAGTCTGAAACCGCTTTATATAATGGTTGCCTCCGTTAAAATGAAGAATAATATGTTAGGTTACCAGGTCAAGTGTTCTACTTCACACACGGTGTGATTTAAGAAGCTAAATATCCATTTGAAAAAGGCTTTTTGCCATTTTTAGTTTAGCTGCACATATGGCGCAGTGCTATAGCACTCGCTTCGTTTCGGCCAGTACGTCGCCTACTGTAGGTTCAATTTCCAACAGAAACAACACTTTGTGCTATTCACAAATTGTTTTTCCGGGTCTGGATGGTTTTTGTGTATGATGTTGGATATTTGAAAGTGTTCCCCGCCATCCAGAAATTAATCCTAGAGAGGAAATTGCCCTTTAAAAAGTCAAAATAATGATGTTGTTATGCCAAAACAAAACATTGAAAGATTCCTTAAAATTATGGGGTCCAATAAAGCTATTATATGAATGCTTCCATTTGCAAAATAAAAACAAAGGCTTTGTTAAATTGCAGTTGAATAATAAAACGATGACTCTCGTTAGTACAGTTTTTAAAACAACGTAAAAAACACGAAACTTAGTTACAGGGTTGCATTTAAGCGGCCGCACTGCAGCGCTCAAAATTTTGTGCAACGTTCGTAGTTTATTATATTTTCATTCGATGTTTTCTTTTTTGGTTACTCCCTTAAGGCTCGCTAAAAGTAGGCAGATTCACATTGGATCAGTTTTTAGTCAGGTGGTAAGCTGAGGCAATTTAGTGGTAAGTCGCTCGGTAGAAGCATCCATATAACCAAAATCTCGAAAGAAAATATTTATGGACACTTATTGAGATTATAAAATGGCGCTAGGTATTTTCCTGCCAAGGTACTCCTTTTCCTTAAAATTTTCTCGAGGCCCAAATCCCAACATTTGTCATTGATTATACAGGTGTAAAGATGAGTGCAATCTGATACAGCTTTAAGTTATCTCTCACTTCTCTTGAGACTTTATCGAAGGTAACCGATGCTGGAGTTGTTACGCTAAACGCTTATTTATGAGTGTACTTTATTAAACGCAATATTCTATCTGCCCGGTCATCTATCTTGCGACGCTATAATAAAAGCTATAAAATACCTTCGCCAGAGGATGGCTTTAGTACTCCGTTAATGGCGCATTTTCTACGAATAGCCATTAACCGCCATGCCTTCGCATAATACGACTCGTTTTATGAAAAAAATTGTGACGCATCACACTCGGAATTCAAGAAGTGGTTGATTAACATGCAGATGCAATTACTCCCCGTTCTATAGCAGGTAAGCTTTTAAAGTCGCTGACACTGAAGCTTTTAATGGCGTGGCTGTTCCCACAATATTTTTTATGAAAATGGTATTCGGGTCAGGTCGTCATCAACCTACATTCGGCAGCGGTACCGCGGCCATCAAAGGTACGCGGCGAGAGCGGTGCGATTCGATTATGTCCCGGGAGCTGCGCCGCATTATTATGTAACATCCGCAATAATCTGCCGACATCTCCTCACTGTCCACCACGCAGTTCGCCAACGACGGTGCAGCCGCTACCTACGCACCACATCGTACTCTGCTCCCAACATACGATGTGGTTTACTCATACCTACATCTACACAGCTTGCGAACGCTGCAGTAAATTATAGAGCCTCTCAATTAAGATATAATGTTATGGAGCCGCCGGCAAGTCATTACTTGTCGCGTAAGCCTGTAATCGTGACATCTCCGGTGAGCAGTCCAGACTTAATTGGAATTAATAACCGATAAGTAATTCCGCGTTAGAGCGTCGGTGTGACGGAGCCGGGGTTTGTTTACCGGGGTGAGGGGGGGGGGGGCGACGGGGTGTCGGGGCGTTGGGGCGCGGGTCAGCTGCTGCGCGCGCCGCGGTCGATAGGCGGGCGCAGCGCGCAGGCGCGCCCCTATCGAGCCCACACGGGCCGCCGCCGCCGCCGGCCGCGAACGTGATGCATGCGGGCACCTAGCGCGTGCACCCGCGCGGGCCTCATGGGCACCGTGCTGAGCTTCAGCCCGCGCGAGCGGCGCCCGCCCGCCGCCGCGCCCCCTACCGACCGCGCCGCGCTCGCCTACTCGTACGAGCGGCTCAACAATGCCAAGAACCGCGAGAACCGCGAGCTGCCGCGCGACGAGCGCCGCGCCACTCTCGACGACGCCGCCAAGATCATCTCCGAGAAGACGGCGCTCGAGAAGAACCTCAAGAAGCACTCGCTGTTCATAAACGCGCTGTCCTGGAAGCGGTTCTCGACGGCGAACAACAACAAGAAGAAGCTGGAATGCAAGAGCAAGAGTGTGGCGACGTTCCGGGCGCCGCTGACGGACAATGCGCCGCTGGACAGGAACAAGAACGCGCACGTGGCGGGCGTGTACGCGCGGCCGGCGCCCGCGCCCGCGCCGCCGCCCGCGGCCGAGTTACGCGCCAATGCGCTCAACAACAACGTGTGCTACGAGAAGCTGCCGCCGAGCGCTGCCGGGCCGCCCGTCGCGCCGCGCAAGACCGTCATCCAGGCCTCCACCTCGGAGCTGCTCAAGTGCCTCGGCATGTTCCTGCACGCGCGCTGCCATCGCCTGCGCGACTTCCAGGCGGGCGACGCCGTCATGTGGCTGCGGACCGTGGACCGCTCGCTGCTGCTGCAGGGATGGCAGGTAAACACACCCACACACCCTCATACCTCCCACAGTAACACTCCACAGTCCTGTGACACAACACGGTGCAGAGGGCGTGCTGTCGCACGAACAATGGCCGTCGATCTCCTCAGTTACTGTTTGCATAACAATGCAACTGCTACCAAATGGATACCTGTAGAAGTATACCTGTAACTCATTTGCCAGCAGTATGGGAGCATCTGTTTACACTAGATAAAACTCGCACAGGTATGGCGCATAGTAATTGCAGTAATACGTCCATGACACATATGCGGTGGCCATGAGCAACTTCCCATACTCGTTTTACTCCATTTAGCTAATATTAGTCACTGCAATACAGAATAATGTCACCGTATATTTAATAATGCGTTAATTTTGTTCTCGTTTGTTGACATTATGAGTTCTAATAAACTAATATCATAAAATGTTTCTTTATATCAATAAAAACAGAGTTATGCTATGTTTTTATTGATTTGTTGTTGATGGAAAATCCAATTTTCTCGACTTATTTTCTCGTCTTCAAGCCTGTCTCATTTATTATTGAAGCCAAGCCCAAAATATCAAGGTACTCGTTAATTACAAAGCTTAAAATTTAAACATAATCAATAAAGTTCCACTTGAAGAAAATGCCGTAACACAGCGCGTCATTCAAAATTAACGACGTTTTAGTAAGGAAGGAAATCACCAGCTTTTGAAGGTTTTCTTTAAGTTGTGAAATAAGGAAGCAATTTTTCGATATCACGCAAAATAACATTAGAAAAGTGGAGCGGGGAGGGAGAAAATAGGCGTGTTTCTCCCCTCCAATCTTCGCATAACGCTCGTGTATTTACACGCAATATGCTAAAAGGCCGCATCTAAAATTCACGTTACTGAGTACGGCAATATCTCACTCGCAAGGAGCAACATATACATCAGAATCTGTGTTATCTTTATCATGTTTAGTAGCTTCATTCAATATAAATGGGGGATGGTGAGTGTGAGGATCGATAGGACGATTTACCACCAAGAACATTGTGTGCTTACCGTACCTTTCTTTACCGATTTGGGCTTTGTTTAGAGCGAGATGGCGACAGCCATTGAATGGCGCGACGTTTCTTATGAGCCTGGGGAGTTTTGTGCAATCTAATACGATCGTGACGTCACTGCTAGGCCGCTTCTTATTTTGAAATATTCGATTGTTTTGTTTTTATATTGAGTTGCTTAGTAGCTGGGGGTAGTAGGCTTTTGGGTGAGGGTATTGATACCCGATATTAATAATACCCTTCCAAGATTTATAGCACGTATTTGTAAAAACCGCTTACGTCGTTCATACTAAGAATTCCCTGTAGAGTTATACGGAGACTACGGCTTTTCATCGACTACTTTGACTTAATTCGTATATAAGTAGGATAGATTATTTTCAAAATGATTATACCTACCTACTTAATAATATGTAAGTATTAACGTTTATTCATGCCCAGTTTAGGTAGAGACTTTATTTTCTTTCTTTTCAGAGGAATTGACTTAAACTTATACTATGTTCCTTTACTAGAAACATAGTATAATTTTACTACTACGTATCAAACTTCTCCAAAATACTCTTAGATTTTAATACTTTAACCAAGGTAGAAATGTGCTGAAAATAATAGTTAGCATACTTTAGGGGACTTGAAAAATAACTAGATGACTTACAACTAGCGATTTACAATAACATTTCATGGTATAAAATAGGACTATTCACGTTATTAAGTAGAGTCGTATCAAGATATTTTGTTAATAAGTAAATAGTAGTTTGACCTTTCAATTGTCTAAGCATATACCACCCACAGGCGATCTTCAACTTTTCATAGCTTTCTATTCATATTATCTAAGAAAGGATTTACCGGGCATTCATGTATAAGTTTTGATTCTATATATAATACTAGCTAGAGCGCTGGTTTATTATTTTTGAATCAGCACTGCTGTAGCCTGACAATGCTGAAAGCCTTCTGGTCATGTTATCCAAAAACAGTGAAGGGGAGGAATGTTACGACGCGCGACGTCTAAACTTTGTAAATATTTTCAATATTTAATTGAATTATAGATTTTTACTCATTAATAATAAATATTATAATATAGTATATAATAATATATAAGTAAAACAACAGTCAAATTTCACACAAACAAAACAGCGGCTCATTACTAGTAATTCATAATTCCAAATTATATTAGTAAGTATTGCGTTCCAATCGATATTATTTAGGTAATAACAATATGGAAGTAGTAATCGCGTGCGGGCTATAAAAGTTATATTTGATGCCAGGCAGACATACAATATTATTGTGAATGCCATAAACTTTGTATAATGGAAATGGGAAATGGAAATGCTTGACATAAAATTTACAAACAAACAAAGATAGATGCGTTAGACTCCATGTTTTGTATCAAGTTGCCGAGAGTGGAGTGTTGTATAGTTATGTTTCGTAACTCATCATCATAAATCCCTGTTAGTCCACTACTGGACATAGGACACTCCTAATTCGCGTCACAATAACATCTTCATCGGCCCTGTATAATAAACTGTCCCACTGCTGGGCACGGGCCTCTTCTCACCATGAGAAGGGTAAGGCCGTAGTCCACCACGCTGGCCAAGTGCGGGTTGGCAGACTTCACATGTCTTTCGAGAACATTATGGGGAACTCTCAGACATGCAGGTTTCCTCACGATGTTTTCCTTCACCGTTTAGCAAGCGATAATTAACAATTGAATACGCACATAACGTCGAAAATACATTGGTGCGCTCCGTGGATTCGCACCCGAGACCCTCTGCGTAGCATTTCGTCGGTCTCTCCACTAGGCTATCGCCGCTGTTGTCACAATAACATTGTGTTGTGTAGCAATTCGACGATTTGGCTTACTATACCACGCTGGCCAGAAAGCGTTGCCAACTTAGCCCTTTCGGGGCTAGATCTAGCCCTTTTTTTGCTTATTCAGCCCTTAAAATCTATTCTAGCCCCGAAACCGTGTAAGAAAACTTTATTCTGGCACACGGTACAAATATTAAAAAAATCATGCGATACAACGAAAAATAAATTTATACATAACAAAACATTAACGAAACGCACTTAAGCTGTTAAGCTAAGCCGGCAACACACAACGTCACGTCAAGCTAGCCGCTTGAGTTTATCAGACGTACCCCGAAAACCAACTAAGTACGTTTTTATCCTTGTCTTACATTAACAATTTTACAATATTGCTATTTCATTTCTTTTTCGTACCGAATTGCGGAGTTCATTTCCATTTCATATTCTTTTGACTGTATTAGTTAGAAAATCTGAAATTCAGTGAGATTTCTTGGTGATATTACGTGTGCGAATTGCAAAAAAACCGGCCAAGTGCGTGTCGGGCCACGCGCAATGTAGGGTTCCGCAGTTGCCCATAATGGCCATTATTGATAGTAACTTCTGTTTCACATGGGACTAAAAACGGGCCCACATTGTACCCCGTAGTACATTACATACCAAAGTACGTATATCTTTAAGATTAAGCCAGCGCTCCCAATGTAAACTCACAGAAATAGGTATTTATAAGTTAAACGACGATTCGAGTAATCGAGTAATAAAACTAGTGATGTCTACTTAGCCGTGAGTTTTCCTTTCAAATTCGTTATATGTACCTACTACATTTGTGATTTTTTTCACCTCTTCCAAATTAATAGTTTAGCCGGCAGAGGGGGGGGGGACACTTGAGTATAAAATATTTTTCACTTCAAAGCTTGATATTTGACAAACCAATCATTGACACTTGATCGAAATATGATTTGAGCAAGCTAATAATATTTTTTTTAAAACCTATCCAATGGGGTACTCAACCAAAAAAAAAACTCAACCTATAGTGAGGTTGAATTTTTTTTTATATATGTAGGGGAGATACCCTTAAAAAAATATTTTCCTTAATTTTATTCTACAGTTTTGTTGCAATATCTTATGTCTACATTCATGTCATATATCAGCTTTCTAGCACCAGGCGTCTTTGAGCTAGGCTGTGGACGGACAGACGGACGGACATGACGAAACTATAAGGGTTCCTTGTGGACTACGGAACCCTAAAAATGGACGTTCCTTTAAAAAGGAAGACTAATTACGCTCAACATTATAGAAAAGAATGGGAGAAAGATCCTGCATATAAAAAATGGTTAAAACCAGTCAGTGGAAATGATTCTAAAGCAATGTGTATTCATTGTAAAATTTAATTTACAGCAAAGTTATACGAAGTGAAGCGTCACTCCGAGTCGAAAAAACATATAGAAAAATTGAAACCATTTTCGACGGACCAGACCACGATATCTACTTAGATCTTAGACTATTACTTAGATCCGATGCCATACCAAAGGTAATGGCACAGGATCTAAGTAATTGGCAATATTGTCTTTAAAAATATCAATGGAGTGTCGTCTTCCAGGAATCACAATTTTACCGCATAAGACCTCTAACAATTTCACTAAAGATAGCTTTGAAAAGTTAATTGAACCTTACAGTTTAAACGATAAACAGATGATTAGAAAGCGTTGTATTGATTTCACCGTGAAACTGACCAAAGAATTGCAGCAACGGCTTCCTGACAATATAAACACTTCTACAACTACCATTTATTTCCTACCAATAATATCTCCATCCAAAGGTTGCCTGGTAGAAATCGCTTTTAGCGATAAGGCCGCCCATTGTACTGTATTTCATTTATAATTCCTTAAAATGTTTTATATATTTAAGTGTACAATAAAGTATAAAATAAATAAATAAATAAATAAAGACACTTCAAAATATGAACATTATGAGCGTTGATCATGTATTAAAACCAGAAAAGGGCATGGAAATAATTAAATTGGCTGAACATTTTGGTTTAAATGGCGATACAATTGACAAAATTGTTTCACAATGGAAAAACATACAAGCTAACAAATGGGAAAATACTAATGACACCGTAAAATTTTGGCACGAAGTATCGCAATGTAAAGACGCAGGAAATGATAATCCGTATCAAGAACTGTGCACATTGGCATTTACTATGCTCGTATTACTACACTCAAACGCAGATGTTGAAAGGGTGTTCAGCACACTGAACGTAATTAAAAATAAATTACGAAATAGGATGAACTTTGACACACTAAATTCTATATTACAAATACGATTTGGTCTTATAAATTTCGGTCAAACTTGCTACACATATGATATCCCAAAAGATCTCTTAAAAAAGATTGGATCTAAAGAAAAGTATAAATTTATTCTGAACAAGGCCCCTGCTGGAACTGATAATCAATCTCAACCATCAACTTCGCAAAGTCCAACTGAAATGTACGGCGAAGAATCCTCCTCCGATGAGGAGATCGACTTTTAAGGTGTATTTTTAATTAAATAACTTGATTTTTTAAGTTTTTGGTAAATATAAGTAAACAATTGTTAAAAAAAATACTAAGTAATATAATTTCATTAAAAAAGAACGTCCCTATTTATTTGGCCAAATCTAGCCCCCATCTGGCCCTTTTTTGAACTCCGTTTAGCCCCAAAACCAGACACCGAGTTGGCAACACCAAGGTTGGTTAGGGTTTAATGTCGAAAATTCCGTCTCTGCCGCAAGATACATTTTGGAGAACTCTCAGGCGTGCACGATGCCTCACCTTGTTTTTATTCATCGTTTAGAAAGCCATATTTAAGCATTCGAAAAGACAGTGGTGTGGGGATTGGCGTCTCGGAGTAGCCTTTTACGTTTTCTCTTACTCGTCGCCTAATCTGCCCTGGTCTTGATGGCTTCGATCATGAGCAGCTTCTTACCTATAGCAACGTATACTCCAAAATAAGGAAAAGACAAATAAATTCCAAAAATAAAAATGCTCTTGAAAGGTTATTCATTATCATCTCTTGACCTAGAGACGTCAACTGCAGGGCATAGGCCCTCCCCAAGGTTCTCCATTCAAACCAATCTTAAGACACTCGCATCCAAAGTCTTTCTATGATCTTAACCACATCGTCGGTCCACCTTGCAGGATCCACCCTTGCTGCGTCGTCCGGTACGTGGCCGCTTCTCTAGAACCCTCCTGCCCCAACGTGTATTGGTTTTTGAGCTATGAACCATGCCCATTGACACGTCAGCCTGCCTATTCGAAGAGCTATGTCTGATTCGATCTCGCAGGGAAACTTTGAGCATAACTCTCTCCATCGCTATCTAAGATTAATAAAGGTTTTAAATTCAATAACATTTAAATATTACTGTATTATTAATAACAACTTCGTTATGATAGAACGTTTTAATTTAACCCAGGATTTTAATTTGCTGCCATTTGAGTAATAAAATAATATGTCATTGCCACGCGCAGCAATTAATCAATTAGGGCCCAAAACCTTATTAATCACGACTTGGCTTATTTATTGCGGTACTTAATCGTGTATTTTTTTTAATTATGGTAGAAGAAAATCTGTGGAAGGCATATTTTCTACTAATATTATTTTGGGAGTAGGTATACTTAATACACCCTCTGATACCAGATTAATTAAAGAGTATAATCAGTCTTCGCCATTTAACTGTTTTTTTTATTGAACGTAGCTTAGCCAGATATTTTATTCCATACATTATCACATATATTCCACATTCCCATACATATTCCATATATTCCATAAATAAATTTTTAAGGAAATAAAATTAAATTGGGTGTGATTAGACTGATTAGCCATTAAGACGATGTATTTTTCATGTGGCATTTGGAAATGAATTGATCGGATTATTTTTGATCATAATCCTGCTTTTTATCTTCATTTATTTAAAAGCTTTTGTTCACGTCTAATATTTAACTTCGTCGGCCTCGGAAACCCTACAGATATCCTGGTAGGTATTCATTAAAAAATAAATTAATTCATAGCAGTCGATCAATTTGAAATTGTTTTTTAATTATGTCGTAATTATGTGCACCCCATTGTTTTGTTAATTATGTCGAAATCCCAACGATATTTATCTGGTGATCAGCGATAGCCTAGCGGAGATACCAAAGGACTGCCATGCAGAGGATATCGGGTTCGAATCCACGGCGCGCACCAATAACTTTTCGAAGTTAAGTGCGTATTAAATTGTTAATTATCGCTTGCCCCGTGCCTCGGAGAGCACGTTAAACCGTCGGTCCGGCTGTCATGAAGATCTTTGACGGAGGATTGTTACGTAAACATGTTAGTCCAAACCTCAAATAAAATGATACTGGTCTAAACCTTGCGAAAGTCAGACGGCAGTCGCTCTGTGGAAAAGTTGATATCCTGTCATATCTGGTTAGACCAGTAAGCGGACCTCGGGCTCCACGGCTGTAAGTCTTGGATGCAACCGGGATAACACTAGGGCGACGATGATTTATCTGGTGATCCTTCACCAGATAAATATTGTTGAGATTTCGAGGTTGTATAATTAGAAATACTAAAAAATAATTTATCCGTGAACAAAACAGAATATGAGATATGAATATGTGTATGATACCCTTTCTTTTATAATTAACTGCGTTCCTAATCTAGAATTAAGTATTAATTATTTCGGTGGCAAACCGGGTTCTTTTCCCTATTGACCGTTATAAGGTCTGACAGCAAAATGCAGTAACTACCTACCGTGATATTTATAAAAGAAAATTATAAATTAATGAAATTTAAAATAATATACTTAATGCATAATTTTCTTATGAACTACGCGGGCTTAGTGTCGGTCATCGACTCTACGAGTCATTAAATTACTACAAAGACACAAACTAAATTACTGCAAAGATTCATCAAAACCGTTCAGTAACTTTAGCGTGAAATATTAACAAACATCAATATAGCCATTCTTTCTCACACACTTCACGTTTATAATAGTAGGATAAATTAAGAATTAAGTCATCATCCTCTTAGCGTTATCCCAGTTTTCAATCTGGGGTCCGCTTCCTAGTCTAACCGGATTTGGCCGAATATTAGCTTTTCCACAGAGCGACTCCCTGCCTGACCTCTGCAACCCGCAGTGATAGCGATATTCCATGGTTTAGACTAGTGTCAGTTTATTTAGAAGGTACTGACGCCCTGTAACGACTGTCAAAGATCTTCATGACAACCGGGACCGACGGCTTAACGTGCTCTCCGAGGCACGGCACAAACGATAATTAACAATTCAATACGCACATAACTCCGAAAAGTCATTGGTGCGTGCCGTGGATTCGAACCCTATACCCTCTGCATGGCAGTCTGTTGGTATATCCACTAGGCTAGTAATTAATACTTAATTAAGAATTAAGTATTAATTACTTAGTCTTTTACCTACAATATATTAATACTATTTAACTACTCAATCTATACTAGCGATTTCATTTATATTGCGAGAATATTGCTGTTGGGGAAATCCAATCCTATGGGCTACGCTAACAGGTCAATGCGAAGCATTGATTGCTGCTTATCCCCTTTCTGAATAAGTGAGGTTTGCAGATATGATATATGTCGGTAACTTTCATTTTATCTGTGCTTAGCTCAGAACAATAACTAATTGTTCTGAGGTTTGGTTGTTTTCGAACAGTAGGCCTGATTTGTTTTCTGTTAGGTTATGACTGTGAGGGTTTACCATGGAGAGGTCTTTTAGATGTACAATCAAACAAGTCGGCGCTGGACCAGTCTGAAAAAAAATCCCTTGGCTCGCATAGAGTCGAGAGGCACACTAGAAACTGGTTTTGTATACGAGTGTCAATGTGCGTGTAAAGTAGCACTGGAAGCGACGATGTTTAGCGGGAAGTTGTTCGAGTGTACATACATGCATATGCTCACGCCTTTGTCCCGTCGGGGTATGCAGAGACAACAGAACGCCACATGCTTCAATCCTTACAAACCTCAGAACTATAATATACCTATGTATTTCATGGAAATTGTAAACACTACATAGATTAAGACCATTTATAAGACATAAAAAGGACTTAGTACCGCTCATAGGGAGACTAGGCTTGCCATCGTAGTAGATCGGTAAAATTGAGCAACGCGTGCACAGGTCGCGATTTGGATGGGTGACCGCGTGTACATCAGAGCGCTACCGTGCTTCGGAGGGCGCGTAAAGCTGTCGGCCCCGGTTCTTCTCTCAGGAAAAGAACCGTTAGGCCATGTCGGCGGCCTTAAGGTGGCCTAGAAAACTCCGACACCAGAGTTGGCCTCACACTCACCAACGAAAAGAAATAAAGAAATAAGACATAGATTAAGGTACATTATCTTGTAGTTGTAGTTATTATCTTGCTACTTCTACACTATAATTTATATTATAAAGAGGAATAATTTGTATTTTTGTTTGTTTGTAATGGATAAACTCAAAAACTACTGAACCGATTTTAAACATTCTTTCACCATTAGAAAGCTACATTATCTGCGAGTAACATAGGCTATATTTTGTTTTAGATAAAATAGGGGTCCGTAAGATATTTGGATTTTTCGGGTACGCGAATTAGTTCCCTCAGGACGTGGGTGAAACCGTGGGAAACGGATAGTTTAGTATAAATCTAATACTAAGTAATATATAAAGCTGAAAAGTTTGTTTGTTTGTTTGGTTGGTTGAACGCGCTAATGTCAGGAACTTCCGGTCCGATTTGAAAATTCTTTCAGTGTTAGATAGCCTATTTATCGAGGAAGGCTATAGATTATATAACATCACGCTATGAGCCACGGGAGCGGCGCAGAAGCCTTAAATAACACGGGTGTTGCCGCGGGCAACCTCTAGTACTAATGTATAAAGCTGAAGAGTTTGTTTTTGTTTGGTTGAACGCGCTAATCTCAGGAACTACTGGTCCGATTTGAAAAATTATTTCAGTCTCAGATAGCCTATTTATCGATGAAGGCTATAGGCTATATAATATCACGATATGAGCCACGGGAGCGGAGCAGTAGCCTTAAATAACGCAGGTGTAACTCCGGGCTCAGTTAGTGTCAAAATTAATGAGAATGGATGTCTGTAACTCTGTATGGATGTTTGTTACTCTTTAACGCAAAAGCTACTAAACGGATTTTGATAAAAAATGGCTTTTGTCAGATTATCGACCCCGTGGCGTTCTAAGCCGCGGGCGAAGTGTCCTATTATGTATAAAAGATGCATTAAATTTAAAATATATCGCGATACTGCATTTGGCATTAGGCTTTCAGTGCTCGTCCGTGTGGTGACGGATTAAGAATACCGAATGTCACCACCCCATATCATCCCATGGGTGTCGTAAGAGCCGACAGAGGGAGCATATTATGCAGAGAACAGCACTGTAAGAGAAGGAAAACTTGATACAAACCCTATACCAACCCGTTTGGCCAGCGTGGTATAGTAGGCCAACTCCTCCTTTCAAAGGAGAGGCCTAGTCCAGCAGTGGACTGTTAAAGGCTGATAATGATGTCAGTGCTAATATCTGTCAGTAGAGAAAGAAAATTGGGCAAGAGCGAGTCGGACTCGCGCACGAGTGGTTCCGTACCATCATCTAGAAAAGAAAATCACGTTTTATGTATGTATACTTAAATATTTTTTAAGATTCTACCTGTTTATTAAGATCCAGTTACAAATTGGTTAAAAATTACGTTTGTTGTATGGGAGCCCCCCTTTATTATATATTTTTTTATTTATTAATTTATTTTCAAAAGTAATATATAACTACATATTCTGTGAAAATTTTTAGCGTCTACCAGTTACCGTTACCTAGCAATTTTGAGCAAAAAATACGAAAAAAAACCACATTTATTGTATGGGACCCCCCTTAATATTTTTTATTTTTATTTTTAGTATTTGTTGTTATAGCGGCAACCAAAGTACATAATTTGTGAAAATTTCAGCTTTCTAGCTATCACGGTTTACGAGATACAGCCTTGTGACAGACAGACAGACAGCGGAGGCTTAGTAATAGGGTCCCGATTTTTACCTTTTAGGTACGGAACCCTAAAACGGGATTGTCACCAAAATGATGTTTCATGTTTGTAGAGTATTTAGGACATGCGGGCTAATTATGCCTATTAGTCTAGTTAGGCTGGCAAAAAATGTTTCTTGGCCATATTTACCTTGACCGGTAAATCAAGCAGTATCCATTTTATATCTTAATTAATTATAAATATCAAGTGTGCGTGTCTATAGTACATTCTCGCAATATATCATGAAAAAAGTTTTACCCCCGTTTACCCGTTTATGTGCTTCACCGGGTCAATGAACTCCAACTCATTACGTCAGCATTTTAACGCTCATAAACGAACCCCGCATGGGGTATTTGTGGCAAGTCCATTGTGCTATTTGCAAAAATAAAACTATATTGTAAAATGAATCAAAGGTTAAATGTAAACTATTTTGATAATTCATAGTATTAGGTATATGATGTTTCTTAATATTATTTAAAATCGAATATTGCCAAATTAAATTATTTGTCAAAACAGCATAGAATTAAATGTTTTCAGTATTCGATTATTTTATGGAACCATTTAAACATGGATTCCAATTTACATAAATGAAAATGAATCAAGTCGTCAAATCAAATCGAAATGGAGGAAGTTATGTGTGTACTAAACGCACATAATTTCTTAGCGATTGCGCCAAATTGGATAAATATTGGGAGTGTAAGCGACTGCTACGCCGATGGTCGCGGGTTCGATTCCCGCTCAAGTCAAACATTTGTGTGCATGAACATGAATGTTTGTCTTGGTCTGGGTGTTTCTATGTATAATATGTATGTATTTACAAAAAAAAAAGTATATATGTATGTTTAGCCATTATCTAGTACCCATAACACAAGCTCTGCTTAGCTTGGGACTAGATGGTGATGTGTGTATGTGGTAGAATATTATTATTATTATATTTATTTTATGTGTTTGTTATTGCCAGAAGAAGGCTAGTATGAAAAATATAACAAAATCGAAAATAAAAGAAGCTAGTAGTTATTAAATATTTTAGATTGCACGTGTGTGAAAACGGAATTTTAAATTCGAATTATACATCTCTGGCAAGATCCTATGCAAATCTTAGATTCTACTTGATAATATTCTTGGTAAATAAATATTAATTCAAAGTTACTGATTTCATTTAAGTACATCACAGAGAGCACTTTGGGACTGGTCCCGCCCGTATTCCCGTTACTGTCGATCGAAATTCAGCAGCAGTGACCAAAGCAGTCATCAGTTTTGACACTCGTGAAAACCCAAGCAAAGTAAAACTGTCTTGAAACCTGCGCATGATTTGAAAAGCATATTGTTTGCTTTTCTTTTTTTATGAATTGCTTTTATTTGTTAGTTATTTCAGTATAGAAATTATTGTTTTAATGTATGTGTAAATAGCCACTTAGTTCTAGTTAGTTCTAATTCAATTGCACTTAAATATTTTTGTAAATAAATACAAATATTTTATATTGTGAATACATTAACCTTTATGATTATCGATAGAAATCTTACTACATAATATATAACTATAATTAACGTTTGTGAGGATGTATGGATGAATAAGGATGTTATTATAGGTACTTTTTCTGACACTTCGGATATGTACGTCAACTCCATAAGCTGTCAGATAAGTACATACTCTACCTACTACCCTACTACCGATCAACAGTCGTCATTTTATGTATTTTCTAGTAATTATTTTGATCTCTTTTTCCACCTTGACATTGTCAAAATCATCGATTTAACCGATGGAGCCATCTTAACCCAAATTTAAGTTGAGGTACAGACACGTGGGTACACGAAACAAGCGACGCTTTGACACTTTTCACAGTTTTCTGGATCTGATGTCGCGGTGCTAACGTGGTGTCAGTTTCTCTGTGTTTCAGATAATCCAGTGAGGGTTATCTGAAACGTCGTTACTCCTTTGACTGAACTGATTTGGATGAAACTTAGCAGTAGCTGGTACATTAGAATAACATGGTGCACTTTTTGGTCTGGGTTTTAAAGGCAGCGATAGCCTAGTGGAGATACCAACAGACTGCCATGCAGAGGGTATCGGGTTCGAATCCACGGCGCGCACCAATGACATTTCGGAGTTATGTGCGTATTAAATTGTTAATTATCGCTTGTCCCGTGCCACGGAGAGCACGTTAAGCCATCGGACCCGGTTGTCATGAAGATCTTTGACAATCGTTACAGGGCATCAGTACCGTCTAATAAACTGACACTAGTTTAACCATGGAATATCGCTATCTCTTCGGGTTGCGGAGGTCAGACAAGCAGTCGCTCCGTGGAAAAGCTAATATTCAGCCAAATCCGGTTAGACTAGCAAGCGAACCCTAGATTGAAACTGGGATAACGCTAAGAGGATGATGATGACTTTTTGGTCTGGGTTTTCATTGTGTCCGTTGATTTGTTACTAGTATGGAATATGTCTAAAAAAAAACTTTTAATTTTAATAAACGACGCAGCTAGTGGTGTTGTTTCTGGTATCTCTTTTAGGGTGCCATTTTCCGGTACTTAAATATGGACGCACCATAGCCCTATACTGTCCCTTATATTTATCTTTGCCTTAAGCCTTGAATACCATAAACCCGTCGTACGCATCAGCATAATTTCTCTCCGCTCATTATTTAATCATGAGAGAGGGGTGTTGCAACACAGTGCGCATGTCTGAGGGTTGCTTTGACCGGCTTTGGTCCAGTTACACTCCCTTAGGGGAATAGGGGAATGCAATACGTCAAGTTAGTAGACGACCTCTCGAAAGGGTTATTTGTAAAGGTTATTAGCCTGCGGCACATGCAATGCTAAAGTATATGCATTGATTGTCGCTCAAAAATGAAGTTGTTCTGCTATTGAAAATATAAATGATTTGATGAGCTGTCTTCACATACCTAGCCGTATTTTGAATTGATTAGCCTGTTGATTATTCGGAACGGTTCTTAATCTCTGTCCTTAAAAAATCTCAAAAAATTTAAAGCATATACATTTTTCTGTATTCCACGACGTTTCGACGGGCTTATAATCCGTCCCGATATTTATCCGGGGTATTTAGGCAGCGGTAATCTTATATCTTAATATATAAAATCCTTGCGTTACTGACTGACTGACAGACACGCTACAGCCGAAACTATTGGGCGCAGGAAGCTGAAATTTGGCATGTATGTTCCTTGGGGACCGTAGGGGTGCACTAAGAAGGGATTTCCCGAAATTCCCACGGGATCGGCCAAAACGGGTAAATTTAAAAAAAATGCAGGCGTAGCTGCTGGCGTCCTCTAGTTAATATATAAAGCTGAAGAGTTTGTTTATTTGTTTGTTTGTTTGGTTGAACGCGCTAATCTCAGGAACTACTGGTCCGATAAAAAAAAAAATTTCAGTGTTAGATAGCCCATTTATCGAGGCGATAGGCTATATAACATCACGCTAAGAGCGACGGGAGCGGAGCAGTAGCCTTAAATAACGGGGTTTTTCCCGTCGGGGTAGGCAGAGACAACGGAACGCCACTTGCATCTATCCTTACAAACCTCACGCGCTTCCTCTACATTAATTACTCTGTTCATACATGCTCGCCGGTTCCGGGTGCTTCGGATCTTGCGATTTTTTAAGAGGTCCCCAATCTGATCGACGAATGTCCGACGTAACTAATGAGTGCTGACAAATAGTTTTTTCTTAATAATCTAATAAGTGATTATTAAGAAATCGTAATTAATCGATTTCGTTTTACATGTAACGGTAGGACCTCACACCCATGCCTGGAAAAGTCCGTTAAGCCGTCGATTCCGGGTGTCACGAAGATATTAGACAGTCGTTACACTACACTGGTCTAAGCCATGGAATATCGCTATCCCTTTGGGGTGCGAAGGTCAGATGACAGTCGCTCAATGAAGCTAATATCTTGTCAAATGTGGTTAGACTAGTGAGCGGACCCCGAGCTTCTAGACGTGCAAGTCTTGGATGCAACCGGGATAACGCTAGGAAGATTATGAGAGAATATTCGATCCGTGTATGTTATGAGTGTATGCGAGCAAAAGATTTCCCAAAAATATATTGTACATACCATATTAACGACTATATTATAAGGGTTAGTCAGAAATACGTTAGACATATTTTGATATGCCTGAAGAAGTATTACCAGTTAGTATATCTACACATCTGCTTACTCCTTAGTGAGATTGAATTATAGTAAATTTAGATGGAAGAGGCTAAAAAATAAGCTAGTACGGAAAAGCCTGTGTAATCAATAACGTTTCTTTTTGTAAGAAATTTCGCAATAGCTATTTATTTTCAATGAATGTTTTGCTCTATAGCTATTTATAAAAGAGGGTGGTATAAAAGAGGAGTGATGATATTTATATCGGTCTACGTAATACATTTAATATTATTTTAATTAATAAACGATGGAACTAGTTGCGGGCAGCCTCTAGTTGTAACATAACATATTATGTACACGTTTAACCATTATACTACCCAAAATTACGTATTGTATACATCTATTTTAAGTGTCAGCCTTTTAAGTTTGATTCAAATAGAGCGTCCTCTAGAAATAAAGCACCATTTAACAAAGCACTTATTTTTAAAATGTGTTATGTATACTTACTAAAATTTTAAATGGAAGCCCTTTTGATTTTAATAGAACAGTAAATTATATACATACATATTTTAATACTCACATAGTCGCTTGAAAGCTGAATTTCACTTTAATCATACTCGTAGGTTTCACTTTTGAACATTATGATCAAAGTCAAAGGTAACGTAAACACGAGCAAATTAATTATGACGACAATCCGTCACGTTGTAAGCCCTTCTGTGTCTAAAAATAACAAATTTTCCTGTTTGTTTATTATAACATTTATTACGTCGCATGCCTGTTTCACATTTGTGAAATTAAGGCTTCTGTACTTTACTAACTATGGTCAAAGAGCTCAGACATTTACATAGAGTCGCATTTCCTATGGACGCTCTGAGAACAAACGTTCTGTGACCCAAATTGCCGTTTGACGGCGTGATAGTCGCGGTGTGACAGCTGTCTCTACGAGAGCAATAGAGACGAACGTTCCTCCTGTGTATCTTAACTACGAGAGCAAGAAAGACGGAGAACGACGCCACCGCCGCCAACGGCGCCAACTCCGAAATAAAATGGAGAAAGTCTCCACTTAGATTCGGCACACGAAATCCTTAAGAACTGCGCTTCTATGTAGATCTGTATTCATTGCTATGGTGCAACTTAAAGAAGCCGTGCCCACTGGCATTTGTCAACTTTCTGAAAAGGTATTGAAGTACTATCGCCATTGTTTTACTTGACATCCACGCAAGTAGATCATCAGTTCCACCTGGAAATACTTTCGTTCATCGAGGTAACATTAACACTAGAGTAGCAAACTCCTACAATTGACGTTCAAAATAGCGTGGTGACCAGCTGAGATAGAAGACGTAGCTTTGAAATCAATAAGTATCTTAGAAAAAACCTATATTCATCTCTTTTACACTCGTTAAAAGAAAGTTCCATAATGTCAATTCAAAACTGATGACAATTGACCTTTAATCGAGAAATGCGGTGTTCTCCAGTTTGAAAATATTTTCCCATTTTTTTATTATTAGTATTACTTAACAGAAGGTTGTGTTTATGGGTATGTATAATTTATTGTATGTATATTAATATGTGGGAATGTTCATTTGTTCCCTGGTTGCTACTTATATGTTTATAAGCAGTTTCAATAAATCCAGTATTGAACAATGCTTATAATTACTTTATATACCTAATTATTGAGCCTCATGTTCTCAAGTGTATTTACACATACATAGACTCACGTTTCATACCTGTTTCCCCGAAGGGGTAGGCAGAGTCATATTAAAAGCCCACGTTTCGCCAGTGTTTTGATCCCACGTAATAGGTGGCGAGCCTATTGCCACTCATCGGGATATTTTGTTTGCCAGAGCCTCGTCCGTTGATCGGCAGATGCACCACTTGCAGGTGAGGTTGACTTGGGACCCTAAGTTCTTGATGGGAACCCTATGGACCCAGTGTATTTATTATTACATAGAAGTACTACATAGTTGTAGTATTAAGGAAAGTGGTAATAGTCAGCTGAAAATTGGTTCAACATGATCCGACCACTGGAAAAAAAATAATCGATGTCAAAGATCTCAAACACAGGTTCATCGCGATTTTCAGCAAATCGGTAAGTTTTATCATATATTTATTATAACAGGAAGCCTAAGTCTAAGCGACCAATAGTGGCCCTTAGATGCCAGTGATGCCAAACGAGGCATCACTTACGCGTTGCCGGTTCTTAAATACTTAGGCGAAGAAAAAGGTTTCTTGGCCGCCTTCACTCGAATACCCTTCCCCTATTGTCTGAACAAAACCTAACAGCATAAATATTGTTACTTTACATAAATTTTCTGTGAGAGGGTGGTACTACCCCAGTTGGACCAGCTGTAATCAGCGTAGTTCTACCACTCAATATAAACCTTAGGACTTTTCGCACTCCGGGCTATACAATAGCACGTATTCATATACGTGCTACTGTAAAGGGGTTTTTAGACATTTTCATAGAAAATAAAAGTAAAATGAAAAATCCACATAAAACATTGTTGTAATGGGTACCTAAGTACTACACTTACCCAGAAATTGCAGATAACACCTACGTATGAAATTAAAAAGAAAGAAAAACCTGCAGATTACAGAAAAATAGTTATCCTTGGAGCTCAACAATGCGTAGGCCTTGCTTCAGCTCTCCTATACTCACGACAACGAACGCAATATGAGAAGTATACGATTATAAGCGAAACAAAGCCGAATGCGTTGAGCAGAGATATAGCAAAAAACTTTCGAAGTATAAATCTAGCAACCAATGACAAGCTTGTAATATCTCTTGGTGAAAATGACTACAACCAAAAATCAGTGTTTGCACAAATTCAAAATATTGTAAAGTATTTCAGCAGCAACAAAATTATTGTACTAAACGTAACTAAAAACATTTATCTAGATGTAAACAAGCTAAATAATTCCATAATGAAAATATGTAAAGAATACAAAAATTGTTCCTATATAAATTGTAATAATCTTAAACTCAATGACATTTGTAAAACTATTAATTATGTTATTGACTGTAATGACTACGATAGCAAGTTTTTAAACTTTTCCGAAACTAAGAGGAGTAGAAAAAATCTAAGCCAACAAAAAAATACCTTAAATTTGAATTGCACCTGTATACCTAAAAAGGGTACAATACCTTATTATTTTAAATCTCAGATTGTAGAAATGTCAGCGAATACTAAAAATAAAACAGTAATAAAGCCCTTACTGCAAAAAATAGGTACTATACCATACTATTTCCCTGTAATAAAAAAATGTCAAAGTAGCCAAACTTCTCAGGACAACAATCTTTTTCGTGTATAGTACCTTACGCATTCTACATCAAAACATAAATGGATTGCTGGCTAAAAGTGATATAATAACGGAATTTATAGACACTCTTTTGAACAGTAGCAAGTATGTACATATCCTATGTTTTACAGAACACAATATGACGATGAGTCCCTATAGGCATTAAGTCCGCCTTGTGCAATGTATTTTGCAGGAAGTTTTTAAATAAATAAATAAAATAAATGAGTGACGTTGATCTTCTGAACATTCCAAACTACACTTTAGCTACCTCCTTCACTAGACAAAAACGGAACGGTGGGTCCTGTATATTAATACACAATCAGATTAGGTATAAAGAGATAGATTTAGTGAAAGTCGTAAATGTGTGCAATGTCTTTGAATGCTGTGCAGCTGAGCTAACCGATCATAAAATAACAATAGTATGCATATATAGAGTTCCAGGACCATATAAAATGGAAATATTCTTTGACAATTTAAACTATATATTAGGACAAATTTGTTATAAAAATAAACATAAAATCATAATTTGCGGTGACTTTAACATTGATATGTTACAAAAAACCAAATATTCCTCCTTATTTAAATGTCTCTTAAAAGAGTTTAACCTTACGATCGAAATAGATAAACCCACTAGGCCGAGTAGCGGTACTTGCCTAGATAATATATTTCACAATATACGGGGCTGTAATAGTGAGATACTTGAATTGGGGGTATCCGATCATCTAGCGCAATTGATGCAATTTCCTGTTAAACAAACGTGTGCGTTAAAATACTATTACGTTAAAAAACGCGATTATAACATGGAGAACATGAATTTGTTTAAGCAATGCATAGGCAGTTTAAGCTTTTCAGACGTTTTTGGAACAAATAACCCTAATGAAAAGTTTAATGCGTTTTTTGATTCATTTAAACTGTTTTATGATCTATGTTTCACCATAGTAAGATGCAAAATATCGACAACTCATAAACCAAAATGGATCACACCAGGCATTAAAGTTTGCAGCAAAAAGAGACGATCTCTGCTATGGCAGTATAGGTTAAATCCAAACAAAGACACAAAAGCAGCTTTATCAAAATTTTGCGCCAGGTACCGCCGTGTTATTAAACAGACACAAAAAGCGCAAAACAGCTGCTTTATAGAATCCAGCAACAACAAGTCTAAAGCGACTTGGAAAGTTATAAACAATCTGAAAAGTAACGTTCCAAAAACGCATATTAACGGTATTGAGGTAAATAACAAATGCATCACAAACCCTCAAAGTATTGCGCAAAACTTTAATGATTATTTCATAGACTTAGTTCAACCTAACGCAAATTGTCAGGCTTATAATAATACAAAAGTTTTAGAATCACACAAATCGATGTTCATGGAACCAATTGTCCCAAAAGAAATGGTAACTATAAAAAATAACCTCAAAAATACAAACAGTACAGGGTATGATGATATTAAAACAAGCGTGATCAAATCAGTGGGTCCTATAGTGGCACCAGTAGTAAGTGACATAATAAATAGTTGTATAGAAAATGGGGCTTTTCCAGAGGCTCTGAAAATATCAATAATTAAGCCATTACACAAAAAAGGAGATAAAACAAAAATGTGTAATTATAGACCGGTGGCATTAATTCCGATATTTTCAAAAATTCTCGAGAAGGTAATTTATAATAGACTTAACAATTATTTTGAAAAAAACAACATATTTTGTAACGAACAAATGGGGTTCAGACAAAATAAAACAATTAATATGGCAGTGTACCATTTTCTTAGAAAAATCCACCATAACATGGACAACAAAAAACCAGTTGCTGCAATGTACATGGACATGACTCGAGCTTTCGATTACGTCGACCATAAAATATTAGTAAAAAAACTCTACAGTTATGGCATTAGAGGTAATGTTCTCGAGCTTATACGATCGTATTTGGAAGGCAGAAAACAGTTTACTCAAATCAGCCAAGTAAATATCATGTTAAAAACTGAAACTGTATACTCCTCAAGTACGAGAGAAATTTCGTATGGTGTGCCACAAGGGTCGGTGTTAGGTCCATTACTTTTTATCTGCTACATTAACGATTTCCCTAAAGTAACCAGTCGTCAGATGTGCTTATTTGCAGATGATAGCACAATTGTTTTCGACGAGGGTAATTTTAAAGAAATACAAGACGACATAAATACAAACCTAGTTTCACTTATAGAATGGTTAAATGGCAATAACCTTAAAATTAATTTAACTAAAACTAAGATAATGGACTTCAAACTCCGACACAAAAAACAAACACAGTACCAAATCCAATACAAAGGTGATGCAGTACTGGAAACGAATACGACAAAGTTTTTAGGACTGCACATCGATAGTGATATGACATGGAAAACCCAAATTGACAGTGTTTGTTTAAGGCTTTACCGATTTTCTTACGCTCTATACATGCTAGGTAAAATTGCAAATAAAAATGCTCTCCTTACAGCATACCACGGATATGTAGCCTCCACGTTAAGGTATGGACTAATATTCAGGGGCAATGATACTAATATATCCACCGTATTATTGGCACAAAAAAGATGCGTCCCAGCCATCTGCAAACTAAAACAAACGGATACCTGTAAACCACACTTCAGGGACTTAAAGATTTTGACAGTACCGTCGCTGTATGTCTATGAGGTTTTGATATTCGTAAGAACCAATATTCACTTGTTTAGACATGTAGAAAGTCAACGTCGCTCAGATAACTTAAAAACATTATTCACCAGAACTACTTTCGCATACAAAAGTATCTATGCTATGGCACCAAAGCTGTATAATAAACTACCTTGCCATATTAAAAACAGTAAAAATATTAATGAATACAAAAACAAACTATTTAAGCTACTAAATGACAAAGTATATTATTCAGTTAAGGAGTATCTGGATGACCAATTTTAATAATTTTTATTATTTTCACATTGTTATTAATACTTAATTTGTTATGAAATCGATTGACATTCTGTATTTTTATTTTATTCTGTTGTGACATTTTCTCTATTTTATTGACATTTTTTTTTCATTACTTTTTCAATTTATTTGACCTAATTTTGTATGCCTATCGGCCGAACATGGACTGTACACATATGTATATTGAAAACACCTGTAATGATCTGTGTTCACAAAATAAATAATTTGAATTTGAATTTGAATTAAATAAGCAGTAATACAAAATAATTAAACGGGTTTTAATTGCGAAAACTTCTTATTTAAGGTATAAATACATAATTGTTTCTTCGAGAGACTGATGACAGCTCAGCGCCGTCTTGTGGAAGTGCGGGTATCGGCATCTACCCTCACTTGGTTTTTATTTAAGTTCGCAATGTCAGTCTTTCGACACACTACACTAATGACGTTTAGACACTGTTGAGTTTTGTCACTGCGGCAGTGTTCACATTTGCTGATGACTGGTTTCCAAGTAGCCGATAATCTATATCCATCCTAACGGTTGAAATTGTTATACTTCCCGCTTCACATAATATCCTGGAGTAAAACTCCCACAAAAGTCGGAGATCCAAAATTTTATAACTTGGTATCATTGTAAATAAAAACGATCATTTGCCATTTTCTTCGTCATTTTCAACCAAATATTGTGAAAAATAATGATGATTACATGTGGAATGATATGCCGCACTTATAAAATTATTTTCTTTACGAGAATTTCAAGATTTCACAACGCATTTGCCCATTTCAAGTTCGTATTATTTTCCTGTGCGGCAAATTTGACACAATAACAATGTTGTAACAGTATAAGGTCCAGACCTATAACAAACGGCAACACAATTCAGCGCTGTTTGCTTATCTGGTTGTAAGTAATAGATCAATGCTTTCGTTTCATTCCATTATTTGTAATCTGTGTGAAATGTCGATTGCGGACAGATCTACGATGTTCTATAATTTCTCTCAGTTCATCTCAGTTTTAAGCAGCAGTGATCGTTTTGTGCTCTTAATAAAGGTTTGGAAAAATGGTTTCGACTAGGCTTACCACCATATCGTGTGGAACGCGGCTCTACGGATATTATGAGAATTTGTATATGTAGCAATCACTTATTACCTCTAATGGCGTTTTTTTATCGTTATTCATTGTTTTATCGGCGTCCATTCATCATCATCCGCCTAGCGTTATCCCAGTCTCAACCCGGGGTCCGCTTTCTAGTCTTAGAATATTAGCTTTTCCACGGAGCGACTGCCTGTCTGACCTCCGCATCCCGAAGGGATAACGATATTCCATGGTTTAGACCAGTGTCAGTTAGTTTATAGGTACTGACTCCTTATAACGACTGTCAAAGACCTTCATGACAGCCAGGACCGATGGCTTAACGTGCTCTCCGAGGCACGGAGCAAGCGATAATTTACAATTTAATACACACATATCTCCGAAAATTCATTGTTGCGCGTTTCATTGTTTTATCGAGATAGCGACGCTGTTTATATTGTCACCATTGTATAAAAAATGGCATCAATTATGAGTATCTACCACTAACACAAAATACCCAAGTGACACTCATATTCCAATGTTGTTACTTAGTAGTAGTAGCAGCTATAGGTACATTGAAGCCTCGTTATCAGATCATCAAGTGATCCGGTTCGGGAAACAGTTGACCTACTTCTAACGACGTTCATTTAGGCTACACGTAGAAGCAAATAGTCGCTAGACGCGTACAGCTCTGGATAACAACATTCCTAGAGGACTATTTACCTCACAGCGGTGTCAAGTGGACTGATGTACTTAGTTTATTCAGTTTGCATATACAAGCAAATAGCAGCGATAGCCTCGTGGAGAGACCGACAGACTGCTACGCAGAGGGTCCGGGTTCGAATCCGCGGCGCGCACCGATGACTTTTCAAACTTTTTTTTTTGCTAAACGGTGAAGGAAAACATCGAGAGGAAACCTGAATGTCTGAGAGTTCTTCTTATTGTTCTCGAAAGACATGTGAAGTCTGCCAACCCGCATTTGGCCAGCGTGGTGGACTATGGCCTTACCCTTCTCATAATGGGAAGCGGCCCGTGCCCAGCAGTGGGACAGTATAAAGGGCTGATGATGATACAAGCAAATAATATAGATACCTGCAGCTTCTTCTTCTTCTTCTTCTGCTTGCCCTGTTCTCATATTACTTGGGGTCGGCGCAGTATGTCCTTCTCTGCCATTCCCTCCTATCAGACGTCATCTCATCATTCACTCCCTTTTCATCCATGTCACCCTTCACACAATCCATCCATCTTTTCTTTGGTCTTCCTCTTGCCTTATATCCCTCAACTCTCATATTCATCACCTTTCTAGTCTCATGATTTTCATCCCTCCTCATCACATGCCCATAGGTATGTTTGATTCCTGTAGCTGTGGACTACACCATCACTAGATGAAACATTTACCTTACTGCTGTGTCAAGCGGTATGATATATTTCATTGTGTTTGCATATACAGGCAAATATTATCGTTAGATACCTGTAGCTGTGGACGGCGCGCATCAATGACTTTTCGAAGTTATGTGCGTATTGAATTATTAGTCATCGCTTGTCCCGTGCCTCGGAGAGCACGTTAAGCCGTCGGTCCCGGTTGTCATGAAGATCTATGACAGTCGTTACAGGGCGTCGGTACCTTCTAAATAAACTGACACTAGTCTAAACCATGGAATATAGGTATCCCTTCGGGTTGCAGAGGTCAGACAGACAGTCGCTCTGCGGAAAAGCTAATATTCAGTCAAATCCGGTTAGACTAGTAAGCGGACCCCAGCTTGTAACTAGGATAACGCAAGGAGAATGATAAACAAAGATAGAAGAGTGTACGATTATGTTAAGGCGAGGTTGCAGTACTTTTTAAGATTTTTGAACGTCTGAAAGTCACATGAACTATGATATTTTTAATGAATAAAAATTAAATTATAAAAGTTGAACATATCTTCTAGTAAATCGTAAAGATAGAAACACGATTTGGAATGATTGGCTCGATAAAAAAAAATGTCAAACATGGCACTAAATCACAATTTTAAACGTGTACTGCTTAGACATTCCATAATGAATTTATATGAAAGTATTATCAATAGAAGCAGCTCTTTATTTTAAAATAAATGGTAAAAACAGATTTTGTAATTTCGTTATCATTTTTCTCCAAGAAAAAAAATAGTCAAAATGTTGGCATTATATCGCTCGCCGGCCGTTCATCAGTGCCTGTCTAGGCGTGATTGAGGGCGGACGTACGTCGTTGCTCCGCAAAATCCCCCTCCACCCCCGCATGTACGTTTTCGCAAAAGTACAAAGTAATTCGTATTCCAAACTCAATCGTTCAAACCATAGACATACTAGTAAGAAACCGTAGACAGGTTACTGACAAGGTAACATGACGGAGCTTACGAGTGGCACGCATCGCGAAAAGCGTATACACACTAATATAAATATGTCAAAACGACACACTAAGAATTAGATAAGAAGTGTAAGTGAGATAGCACATCTAATCGCAAGCGCGAAATAGAGATAAACATACTCTCTGGACCGACGCGCATTGTGACATCATGCTGACCGTTTCAAAAACAATAATTTGACTCAGATGCGACATGATCACTTTGTCTGTCTTGAGTAAATTCAATTCGCCTCAAAGTAAATTTGATTAATTCATTTAAGGTAGGGAAATAAAAAGTCGATGTGATTTATTTATAACATATATTAAAAAAGTACATTTTATTCTTCTCATTTCATTCAATGGAAACCTAAAACAGTACGTTAATATAAAAACTGTGCGCTGCGGACCCACCGTAGCCCTGGCAATACCCCTAGGGGTATGGTGGGTCTTTTAAAGCTTAACTGTACTCCTGGCTGAAATGCTCGTAGTGTTATACCAACGTGCTACGTGGACATTAAACTGAACAGTGTTATCTCTCGTATGATAATGACTTACTACTTACGTTTTTGTATTTTTAGACAAGCGAAGACAAGCGCTAGCACGATGATATAGTGCAACAAGGAGATAAATTAGAGAATAAAACGTTTAGGTATTACTGCTAATGGTTATAATGCTTTCTATATTATAGGTATAATCTGTGGTACTGTTGAAGACCTGTCATCATCATCATCCTTGTGCTGTCGAATCATTCCCACAAGTTCTATTAGCACAACTTAATGAGAAGAATAGAACTAATGGGAAACAGTTATAGGAAATTTACCACTAGTTCTATGTATGTTTTACAAGGGTAGTGTCACAACATCGCGCTCACAAATCCGAATAAATATGTATTTATAAAAATGTGTTAAACGAATGAACGTCTACAAAACAATTGAACGTCTACAAAACAAATGAACGTCTACAAAACAAATGAACGTCTACAAAACAAATGACTACCAGAAAGTGATCAGCTATCGATAGTGATTGCAAAAAACAGGTGCATGCGATTTTCGACCTTATTGACAATTCATGACAAACTTTTTTTTTTGTTTTTTCTCGCTTTCTGGCAATTTTAGGGTAATAAAATTATAAATTCTGACTAATGTCAATTAGGTTGAAAATCGCATGCACCTGTTTTCTGCAATCACTATCGATAGCTGATCACTTTCTGTGAGTCATTTGTTTTGTAGGCGTTCATTTGTTTTGTAGACGTTCATTTGTTTTACACATTAAACAAATGAACGTCTACAAAACATATTTATTCGGATATATGAGCGCGATGTCGTGACACTACGGATCATTCTCAGTAGTTCTATTGAATACCCTTGTAAAAACATACATAGAACTAGACTGGGACATTTCCTATTACTTATCCCATTAGTTCTGTTCTCCTCATCAAGTTGTGCTAATAGAATTAGGACAGTTCTATCATAGAATTGTTCAATACTACTACTATACTGGGAATGATCCCACAAAATAGTAGAACTTGAAATTAACGAACTGAAATTAATAAACTAATTACACAACAATATTATCTAGGAGTACGGTTAAGCATTGAAAGACCCACCATACCCCCAGGGGTACTGCCAAGGGTACGGTGGGTCGGCAGCGAAAACTGTGCAGTACAATCTACTTAGTTGTTTAATACTAAAAGGAGAAAAACAAGAACAAGTGTATGGACTTTGATCATCCGTCAATGTTTGTAACTTACGTATGATTTTGTATTTCTATAATAATAATATATTGTGTTAATTCAGCCTCAAATCACTTTTATTACTTGACAAAAACACACATCAGTATTTTATTATTACGAATGTCCCATCTGGATTCTTTGTTTTTTAGTCTTTGAACACGCACAATACTGCTTCTCTTTTACACTCGCTAAATGCCAATTTTTTATTCACTCTATTATTTGTGATACTGAATTTATTATAAATTGAAAATAAAACGTAATATTGTAATACTCATGAATGAGAAGTGATTCCATAACTTTTAGTCATTTTCCTACTATAGTTTAACTACTTTAGCAAAATCTCATTACACACGACGGCATTTTCAAATGTAACGTACATACACGCCAGTAAAAGAGCGAGCGCTTCCGACCGCAGCGCGTGAGCGGCTAAAGCCAAATGAGACATTTTGAAAAAAAAAGTTTGTCATGAATTTGTCAGTTTTTAATGTGCCACTTTTGAAGTTCGCATAACTCATCTACGGTTTTTTTATTCTGCGCTGTGGCACACGCACACACGAAACCCCCCCTCCCCTCCCCCCGCTCACTCGCTGACGCCACCGCCGTGTTTTTGTTTTTGCGGGGGGTGAGGTCGAGCTACGCACTGTACTGCAACCTCGCCTTAAGAACAACACAGAACATGTGATCTAACGATAACGAACAAATAAATATTACACTCAGTGTGGAACATTCACAAAAACGTTATACTACATGAAAATACCTATTTAAACTGAGCTTTTCCTTGGATTGATTCATTCGTATAAATGTTTATTTTTAAGAAATATTATCAAGGTATTTCATTTTATAATCTATATGTAGCTTAATCAAATCTTAATGTCTAAGTACCTAGTATATGTACAAAAAGCCGTAAAAACAAATAAAAAAATTAAAATATTGACAAGGTTTAGGCGTCGTTTTTCGTCGTGTTCGTCGTCGGCATTTTACGACGCCTAAACCTTGTAAATATTTTAATTTTTTTATTTGTTTTTACGGTTTTTTATACATATACTACTAAGACATTAAGATTAAATTAAGCTACATATAGATTATAAAATGAAATTTATTCGTTAAAACGTAACATTACATACAAAATACTCTAATGTTTACTCATCATAACCCACGTGAAAATACCTGTTTAAACGGAGCTTTTCCTTGTCCACTTGTAAGAACGTAAAATTACATCAAAATACTCTAATGTGTACTCATAATAACCTTGAAAAGCCGACAGATCCGTTCGACATCTACGCAGTTCCCTCGTTTATTAAATAACATAATATTAAATGTATTACGTAGAGCGATATAAATATCATCACTCCTCTTTTATACCACCCTCTTTCATAAATATAGAGCAAAACATTCATTGAAAATAAATAGCTATTGCGAAGTTTCTTATAAAAGGAAACGTTATTGATTACACAGGCTTTTCCGTTCTAGCTTATTTTTTAAGCCTATTCCATCTAAGTACATACATTCATACATAGACTCACACCTGTTGCCCGGAGGGGTAGGCAGAGACTACGGAACGCTATTTGCAACGATTCTGACATATCTCTCTTGCTTCATTCACTCCCATCAGATTCCTCATGCATGCTCTTCTGTTCATGTTCCATCTAAGTTTACTATATTAATTTAATTTCACTAAGGAGTAAGCAGATGTGTAGGTATATTTACTGGTAATATATCTTTAGGCATAGCGTACTTTAAAGAGGAAACATTATTATGTAGCTAACGTATTTCTGACTAACCCTTATAATATAGTCGTTAATATGGTATGTTCAATATATTTTGGGGAAAACTTTCACTCGCACTACCAAGCTAAATCTTTATGCCGCGTTTCCACGCTTGCCAAGCCTCGACAAGCTTCCACAAGCTCCAAGCGTCCACATATCTCGCTTGGCGTTTGGGAGCCGTTTACACGCTTGTGAATGCGTCAGTATGCTACGTACATCCAAGCATGGCGGACACCGAACTTGTATCGACTATAACCTTTGGTTTAACCTACTTTTATTTGAAATAGAGAAGCAAAACCAATTATTTTGTATGATGTAGATTGCCAGGGCCTCTTCCTTACCCTCTACGGAAGACTTTACCTACATAGCCTCGAAATATTACCGGTGCCATATAGGTTACGGCATTAGGTATGTCAATACACCTGCATATTATTAATATGTTCCCTCGTGACATTCCTCTGGGAGCGATATAGTGCATAATCATACAAACAAGCAAAAGAAGTTCGACCAGCCACTCATTTTGAGACAGAACTAGACGTGCGTTTGTTTCGAGATCACAGCGACTACTAAGCACGCGCCAACGTGTGAACGCGTCGCAAGCGCTTGCCGCAAGCACCCTTTGATCTGTGTCCAAAAACCGACACTAGACCGGATCCTGTACAAGCGTCCACAAGCTCACGCAAGCCAAGCCAAACGGCCTGTTTACACGCTTGTGCTTGTGGAAGCTTGTCGAGGCTTGGCAAGCGTGGAAACGCGGCATAAGAGCGACCACCATTAAAATATCCGAGTTTGAGATGGAACACTATAGTAATAATATCTGAGAAAAAAAATACTTTAGTATTTGTGAGGAATTGATCAGAAATACGCTTCTAGAGGTCTCCATTTGGATGGGTGACCATTTGTGTGGAATTTATATCAAAGCGCTGCCGAGCTTCAGTGATCACGTAAAGCCTTCTGTCCCGGTTGCCCGGTTCTTGCCTCAGAACAAGAATTGTTAGGCCGTGTTGAAGGCCTTCAGACGGTTTATAATAATAGTATTCTACCACATACACACATCTCCATCTAGTCCCAAACTAAGCAGAGCTTGTACTATGGGTACTAGATAATGGATAAACATACCTATATACTTTTTTTTGTAAATACATACATATTATACATAGAAACACCCAGACCAAGACAAACATCCATGTTCATGCACACAAATGTTTGACTTGAGCGGGTATCGAACCCGCGACCTTCAGCGTAGCAGTCGCTTACACTCCCGCTGCGCCAACCGGTAGTCGTCACCAATTGATAAGGAATTAACGCAGCTAGAGCCGCGAGCGAGGTCTAGTTTGCAAATACATAAAAATATTCGCTGACAAAATTTGGGAAACTATTCGCTCCTTCCGAAACGACTGCTTGTTTGATCCTACGTATGCCAAAGCTATAACCATTTTCTATTGTTTCGATGGTAATCACCAAATTCGCATGAAAATAGATACATACATACATAGACTCACGCCTGTTTCCCAGAGGGGTAGGCAGAGACTACGGAACGCCATTTGCAACGATCCTGACATATCTCTCTTGCTTCATTCACTCCCATCAAATTTCTCATGCATGCTCTTCGGTTAAGGTTCGCATGAAAATTGCAATAAAAATCAAATCTTAATATACATACGAGGAATATCCCCAGCAATTAGTTTACTATTATATTCTTAGTTCGCACTATGAGAGAAATAATATGGCTAGTGGCTAGTATTTTTGTTAATTTAAGTATATTAACTTGTTTTTTGTTTTATATCAGCAACATTATTAATATGTTTGTTGTTTTATATCAGCTTAGTGGTACACTGATCGACCAAAATTTGAGGTCCAATTGCTCCTTCTTCATGCAAACTCACTAACATGCGAAGATTTCCAAGAATTTTCTTTATTATACATAAGAACACCAACATCACTCAGAATCTGAATTTCAGAAAACTGTTGATAACACAAATATTTCCCACGAGAAATCCGGAGATCCGGCTCAGATAATACAAACATCTCGAAACACGCTGTGTACTACAACATTTTTATCAGTCGCATCGCTGGGAAAACAGCCGCCGTATGAATTTTTATGTAAGGGTTAAAATTGGTGTAGGCGAGCAAAATGGCGGCTAGAGGGGTTCCGTGAGTTGTCTGGCCGCTTATACTGTGATGTGTGGGTATGTATTGATCCTAGCAGACGTAGGGCTGGGTTGAATTTCCGTAGAATTGTAAGTACTTAGATTGTCGAGCTTTTTAGGGGAATTGAGGTGTAGTTTGTACGACAAAGATTGATTGTTTTGATACGTTTTTAGAGGGCGATTTTATATAAAGTTAAATTAAGCTACTTCAAGTAACATAATGATTGTATATGTATTTTTAAATTACAGTACCGATTTTAACCCATTCGTTGTCCGGCCCAATCAATTGTTATGAATCATATACGATACACGGGATACGGAAACTGTTAATTTACTATTTATCGTAAAATACCCTAAGTTGAAGAAACCTTGACCCACTAAAAAGAGTTAGGTTAAGTTAGTAGACAGATTCGGCATCCCGAAAAGTAAGGTTTAATTTTTGGACCCGCGACAAGACCCAAAATTCCGGGACAATCCGGTATTTCCCGGCGATCTGGCAACCCGAGACAGTACACAGGTTGTCCCAAATTAAAAAATATATAAAATTAAAAATTCTATTTAATAATAGGGTGGTATTATCTGGGCAAATGAAACCATTCATGACAAGACGAAGTAAGCGTTACATACATACTTACATAGACTCACGCCTGTTTCCCGGAGGGGTAGGCAGAGACTCTTCTCTTAAGTAAGCTTTAATATCCTACAAAGTACCTATATTATTACGTAAACATAATTACATCACTCATTAGCCGCAGAGTCGAGGCGGCTATTTAAATGCTTGCGTCATCTTGTAAATCAATTTGTTGAACCAAACATTTACTGAGTTTTCGCACGAACGTTTCATAGCTAACAGTTTAATTAGATCGGCATAGATTAATTTTGTTGAAATATAAATTAGAAATGGAGGTGTAAACTGCTTAATTGAAATTGTGAAGAGAATTTGGTTAAGCTTTTATTGTAACTAACATATTATGGAGTTACATATTATGGAGACAGCCTCTTTGGTCTCGCGGCATAAATGTGCGCGTGGGATTGGGAGGTCTCGGGTTAGATTCCCGTGTCGGGCAAAGTGTTATTGGGTTTTTCCGTTAGGAAATTCTCATTAGCAGCACGAAGTCTGGTAATGTGCCCGGTACCTACGTCAATAGGCTCGCCCCCTATTACGTGGGACCTAAACATTCATGGCGAATTGTGGGTGTAATATTACACCTCTGACTACCCCTTCGGGGATACAGGCGTGAGTCTTTAAAAATATATGGAGTAAGGTAGCGCATTTTCGCATATTTTTATCTTATAATGATTAAATACTTTCAAGGGCATCGCCAGCCGATTGTCTAAAGGCGGGGAGGGGGGGAAATACGCCAGCCGATGGCCTGGGGAGGGGGGAGTAAGTTGATATGTATTGAGAAAATTATAAATTGTAGGGCTTTTTAATCTCTAGGCAGCTGCCCTCCCCTGCGTCCTCTTGGCGACGCCCATGAATACTTTTGATAAGCATTCACGATTTGTATACCTACATACTAGTCTTATTACTGTTTGACCCGACGGCTTAACGTGGCAGACCTGCCTAGTCATGGTATGACTATGAATACAAGTTCAGCTTCATAACACTGCCAAATACAGGGTATATCACCTTAATTTTTGAATTATTAAAATAATGGTCTCCACATTTATTCTGGTGTTCTCATCTTTCATCATCATCATCATCAGCCTTTAACAGTCCACTACTGACTAGGCCTCTCCTTTGAAAGTAGGAATTGGCCTATTATACCACGCTGGCCAGAAGGGTTGGTATAGAGTTTGTATCAAGTTTTCCTTCTCTTACAGTGCTGTTCTCTGCATAATATGATCCCTCTGTCAATCCGTCACCACACGGACTAGCCATCTTTACAACACGCAAAAGTGTAACCTTTAGTAATATTACGGTTGCAGGTTTTTCAGTATATATTTGAACCTAATCATCTTTTAATAGCCCTGAATAGTGCTAGCAATAAAGAAACTTTCGCATTCCGATTGAAGTGGGCAACTTAACCTCGATACCAGAATCTAGGCCCTCGGCTTTGACACAGTTTGATTTAGATTATATTTCAGCGAAACGGGTCGTTGTGTTTATTTAGAAGCGAAAGTGGTCGGAGTTCGGCTTTGTTTAATTTTGAGTGGTGCCGAGTTAATGTCAGACCTTTCCTACTCAAATTTGTTAGAAAGTTTGAAACTATATAGAAACTATAATGGACGTAACGCGTATATACAAAGTTATTCGAGTACCGCTTTTAAGTAAAAACAAGATTCAGTTTTATTTCAAACTAGCTGACCCGGCGAACTTCGTATAGCTATAATTTTATTTTATATATATTTCTTTCAACAACCAATACAAGCCTTCTGACAATAACGAACACCTAAAAGATAGAATACTCCAATTTGGTACAGTCGTTTGAAAGTTATGCGCGCACAAACATTTCGGTGGTTAATTTTTATTTATTTTATTTATTTATTTATAGACTAACGCCTGTATCCCCGAAGGGATAGGCAGAGGTGTAATATTACACCCACATTTCGCCAGGAATTTTTTAGGTCCCACGTAATAGGGGGCGAGCCCATTGCCGTACCGGGCACATTACCAGACTCCGTGCTGCTAATGAATTTCCTAAAGGAAAAACCCAATTACACTTTGCCCGACCCGGGAATCGAACCCGAGACCTCCCAATCCCCCGCGCACATTTATGCCGCGAGATCAACGAGGCAGTCTTAATTTTTATTAATATAGATAGAGGATGCTCGCAGCTACTCGCATTTTTATTTTTATTCAACCGTCTCTTCTCGATCCGAAGGACCATACATGCCAAATTTCAGCTTCTTGCGCCCAATAGTTTTAGCTGTGCGTTGTCTGTCAGACAGACAGTAACAAAGCATATACCTACACGAGATGACCCCGCGGTAACACCCTCGTTATTTGAGACTACTGCTCCGCTCCCGTGGCTCATAGCATGATGTTATATATAGATATAATAGGCTATCTACTAACACTGAAATATTTTTTTAATTCGGACCTGTAGTTCCTGAGATTAGCACGTTCAAGCAAACAAAGAAACAAACAAACTCTTCAGCTTTAGGTATATATTAGTATTAGAATGTATCTAATACTAATATATACACACAAGATTGAAAATAACTATATGAAGATAAAGTGTAGACTATCTTCATTTACTTCCATACATGTACCTAATACTGTTGCATTTATCTTAAAAGGCCAGCACCGTTTAAATATGTAAAGAGGTCTGCGATGAGGTCAGGTGGAGTGTGCTTAATACCCAGTAACCTAGAACTTGCGCTCTAAATCCCAACACGTGGGAATCCATTCAAAGGACGGACTATTCCACTGAATAAGTAAAGGCAACGGCATAGAAAGCTTGGAGTACCTACAGAAACTTTTCATTGATACAATTTTGTTATCTTTCTTAATATATAAAATCCTTGCGTTACTGACTGACTGACAGACACGCTACAGCCGAAACTATTGGGCGCAGGAAGCTGAAATTTGGCATGTATGTTCCTTGGGGACCGTAGGGGTGCACTAAGAAGGGATTTCCCGAAATTCCCACGGGATCGGCCAAAACGGGTAAAATTAAAAAAAAATGCAGGCGTAGCTGCTGGCGTCCTCTAGTAATACTACATTTCGCATACAGTTTCACAGTCAAGTCAAAGATTTGAATGCGGGCACATGGATGTTAGGTGTTTCTATGTATGATATACATATGTGTAAGTACTTAAAAAAAAAGTATATACATATATTATGTTTATCCGTTGTCAACTACCCATAGTTCAAGCTCTGCTTAGTTTGGGACTAGATAGATTTTTATAATATTCTACCACATACCAACTCTGTGTGTATGTGGTAGATATTATAAAAAAAGCTTACACAGAACGTCTTAGCACTCGATCCAGAATATTTGAAAGAGCTTAATAGTTTATGTAGAATACTGGCATGTCATAGACTATCGTAATCCAATATTACAGCTCTAAACGTACCATTAACGATCACTGTTACTGAGTCACTTATGACTAATACATATTTTGCCACAGTAATAGTACATTTGTCAAGGTCGTGTCACGATAGAGTCAGCAGTAATCAGTATATAACGACGGGGCTGTATGTGTGATTTAGATTTAATTTCATACGGCCAGAGCTAGAACTATGTATTATACAAAAGTAGCAATGTCAGCTTTGTTTTAACCAAAATCCTTGACACGATTTGACAACTGTAAGCTAGCCAACTATTTCATGCTTCATAGACCTTCATATTCATGTAATATTTAAGGGGTAGCGGAAAGTGTGGTCACTGTAGTGTATATAGCCCAAGGTATTTTGGACCTTCAGGTCTTGAACATAAGGTATGATTTTAGACAATGATGTAGCGTAATCGCTAGAATGATGTCATTTTCTAGACTAGCTTGCATCTATCGCATACTAAGCAAGCAACGAGTACTGGCTCTAATTTGATTAAGTATGACGGTAGTAGAAAAGCCACGGAATAGAAAAAACTACAACTTTTCTTATACTGCAGACTAACTACAGAATTCAATATTCGAACTATAGATAGATCTGTAGATTTTAGATTCGTTTTTGACATAAGCTCCATACAAAATATGTCAAACACGAATCTCGAATCTTAAAATCCATGTATGGATCGAATATGGAAAACTGGCCGTCAGTAATTAGGGTTGAATACTTGTTTGCCTCCATATTAGTCATAGACATAGGTATGTTTAAAAAAATGCTTGCCTCTTGAAACAAAGAAAATAATCTCCACCATCTTGCTGGATCAAGGGACTGATGGTGCTACCTATATTTTTTGTTCTGTCTAGACAGGGCTACAACACCTAAGTATCTAACGATGCTTGAAAACTTTCGTACCACTCGACACGACAGCATAGTTATTCGTCCCGTCTACAAATATTTTTCGTCTTTTTCTACATTTATCTCGTTACATGCTGCTATTTCTCGAGTGATGTTTTTACACGACTAGCTTGGTATCTAAGTAAAGGAGCCTTTGAACATGATTTCTAACCACTTAAAAATAATTGCGATTGGAGTGAAACGTCTTTATACAACAATAATTGAAATAAAGTGGCTGTGACATACAGACAGTCAGACAGAAATGGAGATTCTATAAAGTTGCGTTTTTTGCCATTTTAGCTACATAACCCAAAAATACTATAGAAGCAAAAAAAACGAGAACAAAATAAAAACATGCTGTGGCTAATAGAAAAGATACTTGAAATAATAAAATAGGTCATAATTGTATTGTCAAAAAGCATGGGTGCTTCATTACAATGTCCTAAAAAGCATTTCACCCCATGCATTTCACGTTAAATATATTATTTTCTACTTTTCTGTACATACCGTTTTTTGTCTCACCTGTTTTTAATTAATATTTGTATTTTCGTGTTATCCCATGTTTTTCTTGACATACGTTGTAAAGTAGCAGCGATAATATCAGGGTGACTACAAGCGTTTAATCACATTTTTTGAAACTCATAAGCAGCAGTAATTATTTGTCAGTAGCTTTGCTGATACTACCATTAAAATGGAAAATAAAGAACATATACACAAATTATTTGAAATTAAAATTGCCTACGATAATACTGTGTACTATTTTGTTATAATGTTTTGGATGACAAGTTCTTTTTGTAGGAAGGAAGAGTGATGCTTTTTTACACCGATTTCAGAACATTAAATTGTATCAGAAGGATCCTTCCTTTCCGGACGAAAAATTGCTTTTCTATTTCTCTAGGCAATAATCCAAAAAATAATGCGCTACTAATAAGTAATAGCTCAGGAAATGGCGCAATTCTGAATTTGCCGACATGATTTTCAGCTCAGGATTTCGAAGGGCAAGTCTCACTGATTTGAACACCATTTACGACAAAAATCTAAATATTTTCTTGGGTTTACGCGAATGTTACACATTGAAATTAAACTACCACTAGTTTTATTTAAAAAATCGAAATGTGTAGGTATAAACTAAAATCGAAGTATTGAACCTGGTTATTTTATGTCCATTCTATACTGGTTCTATCAATGTTTGAAGACAACCATGACGTATTGAGCTTCCTAAAACTGGAATTGTTTACAGACTATAAAAATAAAGTGATAATTCATCATACCAAACTAATAGTATTTGTGCCGTTTGACTCCAAGATACTTATATATTTGATTTATAGGGATCATCCATCTAAGGGGCAGATAGCATCGCCCCAATAGTACGTATAATCCTATTACACTGTCTTGATTTAGTTCCGAGGGTCGTATTATGGGTAGAAAAGAGGTAATTATACCCTTAAACTAAGTAGATACTTAAGATTAAGAACAATTTTATCCCGTATATACATACACTCATAATGGTGTTTGGTAATTCGAACTATTCCTTAAGGAGGTTATATTTGGGGTCATTTGTAACAAATTGACCCTCGTCAACTAGGGGTTGTAAATTAACGGTTTCTGTGATATCGAGCTTTAAAGATTTTTTTAAATTTTCACGTTGTCACCAAAAAATCGAAATTAAAAAAAATCATTCACTTTTGGCTATAAATTATTATTTCTTTAAAAACTTATTAACTAGCAATTGATCTTAACAAAAAAAATGGTTGAAGTAATTCAAGGTTCTAGAAATAAAGGGTCCTAAGTGATGACATACATACATGCATAGACTCACGCCTGTATCCCCAAAGGGGTAGGCAGAGGCATATTAAACGCCCACTTTTCGCCAGTGTTTTCATCCCACGTAATAGGTGGCGAGCGTATTGCCGCTTATCGGGATATTTTGTTTGCCAGAGCCTCGTCCGTTGATCGGCAGGTGCGCCACTTGCAGGTGAGGTTGGCTTGGAACCCTAAGTTCTTGGTGGGATGATACATGATGATACATTAATTGAAAAATAAACATCAGGGACGCGGTATTGAAACACACACGTTTTAATACCGCGTCCCTGATGTTTATTTTTCAAATGTATCATTGTTGTAATTCTAAATAAAAATGTATTGGTTAAATACTAATTTTATTCTTTTAATTAGACTTATTTTTATTAAAATCCAATAATAAATTAAACATGTAAACAATAACATATAAAAAAGTAATTTCTTTATTACAAATATCTTTTTTTTTATGCGTTGCCATACTTAGGTGTTTTCTTTGAGGTCGAATTCCAAAATCGAATTCCGAATTCGAAGGGGTTTGTTTTTTCACTCACTTTTTATATGCATGTGAAAGAGACAGATCACAGTAAAATTCGAATGTTTCAAATTTATGGCTGAACAATGTCAATTCGTGACACTGAAGATTGAAAAATTAAAAAGCTACTTTTACTCACGCTCGAATCAAAATCGCGTTTTGTTCACTGTTGTCTCGCAGCAAAAGCGGCATGTTTGAGCTGCAGTGGTGAAATAGTTATTTGTGCAACAAGAGAGCAAAGTTGTTTTTTGTTTCGAGTGCTGATTTTGAGTCCCGAGCAAGCGAAGGATTCTATGATTGATTCACAAGCGTAGCGAGTGAATCAAAGTTAGAATCCTGAGCGTAGTGAGGGACTCAACAGCACGAGATGCAAAAAACTTTGCTCTCGTGTAGCACACATAACTTTTCACCTCAGCAGTGAGAACACATATTACTTAGGAGACATAGAAATGAACAGGAATAGATTGAAAACTTAATTCTGCATTAATCACTTGTTGTTTTAACTCTTCTGGTGTTAAAGGACAGTCATCATCGCTAGTTTTGCTCATCTTTTTAGATTATTTTATATATTAATATAATTTAACACGTTACGCTATCAGCATCAGCGAAATTTTTATTCCCGCTATTATTTTTAATCGCGTTTTGATACACCGCGTCCTTGATGTTTATTTTTCAAATTTATCATTGTTGAAATTCCAAATAAAAATGTATTGGTTAAGTATCAATATAACAATTAATAAGACTTATTTTTATTAAAATCCAATAATAAATTAAACATATAAACAATAACACTAAAAAAACGTAGTTTCTTTATTACAATTAATATATTTATATTTTAAAGTATTGCGCCGAACATTTTTTCTTTGAGGTCGAAATCCAAAATCGAATTTTGAAGGGGTTTGTAAGAACCTAAGTTTTGTTTAGAAAATACTAGATATGTATCCAGTTATGTACTGTAAACATAAAATGTGGTTTCCAAGATATACTAGCAAGTGGTCGCAAGTGCGAGTCGTACTCGCGTACGAAGGTTTCCGTACCATCATCTATAAAAGAAAATCACGTTCGTTGTACTTATGTATAATTACATACTTTTTAAGTTTCTACCTGTTTATTAAGATCGAGTAACAAATTGCTTAAAAATTACGTTTGTTGTATATAATACATTATTTACTTTTTTTAATTTAATTATTTATTTTAAAAGGTAATATACAACTACATATTCTGTGAAAATTTAAAACGTATGTCTGTTACAGTTAGTAATTTGGAGCAAAAAATACGAAAAAAACACGTTTTTTTCAAAGGAGTCCTTAATATTTTCATGTTTTTAATTTTTAGTATTTGTTGTTAAAGCGGCAACCGAAATGCATAATTTGTGAAAATTTCAGCTTTATAGCTATCACGGTTTATGAGATATAGCCTGGTGGCAGACAGACAGACAGACGGACAGAAAGACAGCGGAGGCTTAGTAATAGGATCCCGTTTTTTACTTTTTAGGTACGGAACCCTAAAAAGTAGCCTATGTCACTCTGTAGCCACCCAAGTATCTCCACAGAAAAATAAATATAACAATGTGGACAATTGTCTCATAAAAGAAGGACAAGACAAGCAAACAAAATAAAAACACATTGCCGCATTTTTTATATTACTATGCATGTGTACACAGCAACAAGTCAAGTTTAACAGTTGCACTATTTTAATTCTTATTTCCTAAGTCATAAGAACGATACAAAGTTCAAAGTGTCTAGCTTGACGAGTAGAAATAAATTCGAGTAAAATCAAGTAGGAAAAGCTATTGGCAGATTCTTACTCGTCTCTGCTATTGGCGATGCTAAGATTGTAACTAGCATCTCTAGCGGCGAATTTGGAAGTTGTCTGGGTACGATACTTTTGACAGCTCAATACAATTACCACTAAAACCTCGAAGCAATGTTGTATTGAAAGCTGTCAAAAGTGTCGTACCCGGACAACTTCCAAATTCGCCGCTAGAGGCGCGCGGATAATCTTTGCATCGCCACTTCTGAAATGATGCTCACTATGCGGCAGCACTGAGGCATCAGGTCCAGAAACCTGTCAAAACTGTCAAAGCCCCTATATTTTCATACAAACACAGACGTGTGTTTGTTTGTATTATCTGTGTGTACGCGTCTGTACATATCTGACGTCAGTTTCGATCTGACCATAAAGTAGGGAACTAAGACCTGACGCATGCTAAGCGCCGTCTGATGGTAGAAGAAATATCAAACACTCTCATTGGTGCGAAATCCTACTGCCCATAGGTCATTTACTCGTGTATCCATTTACATTCGTTTCAAGGTTTTACTACCCCATCAAACTTTATGGTTCTCGCGTTACACCATAAAGAAATCTAATATTTTTTACGGCCGCATATTTTCTGTAATTGTTGGGTAAGAGGCCTTTAGTTTGCTTAATGGGCGTGCTCCTTACTAAATCATGGGCAAATGTTGTTCGGGCGATATCGTATGAAATGTATTATGGCTAATACTGCTATTACTATAATTCCTTTTATATACTTCGTTTTTATTACATTGACTGTATAAGTGTATTTACAGGGAATTTTTATTATAATTATTTATACTGTGTTTACAGAGAATGCGGGGGGTAGAGAGATAAAATTAAAGGATATGACCAATTGACCACATATTTACTATTACTGGTAACTTATAATTTAAACTTTTTACACCATACTATAAATAATGAATGGACGGGCAAGAGAGGTCAAAGACAAAAATATTGTTATTTTCCCTCGATGAATAATATAGAGCAATGTTTCGTATTTGGCAATAGTTTCTGCTCTCCTTTTTTAATAAACGATAACCCAGCCTACTAGACGGCACACGTAAGGCGAACACTTTCTGACAAAACGTTAGACTTATACGTCTTACATTAGAACAATCCGAACACTAGTTATGAATTATGACGTACCGCAAATTTGAACCGGCCAATTAGAATGCATTTTTGTAGCCCCTTTCGCCCCGCACACCTCACCGCTTTGACAGAATTGTTTGTTTGTAGCAATGAAAACATTAGGTGTCTAATAGGTTGGGTTGCCGTTGTTTTTAATGCTCTGAAGCTAAGTGAAACAACACGATGAAAGTAACAGCTCAGTTTCTTTTATTGCGATCCTACGTAGTAGCAACCTTCTTGAATTATTTATTATTTCGAATCCGTGAGTTTTACATCTAAACGTTCCTCAAGAATTACACTATCTGCGGGTGTTAAAATTTTTTTTCGTTAGGTTTTAATCTTATCACGTTCTTATAGACAGACATGATGAAAAGGCGACATCGTTTTGTATAGATATTTATATTTTCAATGTGCCTACTTTATATATAAAAAGAATTGTTAAGCAAGCAGGATTATACTGGATCGGAAAGCTACGTCTCTATCAGATGCATGTGTGCTAATCCGGCGATATTCCACGTGCCCATCCAATCTAACTATCTTTCTATCTTCCTAGCGACAAGTTACATTGAAGACCTAGAAGCCAGTAGCAATGAATTCAGATTTACATAGAAGCGCAGTTCTTAAGGATTTCGTGTACCGATTCCTAGTGGGGACTGTCTCCAGTTTAGTTCGTAGTTGGCGCCGTTGGCAGCGCTGGCGTCGTTCTCCATCGCTCTCGCTCTTGTAGTTAAGATACACTGGAAGAGAGAGAGACAGCTGCCGCAGCGCGACTGCCACGCCGCCAAGCAGCAATTTGAGTCGCAGAAAGTTTGTCTTCAAAGCGCCCATATGAAATGCGCATCTATGCAAATATCTGTATAAATAAATACGGGCATCTATGTAAATATATACGGGCAAAGGCCCGTAGTCTACTTGGTGGCCTAACCAGATTTGACGGAATATTAGCCTCTCCATGTTCATAGAGTTTATTTTAAACTTAAGCATTCACCTATAATGAACATTCCCGCGAATGTTACAAAACAAATGAGTGTGTTTTAGCGAGCATTCTTACGAACATTCGGGCGAGCCTTAGAATATAAATAATACATAGAATTTGCGCTACAATGGCGGTTAAACCCAATATATTTAATACACTTTGACTTATGATTTTAATCTAGGGTAGAATCTTCGTAGTTTGTCACTAATTTTAACTTGACTAGTGTAATGCTTACTCAGATTAAATATCGATAAAATATCGATAATGTTTACAATAGATCCTTAGATTTGGTTTACTCAGAATTAATTTCAATAGAATGTTGATAAACTCTCGGTATCGATAAATAAATTTGAACGTAGGAACAACCATTTGTGTGATTTACTAAACCTGTTCAACTTAAAACCTTCTATATTTTTTCTATATTCTACGGACTATTTGAATTAAGAGTGTTCGCTAGAATGATCATGAAAATATTCGGTTCGACAAAACAGGAAACGGCGAATGCTCGCTGTTCTGTTACAAGTGAATGCTCAGGTGTATCAGCGCCATAATAATAATAAATTCTGTCGTAGCCATAAATGCGCATAATAATTAGCAAGACATGTTCTTCAATGGAGGATATGTGTTAAACATTAGCGGTTTTTGTTTGTGATAATTTATTGGTGTTCACTTTACTTTATTTTAGGGTTCCGTTGTAAAGTAGGTAGAACATACATTCATCTGACAGGGTTTTAGCTGGAATATTTACCGATTGTAGAATTTAAGCTTTTGCATAGATTTTTACCTGTTCTCGCTACCTGAACTATGGGTACCTACCTATTTGGATGGAAATTAATGAATAACTTTTTTGTTAATCATTAATAGTTGTCATTATTTTTTGTTTATGATTAATGTTTGATGATATAGGCATTTTGAAGATGCATTATTTGTATAGTAAAGTAACCTTAACGCAGGTAGAGCCACAAGGCACATCAATTATGCTACTATGACCGACTTACTATTAACTAAAATTTCTCACATAACTTCGATAAGTCAGAGGTGTGTGCCCGGGGTACCTGGAAATCGATCCCGAGACCATCGACTCGGCAGTCCGTTACGTGTCTTTTCGAAGTTATGAGTATATTAAAATGTTCATTTTCACTCGCTTAACAATGTGCCCGGTAGATGGCTATAGGCTCGCCCCCTATTACATTGGGACCTAAAAACATAACTGGCGAAATGTGGGTGTGTATACACCTCTGCCTACCCTTTCGGAGATAAAAGGCGTGAAGTTACGTTGTGTTAAAATTTCCCAAATTACCAACCTCAAATTTTAATGCCACCAAACGAGAAGCATACCTTCCAAACAAATTTCGGAATAAATTACGGAATTCTAAGACAACAAACATAAAAAAAACTATAGACCTATTTTTCAAGTTGGTTGAAAATACTTCAATTACATAATATTTGTATTTAATTCACGTAATTAACGCGTATATTACCTGTGGAGCATTAGCAAAAACCCTGAAACTTGTAAGGCTTCGGATCGATACAGTGGCTCCATGACTCATACTCGCAATCTGTCCGCCCACTGCCAGTTAGGCAACGGCTTTTACCAACTACTTTATATATTTGTGCTAAGATATTGTATTAAATAATTAACGCCTACACTGGTGTGTCTGAAAGTATTTGTGATGATATATGATATCAGCGTTCATAGTCCTGAAACACCTACATAAGTCTATAATAATGAATAATGTATATGTAGATTAGTGAAAAAAAAATGTTTGTGTTTCCTTCACCGATAAGCAAGAGATAATTAACAATTTAATGTAGCTTTATATATTTCTGATTTTTTGGGATTTGTCAGAAAATATGGTTTTGGGATGTTATCAATTTCTATTATATTTTAGTGTGTTAAGTGGCTTTAAAGTATACGTAGTAACATTATCTACTTTTAACGCTATGAATACAAGTCGTGTCACAGAATAATGATGCTCTGCACTGCTCTGCTGTAACTTAAAAAAATCAAGCTGTAATAGTTTTTCTTGTAGAGATTAGTCCATGTTTATAATAATTATTATTGAGCAACTAAATAAATAAATTTAATAAACTTTATTAGCCAACAACTTACATCTAAGTAGATACATTTTTTGTGATTTTCATAATATTTAGTATCTCAGCTATATTCAAATTATTCGAGATTGGTGTGCCTCTGATTCTTAAACTAGGTTATTACCTGTGTTGTGAGTTTTCAGGGGTTCATCGATCTGACCATACAGTATCACTATAGATATACACTTTGAGATGATACCTTAGTGGATATACAGTATTATTTAAACTAATCTTCCCTTACAGTCCTTACACTGTCATACTTACACTTCAATGTTTAAACTTTTATTTATAAATGTAATGTCAAGCCCCTTTTATAAAATTCAAACGTAAGGCTTGTCCTCTAAACATGGCAATACTACCTTACCTTGTGACAATCGATCTGTTGGAGTCCATTACTAAAGCAAACACGTGCCATGTAACCACTAACACGAAAATTTGTTGTTTCTAGGACGTGGCGTTTATAAATCCAGCAAACGTCGTATTCGTCTACATGCTGGTCCGCGAGCTGGTGGACGGTGAGCGGATAGCCCGCCCCCAGGAACTGCAGGCGGTCGTGCTGACATGCCTCTATCTCTCTTACTCCTACATGGGCAACGAGATCTCCTACCCGCTCAAACCCTTCCTCGTTGAGGACTCTAAAGATAAGTTCTGGGACCGCTGCCTCCTCATCGTCGACCGGCTCTCCTTCAACATGCTGAGGATCAACTCGGAGCCCGGCTTCTTCACTGAAGTGTTCACGGAGCTGAAGGCCTGCGGCACCGTGGAGAGCCCGCCTCCCCCCGCGCCGGCGCACCCCGCGCCCGCCCCTCCGCACGCCCTCACGGCCGCCTGACACACAGAGGTCGCCGTCCTCAGGTTGGCGCTCACTGACCGACCCAGTCGTGTTTGATGTCGGCTCTTGACAGTTGAAGCTCTTGGTCAATCGTCCTCGATTTAACGGCAGCACGTTCCATTGACGTGTGGAGGGTTTGATAATGATCTGCATTACAAATCTGCGAGATGACGAAGCTACGGCGTAGGCCTCTACGCCGTAGCGTAGTGAAGACAATTCGGTCGTAATGGAATTGTTAACGTGCCCCAACTTAATCTTACTTTCTCAAGTGCAATATAACTTTCTAGTCACGTGTTGCTATTATTTATAGTCAAGTTAGTTTATTTAGGAGCCCACCTAAGTTACATTATACTTATTGCTTAGTTTAATTTTCATTCATTGTGGAGAAGACGCAAGTGTGATTGCTCAAGAATACACGCTTATTATAATAGATAATAAACAAAATAAAATTGGCACGATTGACCAAGGCTTGAATGTCAGTGCAATATTCATGTGAGTGAGAGGTAACTATTAAAAACATACGAATTATGTATCCGCGTACATAGTCGAATAATGTGACTTTGAACTTATCTCGAAGGGAGAATGTGATATACCTAAGACACACCACTTTATTTCAAAGCATTTTAGGGATGGAAGAACACCTAGTAGAACTTAGTCTTTGAGTGAGACTGAAGAATTGAGAGGATCATTTATTGGCGAGCATGTTGGTGGATGTGATGTTAGCAAACAAATCGGTCAGTGAATGTTCAATATTACAATCTTACCGCGAGGTCGGTATACGTAACTAGCGGACCATGGGAGTGTGTTCGAGTTGTCGTCGTGTGTGCGCTCGCTCAGTAGCCCTAGTGTTTTGGACGCTGCTACACATTATCACAGTTTCACGAGTCAAAGTCAGACCAGCTTGAGGCAGAACGCGATGCTACCTCTCGCCGATAGTCGTGCAGTGGTCACTGTTGATGGTGCAACATTACGTTCTCTACATGTGGTGTCTCGATGTAACCACGTTTCTAGTTAATGCTGCACTTTCATTGTATGTTCGTAATGTAGGTAATTGTCTGGTACGTTATTTTCTCTAGCCGCTACACCAGCGGTGTCTTAGTCCAATAGAACAGCGGTTAGCTAGTTAAGAGTTTCGTAAAAGTAGTGAAATGAACGTATTGCCATATAGTTAGATGATATTAGGGAAAAGTCTGGCAGGCGGGAGGATGCAATAAAGCGGGAACTCCGTCATATAATCTGGTTAACCCTTCTATGAAGTGTACGTATTAAATTAATGGCCGGCTCAAAGCGCGGAACGACTCGATGGTTTTATTGAGGTGAAGAAATGTATTAATAACAAATAGGTCAAATTTTGCGAGGGATTAAGCGTTTTGTACAGTAAAATCGAATAAAATAATACACATAAGTCTTAACCGTTAGCATAGTTTAGACAAATGGACGGAAGGCGCAAGCCCGAGAGGCACTCGGTCCGAGACGATACAAGCGAAATTCCTTAATTACACATTCATCAATATCATTCTCGTTAGGCGATATGAATATTTTAGTCCTTGGCGCCATGTTTTCAGTGCTTAATTTACATCAAAATATAAATTATCCGGCATGAGTCAGCTCTCGAGGGGAGTCACATCAATAATTGTATAGCCTAATATTTGCAGCTAGTTTATAAAGCCACTGTTCACCGTGGCCACACCGAGTGCCGTAGTTAAGTTAAATTGTTTAGTCGAGTGAATGTCTAAGAGTGATCAAATGTAAGTATTTAATTATTTAAGAGGGGCCATTTATTGGCGACCGTGTTAACCGACACTGGCCCGGTGTCCCACGTGAGGGACGAATGCGACTCGATGCGATGCGACGCAAGCAAACTGACGAATCTAACTACCTCGCTTGTCGTTCTCTAGATGAGAGTTTGTTCGGATTGAATCGGATCGATCGTATGCCGTCTTTTTCGTATGGTACTATGTGTGTTGAATGCGCACAGTCGTGTCCAACCTCGTCGGATGACAAATCGGTCAATGAATCGCTGCTTGAAAGAAATCTCATTAAAGGTTCCAAGTCATTAACGATTAGGTAAAGGTAGTTGTCTGTGATGTTTATTGAATCTTAGCTTGTGTTTGTGTACATTATTTGTTTTTGTTATTTTTTTATTTCATCGCAATGAATTGTTATATTTATTGATATTGAATAAGGTATGGTTAAAAGGCAATAATTTATTTTTCGGATATTTCCTTTTAATCATTTACGATATTGACGCCGTCTGTGTAATAGGTATATTATACAAATAAAAAAATCTATCCCATTAGCATAATATAATATTGGATTGTACTTAAACGCTTCTTGAAAATTAAAAAAAAACTTTGTTTAAAGGCCTTTCCACACGGCACAATTTTACGTCCAACTTGACTAAATCACTTGATGAAATCGTGACGTGTAGACGCCAGTCGTCCAACTCAAGTTCATCGGGTGGGCGGTACCACTAGATTTTAACCAACCGGGTGGACGGAATGAAAATCAGTGATTTGATTGTGTCGTGTAGACGGGCAAAGACAATTCGATTGAAAATTTGACCAGTGGTAAAATTGTGCCGAGTGGCAAGGCCTTTAAATTGAATATTTTATTGTTGCAATTTTGAATAAGTTGTTTATTTATTTTAGATTTATGTGTAGATCGCAGGTTACTTTGACCTTGGCGGGTAGGCATTTGCAATAGCCAAAGCTACATTCCAATTACTAATACTTAAGTCAGGTAAGGGCAGATACAATTTAAAATCGAATTACGATGATCTCTAATAAGATATTATAGTATAAACTTTGATATAATTTGAAGTGTGGATGTGCGTAACATACTCGACAGGTATAACACACGTCTGGTACCTCTTCTTACATTATTCATGTAACTCACGTTTGTTAATTAATCTATTGTAAATATACCCAATTATTAAAAAAACTTTCGTATATATAATATTGTTGTTTTATTTCATATCCTTCTACGGTCTCGGTACAAGTAAGTATTATCCATAGATGTGAAGAATTTACTGAGAAATTCCCTTGACAGACCATAAACTAAAGCAAAACGTGCGATAGAGATACCCTCAAAAGTTGGTGATAAACTTTCTTTCTAAAATTCTGAAAATCACATAGGTAATAAAATGTTCTACGACTTGCCTACAGAATTTTCAAATTTGTAAAGGTCTGTATCGGGCGATCGAAGTTGGTTAGGTTTGGTCGGGCAAAAGTGGTACTGGGTTTTTCGGAATTGTCAGTAGCAACACGGAGTCTAGTGATTTGGCCGGTAACGGCAATAGGCTCGCCCCCTATTACGGGGGACCTGAAAATCCATGGCGAAATATGGGTGTGATATTACACCTCTGCCTACCCCTTCGGGGACACAGGAGTGAATATATAAAAATAACTACAGCTTGATAGAATATTTTCTTCCCTACATGCTTATAGTTTACTTTCAAACATTTAATAACCGCTCATAATCAGGTTTCCGACACATGAGTGCTGAAACTGTAACGAGATCGTATGTGTCAACGACGAACTGTTTATTTTAAATTATACGATAATGACATTAGATTATCAGAATACCGCTTTTAAATCCATTCAAAATATAATATCAATGTCATATAAAAATAGCAGAATTGCCCCCCTACTCAGTGTGTATGTGGTAGATATTATAAAAAAGCTTACACAGAAAGTCTTAGCACTCGATCCAGAATATTTGAAAGAGCTTAATAGTTTATGTAGAATAGGTACTGGCATGTCATAGACTATCGTAATCCAATATTACAGTTCTAAACGTAGGTACCATTAACGATCACTGTTACTGAGTCACTTATGACTAATACACATTTTGCCACAGTAATAGTACATTTGTCAAGGTCATATCACTATAGAGTCAGCCGTAATCAGTATATAACGACGGGGCTGTATGTGTGGTTTAGATTTAATTTCATAGGGCCAGGCCCGCAACTATGTATTATACAAAAGTAGCAATGTCAGCTTTGTTTTAACCAACATCCTTGACACGATTTGATAACTGTAAGCTAGCCAACTATTTCATGCTTCATAGACCTTCATATTGATGTAATATTCAAGGGGTAGCGGCAAGTGTGGTCACTGTATATAGCCCAAGGTATTTTGGACCTTCAGGTCTTGAACATAAGCTATGATTTTTAGAAAATGCTGTAGCGTAATCGCTAGAATGCTGTCATTTGCTAGACTGGCTTGCATCTATCGCAATTACGAGCCAAAATAAAACACAGTTATAGGTATTTTAAAGGATGGCTAAAGCAGGTAACGAGTACTGGCTCTCATTTGACTTAACTCAGATCAAAATTTTATACTGTAAGTTCCTTTAATGCCTGTGGCACAGGTTTACCCTAGTACAGGCACCTCATTATTTTACCTAAATTACTTTTTAAGATCTGTAGGTATATTTTTGTTATGAATTGAAAATTAATAAATTTTTATTTATTATTATTTTATTTATTATGATATTTATGATTAAGTATGATGGTAGTAGCAAAGCCACGGAATAGAAAAAGCTACAACTTTTCTTATACTGCAGACTAAGTAATTAGGGGTTGAGTACTTGTTTGCCTCCATGTTAGTCATAAACATAGGTATGTTTAAAAAAAATTCTTGCCTCTTGAAACAAAGAAAATAATCTCCACCACCTTGCTGGATCAAGGGACTGATGATGCTACCTATATTTATTGTTCTGTCTAGACAGAGCTACAACACCTAAGTATCTAACGATGCTTGAAAACTTTCGTACCACTCGACACGACAGCATAGTTATTCGTCCCGTCTACAAATATTTTTCGTCTTTTTCTACATTTATCTCGTTACATGCTGCTATTCGTCGAGTGCTGTTTTTACACGCTTTAACTAGTTTAGTATATATGAGCCTTTGAACGTGATTTCTAAGCACTTATAAAAATATATATTTAAAAACTATTACCCGACTACGTCAAAAAGGGAGTCTGAAAGGGACGAAACAAGGAAATAGTTCGTTCAGATAGAAAGCTAGAGCCGTGGTCGCACCTATTGTATACCTACCTAATGTGGGTGCCAGGAATACTTAGCCTGCATGAAACAAACGTGGCAGGTAACTACATCTATAATAGTATCCAAAAGGTGCGACCTAGGCTCTAGCTTTATATCTGAATGAACTATTTCCTTGTTTCGTCCCTTTCAGACCCCCTTTTTGACGTAGTCGGGTAATAGTTTTTAAACTTATATTTTTTATTAAATCCTTTTCCGAATCCCGATGGGGCATGTAAACTAACCGTTCAAAATTTACATTGTCATATGTAAAGGAAGAAAGAAAGAAAAATAGATACCTAACGCAAAACGTCTGACCCGCGCGAATTTGAAGTAAAACCGCGTTTTAAACTTATATTATGACTCAAACAGTATAATATATGTACATATTAGGGAGTGTGTTCAATAAATTTGACTCTTTGTTAAAAAAAATCTGGTATTTGTTTACAATTAACAATATAATTAAATTAAATCTTAAAATAATAAAAAAACGAATTAATATATACAAGGGAAAATTCAAAAAAATTAAAAATTAAAATTTAGAAGGCGTCATGAAACTCATCCGCATCGCAGTCAATTGGAAGCGTGCCCAGAAGACTGGCAGCATTGCCTCGTTGGATGGCTATACTTATTTTTTGAGCCAAATACGTGCCAGCCCTCTGGTCACGCGAGGCGTCTATAAGTCTCTTTGCGAGATCTCTAAAAAGTGATCGCGCACTTGGACCCCATGGCCCCAATGTTTCGACCCCAAACGGCTCAAATACATAATCTCCTATTAGATTTACATATTTGCGCCGTTTGAGTGTCTCCGCTGTAGCAGCAGCAGCGCCCGCACAACCTGCTGTGCTGGGAAGATGAGATGGCGCAAGGGTATCGACACATGTTGCGTCCCATACCAAAGGCCTACCCAGCTTCCACGGCAGTAACGACATCCCGTCTGGTCTTTTGCCATCGTCGCGTGCCAAGCCTTGAGGTTCAAGTTGGGCTGGAACGCCAGCGGTGGCAAGAGCACGGCGCAGTATGTCATTGAGGTTGGCGTGTCGAGAAATACGACCCGCGCTCCTGCTGCATGACAGGCCATGGTGGCCAAGGCTATCGACAGCCTCTCCACAGTGACAACGATGCGGAGAGACACATGACGCACCTAAACGGAGGCAAGTAGCGAAGCGGAAGGTCGTATCGTCCAACATGGTACCTATATTGGACGATGGCAGTGCCTGAAGCCAGAGGCCCGATTCCCATTCTCCCACAGCCAGCAGGCGAGCACGCTCCGCAGCGTTGGACGATGTATTGAGAAGGTTTTCTCGTACCACGCTGCAAAGCGGCCCATCCCATTGCCTCTGGGAGGATAAGTTTCGGGGTAACTCAGTTCCTGGACAAGCATTTCTCCAAGCGTTCAAGGCATCGGTCTTACACGGCACTTCAGAATCAACCAGTGTGGGAGCTAAAATTTTCCTAGTCAATTCTGCAGTGCTGTGGACCGATGACAAGAACGCTGGCAGGCTTATGTCGGTAATTTTGCGAACGCCGAGGCCGCCCAAGCGCACAGGTAAGGACGCCTGTAGCCACACCCGGTCGTTCAGGGCCACATTCAAAATTTTACTCAGGGTATTCTGTATAATTTTGTCAATTTGAATGAGTGGAGTTGGATTTTTCCAAAAAGGTGAGCACCGTAATGCGTGCGTAAATTTAGGGACAAAAAGACAATATCGAATAATAGTGAAAGCCGAATGTATATTAATTTTGAGTAGCCTGTCAGAAATTTCACTAAAATTTTGAATTTTTTCCTGTATAAAAGAATCAAAACCGTCGTCTAAAATTGGGGACCCCAGGAGGCGAAGAGAACTTTTTTCAACTTGAGTGATACTGGGAGCCAAATATTGAAATTTTGAAAGAATAGAGGATTTATCTAGATTGTCATTAATAAAAATTTCGCATTTGTTTGTATTCAGTTCTAAGCCTATGGATAAAAATTTTGATTTCAGAAGTGCTAGATCTTGATACACAGACTCTACGTCACCGCCCAGGGTTCCATCATCGAGGTACCAGATGTTTAATTTAGAATTTAGTTGGGTTATAACTGGATGGATGGCCAAACTAAAAATTAGTGGTCCAAGAGGGTCACCTTGTTGACAACCGACGGCAGATTCTAAAAGATGTTCTTTGTATATTAATTTAGAAGGGTGTCTATAACATTGCCAAAGAAAATTGTAAATTTGGGGTGTTTCCAATTTAACTTGTGTCAACAAAGTGTCCCTGTTGACTGAGTTAAAGGCATTCTTTAAGTCAACCTTCAAGATAACCTCACCTCCATTACAGTCAAGGTACGATGACAAGGCATGTACGGCAGCCTCGCAGCCTCCTCTGGAACCATAGCCCAGCTGTTGTGGCTGAAATTTACAAGATAATGAGGTGTTAAAATGGCGACAGCATATCTTGGCTGCCATACGCCTGTACGTGCACCCAACGGCAATGGGACGAATGCCACCATCCCGCTTTCGTAAGGCGCACAGATTAGCGCCATACAAAACGTCGACGATGGCATCGTTCACATTGCCGGAGAGCATGAGATTAGTTAATGCCGTTAGCTCACCCAAAAGCGAGTCGCCGGCCACCCCAGCGCTTGCACACACAAGATCTTTCAAATGTTGTGGTGTCAAACCGTCGAGACCACCAGCAGATCCGCTCCGGAAGGAGCCAACGGCACCAACCACGTCCTTGGCTGTAATGCTGAGAAAACCAGAGTCAGTGTTAGGTGGATCAGGAAAGGAGAGGTTATCCCCTGGCGCTGGATGCTTGCTCTGCAGACTCGCGAGTGTGTCGGCAGAGCAAGGCGCCACCACATCGGTACTGAACAAAAGCCTGGACGCTCCCCTGATATCACCTTCCCTCAGTTTAGACTCTACATGGTGGTAGATGGTGCTATTGCGGTGTGCTTTGGCAGGATGGTTATTTAATTTTGATGTCGAAATATTGCAATTTTCTTTAATTTTTGTTGTCAAACTTTTTTTTGTAAGCCTGTCTTCTTGAGCATGTAGAATTCTATACGGAAAGGTGAGTAACTGTTCCCAAGCCGTAATAGAATTCTCCCGGATGACAAGGCCTATGCATTGTGCTAGATTTTGAGCCACTGAAGGCCTCGCACCACGGGGAATTCTCTTCAGAACCGGAATGGAATTTTTTAACTGACTCAAATATTGCCAAAAAGGAATTTTAGGGGCGTCTGTGGAATTACTGTGTGTAGTACTGGACGTATTGGGGCCGGTAAGTACATTTTGGTTTTTGTGAATTTTGCCAAAATGTACTTTAAGGCCCCGCTCACCTTTGAAAAATCGTGCCTGGGAACAGATGGGGCAGCGCACCAGGGTAGAAGATGTGTAAGGTTCACTGGCACCTATTTCTTCATCGCTCTTGCTACCATTACACGACATATGCCGAACAATTAACTATATGCACTAAAAATAAACTTATCTAAATAAATAATATCATAACAACACTAAATATACACTTTGACATAATTATGACAATTAATATTTTTATTGTCCGTGGCGGCGGACCGTTGCTGTCGGCCAGTGCGCTAGCGGAGGCCGGCATGGAGGCTAGCGCTGTACGCCAGCGCTTCGAAGGCTGTCACGGCGCTCCTCGCACCAGCCAGCAAGATATTTTCTATATCGGATAGAATGGCTTCAATGTAGGTGTTAGGCTCGCTTTACTTTCTTTAGCGAGCTAAAGCTGCAGAGGGTGAAACCACCTTATATAAATTTATCCAACCCGATTTCGGAACCACTGTGTTGCGTAGTTTAATTAAACAAATGTATTAATTATTTTAACGGAATAAAATTTTTCCGACATTCCGTTCCGTAGCTGTCAAATTTTTTTTTTTATTTTTCTTCTGGTATTTGCTTTTTCGATTCAAATATCAAAACTATAACCAAGCACAGCAGGTTGTGCGGGCGCTGCTGCTGCTACAGCGGAGACACTCAAACGGCGCAAATATGTAAATCTAATAGGAGATTATGTATTTGAGCCGTTTGGGGTCGAAACATTGGGGCCATGGGGTCCAAGTGCGCGATCACTTTTTAGAGATCTCGCAAAGAGACTTATAGACGACTCGCGTGACCAGAGGGCTGGCACGTATTTGGCTCAAAAAATAAGTATAGCCATCCAACGAGGCAATGCTGCCAGTCTTCTGGGCACGCTTCCAATTGACTGCGATGCGGATGAGTTTCATGACGCCTTCTAAATTTTAATTTTTAATTTTTTTGAATTTTCCCTTGTATATATTAATTCGTTTTTTTATTATTTTAAGATTATGTACATATTAATTGTAATGTGCTCTCTCCAATACCTTTCATTTGATACCAAACACGTAATGATTATCTCAGTCTTTTTTTTGAGGTTGGAATCTGAAGTATTAATTCCGTAATAGAAAATTTAGATAAAATTTATATAGCCTATATCACCTGGGCTATTATTACGAGTCTATTGACACCCCATTTATTAAAATCGGTTCTGTAGTTTAGGCGCTACGGTGGAACATACAAACATATATACATAGACTGAAAATAATTGCGATTAGAGTGAAACGTTTTTATACAACAATCATTGAAATAAAGTGGCTATGATATGCATACAGACGGACAGACATTGATACAGACATGGCGATTATATAAAGGATCCGTTTTTTGCTATGTTCGAAAATAACTTTATAGAAAACGGAACCCCAAAAATACTATAAAAACAAAAAAACAATGTAAAAACATGCTGAACCTAAAAGAACAGAGCTAAAAGGAATAAAACCATAATTGTATCGTGGAAAGGCATGCGTGTTAAATTATTATATCCTCCAAAGCACCCACGCATTTCAAGTAAATAAAGTTCTACAGTAAAATACGTCATATTTTCTACTTTTTCGTAAATATCGTTTTGTGTCCCCCGTGTTTTTAAATTTATTTAATACTAGAGGACGCCAGCAGCTACACCTGCACATTTTTTTAATTTATACCGATCCCGTGGGTATTTCGGGAAATCCCTTCTTAGTGCACCCCTACGGTCCCCAAGGAACATATATGCCAAATTTCAGCTTCCTGCACCCAATAGTTTTGGCTGTAGCTTGTCTGTCAGTCAGTCAGTAACGCAAGGATTTTATATATTAAGATTTTCATGTAATGTTATGATCTATGGACAGCGAGTGGAGCAAGTGAATGATTTTGTATATTCAGGTAACTACGCTTTTACTAGGAATTTGTAACGCTTTTAGTAAGAATGAAGAAGATATTGAAAGAAGAGTTAATGCAAGTAACAGGGTGAATGAGGCTTTGAAGGCTTTTATGAACAGACAAAACGTGTCCAAAAAGGCACGTTTGGCTGTGCATAGATGGGTGTTAGTAACTACACTTATTATGTATGGTAGTAAAAGTTGGGTATGGCAGAATAGACATGAAATTAAAATAAATACTGTAGAAATGAGGGCACTGAGAAGTATGTGTGGAGTGTCTTTGAACGACAGAGTAAAGAATTGTGAACTTGATACTTGATGGCACGGGCTGTTTCCGCAACTCCACATCTTAGCGTGTATTTTGCGTACGGGTCCCCACCCCAGCTCTTCGAGGAAGGCCAGCAGGCCCACTGCTTCCCTCAGGGTGCTGTGTCTGGTCAGGTGCTGCTGCCTGTACTGTGAGACCTCAGGGCAGTCGAGGAGCAGGTGGGCTGCCGTCTCGTCTGCTGCCATACAGGCTCTGCACAGCGGGCTGTCGGTGATCCCTATAGTAAATAGGTGCTTATTAAAGGATCCGTGTCCTGTATAGGCGGCCGCGACTGTCCGAAATTGTTGCTTGGGCAGCCGGAGGACTTGTTTGGCTATCTTACCGTCTACTGCAGGAAGAGCCTCCTTGGCTTGCCTGCATGTTTCGATACCAATCCAGGACTGGTTGTGCTGGGTCCTGGTTCTATTTCTTACCAGGTTGCGATAGAAACCAGAAGGAAGGGGAATAATGGGCTCGGGTCCCACCACCTCTAAAGTGGCCCCTCTTCTGGCAAGTTCGTCGGCTGCGTCATTCCTCCTTGAGCCACTGTGGCCCTTGAACCATTGCAGTGTTAATTTGTTTAGTTTACCTACCTCTGTTAGTTTCTGGTGGCATTCTAGTGTGAGTGCCGAGGTGATAGTAAGGCTTTTGAGGGCTGAAAAGATAGCCATACTATCTGAGATCATCCTAATGGATCGTTCTCTTACCTCACGAGCCATGATTGCTGTGGCAGTTAGGATTATGCCAAAACATTCGGCCTGGTAGACCGTGTTATAGGCTCCCAGCGGTGCTGCGATGTTGATGTTGAGGATGGATGACGAAAGACTGACCAAGAAGCTATATAAGGCAAGTGTGAATGAGACAGGAGGATGGGGAAGACCTAGACGGACGTTCTCTGACCAGTTTGCAGACATTCTAAAAAAAGGGTAGGTTAGAAGTACCCTTAACCGAAGAGCATGCATGAGAAATTTGATGGGCGTGAATAAAGCAAGAGAAATATGTCAGAATTGTTGCAAATTGCTTCCGTTGTCTCTGCCTACCCGTCCGGGAAACAGGCGTGAGTCTATGTATGTATGTATTTCATGTTATCCGATATTTTTCTTGACGTACGCTGTAAAGTAGCAGCGATAATATCAGGATTAGCATTAACTACAAGCGTTTAATCAAATGTTGTTGAAGCTCATAAGCGGCAGCCATTAGGTATTTGTCAGATCGTTTGCTGAGCCTACCATCAAATGTAAAAATAAAGAAAATAAACACAAATTATTTGAAAGCCAAATTGCGGACTATAATGATATATTTTTGGATGCCATATCTTTTAGTATTATACATTTATACATTATTATCCTACATACTTGTCGTTTGACCTACAACTCTTAAATTACTAAAATTAAAGGAAGAAACATGTGTATGTGAACACCCAATTTTCCAACATTAAATTGACTGCCTCGTTGGTCTCGCGGCATAAATTGTATGTGATTGTACGTGTGGGATTGGGAGGTCTCGGGTTCGATTCCCGGGTCGGGCAAAGTGTTATTGGGTTTTTCCGTTAAGAAATTCTCAGTAGCAGCACGGAGTCTGGTAATGTGCCCGGCACGGCAATAGGCTCGCCCCCTATTACGTGGGACCTAAAAATTAATGGCGAAATGTGGGTGTAATACCTATTACGCCTCTACCTGCCCCTTCGGGGATACAGGCGTGAGTCTATAAATAAATAAATAAAAATAAATAAATTGCAAAAAAATAACTGACACAGGACAAAAATCACTTTTCATCATGTATTTTATCTCATCAAGAATACAATAAAGAATTATAGATACTGCCCGACGAAAATTTATATTTCGCAGCAAATGTCACAAAACTGACGACCTACGACGAAATTTATATTATTATAAACTAAAATCGTGGGGCCGAGTCTGTGTATACCTACTCTGTGTCCATTCCATCGATGTTTGTAGATCCCATGACGTATTGGGCTTCCTAAAGCTCGAATTGTTTACTACAAAAATAAAATGATAATTCATCATACCAAACTAATAGTATTTGTGCCGTTCGACTCCAAGATACTTATATATTTGATTTATAGGGATCATCCATCTAAGGGGCAGATAGGATCGCCCCAATATTACGTATAATCCTATTACACTGTCTTGATTTAGTTCCGAGGGTCGTATTATGGGTAGAAAAGAGGTAATTATACCCTTAAAATAAGTAGATACTTACGATTAAGAACCATTTTATCCCTTATTGTATACACTAACTAGAGGACGCCAGCAGCTGCGCCTGCATTTTTTTTAATTTACCCGTTTTGGCCGATCCCGTGGGACTTTCGGGAAATCCCTTCTTAGTGCATCCCTACGGTCCCCAAGGGACATACATGCCAAATTTCAGCTTCCTGCGCCCAATAGTTTCGGCTGTAGCGTGTCTGTCAGTCAGAAAGTAACACAAGAATTTTATAAGATTTATATATGTACAGGATGTTTGGTAAGTAATTCGACCTATTCCTTGAAGGAGGTTATATTTGGGGTAGTTTGCAACAAATTGATCCTCGTCAACTAGGAGTCCTAAATTAACGGTTTCTATGATATCGAGCTTTAAAGATTGTTTTAAATTGCCACATTATTGTCACCAAAAAATCGAAATAAAAAAAAAATCACTTTTGGCTATAAATTATTATTTTTTGACTAGCTGCTTTTTGAAAGCTTTTTGACTAGCAATAAAAATGATCTTAACAAAACAAAAGGTTGAAATATTTCAAGATTCTAGAAATAAAGGGTCCTAAGTGATGATATTTTATATTTTTGGATGATTTGCTGCAAATTAAAATGAATTTATTCAAAAAATTATGTGCTACACTTGACGTACAAATAAATTAAAAAACAGCAAGGGTTCATTACCTTTCGATGATAGTACAATTATAGTCCACTTTCATAACAGTGAAAAATACGAGTCGATTTTCTTTAAATACCTATTACTAGCTACTTGGATACTGTACCGTGCACGCCATATAATCTAAACACATAAAATCCAGCTAAATGTCGACAAGACAGCTCGCAGGACAAAAATGAGATATTAAAAAAAAGAAAAAATATATATTACTAGCGATAGCTTAACTACGGAATTCAATATTCGAAATATAGATAGATCTGTAGATTTTAGATTCGTTTTTGACAGTTTTTGACATAAGCTCCATACAAAATATGTCAAACACGAATCTAAACTCTACAGATCTATCTATAGTTCGAATATTGAAAATGGAAGTAAGTCCGTTAAACTCACCGTCTAACGGACCGCTATCTAGAGGGTCAAATTGAAACCCATGGCACGCACCAAAGACTTTTTAAACTTATATAAGCGTATCAAATTGTTAATGATTGTTTGCATTGCCCAGCGTGGTGGACTATAGCCTAACTCTTCTCAAAGTGAGAAGAGGCCCATGCCCAGCTGTGGGACCACGGAGTATATAAAGCGTGGGACACATAAATATTATATCAACACCCCTGTGGCGTGAAATAAGGACAAACATATTCACTTTCGCATTTATAATATTAGTAATAATAGTAACTACATCAAGCAAAATTAAATGGAGTTAGAATGATTCAGTTTAAATAAAGTTATGTATTCGCCAGCGTAAATGCAAGTGTACACTAATGATCTAACGAGGCACTCCATTAGGAAAGTTAATATTAAAGTTATATAAGTTATGTCATATTAAAGTTTTTAACTTTAATATGACGTCAATCGTTATAAGTAAAATGGAATAGATACTATTAATACCTGTCGCATATGGCTGATTAATTAACATACACAACAATATGCACTTTGACTGTTTGGAAGTAGAAGAAAAAAATTAAATACCTATAATTTGCGCCTACATTTCAGCATGTGTTACACGAGCCGTGGTCATGGGATGTGATCCGTTACTTCAAAGTATATTATTAGCGGTTTCGCTCGCGTAGGAGTCGGTTATGTCTCTAAAGAGTAGCCTATGTCACTCTGTAGCCTTCCAAGTATCTCCACAGAAAAATTAATATAACAATGTGGACAGTTGTCTCACAAAAGAAGGACAAGACAAGCAAACAAAATAAAAACACATTGCCGCATTTTTTATATTATTATGGATGTGTACACACAGCAAGTCAAGTTTAACACGTGTAGTAGGATTTTAATTATTGACTAGACTGCCTTGTTGGTCTCGCGGCATAAATGTGCGCGTGGGATTGGGAGGTCTCGGTTCGATTCCCGGGTCGGGCAAAGTGTTATTGGGTTTTTTCCGTTAGGAAATTTTCAGTAGCAGCACGGAGTCTGGTGATGTGCCCGGTAACGGCAATAGGCTCGCCCCCTATTACGTGGGACCTAACAATTCATGGCCAAATGTGGGTGTAATATTACACCTCTGCCTACCCCTTCGGGGATACAGGCGTGAGTCTATAAATAAAAAAATAAATTACCTACGGCATAAGAACGATACAAAGGTCAGAGTGTCTAGCTTGACGAGTAACCGTGTGTACAATGCGAATTCAGTGTCGGTTTTATAAATTCGAGTAAAATCAAGTAGGAAAAGCTATTGGGGATGCTAAGATTCTAACTAGCCACTCTGTCGAATTTGGAAGTTGTCCGGATAGGACACTTTTGACAGCTTAATACAATTGCCACTATAACCAATGAATACAGATGATTTACATTAAAGAAGCTTATTTCTTAAGGATGTCATGTGCCGATTAAAGTTGGCGTATTGACGGTTGTCATTAGTGTAGTTCGTAGTTGGCGCCGTTGGCGGCGCTAGCATCGTTCGCCATCTGTCTTGCATTGCTTTGGCATGCTTTGGCGTAAGAAATAGACAGCTGTTGCACTGGCACTCACGCGACTGTTACGCCGCCAAGCGGCAATTTGGGTCGCAGAAAGTTTGTCTTAAATGCGCCAATAAGAAAAACATCTCTATAAATAAATATCTATGCTCTATGCTATAACCTCGAAGGAAAGTTGTATTGAAAGCCACTGAAAGCTGTCAAAAGTGTACCCGGACAACTTCCAAATTCGCCGCTAGAGGCGCGCGGATAATCGTTTTTTTTTTCTTTATTTAAAGAGGCTTGATCACTCAGTGATCCTGTCACCTCCATAGGAGATTACAAGTTATTAAAATATACACATATTACAAACTAAGGTCTACATTTAAGTGCACAGTTAACTATTTTATTCAAGCACTTTGCCTTTTCTGATAAAGGATTAGCCAAAATGTTGTTACAGACTCCTAAAGATCTCAAAAAAAGTTTCTCCTTGAATTCAAATTGTTTTCTCTCAACCTCGTTCCGTACACACTCCGCCAAGATATGATATACATCTTCTCTCATATTACGCAAGGAGAGTTAGGTGAAGGAGCCTTTTTCATCATAAACATAAAACTATTCAATGGGATGTGTCCAGAACGAAGTCGAAGAGCTGTTACAACATTTTGCCTAGAAAGGTTGGAATTCGCAAACCAAATATACCCTAAGGGACTGGTTTGTATGGTTTTGTACCATATTCCTACGGTTCGAGACCTTTCATCGAAATATTCTTTCCACAATCTAAGACTATCTTTATCTATTTGTAAATTATCTTTAGCTATTTGTAAAATATCTGTGAAATAAGGCAATCGTGAAAGTGTAACCCCATCACATGTTGCCTCCTTTGCTAAACGGTCTTCCACTACATTTCCCTTCAAACCGATATGTGACGGAATCCACTGAAGGATTATATTGGTACCAGAGCTTTGTAGCTTTCTAATGGAGTTTATAATATCGTATGCTATTGACAAACCTCGAATGTGTGAGGTACATCGAATCAGATGTTGGAGCGCGCTCCTGGAGTCCGTAAATATGACATAGTTACCGGTTTGAAGAGACTCTGTATAGGAAATCGCTTCTAAAATAGCTATTAATTCAATGTTCATAATGCACATATATGGAGTTTCAATTTTAAATCTAGCGTAACTGTTTGCTTGGGGGTCGAAAAAGGCGGCACCCGCAAGGTTATTGACCTTGGACCCATCAGTAAAAATTCGGTAAAAATTTACATAATTACTATTAAGGAACTCTAAACAGATATTATGTAGGAAACATTTGTTGTAACTATGTTTACTTTTGTCGAGCACTTCGATGAAAGGTCTTACCGACCGAGTTAAATTCAAATTGCTCATCCACGTATCGAGGCTAAATAACTCCAGCTGTCTGCTGATATAGACAGGTACTGATTTAAAGTGTTCAGAGGACAGAAGCAATATAGGTTTGTTCCGACGTTTCCAGTGAGAACTAGGTATTTGATCGGATTCGGAGAGCTTATCAATCAAGGCAACAGTCTCACTATCGCAGATCGACCTCTGTTTCAGCCAGAATTTTGCAGCCAAGAAATATCTCCGTGCACGCAACGGTTGAATATGTAGCTCACTTTCCATGGCATGCACGGGTGTACTCCTAATAAATCCTCCAATGAGTCGCAGATACTGATTTTGTAATACATCCAATTTAGATAGATGTGTGTTAGCACTCGCACTATACATATAAGTGACTGCCGTAGTCTAGTCTGCTTCGCACCAGACTTATACATAATGTTCCCAAATGAATTGGGTGTATCCACTATATACCCACTGCCTGACAAGACCTTAAATATGTTTACATAAGACGCGGTTTTACTCTTAATCTCCTTAATATGTTTGCTCCATCTAAGACCGCGGTCGAGCCACAATCCTAGATACTTAATACTGTCAACAACTTCTAAGGAACAATTATTAATTTTAAGTCTTGGCGACTGCCTATAAAAACTTGATTGGAAAACACAAACTTTACTTTTAGTAGCTGAAATTTCAAGACCTATATCAAGGAGCAAATAAAACATTTTGTCAAGTGCTAATTGTAGAATGCAAGAAATATCCCTAATTTCGTTACCCAAACAATATACAACGAAGTCATCTGCAAATTGCGAAATAAATATGCTATCTGAACCAATTGAAGCGCTTATGTGCATAGTGGAAATGTTGAATAGGAAAGGAGATAGAGGATCCCCCTGAGCTAAACCAAGACTAGTATTTCGGCATAATAAAGTATCATCTATGTTTATTCGCAGATTACGATTAATAAGAAAGTTCCTCGGATAATCTTTCCATCGCCAATTGGTGCAAAATCCTACTGCCCATAGGTCATTTACTCGTGTATCCATTTCCATTCGTTTCAAGGTTTTACTACCCCATCAAACTTTATGGTTCTCGCGTTACACCATAAAGAAATCTAATATTTTTTTACGGCCGCATATTTTCTGTAATTGTTGGGTAAGAGGCCTTTAGTTTGCTTAATGGGCGTGCTCCTTACTAAATCATGGGCAAATGTTGTTCGGACGATATCGTATGAAATGTATTATGGCTAATACTGCTATTACTATAATTCCTTTTATATACTGCCTATTTATTAAATTGACTGTATAGGTTGGTGATTACAGAGAATGCGGCGTTTTAGTCAGATAAAAATTAAGGGATACGACTTAAGGGATATTAACTATTATTGGTAACTTATATCTACTTAATTTAAACCTTTTAAACCATACTATAAACAATGAACGGAGTGGCAAGAGAGTTCAAGGACAAAAATATTGTTATTTTCCTTCGATGAATAATGCAGAGCATTGTTTCGCATCTGGCAATTTGCTAGTTTGTGCTCTCCTTTTTAACGCTCTGGAGCTAAGTGGAACAACAAGATGAAAGTAACCACTTCGTCCTTTTATTATCATCCTACGTAAAACCTTCTAGAATTATTATTTATTTAATTAGAAATAGAGCCTTGCTCAGGACTCACACTATCTACTGGTGTGCAAAAATCAGACTGGAGGAAAATGGCACTTCGTTCGTACTATTTTTTTTTTTGGTACGAGCTAGGGTTCGGTAAATTAAACTCACTACTTATGCCACTAAAACTGCACTCTATTTTACAACACATTTTATTTTAAATACCAATAAAAACTCTTAATTTAACACTACAAAACATCATCCTCTTAGCGTTATCCCACATAGAATCTGGGAGCGACTGCCTGTTTGACCTCCGCAACCTGAAGGGATAGCGATATTCCATGGTTTAGACTAGTGTCAGTTTATTTTAGAAGGTACTGACGCCCTGTAACGATTGTCAAAGATCTTCATGACAACCGGGACCGACGGCTTAACGTGCTCTCCGAGGCACGGGACAAACGATAATTAGCAATTCAATACGCACATACCTCCGAAAAGTCATTGGTGCGCGACGTGGATTCGAACCCGATACCCTCTGCATGGCAGTCTGTTGGTATCTCCACTAGGCTATCGCTGCCTGTTATAATGCTAATTTAACACTACAAAACACGACGACGAAATATAAGTCGTTTCTCTTTCGCTTTGTTGATCGCTCTTTTTATTCAACTGAACTGTGTCTCGATGCACACCAAAGTCCTTTTTATGCCGACCGGATAACATCTCTAGTGTATACCAGTCTTTCTTAGAATGTTCTCGTATCATTCGGAAACAAAATCGATCGTTCCAGTAACGATGGCGCTAATTTTCCTTTATTCTTTTCTAATTTTCTCTCTTGCTGATAGATGGCGTTATTTTTAACAAATATCGCCATTCGTAAAAATATTTATATTTTCAATATTCTTACTCTTTTAACTTAATTATAGAGCCTTTGAAAAATAAACGATGGGCAAGTAGGATTACAGTGGATCTCAGAGCTATAATGTCTCTATCAGATGCGTGTGTGTTCCAGTGATATCTCACTTACCTTTCATTTTCCCAGCGCCAAGTTACATTCAAGATATTGGAGTCCGTAGTCTGCTTTCTTGTCTTACCAGATTTTACACTGATGACTGGCTCGGTGGTCCAGTGGATAGCGTATGCGACTGCAGATCGGAGGTCCCGGGTTCGATTCCCGGTCGGTCGGGTGTTCGGTTTGGTCGGGCAAAAGTGGAACTGGATTTTTCCGAATGGTCAGTAGCAGCACGGAGCTTGGTGATTTGGCCGGTAACGGCAATAGGCGTGGAGGATATCTGTTAAACATTAACGGTTTTTGTTTGCGATATTTATTGGTGTCCTCTATTACCTATTTGGATGGAAATAAATGAATAACTTCTTTTATTAATCATTAATAGACACTTATAATTATTTATGATTAAAGTTCGATGATGTAGACATTTTATGCATTATTTGTATAGTAAAGTAACCATAACGCTGGTAGAGCCACGGGGCACAACAATTATGATACTATGACCTACTTACCATTAACTAAAATTTCCCAAAATTCCAACCTCAAACTTTAATGGCACCAAACGAGAAGATAAGATAAGATAAAAATTCTTTATTGTAAGTACACCAGGAAAACAGAAATACAAATAAAATGATCAAATAAAGAACTTAAAACTACTGGTACAAGGTCGGTCTTATCGCAAAATACGATTTCTTCCAGACAACCAGGTACAGAGAGAATGGGTAGGTTATGGTGTACTTCATGGAATAGTGAATTATTTTAAGCTTAACAGAACTAATAATATATACACACACACACACACACACACACACATATATATATATATATATATATATATATATATATATATATATATATATATATATATATAATATATAAATACCATAAATATATACAATTTCAGTGCAAGTTAAAAAGAGTAGTCATGAAATATTTGCCAAGTAGTGTTGGGTGACAAGTTTTTTAAATACTGTCAAGGATTGAGCCTGTCTGATTCTCTCTGGCAACGAATTCCACAATCGTACAGCCTGTACAGTAAAAGATTTGCCGTAGAAAACCGTAGAGTGTGCAGGAACTTTCAATCTAAGATTCTCCGATGATCTTAAGCACTTCGTATGTGTGTCGTGAAGGTATTCAAAGCGTGTTTTGAGATACATGGGAAAAGCAGGATTATAAAGAATATTATAGAGAAGACAGAGAATGTGAGTATTCCGGCGAAGGCGGATTGGCAGCCACTTGAGCTTCATGCAAAATTCAGAAATATGATCTTATTTGCGTAAACCGTATATGAATCTTATACAGAAATTTTGGAGTCGCTCAAGTTTATCAAGCTGATCATTATTGAGATCGAGATAGCTGGCATCGGCATTGTCAAGAATGGGAAGAAGAATAGATTGCACAAGTGCAATTTTAGTGGCAGTCGGAAGGAAATTACGGAGTCTTCTCAATGATGCTATGGCAGCAAAAAGACGTCGGCTGATGTATTGTAGCTGGACGGTCCAAGAAAGTGTTGTGTCTATGTATATCCCCAGATTCTTAACATCTTTACTGAAAGGAATAAAAACACCTGCAAATGACACCTGGGGAAGCATTGACCAGTTAATCCTAGTAATAAGTCGAGAGCTGCCGATAATTATAGCCTGGGTTTTAACAGGATTAACCTTGAGACCATACGTTTTAGTCCATTCTGATATGGCAACAAGATCTTGATTAATACTGGCGATGCCTAATGATAAATTTTCAAGCTTCGCTTGGGAGTAGATTAACAGATCATCTGCATAGAGGTGGTAGGAACTTGAAATAGAATTAGATATTGAATTGATAAAAATCGAGAAGAGCAGAGGAGAGAGAACGCCGCCCTGAGGTACACCCGCAGAATTGTCGCACCAGGACGAATAAGTTTCATCCAGATGGACACGCTGCCGGCGGCCAAACAGGTTACTACGAAACCAGTCAATCACGGATGGAGATATGTTAAGAGAGCCTAAAATGGCAAGGAGAACATCAAAGTCAACAGTGTTGAAAGCGTTGCTGAAACCCAACAAACAGAGAATTTTGTGAGCTTGCTGTCCTCCATACCTGACCTGATATCGTCCGTAATATTGACAAGGGCTGTAGTGGTACTATGACCAGATCGGAAACCTGATTGAAAAGGATTGAGGATGTCGTTTCTAATAAGGAATGAGTTGAGTTAGTTATAGATGAGACGTTCAAGGACTTTGGAAAGGAAGGATAGTATGGATATGGGTCGGAATTCAGCGAAGGATACAGGATTGGATTTCATGGATCACATGAGCATACTTCCAAGCCGCAGGAAACACGCTGCTGGAAATTGAGGAGTTAAATATGTGCGTGATAATAGGAAGGATTACATCAAGGATGGGAAGGATCATATTACGGGCGATACCGTCACAACCAACAGCGTTGGAGCTAATGGATAAAATGCTCTTCTTAACATCACATGCAGTAAACTGCCTAAAGACAAAAGGAGTATAATCAGGAGTTGAAAGCGATGAAAGATAATTTATTGTATTCAATTTGGTTGTCCCATCATAATTGGACGAAGCAGAGAAGTGCTGGTTAAGCAAGTTAATATCAAAATTAAATGGATCAATTTCCCGACTTTGCTTTCCAACCCCGAATGATTTGAGAAATTTCCATACTTTCGCTGGATCTCCGTTTTCTACAGAAGTGTGGATATGCTGACGTTGTGCATCCCTACACACCTTATTGCAGTGATTTCTGAGTGTTATGTACTTTAATTTGTTTGCCTCTGTAGGTTTGGATTTTAGCTTAGATTTGGCCGCAGCGTTTTTCTGTATAAGTGATCTTATTTCCTCAGTAAGCCAGGGAGATGGCGCATGCTTTAATTTTATAGCACGAACAGGCGCATGTGCATCGTAGAGGTTAATAAGATTTCTCTCAAATAGCTCAATTTTGCCGTCAATAGTGTCAGCATCTAGTAGTGGTTTCCAGTCAATTGCCTTAGCATCATCAATGAGATCATCGGTATTCATACCACTAAAATTTCGAAGCAAGAGAGTTCTAGACTTTGCCTTGGGGGGGCGAATTTTATAAGACAGATAAATGAGGTCGTGATAGGAAAATGCATCTGCACTACATTGGCCATGTTTAGCGACATGGCCAAGTGATTAGACAAGAATGAGGTCTAAGAGTGAAGGTGAAGAATTAGGGAAGTGATGAGTGGCATTCAAAGGAAGTATATGCAGATTTGTGGAGACAGCAACAGAAGAGAGAGAAGAGGAACGCGAGTCGTTTTTAAGAAGACAGGTGTTAAAGTCACCCATAATTATGGTTTGACTGTAAGAGGGAGATAGATTAAGTAAGAGATTTTCAATTAATGACGAAAAGAAATCAACACGCAAAGAGGGACAGTAGTAACCACCAAGGAGAATTTTCGTATGGTGCAGCTCATTAATGGGATTGGTATTAATCTAATTTACACTCGCGTGCAAGTAAATCGACTCAAGCCTGGACAGGTGTTAAAGAGAGAAGCATACGAGCGTACACTCGGCGTCCGTTCGGCGTGCGACCGGCGCGCGTTCAATTTGTGCTACAGGAGTGAACGCCGAGCGCACGCTGGGCGTACGCTCGAGGAACGCTGACGCCTAATGTAAGGTCGGCCTAAAAGGTCTACAAATATCAAAGGTATCTACATTATCTTACGAGTTAAAACAAAAATTAGAAATACAAAATACACTCGCGTGCAAGTAAATCGACTCAAGGCTCAAGTGCGCATAAAAAGTGATATAACTTAAAAATGCCTTATCTTACCTCTATATAATGTTTTACATAATTAAAGCCTAGTAATTAGGCTTTAAAATGGTAGCATAATTTTAGTAATTTAAATAAACACATGTCCTTAGAATGCAACTGAACGCAACCTCCCATAAACTGCTTTGCGCTCTATACACAATTTGCGCAGCACAACCCGCTATAAAAACCCCCTGTAATAGTTTTTTCTTATCAGTCGCTCATTAGACGTTGACCTGAACACATCTCTGCAAATTGAAGCCGTCTTTTGAAGAAAATTATGGATACAACACCTGAAGAAGCCGCTCAAGTCGTTGCCCTGTTGCAAGAAGGGTTGAACCAGCGAGAAGTCGCTCGTCGGTTGAATATGAGTCAGTCTGCTGTCTCGAGAGTGTACAGGAGGTTTCAAGAGAGTGGTTCCTTCACTCGGCGGCCTAATACCAGCTGACGCCGGTGCACCTCGGAGCGTGACGACCGGTTTTTGGTCTCGACCTCTCTCCGAAATCGACACCTTACCGGCGTGGATGTGCAGCAGGAGCTACGTCAAGTCCGCGGAGTAACTGTCAGTCAGTGGACAGTTAGAAGAAGGTTGAAGGAAGCTAACCTTACTCCGAAAAGACCCGTTACAGGCCCGAAGTTGACCACAGCCCACCGTCAAGCACGCCTTCACTTTGCTCGAGAGCTCTTGGATTGGAGCATAGAGCAATGGCAGTCGGTCCTGTTCACAGATGAGACGAGGATGTGTCTCCATGGCAGCGACAGGAGAGGCCGGGTGTACCGGCATCCTGGTGAACGGTTTTCACAGTGCTGCTTTGTTGAAACCGTAGCGTATGGTGGCGGTTCTTGCATGATGTGGGCTGGAATTTCCATGGAAGCAAAAACGGACCTTGTTTTCGGTCCTGGGGGAGGCCGAGGAGGAGGTCTGACCAGTGATCGTTACATTGAAAATGTTGTACTGGATCAAGTTGTCTCTTATCAAGGTTATTCATCTTGATGCATGACAATGCCCGATGTCACACTGCTCGGGCCACACGTGAGTGCCTGAGTGAAGTTGGAATTCACACTATGGATTGGCCAGCACTCAGCCCCGATTTAAATCCCATTGAGCACATATGGGGCGAGCTCAAAAGTAAAGTTAGGGCGAGGAATCCAGCTCCGACAAACATCAATGAGCTCAAGACTGCGTTGGTAGAAGAGTGGGGCCGAATACCACAATCATCAATTAAAAAGTTGATAAGGTTGATGAAGAATCGCTTGAGAGCAGTGATCAGGGCTAGAGGAGGGAACACCAAATATTGACACGAATAAATTTTTTATCTTATGCACATTTTGTTTCATTTATACCCAATAACCCCATACTGTGAAATTTTATGAATTTTCAAATGTTTTACAATATCTTTGTCATTCACCTTTTCTACTAACCTACTGAATCGATTTTCATGCAACTTACATCATTTTAAAGCTCAATTACTAGGCTTTGATTATGTAAAACATTATATAGAGGTAAAATAAGGCATTTTTAAGTTATATCACTTTTTATGCGCACTTGAGTCTTGACTCGATTTACTTGCACGCGAGTGTAAATTAGATTAATACCAATCCCATTAATAATCGAAAACGTAAACATCTGCTAGGTACTATGTATTTTCTCAGGAAACAACAAACATAAAAAAATCTATAGAACTATTCCTCTTTTACAAGTCGGTTGAAAATACTGCAATTACATATAATAATATGTATTTAATTTACGTAATTAACGCGTACATTACCTGTGGAGCGTTAGCAAAAACCCTGAAACTTGTAAGGCTTCGGATCGATACAGTGGCTCCATGACTCATACTCGCAATCTGTCCGCCCACTGCCAACTAATCGACGGCTTTTACCAACTACTTTATATCTTTGTGCTAAGATATTGTATTATAATAAACGCCTACACTGGTGTGTCTGAAAGTATTTGCGATGATTTAAGGCGTTCATATTCCTTAAACACCTACTTAAGTCTATAATAATGAATAATCAATCTGTCTGTAGGTTAGTGAAAAAAAAACTTACTTGAATATTTTTACCTCTAATGTCCACACCACCATCAACCCTTTATACTGTCCCACTGCTGGGCACGGGCCCCTTCTCACTATGAGAAGGGTAAGGCCATAGTCCACCACGCTGGCCAAATGCGGGTTGGCAGACTTCACATGTCATTCGAGAACATTATGGGAAACTCTCAGACATGCAGGTACGATGTTTTCCTTCACCGATAAGCAAGAGATAATTAACAATTTAATGTAGCTCTATATATTTCAGATTTTTTGGGATTTGTCAGAAAATATGGTTTTGGGATGTTATCAATTTCTATTATATTTTAGTGTGTTAAGTGGCTTTAAAGTATACGTAGTAACATTATCTACTTTTAACGCTATGAATTTGTATTCATACAAGTCGTGTCACAGAATAATGATGCTCTGCACTGCTCTGCTGTAATTTAAAAAAATCAAGCTCTACTAGTTTTTCTTGTAGAGTTTAGTCCATGTTGATAATAATTATTATTGACCAACTAATTTTCCCTTACAGTCCTTACACTGTCATACTTACACTTCAATGTTTAAACTTTTTATTTATAAATGTAATGTCAAACCCCTTTTATGAAATTCAGACGTAAGGCTTGTCCTCTAAACATTGCAATATTGCCTAGCCTTATTACAATCGATCTGTTGGAGTCCATTACTAAAGCAAACACGTGCCATGTAACCACTAACACGAACATTTCTTGTTTCTAGGACGTGGCGTTTATAAATCCAGCAAACGTCGTATTCGTCTACATGCTGGTCCGCGAGCTGGTGGACGGTGAGCGGATAGCCCGCCCCCAGGAGCTGCAGGCGGTCGTGCTGACATGCCTCTATCTCTCTTACTCCTACATGGGCAACGAGATCTCTTACCCGCTCAAACCCTTCCTCGTCGAGGACTCTAAAGATAAGTTCTGGGACCGCTGCCTCCTCATCGTCGACCGGCTCTCCTTCAACATGCTGAGGATCAACTCGGAGCCTGGCTTCTTCACTGAAGTGTTCACGGAGCTGAAGGCCTGCGGCGCCGTGGAGAGCCCCCCTCCCCCCGCGCCCGCGCACCCCGCGCCCGCCCCTCCGCACGCCCTCACGGCCGCCTGACACACAGAGGTCGCCGTCCTCAGGTTGGCGCTCACTGACCGACCCAGTCGTGTTTGATGTCGGCTCTTGACAGTTGAAGCTCTTGGTCAATCGTCCTCGATTTAATGGCAGCACGTTCCAATGACGTGTGGAGGGTTTGATAACGATCTGCATTACAAATCTGCAAGATGACGAAGCTACGGCATAGGCCTCTACGCCGTAGCGTAGTGACAACAATTTCGTCGCAATGGAATTGTTAACGTGCCCCAACTTAATCTTATTTTCTCAAGTGCAATATAACTTTCTAGTCACGTGTTGCTATTATTTATAGTTAAGTTAGTTCATTTAGGAGCCCACCTAAGTTACATTATACTTATTGATTAGTTTAATTTACATTCATTGAGGAGAAGACGCAAGTGTGATTGCTCAAGAATACACGCTTATTATAATAGATTATAAACAAAATAAAATTGGCACGATTGACCAAGGCTTGAATGTCAGTGCAATATTCATGTGAGTGAGAGGTAACTATTAAAAACATACGAATTATGTATCCGCGTACATAGTCGAATAATGTGACTTTGAACTTATCTCGAAGGGAGAATGTGATATACCTAAGACACACCACTTTATTTCAAAGCATTTTAGGGATGGAAGAACACCTAGTAGAACTTAGTCTTTGAGTGAGACTGAAGAATTGAGAGGTTCATTTATTGGCGAGCATGTTGGTGGATGTGATGTTAGCAAACAAATCCGTCAGTGTATGTTCAATATTACAATCTTATCGCGAGGTCGGTATACGTAACTAGCGGACCATGGGAGTGTGTTCGAGATGTCGTCGTGTGCGCTCGCTCAGTAGCCCTAGTGTTTTGGACGCTGCTACACATTATCACAGTTTCACGATTCAAAGTCAGACCAGCTTGAGGCAGAACGCGACGCTACCTCTCGCCGATAGTCGTGCAGTGGTCACTGTTGATGGTGCAACATTACGTTGTCTACATGTGGTGTCTCGATGTAACCACGTTTCTAGTTAATGCTGCACTTTCATTGTATGTTCGTAATGTAGGTAATTGTCTGGTACGTTATTTTCTCTAGCCGCTACACCAGCGGTGTCTTAGTCCAATAGAACAGCGGTTAGCTAGTTAAGAGTTTCGTAAAAGTAGTGAAATGAACGTATTGCCATATAGTTAGATGATATTAGGAAAAGGTCTGGCAGGCGGGAGGATGCAATAAAGCGGGAACTCCGTCATATAATCTGGTTAACCCTTCTATGAAGTGTACGTATTAAAATTAATGGCCGGCTCAAAGCGCGGAACGACTCGATGGTTTTATTGAGGTGAAGAAATGTATTAATAACAAATAGGTCAAATTTTGCGAAGGAATAAGCGTTTTGTACAGTAAAATCGAATAAAATAATACACATAAGTCTTAACCGTTAGCATAGTTTAGACAAATGGACGGAAGGCGTAAGCCCGAGAGGCACTCGGTCCGAGACGATACAAGCGAAATTCCTTAATTACACATTCATCAATATCATTCTCGTTAGACGATATGAATATTTTAGTCCTTGGCGCCATGTTTTCAGTGCTTAATTTACATCAAAATATAAATTATCCGGCATGAGTCAGCTCTCGAGGGGAGTCACATCAATAATTGTATAGCCTAATATTTGCAGCTAGTTTATAAAGCCACTGTTCACCGTGGCCACACCGAGTGCCGTAGTTAAGTTAAATTGTTTAGTCGAGTGAATGTCTAAGAGTGATCAAATGTAAGTATTTAATTATATAAGAGGGGCCATTTATTGGCGACCGTGTTAACCGACACTGGCCCGGTGTCCCACGTGAGGGACGAATGCGACTCGATGCGATGCGACGCAAGCAAACTGACGAATCTAACTACCTCGCTTGTCGTTCTCTAGATGAGAGTTTGTTCGGATTGAATCGGATCGATCGTATGCCGTCTTTTTCGTATGGTACTATGTGTGTTGAATGCGCACAGTCGTGTCCAACCTCGTCGGATGACAAATCGGTCAATGAATCGCTGCTTGAAAGAAATCTCATTAAAGGTTCCAAGTCATTAACGATTAGGTAAAGGTAGTTGTCTGTGATGTTTATTGAATCTTAGCTTGTGTTTGTGTACATTATTTGTTTTTGTTATTTTTTTATTTCATCGCAATGAATTGTTATATTTATTGATATTGAATAAGGTATGGTTAAAAGGCAATAATTTATTTTTCGGATATTTCCTTTTAATCATTTACGATATTGACGCCGTCTGTGTAATAGGTATATTATACAAATAAAAAAATCTATCCCATTAGCATAATATAATATTGGATTGTACTTAAACGCTTCTTGAAAATTAAAAAAAAACTTTGTTTAAAGGCCTTGCCACACGGCACAATTTTACGTCCAACTTGACTAAATCACTTGATGAAATCGTGACGTGTAGACGCCAGTCGTCCAACTCAAGTTCATCGGGTGGGCGGTACCACTAGATTTTAACCAATCGGTTGGACGGAATGAAAATCAGTGATTTGATTGTGTCGTGTAGACGGGCAAAGACAATTCGATTGAAAATTTGATCAGTGGTAAAATTGTGCCGTGTGGCAAGGCCTTTAAATTGAATATTTTATTGTTGCAATTTTGAATAAGTTGTTTATTTATTTTAGGTTTATGTGTAGATCGCAGGTTACTTTGACCTTGGTGAGTATGCATTTGAAATAGCCAAAGCTAAATTCCAATTACTAATACTTAAGTCAGGTAAGGGCAGATACAATTTAAAATCGAATTACGATGATCTCTAATAAGATATTATAGTATAAACTTTGATATAATTTGAAGTGTGGATGTGCGTAACATACTCGACAGGTATAACACACGTCTGGTACCTCTTCTTACATTATTCATGTAACTCACGTTTGTTAATTAATCTATTGTAAATATACCCAATTATTAAAAAAACTTTCGTATATATAATATTGTTGTTTTATTTCATAACCTTCTACGGTCTTGGTACAAGAGGGTATTATATTGCCTGTGGTACAAGTAAGTATTATCCATAGATGTAAAGAATTGACTGAGAAATTCCCTTGAAAGACCATAAACTAAAGCAAAACGTGCGATAGAGATACCCTCAAAAGTTGGTGATAAACTTTCTTTCTAAAATTCTGAAAATCACATAGGTAATAAAATGTTCTACGACTTGCTGCCTACAGAATTTTCAAATTTGTAAAGGTCTGTATCGGGCGATCGAAGTTGCCTGCTGTAAAACGACATAAATTGAAAATAGAGTGGCAAACGTTAAGGTCACCAACGGTACAAAATTATAGCTCAGCTCTAGAAGACACGCGAAAATATCGCGCCAGGAATAAGGCGAGCCAAAAACTGAATATTTATAAGTACCTAACTATTTGCTTTAAATGCGTCACAGTTCTGTTGTGTCACTTAATGTGTAGCATTAATATGCAGGTCACAGCAATCAATGTTCTATCACGACACCCCGCCTCTTCTCGCTAATTTGACCTAATTTTCGATATCTGCGCGTTCAAAATGGCAAATCCTTGTGGATAGAAAGGCGCTCAAGATTCAAGTTGCTACCTAGTTTTCACTAGAACGTGGTTTATACGAGTTAAGAATTACCTTCTCTAACAATGTTATTATTAGTATCTAGAATTGAAACAAAAGGAAGATAGTTTTGCCTTAAAAATGTATAATAAAAGATATTTTTACAGTTTCATTGGGGTAGCCGTAGGTAGTAGGTAGAGAAACAAAGATATATAAGGCATCAGAATAATTTCATATTAGACTGTTCTTAAAATCGTAGATACAGGTTTGTATTGGAGCACTTTTTTTTAACAGCTCATTAACTACGAATATGACAGACTTTCAAGCAACGTACACATAGGGCACTCAGACTCCTAACAATAATATTCAGACAAAGTGTTGCCTAGTGTGGAAATAGACGCCAAAACACTCGATTCAATGCTGAACGGCGAGGCGGCTGCTTAAACCAAATCACTACGCTATTACGTGCAGTTAGTAAGTAATCTAAGTATTATCAGAGACGAGTATTATGTATAAATACAACACTATAACAATGTGTGGGGTGAGAGTGAGACTGATTGATAGAATACTAAATGTGATAATACGAGAGAACAGTGGTCTGAAAGAAGATGTCGTGACTAGGATTGAGAAAGGAATGCTGAAGTGGTTTGGACACGTGGAGCGAATGAGTGAAGAAAGAATGACGAATCTGATCTATAAGGCAAATGTGTGTGGGCATGTCGATCGCGGCAGACCTCGTCGGACATTCCTCGATCAAAAAGGGACGTCCTAAAAAACGGCAAGGGCCGTAGTACCCGAAACCGGCGAGCATGTATGAAAAGAGTAATGAGTGTAGAGGAAGCGCGTGAGGTTTGCAAGGATAGAAGCAAGTGGCGTTCTGTTGTCTCTGCCTACCCCGACGGCAAAAAGGCGTGAGTATATGTATGTATGTAAGTACTATAACAATGGTGAATGGATGCGGATGGCTCGAATTCGGTCATTGTGAATTATCGAAACAAAATAAACAAGAAACAGGAAATCCATAATGTTTCATCTCCATTTCTCAATTTACTACATAACACATTGAACGCCGATTTAAATTTATTAGTTGTTCCGTTCGAGCCATGGGGCCCACCGGTGAGCGACAGCAATACTACCCGTTCAGGCCGCGGGGGTCACAGGTGACCGCACGACGGGCTCGTAGTTGAACTACATTTTCTCGCTGGAGGACACAGTGCCGGTACAAAACTATATTGCGCGTGCCCGGCGCGGCCCTGGAGAACAGCTTGCGCGTACTAGCTCGTTTCGACACTTAGTATAAAAAAAATCATGGATGTTTTTCGTCTAACCATACAAAATGTCGTTTTAGAACGAAAGAAGGTTTACAAAGTATAAGTTTTATTGAAAAATATTTTAAAATGTTTTATTGTACGTTAGGCAATCACATTGTTTTGAACTTATAAAAAAAGAAAATAAAGAAACATCGAAAAAAATTAAAAAGTACTCGAAAAATTAACATTTAACGAAACCAGTCTAAATAAAACAATACAAATAAGCAGACTTTCCTTCTTTGCTTCTTTGTCTGCGTCAAATTTGAGTAGTCCAGTAAAAAATATCAATGATGAAACACATTGAAGCAAGATATGCAAACAAAAGGCTTCACCGGGCATTGTCGACAAAACGTTATCACCTTTCTAGTCTGGTTTTTACCCTACTTTCTGCCGTAAGTAGCTGAATTATCTTTGTTATAATTAACACATGTTCGCCTGCTTCTTCTGGCTTGCCCGTCTTTTTGTTGCAGTTTCTTCTTCTTCGTTAGTTCTTCTTTGTGTGCCATTCTTTTGGCTCTTGCAACTGAAACATCTAGTTGGCTGCATCGACGACTTCAGCAATTCCAGCCGGAAGTCTGCCATTTGTTTTTTTTTACCCAGTGACGCTTTGATACAAGACCAACGCATTGACCACTGCTGTATTCAGGAGAAGGTTGATCGCATACTTCTTATACCATTTTATCGATTGCCTCAGTGGATTTGAGTAAGCAGCCATTTGATTGGACAGATACCATATTTAGGCCTCTTTAGTTTGTTGTACAGGCGAAAAACGATTTGTCCACGGAAAGGCACTATGCTTTCATCTATGCATATCTCTGCGGAAGGATTTCAGGTCGTTCAAGTACTGTCGAAACATTGATTTGTTATTGTAGGCAGAGGATTTGCAGGAAAGTTAACATTAGGATGCAGACCTACAGCTGATTCCTTACCAGCTGTAGGTTTACCTTCTGGGTAGACTTTGTTCTATCGGCAATGGTAACCTCACTCTCTATACGATTCTACTACTAATGGCTAATACGTTTACCCTTTCTATCCACTACACTCCTTTTCTTGGAAGTTCTTGTCCACAACCTCGAGTAATTTCTCAATCCTGTGTAATCTATTAGTTATTTTCTTTTTCGTCTTGCTGAGAAAAGTGCAACATTTGTAGTAGTACCTCAAATCGATTTCGACTCATTATTGTTCGAGGAAAATTCTGTCCAACAGGATCTTTTGACGGAGATTTTAGGTAATTTTACAATACCCAAGAAAATAATCAAACCAAAAATCGTTTCGTCTCTGCTGCGGATGTAGGTTTCCACAAGCGCATCGCGTCGGGGAATCCGAAAGGGCGCGTGGTGAGACCGGCGCTGTGACCCCGCGGCGCCGCGCGAAAGAAATGCAAATTTCTATCGGCGTGCGCCGCGGTGGTCACCGGTGAGTGACAGTAATTATTTTGTTAATTCTTTGGGTATTAACACGAAATAATTATTTAGAGTGGGATTTTTACCTATTTTTAATCGTATTAGCCAAAAAAATATAATATGAAAAATTTGTTGAAATCGTAAATCGGCGTCAGCCCATATGGAAAGTATACCGGTGGGCACCGGTGACCACCACGGCGTTCAATGTGTTCTATTTGACGGTAACCGTGACACATGTGATGATAAGACATATAGGACACTTTGTATCAGTACTACTGTTGACTGGCCAGTTGGTGTTTTGGTTAGTGTCTCTCACTGCTAAGCTGGAGATGGTGGGTTCGATTCCCATCCAGTACAAATCTTTGCGTGTTGACCACGAAGTTATTTTGCTCTACAATGTCTGAGTGTATACGAGTAAAATATTTAAGAATATACAAATATCTATTTAATTAATAAAATATTTTTTATAGACTCACGCCTGTATCCCCGAAGGGGTAGGCAGGGGTAGGCAGGTGTAATATTACACCCCATTTCGCCATGTTTTTTTAGTTCCCATGTAATAGGGGGCGAGCCTATTACCGTTACCGGGCACATCACCAGACTCCGTGCTGCTACTGAGAATTCGGAAAAACCCAGTAACACTTTAGCCCGACCAGGGAATCGAACTCGGGACCTCCGATCAGCAGTCGCATACGCTATCCACTGAACCACGGAGGCAGTCTAATGAAATATACTATAGAATATCAGTTATCTGGTTGCTATTGTACTGAAGTGTGTAGAATATGTCTTATATTATTATAGTGTGTACTATGCTTAACAATGCCCCTAGATATAAGTGCTTACTTGCAGTTTACGTTAATAATGTATATTTTATTCACTCAATATATAGACTTCAAACGATATACTTGTATCATTGAATCATCCCACTAACCCCAACATTTCATGGCGACCCTGCCTAAAGGGACCTGCCAAGGGGATAGTTTTAGCAGTCGTATATAGTCATCGCGTATCAAAATGTGTAGGTCCTATATACAGAAGGAAGAAGTTTTTATAAACCAAAACGCTGGCGGCAACCTCGAATCGCAAATGAAGGACATTGGTAGCCACGTGGACCGCATGAACATTGTCGTATTCGTAATTCTTGCTATCGTCGCAGTATTCCTCATATACTTCGCAGTCAAAAGCTATCGAAGGTGCCATAGTCAATGGATGCAGCAGGAAATTGAGATGAGCAGAATGGACCGTATAAGGGCGTCTATCCGAGGCAAACCGAGAGGAAGAACCCAGGAGGAGTCCAACTAAGGAATTGTATGGAGAATTTGTCTACCGATCCAGTGGTACGTGAGTGGCAGAACAGCACATCCAAGGTACATCGTGGCGGATTTACGTATAGTTCGTGTGAGTTACAGAGACTATGTTAGAGTACGTATAGTGACATAATTTTACGATATTATTTTAATTCCGTAAATCCATTTAGTTACTATAGTATGAATTAGGTCATAACATTTTATAACGCAATAATTAAAAGTTTCTAGAATCGTGCAAAACACTCAGCGAATGTGACACCAAGCGCGTAAAAATGTTAACGCAGCAAATTCCGCCGCGTGGCTTGTGTCTCTGCGCAATTATAATGTAAGTTAGTCATTACTCGCATAGATAAAAATAGATTTAGTATGAAATATTATAGAACTTATGAATTGAAATAAGGGCAGTTAACATGTATAGGCAAACAAATATATTCTTTTGAATAGGCATGATAGATAAGTTAATAGAATATTGTGTTGAGTTAGTTGAAATTAGGAGATATTTTATCAAGAAGGGTCAAAGTAGGTATTCATGTAAAAGCACTGCGACAAAGTTATCCGAAGCTAGCTCGATATTTGATAAGTGTACGGAAATATTTTTGGTTTTAGAACAGAGTAAGAATAAAGCGCTAGTTTCTTCAGCAGTAGAAACCTATAACAAAATTAGTGTGACTTATAAAGAAATTTGTAGTTTATGTGCGGTATCAAAACCTGACAAAATGAGTTTTGACATCAAGGTTGCATGTAGCCTAATTCCAGTGATGGAACAGGTCTGTAAAATTTTAAATATTGAAAAGCTGTCATCTACTTCTTACCATCACCAAACAATAGGAGCCTTAGAAAATGCACATAAAACGTTAGGCGCGTACTTAAGAATGCAATGCAATAACTATATCGATACATGGAGTTATTGGATTCCATTCTGGTGCTTCAGCTTCAATAATACCGTTCACTGCAGTACAAATTATACACCTTACAAACTTGTTTTCGGAAAACTCTGTCGCATGCCTTCCAATATAACTCAGTCAGTAGAACCACTGTATAACATAGATGATTACCCATTACAATTAAAATACAGATTACAAGTAGCAAATGCAGAAGCAAAGAGAAATTTATTAGACAGTAAATATAAAAGAAAAGAAAGATATGCCAATTCAGTTAATTGTACAAAATACGCAAATGGTGATTTAATACTGTTAAGAAATGAAGCAGGTAAAAAACTGGATGCATTATATAAAGGTCCTTATGTAGTTATAGAAGATTTAGGATGTAATGTTAGAATAAGCATAAATAATAAGATAGAATTAGTTCATAAAAACAGAACTAAACCTTTTTACCAATAGTTAAAATTTCGTGAAATATTCCTAAATGATAGTAGGTAAATAAAATGTTTTGAAAAGTTAAAATAAGATTTTTTATTAGAATTATGTAAGTTACGATATAATATCTTAGATTAATACAAAAAAAAAAGTTTCAATGTATTATTTTTTTCTTTTCGCCCCCGGGAGGTGAAGTGTGTAGAATATGTCTTATATTATTATAGTGTGTACTATGCTTAACAATGCCCCTAGATATAAGTGCTTACTTGCAGTTTACGTTAATAATGTATATTTTATTCACTCAATATATAGACTTCAAACGATATACTTGTATCATTGAATCGTCCCACTAACCCCAACATTTCAGTACAAGCTCTGATTAGTTCCGGGTCAGATTATGTGTGTGAGTTGTTCTTGGTATTAAACTACTATAATTAGCCCAAAACTTAAAGTAAATGGAGTACCTATCACTAAAAAGTATGAAATAAATAAACTAAAATAGTTAACACAAAACCTGAAGTAAACGAACGAAGTACCTAACACTAAAAAGTATGAAATAAAAATAATAAGAAAAAAACAAAACGAAAATGAAAACTTAAAAATCGCAACAAAAATGTTTACTAGGTATTTAGTTTCTTTTTAAAAAAAAGAGAACCGCCTTCAAAAATCGACCCACTGAAAAGTACGAAATAATTTTTACATACGCTAATACATAGTATATAACTTATACAAAATACTTAGTTTTTGAAGTCGGTGCCAAACCAAATCCCTTAAGAAGCCTATTGTTTGGCGTCATCCTTTCCAAACCAGCGCATTCAATCTACATAGGTACTTACAGCCCAAAATAGCTAAGAAGTATAATTATTTTATAACTAAGCATTTATTTCATACTTTTTAAATATTTTATATAAATGTTGCTTTTTAGATTATATAGGTAGATTATTTTAAATTTTATTAATTTAGATATTTTTGAGGCTTTATTGATTTGATATATTCATCGCATTATTTTCTCTGTTTGCCAGTATTCTTTTTTGTTTTTGATGGTTTGGCACCGACTTCAAAAACTAAGTATTTTGTATAAGTTATATACTATGTATTAGCGTATGTCAAAATTATTTCGTACTTTTCAGTGGGTCGATTTTTGAAGGCGGTTCTCTTTTTTTTAAAAAGAATCTAAATACCTAGTAAACATTTTTGTTGCGATTTTTAAGTTTTCATTTTCGTTTTGTTTTTTTTTATTTTTATTTTTATTTCATACTTTTTAGTGTTAGGTACTTCGTTCGTTTACTTCAGGTTTTGTGTTAACTATTTTTTTATTTATTTCATACTTTTTAGTGATAGGTACTCCATTTACTTTAAGTTTTGGGCTAATTAATAGTTTGTTTATAGTTAGATTCAATTATTTTAGTGATAAGTTTTCTGCTAGTCATCATCATCATCATCAGCCTTTAACAGTCCACTGTTGGACTAGGCCTCTCCTTTGAAAGGAGGAATTGGCCTACTATACCACGCTGGCCAAACGGGTTGGTATAGGGTTTGTATCAAGTTTTCCTTCTCTTACAGTGCTTTTCTCTGCATAATATGCTCCCTCTGTCGGCTCTTACGACACCCATGGGATGATATGGGGTGGTGACATTTCGTATTCTTAATCCGTCACCACACGGACAATTTCTGCTAGTATCAGTCTGTAATCATGACTTTGACATAGGTACCTACTTTTATTCTGTGTGCCTATGGGCTTAGGCTTGATGCTGGAAGAGAGAGATGAGTCTAGGGAATCAGCCACATTCGGAAGGACGCCCTCCGCAAATGCTGCTCCGGCTGATCCAAACAAATGCGGTGGACTTGTATATACTATTGAATTGGCTGTGAGCTCTCGTATTATGCTCCGGAGAAATATGTCAATAACGGATGGCTTAGCGAACGGGGCAATGGGTGTTCCTAAAGGATCTAAATGGCCGGCACTAAGAAGAGATCAACTTGAGCCAGGTGAACTGCCTGATGCCATTTTGATATTATTTGATGATCCATCAATAGCATTGCATCTTAAAGGTGATGATGGATACATTTCCATAGCTCCAGTGCCAGCGATCTATCAAGGCAATCGAAGTTATGGTGATATCGAGAGGCGGATGTTGCCAGTCATATTGAGTTGGGCTGTGACGGTACACAAGTTGCAAGGATGTTCACTTAGTTCCGCGTACCTATGGCCTAAAATCTTTGCTATAGGTCAATGCTATGTTGCCTTGAGGCGGGTCAAATCCCTAAGAGGCATGGCTTTAAGTGATATTGACTCGAACAAATTACTCAACCATCCCCACGACAACAGAGCCTTACCCGAAATGACGAGAATGAGAAATATGCTCTCGCGTTAGATTCTTTCAGCGACTTTCTTTGTTTTTTGTTAATAGCAGAGACATAGACACATACACACGTACACACACACACACACTCGTACACATACAAATACACACACGCGTGCGCGCGCGCACACAGGTACACACGTACAAACACACACACATAATACATACAAACATACTAAGAACCAATATAACGTATACGGGTCAAACTGAGAACCTTCTTTTTTTGAAGTCGGTTAAAATACTAAAACTTTCTCCTAAGTGTGTGTCCAAATTCTTTTTTTCTGAAAACCGCATAAAAATCGGTTCAGCCAAACTCGAGATAATCGTGGGCAAACTTACATATATACGGGTCAAACTCAGAACCTTCTTTTTTGAAGTCGGTTAAAGGCCTAAAACCTTCTTCTAAGTGTAACAAATACTTTTCTGAAAACCGCATCAAAATCGGTTCAGCCAAATGCAAGATAATCGCGGACAAACATACATACATACATACATACAGGTCAAACTGAGAACCTCCTTTTTTTTGAAGTCGGTTAAAAACTACGAAGCTCCCACAGCTCGGTGAACTCAAAGTCTAAAACACGGTAAAACAAGATGAAATCATTCTGTTACATCATTTAAAGAATCTGTTTCTTAGCTATTCATTTTACTGAAGAAAAGGATGCGATGTAAGAAGGTTTTAGACGCTGCAGAAGTCTACAGTACTGGGACCTTACCTTTGAGATTGCTGGTAAGGGTACGCCATGTCGGTGGAATGGGAAATCACCATCAGCACAAAATTAGAACAAGACCGTCCGCCCATCTTACAGTAGTACCACTCCAGAACCTTCCTGACTGCCACGCCCATAGCCACTTATCTTGACCGGGGAGACCTAAGTATATCGGCGGACCTAAGTATACCTATTTCTGATTCGATAACGCAGAGAAACTCAGCAAGCTCAGCTTTCTTTAGTCTTCATCGTTTTCTGAATAACCTTAAGCTTTGTGAATATACAAGAATTAGGTATTTGTATTCATTTCACTATGTTTATTCAAACATACTGAAATGTATAGGCTACATTATGAATTGATTATTTTGTATACCTATGTAATCTATATCATCAGCCTGCCATAGGTCACTGTTGAATTAGAGGCCTCTTCAGTGGCTTTTCGTGTCCAGCCGCTGCCAGCCACTTTGCGTTTATCATAACCTGCCCCATAGAGTAATACAGTTTACAATTACACATAGTAAAATAAGTAAATTAATTTTTGTTTATCCACTGGGATGTACTTATGTGACTCAATGGGTATTTGTTATTAATCTGTGTTATGACCTTCGCATATGTCGCATCGGCGTACTGTGACATGCGCATCCTGCTACTATCAATATCTACCGCTGACTAGGGTGTTGATATAAATAATTTATAAAATATAATCAGTTGATTCTACTATTGGCGATGCAAAGCAGAGAGGTTGGACTACGTTTAGACTAGTGAGAACATGCTCGCTATATTTCCTTATACCGAACGTGCAACATGTAATGTCAGTTGGTCTTAGTTTAGTTGGTTAATCATAACGTCAAAATACGCTTCTCATTTACAGAGGCGCAGACTCCTTACATGCTCCTTACAGACTCTCTCAGATCTTTGACTGCATTTTCTAAATAGCCGTGCTGTCAAATCTCATCAGTAACGAGTGATGGGATTTGACAGTGAAAGGAGATATCGATGTTTTTTTAATGAGGGATAAATACGGAAACAAACTATCGGACATGAATGTAAAACTGAATCGAACCCACAAGCTTCGGCGTGGCAGTCGGTTACACTCACACGAACTGGGTTGTCAAAGTATAGCACTTCAACAGTTCAGTGATGTACTAATAGGTACATAAAGGCAAATCATTTGTGCTGGCGGATCACAAATCGGATTACCTACAACTCTAAAAAAATCGAGCAGTGCCCAAAATAAGCGATAGCAAGCAACGTGATATGATGCGACGCAAACAAATTGCCAAAGCCTGCCGTGCCGCATTAGCCAATCTGGTATAATTCGTACAATACATAATCTAAGTGACAGTTTCTTAGCATCGCATCGCAACGCATCGCTCATTAGTTTATGAATACTTTTTGTCAATAGATTTTATGGCTAAAACGAACAATTAAACACGTCAATTTTTTTAGTACTGTCTGTCTGGCAAGTCTTAGCAAAGCACTGTCAGGCGTCGACAGCAAAAACTACAATTTCAATATTTTAGTTGTTTACTTCTATGGGTGAAATATATCGACACATACTAAAGTTAGACATTTGACCAAAAATATTTATCGATAAATCGATAGCTAGGCGTCGGCGACGTCGGCGACCGCCGACGGCCTCGCGCCTGAGGGGGCCTCGCAAAAAGTTTAAAAGTTACATACTTTCTTAATTTCGTTTCGCCAATCAACCTAGCTTAGGTAGCCGACACCGAACAATTCGGGAAAAAGCTAAGCAGATGATAATGAATTTAATTATTTGCGAACACGTGTGACTACTAGGTATCATTTATTTATTCATACATTATTTTATAATTTGGCTAACTTAATTTTAACGGCTTTTTTACTAGGTACGAAGTAAACGGGGCCTGGCCATCGATTTAAAGGGCCTCGCGATCTTGATGTCGCCGACGTCCACATGTGGTCTAGCGCCGCCACTGACTGTTACGAACAACACTCGGTTTCCTAACTCTATGTTTTGTATACTGTCTGGCTACCACAAGGATGCTATAAGAGCGTGCTGCTAAACCTATCGATAGCTCTTTCTATCATACTGCATGTGCCATTAGAAATAAGATATCAATCATAGCAACCGCTGTTGTTATTTTAGCGTTACTTCTATGACTTAATAAGGTTATATTTCTTTGATGCAAAGATTATCCGCGCGCATCTAGCGGTGAAATTTGGAAGTTATGGAGGTACGTACGACACTTTCAAGACAAAGGACAATGGCAGATCTCCATACATCAAAATGTCTGAAATTAACTTGAAACGTACAGTAATAAAAAATATATCAAAAAAATTGACGTAAATAACAGAGTAAATAAATGATTCTATTTTTACCCGGGCAAGCCGGGAAAAGAAGATTTCGTTGTTTAAATTTTTAGTTAAGATTGAATGATGTAGGTAGGGGAAGGTGCTGTACCTCGATACCGTTTCGGTTCAATATATTTTTTTTATTTTTTTGTTGATAGATAAACTAATAAAATGAGACGAGTCTGAAAGGCTAACTAATAATATACCTGATATGAATTTTACAAAAGCATAAAACGATGATTTCCAAGTATTTATTGGGTTAAAAAAAAAAGTATTTCTTGGATCAAGGTACAGCATTGCCTATGTACCTTGATTCATATGTGCTGTACCTTGATCATGGGTCGAGATCATTGAAATAAGAAGCAATTTATTGAATAATTTCAATATATTTTAAAGTTTTTCATTCACAATTCTTAATATATCTATAATCAACAATAATTAAAAAAAAAAACAACACGTATTCTGGAAATAATAATCAAAATAATTATAAGATACAAAATTTTCTTGCAGTCTTCTTTCTTCTAAATATTTTGCATCATTGAAATATATTTATTCTTTGCTATAATAATCAACATATCGAAGCAACGAATAGGTACTTTGTGAATCACGTTCATGTATCCGATCTCACTTAGATACCTAAGTGAGATCGGATAGAAAACTAATAACATTTATGCAAATAGTATCGCTTGTCTATTAAACCTAAGTTAGGAACTTTGTATTCAGATCACAGTGCCTTCTTATTCAATTTCGTTTTGTTTTTTTAATTGGTGAACTCCCAATATTTATTCATTTCTGGTACAGTATAAAATTCTCTTTTAGAATTAATTTTTTTAGGCGTCTTAACTTTCTCTATAATATCAGAGCATTGGTACAAAGGACAATGGCAGAATTTGGTCTGGGTTTGTTGTGGCGACCTTAAACTTCATATGAACAAAACAAATTGTTTTTTTTTTCTACGATTTTTAATATTTTCACTTTGTCTCGTTAAAGCTGGAGTATTTTATGATGATAAAAAGCATTCCAATTGATTACGAATACTTTTTTATTTGATTGTTGCCATAGACAATGGTGTGACAGGAATAGACGTGAGTGCTATATCCGTATCGATTATTAAATAAGTAATCGATACGATCGACCTTTATAGCGTTGGTTTGGTTTAAAATGCAGTTATTTAATATTTAATCAACATTATATCAATAAGCTAATATTTTCGAAGCAAAACAACGTTTAAATCAAATAAAAACATCACAGAATCGTTTTAAAGTTGTATCGATTTCACATAAAATCGATTTAAAATGTGCATCTCTGCTTTTGTCTTTGGCTGTGACAGTTAGATGCTACAAAATACTTCCGCGTTCTGATGTTAATCTGGCATATGTCATTTGATAATTCAAACGTACCTACCTACATTGTTTAACTTTTATACTATAACTTTCCTTGAACCTACATTGTTCATTCTTAACTAAAACTTCAAACACCGATATCTTCTTTTTCCACCTTTCCTGAGTGAAAATAGAATCATTTATAGACTCTGTTACTTACGCCAAATTTTTTGATATATTTTTTATTACTGTTCGCTTCAATTTATTTTCAGACATTTTGATGTATGGAGATCTGCCATTGTCCTTTAGATCATTTTTTCCTGGCCACTCCCAATTTTTCAGTGACTTTTGCATGGATTTTATAAGAGCGCCTTCTTCGCAGACAGATTCTATTATGCCAACAAAGTATTCACCTTCATAAATAAATATAACATAGTCACCAACTGCATAATTAACAGCTGATACATTTTCTTTAGATCCTCAGATTCTAGATCCATCAAAATGATTTTTTTCAGATTCTTCTTCAGAATGTAAAAATCCTCCAGACGCATCTGAATCGTGCAAAGAAAACAATTCTTCATCATCTTTTGACGGTTCTGACTGTTACTTCTATAAAATCTGTCTATAAAAAAATAGTAGTTAAATAAAGACTTTTTAACTACTATTTTTTTATAGAGCTTCAATGAGTTTAGAATTCATATTACTTTATTTCGATACAATCGTACCGCAGCCCGCCGTGGCATGCCTCGGGGCGCGACGCGGCACGTCGCGGCATCGGCGCCATACTTGGACGCCGCGGCATGCCATGGCGTCTTGCAGTGTGCCACGACGTAATCAGTAGGTAAATAAGTTCCTGAATTCACCGTTAGTAAATCTTGTTCTCATAAATAATGTATCCAGAATTGTTTTCTCTTCGACATATCAGTTTGTATTTGACGTTCTTCATCTTCAGCAAGAAGTGCTATTGATACTAAATTCTAGTCAATTGGACGCCTCGGTATGACGCAGCATGCCGCGGCATGCTGCGACGTGCCGAAGCGTACTTCGGGCTAACGAAACATGCCGTTCCACGACGTGCCATGCCATGCCGTCAGTCGGCGCCGGCCATTAGCTATCCGGATAGCCAAGCTGAAGTGGCAGTAGGCAGGGGACATAGCTCGAAAAACCGATGGCCGTTGGGGCAGAAAGGTTCTGGAATGGCGGCCACGTACCGGACGACGCAGCAGACCCCCCGCAAGGTGGACCGACGATCTAGTCAAGATCGCGGGAGGCGGTTGGATGCGGGCGGTTCAAATGTCAAATGTCCAGCAGTGGACGTCGTTTGGCTGATATGATGATGATGATGTATGGTGCCATTCATGTCCGGTACTTTCATTCACAGCGACACAGTATCGATATTGGCTACCAGAGAATATTTTGTTATATGATACAAGGGACGTTTTTCGCTTTACCATGTTCGCACGCATTTGCATTATGGAATAAACTAATTTGGCAAAAGATCTAAAGTAACTTACTACAAATATCAATTTACATATTTTTTCTAAATCTACAGTAATGTATTATTTACCTCTAACCGGCTCAATGTTGATATCGATTATATTCTGGAGTCCAACCCAACGGCAGTCATTTTATTTTCCACATCATTTCATAGGTACATGCGCTAATTTCGTAGGTACGTCCAATCCATGTTATTCACAGATCTGTGGTTTATTACTAGAAAAAGAAAGAACCCTTCAAAAACTTAAAAAAAAATAGTTTTCTTTTTCATCTTTTAGCAACACAAATCGCATTTGCTAGTACGTTAGCTTTAATCATTTCGACTTCTTACTGAACCGAGACAACAGTGATTTTAGCGCTGGTATGAACGCTCTCATCGCAAGCTTTTAAAAGTGCTTACGCCAGAGTTCAACGCAATCGTTTTTTAAATCCTCGTGCGAATGATGTCTAACGGTGCCATACTTTGTCGATAACAAAAAAACTTGTCGATATATGCTTTGAGTTGCCTAATATGCGCCCAACCCTAATGGACGCCATTTTATTTGCATACGTTTCGTAGGTATGCACGCTAACTTCGTAGGTACGTCCAATCCATGTTATTCACACATCTATGATTAAATGGATGACAGCAACTAACTTCATGTCAGTTGGTCTGAACAAACTGTCATCGGTCATTCTACCATAGATTATCGTCTGAGATATTGGCGGGAACATTTTAAAAAATCAAGTGGCTCAAGGTATAGGTAAATTCACGAAAGATGACCACTGCGCAGAAATCATTTTTTAGGTCCCCGTGGAGGTGCGGGGTGAGGCGCGGGTGGAGTGCCAATGGCGTGGCTCCGTCAGGCCTCCTTCACTCGGCCGTACCCAAAGAGTATACAAATACTACGTAAGCAGAGGCGGATGTGCCATAGATCATGCGAGACTTTCGGCTTTGTATGAAACGTGCAGGGAGAACTCGTACCAACATAAAGATACTAATTGACATCGTTTTTATGTTGTCAGCATTGTCATATTTGTCAATATAGGGATGTACCCTCTAGTGATTAACGAAATATCGATATCGATAATATTCGGTAAGAAATAATTATAATTATGTTTCGACTAGAATTATACTTTTCCAACACAAATAAAAGATGTATTTCATATTTATGTGTTTATTCAAACAAAGTAGCCTATTTTATAAATCTATTTTAGATTAGCGAAGAAAAATACGCAGAACTAAAAGATATATGTATGTACATGTAATGGAAAGGTTTTCAACATTTCTTCTGTAATAGGATTTAAGAAATGTCTATAGATACAAGGCACAGCTGTTTTTCTGACTTGAGTTCCCTTTTTTTTAAGTCTTTCGGCTTAAAATGCTTGCCACACACATAGTTCAACTGATGTAATTTTTCAATGGGCACATAAATCAAGTCTTGGTTTCCAGTTGCAGCTACCCTTTTTTACATCTAAAAAGAAAAAAAGAATAGAATTTTTAGTCCTTGTGCCAATTTCTAATAACGGATTATCGATAACTGACAGGCAGCACTATTGTTTACCTACAAAGTACTAGGATATTAAACTTTAGAATATTTCCTTATTTTTTATGTTTCATTGAAATATATCACATTATATAACATTATAAATATTAATTGATCTTTATCTAGGGACATTTTGCCATAAATACCTACCCTTTTTTCATTTGCATGTTGTAGTATGTCATATTTGGCACGTTATTTTGCTTGTTTTCATTGCTCCTTTCAATGCTAATCAAATAAATATAGTAACACTAACACTACAAGTGTAAAATAACATTTATTTGGTATACACAAAGCACTTTTACCAAATGATTTTTACGTTTTATAAACAAACTACATAACGCGGCAAAGTTCAATCTGGATAATAATGTGACAGTTGTGACATTTGACTCTATTGACAGCCAAGGCGGTGATGTACGTATAACCCGTCTAACTTTGAAAGCATACTGTTCCAAGGGTACATAGTGAAGGATGCTATCTTCACGTTTTATACATATAATAGTAGCCATTAAAAAGATAGCACGTTTCATACATTCGGTTTTTTCTTAGGAACTTGCGCCAGGCTGGCCGTACCTACAGCGATAAGTGCCTACACATTCGCGCGGCTTCCAAGCCCGGCGTCCGACGCGCCGCGCAAGGGTTGTTGACTTGAAAATTTGATTTTATTTATTTTACGAGAGCAACTTGAAAATTAGATTTTTTGTTTGTTGAGATATCCCAACGATTATGGTGTCAAATTAAAGATCTAGTTCAAAAACCATTTTATCTGTTTGAATCATGTAAATCGGTCCACGCGTTAATAACGGAAATAACTAAGAATTAGTATAGTGAAAATGTAAACGACCAGATTTTTGCGGTTTCTGTTCTACGAGCTCAAATAGTTGGATATATACTTATAGGATGATTATTTATTATTATGTGCGTGGTCAAGTAGGTAGAAGACGATGAATAAATATAATAGTAGCAGCGGCAAGTCGACAACCCTAGCGTGACAGCTAGCGGCGCTAGCGCGTCACTCCGCGCCAGACAGCGACAGCGTTATATGTTAGAAAAGAGCGGGAACGGTTAGGTAAATATCGCATTAGGCACTGAGTGCTTATGCGAGCTGAATTGCACTTTGTTGCTTAGTAGCAAGAGTCGCAATTTCAATGAATTGGTTTGAGAAGTGGTGCTTCTGTACGTAAGTACTGTTTATTCTGTGGCTCCGTTCTTGACGCATTCCCTAAATGCGTCAAGAATGGAGCAACGCCATTGGTGCACGAATGTACATATGCGCGACGGCCGCCATTTGTGGTCAACTTTCGTGAATTTACCTATACGAAGGGTGTCAAGGTACAGCACCTTCCCCTACGTTTAAATTATCAAATGACATGTCGTCGTTGCGCCTGCCAAGTTCCATAATTGATTTTTGTAAGGTTTTGGGAAACAACAAAAAAACATAATTATTATTTAATTGAAAATTAAAATCTCAACAAAATTATTGATGCCACAGCATAGAGGTTTATTTAATATATTATAAATATACAAAAGTTGCCAAAACTATCAGTTATTTAAGGGGCTAGAATTTTTTAAAGCAAAAAAGTGCACATAACTGGTTTAGAATGGCATAAAATAATGATGGATGTGCAATATTTTACACATAAAAGATTTGGCAATGTGACACTTATAACTATTTTAAGGTTAACGTTATGTGATCTTTACGTTATCATAAGTATAATCTTAATTTGGCCATCCACTAACGTTCATTTCTTCTGACTTGTCCCGTTGTGCAATCCCTACAGAAAAGCGACGGGATAAAATAAAACCGTTGAAGCCACTAATTAAACCACAATCCTACGTTCTTTCCCCTGACTTTATCACCACACGCCAGTCCGACAGGAAAAACAATCCTTTAATGACCATACACACGTTTAGGTATTTGGAGAACTTTGGAGAATGAAGGTATGGTATGTAGAAATGATATTCTTGACTCCAGGATTCAGAATAATTTATTTGTAATTTAGTGCTGTTTTTATACAAAATGTACAACTAGGCTGAGCCAATCCAAATGCAGATAAATAGAAATGTAAAATGATCAAAACAATCAACCAATTAATTTAAAGTACAATCGGCCAATAATATTTGAGTTGAGTTTACGTAAGTAATCCGCCAGGTGGTTCATACGTCGCGCGAGCGTTTTCCCGCGCAAACGGGAACATACTTATACTGGTGGCATAAGCGCGGCGGCTCCATTTGCCGGTCACTCGTCGAGCGAAGACGTCGTGCGTTCGCGCGTCAGCGGGCACGGCGCGCGTCGACGCAATAATATTTGCAGAGCGAAGATTTCTTGAAATCGTCAGCGTGTGCATCTTTGAGTTCGCAAGAGAACTCTTCTTGTTTCTATTTAACGTTGCAAAAGTCTATAAAACTGTTCTTTTCAGAACAACAACAAAAGTCCTTGAACAGTCCTTGTCAGGACTATTATCACTGTTTCTATTTAAACACTTAAGTCCTTTTCAGGGCTGTGTGTATCCATGTTTCTATTTACTCATCACAAAAGTCACTGTAGGCACTGTTAGGTATAGGATAGCTACAGTACTCCCCTTCAAGCGAAGCGTACCGGCAGCTTGATGTTGCGACCGGAACGTGTTGTTTTGATGTCCGTTTGCGGCGGCGGCGTCGGCGTCGTAGAGTTCGCCGGCGCAGGTACTTGTTGTTTGGTAAGGTTATAATGCGGTAAGGTAACTTCGGTATCCTTGGTAACGGTAAGGTTATTGGTTTTCTGGGTAATGGTAATGTTGCTTGAAGGTAATGTGTTGTTATGGTTTGCTGGTATATTATCACTATCTTCTAATACGACGTAAGCAGGTTTCAGTCGATCGATTGAAATGTTTGCTTGTCGGTCCGGTAATTGTACACAATACACTTTGTCTGTTCGGCTTATAACCTTGTAGGGTCCTTCGTAGGGTGTCTGTAGTGGCTTACGAACTGAATCTACTCGAACGAACACGTGACTGCAATTGAGTAGGTCTTTATGCACGAAAATATTTCTATTATTATTATGATGCTCGGTGAATGCTTTAGGTTTGTAGCTATGAATGATTTCACGTAGCTTCTCGACGTAGGTATAATCCATAGCTGTAGGTGTGTATGCGCTTGATGTGAAAAAGTCTCCTGGTAGGCGTAAAATGCATCCGTAGGTTAATTCAGCGGGACTCACGCCGGTGTCAGTGCGCAGGGCGGCACGTAATCCCAATAATATTGTAGGTATTTCGTCGATCCACGAGCGCGTGTCGGTGAGCTTTGCGCGTAATGCATTTTTGAGTGAGCGATGCCAACGTTCGATGATTCCATTGCTTTGCGGGTGGTAAGGAGTAGTTCGATTTTTCTTGATACCCATTAGTTTCATGAGGTTTTGAAATAGTTGGCTCTCGAACTGTCGACCTTGATCTGATGTTAGTGTAGCCGGGCATCCGAAGCGAGTTATCCAATGTTGATAGACGATGTTCGCTATTCGATCAGCTGTTATTTCCTCTGTAGGTACGGCCTCAGGCCATCTCGTAAAACGGTCAATCATAGTTACGAGATATCGATGACCTTGAACAGTTGTAGGTAGTGGTCCAACGATGTCTATGTGTACGTGTTGAAAACGATCGGTTGGCGGGAAAGATGCGATGCTTGAATGGGTGTGACGATGTATCTTGCTTTTCTGACATTGAATACAGGTTCGCGTCCAGCGGCTGATATCTGCATTCATTGAAGGCCAGAAGTATTTCTGTGTTGTGAGCTTGCGAGTTGTACGGGTACCAGGATGACTTATGTTGTGAACATTGTTGAAAACTTCTTTTCTGTATGGCTCGGGGATGTATGGGCGAATATGTGACGTAGATGTTTCACAATATAGTTCGATGTCAGTATTAGGTATTGTTATTTTCTTGAGCGCGAGGTGATCGTCGCGTAGCAATTGTTGTATAGTGCTGTCTCTTTCTTGCGCTGTTGCTATGTCGTTGTAGTTGATAGCGGAAGGGCAAGTTATGGTTGCTATGCGACTAAGGGCGTCTGCGACGATATTTTGTTTACCGCTTACGTGCCTTATATCGGTGGAGAAAGCGGAAATGAATAATAATTGTCTCGTTCGCTTCGGTGTCTCGGTGGTGGAGTTGATCTTGCTCATTGCGAATGTTAGCGGCTTGTGATCGGTGAATATAATGAGATGACGTCCTTCGAAAATTTTTCGGAAATGTTTGACGGCCATGTAAATAGCTAGTAATTCTCGATCATAGGTAGAATACTTCAGTTGCGCGTCGTTGAATTTCTTAGAGAAGTATCCGAGCGGCTGCCATGTTTCGTTTAAGTATTGTTGAATTACGGCACCGGCTGATGTGTCCGATGCGTCACAGAATAGAGCGAGTGTTGCGTGGTGAGATGGATGAGCAAGTAAAGCTGCGGTGATGATGCTTGCTTTACATTGTTCAAAGGCTTGTGTTGCTTCGTCGGACAATGTGATTGCAGTTTTATCTCGTTTCTTCACGTTGTGTAGGTATAAATTCAATGGTGCTTGTAGTGAGGCGGCGTTGGGAATGTGATCGCGGTAGAAATTTAACATTCCTAGGAATCTCCGTAGTTCTTCTATTGTCTTGGGTTTGGGGTAATCAGTGATAGCTTTGATCTTTTGTTCGGGAGGCTTGATACCATCTTTTGATACATGATAACCGAGGAACTGAACTTCGGACTTGCCTAGGTTGCATTTAGCGGGGTTGATGGTGATACCATGTTCTTCTAATCTCTTCAGGACGGTGTGGAGGTGTTCTCGATGCTGGGTCTCGTGTTCCGAAGCGATTAGTATATCATCTATGAATGGATATACGAAATCTAGTCCTCGCAGTACTTCGTGAATGTAACGTTGAAACGTTTGTCCTGCGTTCTTCAAACCGGGACACATTCGCGGGAATTCAAATAAACCCATTGGTGTGATAATAGCGGTTTTCTCGATGTCCTCTTCTCTTATGCTCAGTTGTTGGTAGGCTCGGTTGAGGTCTATTGTTGAGAAGATAGTCTTGCCTGAGAGATGATGTGTGAAATCTTTGACGCGTGGAACGGGATAGCGATCGGGTTTTGTGATAGCGTTGAGTCGCCGATAGTCTCCGCAGACTCGAATGTCACCATTCTTCTTCGGGACGATGTGAAGCGGTGATGACCATGGACTCTTGCTTGGCCTGCATAACCCTTGTTCAATCATATTTTCAAACTCTTTCTTCACGATTTCATATCGGTGCGGTGGTATGGGGCGAGCGCGGCTATGTATTGGTGGGCCTTCTGTTTCAATGTAGTGTTGCACGTTGATAGAAGAGCTTAACTGCATTGAAGTGAGACGTGTGATGCCGGGATATTGCGCTAAAATGTCGTGATACGACTGTGACTTGTCGATGGTGTACACTGTAGGCATGTTTGAAATGCGAACTGGGGCGTTGACCTTGAGATTCGTGACGCCGTCGATCAATCTCTTGTTTTTCAAATCGACGATAAGTTGGTGATGTTTGAGAAAGTCAGCGCCGAGTATAGGTCTTGAAACGTCGGCGACAATGAACTTCCATTTGTATGGGCGTCGTAGGTTGAAGTCGAGCGTTAATGTTTTCTCACCGTACGTAGCTATAGTTGTGTTGTTAGCCGCATATAGTTGGAACGATAGTGGCGTTGCGACTTGTCCTTTCTTTCTAGGTAGTACGGATATGTTCGCACCCGTGTCGACCAGGAAAGATATGTTGGAGTTACGATCTGTTATGTATAGGCGGTGTGAGTTTTCGTGAACGCCAGAGTCCGCCTCCGCTAACGTTCGGCCTAGTTTTCCGACTTCTTATTGAATGTGCAAGGTGACGTGCAGCGTCGAGCTTGTTCTTTGAAACGTCGATGATAATAGCAGAAAGGTGATGGTGATGAGTCTCGACTGCGTTGTTGCGATGGACTTCGGTTGTAAGACGGGTAGCGGTTGCGGCGGTAACCGTTGTATTGGCTGTGCGGTGGTCTTGATTTCAATTCGGCTATTTCTAATGATAACTTGCGTAGTTCGGTGACAAGGAATTGTAGGTCGGCTGTCTGAGTTGGTGGTGATGTCGGTGAGGTTATCGTTTGGACGGCTGAGATGTGAGGTGCAGCTGGTGGCGTCTGTTCCATCATTTTGTCGGCGAGTAACGCTAACTCTTCTAACGACGACTTAGTTGCGAAGGTCTCGCTGACGGCAAGCACAGAACGTATGTGTGGTGGAAGGTGGTTGGTCCACATGAGTCGCAGCGTACTGTCTGGAACTTTGTCTGTAGCGAGGTTTCTCATACGCCGGAGTAGTTGGGTCGGCTTCTGATCGCCGAGATCCATCTCTGACAGCAGTTTTTGGAACTGGCGGCTGTCGGACTCCTCATAGGCAGATATGAGACGCTCTTTTATCGCCTTGTACTGGTCTTGCTCTGGTGGGTTGTATAGAAGGTCGGTGATCTGCTCGATGTCTTGGCGTTCCAGCTGTGCGATTACCATCTGAGCGAGCTGGGCTTGGCTTTTCTTCAGGTCGTTGGTGGCGGCTTCGAAACTGATAAACCACAGACGTGGTCGATCACGCCAGAATGGTGGGATACGCATGGTTAGCGATATGCCACCAATTTCAGTGACGGTGTTGATTGATGTAGAGTTGAGTGAGCTGGCCGGGATAGAATTTTCTTGCTGTTGTGACATGTTGAGAGTTGAGGAGCAGGGATTTATCGACTATGTTGGTACTATGTTGAATGAATGAATACGGTTTTTCGGTGGCTTGATGGGCAGAGCTTTTCCGTTCTTGATTTGTACTTCTTGTGTTCCGGAGAGGGTCACCACTTTGGAGAACTTTGGAGAATGAAGGTATGGTATGTAGAAATGATATTCTTGACTCCAGGATTCAGAATAATTTATTTGTAATTTAGTGCTGTTTATATACAAAATGTACAACTAGGCTGAGCCAATCCAAATGCAGATAAATAGAAATGTAAAATGATCAAAACAATCAACCAATTAATTTAAAGTACAATCGGCCAATAATATTTGAGTTGAGTTTACGTAAGTAATCCGCCAGGTGGTTCATACGTCGCGCGAGCGTTTTCCCGCGCAAACGGGAACATACTTATACTGGTGGCATAAGCGCGGCGGCTCCATTTGCCGGTCACTCGTCGAGCGAAGACGTCGTGCGTTCGCGCGTCAGCGGGCACGGCGCGCGTCGACGCAATAATATTTGCAGAGCGAAGATTTCTTGAAATCGTCAGCGTGTGCATCTTTGAGTTCGCAAGAGAACTCTTCTTGTTTCTATTTAACGTTGCAAAAGTCTATAAAACTGTTCTTTTCAGAACAACAACAAAAGTCCTTGTCAGGACTATTATCACTGTTTCTATTTAAACACTTAAGTCCTTTTCAGGGCTGTGTGTATCCATGTTTCTATTTACTCATCACAAAAGTCACTGTAGGCACTGTTAGGTATAGGATAGCTACAGGTACATTCCTGTCAGTTTGCATCTTGTCAGTCCTACCGAGGGATTGCGTGTCTGTGGATGGTTATAATCCTATAATTTTATGAAGATTGTTGTCATTTAAAAGGAATGCTCGTCATTTTGAATTATCTTTATGGATTATTTTCATTTTGCAACAACGTGTGCCCGTAAGCAAGAGCTATTGCTACATCAACCAGATCAATGTATTGCTATTAGTTTTATTGCGAGTGAATATCTATTTACCTAAACCTAAAATTCAACTGTCTCTGTGGTCCTGCGGTAGCGTGAGCGACTGCGGATCATGAGGTCTCGGGTTCGATTCCTGGGTCGAACAAAAAGTGATAGATAGGGTTTTTCTGTTAGGAATTATCCAACAGAAGTTCGGAGTCAGGGAGTTGGCGGTGTCACACCCCCGTGCCTTGGAAAGCACGTTAAGCCGTTGGTCCTGCGCCCAATCTCTCTCCGGTCGTGTCGCATGTGGCGTCCCATCGGACTATGAGAGTGAGGGAATGTGGAGGGAATAGAGAGTGCACTTGTGTTGGCGCACACACTTGTGCACTATAATATGTCCCGCGCAGATGGCAAGTCTCATGTATAGACAAGCCGCCGTGGGCGAAATCCGTCGGGAGGACATTATTATTATTATTAAACCTAAAAGAAGACATAGAATGTGGGTTAAAAAGTGGTTATTAGAAAAGGAGAAATCTAGTGTTATAAGACTTTTAAAGATCTGGCATGCGATATCTAATATCTTGATTTGACGACCGGTTGGCGCAGCGGGAGTGTAAGCGACTGCAACACCGAAGGTTGCGGCTTCGATTCCCGCTCAAGTCAAACATTTGTGTGCATGAACATGGATGTTTGTCTTGGTCTGGGTTGTGACGTATGTCCGGTACCTACCGCGTCTACGTCACAGTACCGTCCATACGCTCAGCCAATCAGAGACGGCCTCGCTAGCGCCCTCGAAGTCCACCGCTATGGCTAGACCCGACTCCAAAATTTCATCATTTGGAGTCGGGTCTAGCCATATACTATGTATATGTATATATTTACAAAAAAAAAGTTTATATGTATGTTCATCCATTATCTAGTACCCATAGTAAAAGCTCTGCTTAGTTTGGGACTATATAGATGGTGATGTGTGTATGTGGTAGAATATATAAAAAAAATAAACATTTCTAATATCATCTTTATCGTCTATTTCTTGGGAATCCATTTTATACTTCCGGGACGAAGACGAACACAAAATGATAACAAACGAGCAGTCAATCACGCCGGACAAATAAACAGGCACTAACTTGATCACATTACGCGTCGCGTCCTTCGCGACGGGAGGGATGGCGGTGTTTTAATACCGTCATTCTTTCTTGCTCTTGCAAATCCACTGGCGTTCATTCCGTAAGGATTGTAGATTCCGGCAGGAATGAACGTTAGTGGATGGGCCGCTATTGACAGACACGCTACAGCCGAAACTATTGGGCGCAGGAAGCTGAAATTTAGCATGTATGTTCCTTGGGGACCGTAGGGGGGCACTAAGAAGGGATTTCCCGAAATTCCCACGGGATCGGCCAAAGCGGGAAAAATAAAAAAGAAATGCAGGCGTAGCTGCTGGCGTCCTCTAGTAATACAATAAAATGATTAATAAATTGCATAAAGAATGTAAAAGCAACCAGTTGTGTGAAATGTGGAAGATACTGCAGGTAGACGGATGGAAGTGGTTAGTCATTTTTTATTCTTCAATAAGTTGTTGGTGGAAGAAGCCATACCTGATGAATGACGTAGCAGTTCGCTCAATGAAAACAAAAGTGATGTGCTGGAGTGTAACAAATATAGAGGAATAGAGCTCATTTCACGTAGTATGAAAGCTTGAGAGAAAGTGGTTGAACGAAGATCGAGAGAAGAGAGTGTAATTTCAAAAAAACAATCTTGTTTTATGTCTGGTCGAGGAACAACACACGCCATTTGTACGTTCCAACATACATGCGAAAAATAAAGAAGTGCACACAAAAACTTGCACACTCTTTTTGTGGATCTCGAAAAGGCATAATTATGATCGGGTGCCCCGTGGATTTTGTTGTAGGCCTTTAAGAAGAAAGGTGTGCCTAGGAAGTATGTACAGTTCCGAGCGATGTACAGTAGATGCACAACCCATGTCCGGGCTATAGCTGCCAATACCGGCAACTTCGGCTCTCAGCCCGTGCCTCTTCCTGCTAATAATGGACGGTTATGGTGGACATACAGGCAGAGGGGCCCTGGAGTATGCTGTTCGCCGACGACATTGTTTAGATTGCCCATAGTGGCCTTGAAGTCCAGAGCAGACTGACAAAATGGTGGCAAAGACTGGATAGGGTAGGCCTGAAACTTGAAAGTCCGTAAAAGTAAAACTGAATACATGTTTTGCGGCTTCGGCGGTCTCGTCAGTCCCGTGTTTATATCCCTTGCTGGAGTGCCTTTATTGGTCTGCTTGCCTATAACTTGTAACCCACGGATGCCCCTTAAGTTAAAGGCAAAATTTACAAATCTGTTATAAGACCAGTCACACTGTATGGATCGGAATGCTGGGCCGTGAAGAAGACGGATAAATGAAGATTGCATATAGCAAAGATGAGGATGTTGAGACGGATGAGGCAGGTGACAAGGATGGATAAAAAGAGTACATTAGGGGGATTTTTAAAGTTGCATCGGAGCAAGAAAATCTAAAATGAAATCGTCTGTCGTGAAATGGGCATGTGATGAGTAGGGATGAAAATGGTGTGTTCCTCGGTGGCCGGACCACATTTTAGTACTCAGATGCTATAGTTTGAAATAATACCTACCTAAAGTCTACTTTCATCGGAATATATACATATATTTAGTACCTCAAGAGATATCTTTTTATTTAACAATTTATGTGGTCCGGCCGCCAGGCAGTGCTCTCTGGCCGCGCCACCTCAAGTTAAATAGAGTATAATGAACTATTAATAAATCAATATCCCGAAAAAATACTACCTAAAGAGTACCTTGCATACGACAAATATGGTCCAAAGAACCCCTTTAGTTAAGGAGTTATTGGTGGTAGGGTGTGGTCCGGCTGGAAGGTATACTCTGCAGCAAGTCAATTTTGCAATATTTAATATTAACTATCCATAAAGCAATTTATACACCGTAATTTTTTAATTAGTACAAAAACTTTAAGGACAGATTAGCGAAGATATTATTATCATATATGTGACGTAAGAATTTCATAATATCAATAAAGAGCAAAATTATTATAATTTGTTTATTGTAGAAAATCTCACTTAAATCATAGTCATATTTTACAATCCATTCACTAATTCATTGATAATATTCCATCCTGCTCATTCGCATTCTCTCTGTCGCACTTATGATGTAGGTAGCCATAGAAAATAAAATGAAGAAAAATAATAAATGTAGGTAGTTATTTTTTAATTTTGTTAATTCTACCCTCTCCTTCATACTTCATTCGAGCTTAGGACCGGTAAAATTTATCGTTTAACAAGTAATTAAATACGGAGGTATGTAATTAGAAAGCAAACAAATATCAAAATAAAAGGTGTTCTGGACTAAAAGAAAATAGTAATTTTGGCGTATTTATGAAGTTAGATTCATCTGCTATTTACAAATATTATTTTATCATCATCGTGTCAGCCTAGAGACGTCCACTGCTGGACATAGGCCTTCCTCAAAGTGTGTGGAGAACACAGACCGATTTTGAGCCGCCCGAATCAAATTATTATTTACTTAAGTACGTATTATTTACTAAACTTACAAGTATTTCCATTGTCCTTCGAAATGTCCACCACCGTTGTCAAAAGCATCCAATATGCACTGTTTTAATAAAATTGTTTGACACTGACCGGATCACTTTTGTACACTCACAATAAGATGTCCATGGGTACACAGCTGCACTCGCGATTTTTCCACTCAAAAAGTACGCACGAAGCATACATACTCCCGTGATATGAACTGATATGATAGGCCATCGCGTCGGGAAACGTGGACAAACAATTAACTTTTGCAACGAAATTAGATACGCTCACCTTTGCTAGCAATTTAGTACTGTTTTTCGCATCGTCGGGGCGTGGCGCAGGCGCAGAGGGGCGGGAGGGGGAGGGGAGTTTATCAATGGTTCATTTTACTATGATACTCGTAATAGTACTCGGGTCGGTCATAGTATTAGTATTGCATTTACCAATTATCACGTATTTTTGTGGATAGTTTTGAGACAGTTTTGGGACTTAGTGTTTTTATTTTTTAACTACATAAATATGATCAGTTAAAGATACTTAGTGCTGTGTTAAATTTTTTGTACTAATTAAAAAATAGCGGTGTATAATAGTACCTTTTCTCTACTCTTCGTTGATACTTTTTTCTCTCAAGAAACTATTAATTTTGATCAATTAATCTTTAAAGTATGTGGCGCGGCTAGGAAGGATTACTTTTAGCAAATATAACGAAATATGCTTTATTTCTTTATGCCAACAATAACTGCATAATAAGTACTTTATAAAAAGACCTGGACTTCATCTATAAACATTTATTTTTATTACTGATATGATTTTGAAAAAGGTGCACTTTTTAGTTTTTGTTTACCTATCTACCTAAGAATAGGTAGATAATTACACGGAAAAAGTGAAAATTTTGGTTTAAAATAAACAATAAGTATCATCATCATCATCATTATCAGCCTTTAACAGTCCATTGCTGGACTAGGCCTCTCCTTTGAAAGGAGGAATTGGCCTACTATACCACGCTGGCCAAACGGGTTGGTATAGTGTTTGTATCAAGTTTTCCTTCTCTTACAGTGGTGTTCTCTGCATAATATGCTCCCTCTGTCGGCTCTTACGACACCCATGGGATGGTATGGAGTGGTGACATTCCGTATTCTTAATCCATCACCACACGGACCAACAATAAGTATACGAAAAACAAATATATATTTTCAAAATCAAATATAAACAATAAAAAAAATTTGTTAATACAATAGATTTTATAAATTGCGGAACTTAGTATAAATTTAAACGCCTTCCAATATGGTTCCCAATGACGGTGTAAAAAGTTTTGTAACACAAATTATTAACTTCACATTGAATGATTTAAAAGATTTGAAATTGTTTTAGGCGTTGATATATATGACATTCCAGACACTATGACATTACAAGGAAAAATATTTACACTGTTGTCAGTGATTGAGTATTAACCTGTGACTATATTTAAGGTATTTACAAAATATTCGCCATTACCTCGCTCATGCAAGCGTCTGGATGATACTTGGGAAACATATGATAACTTAAGTTCTAAAGTTACAAGGACTTAAAAACCAGCAAATGAATGTTCATTGTATTTATACGCAAACTTGTAAATTATAACTTATTTTTATCAAAATGTTTATTTTTAATTTAAGCCTTGCATTTTGTAGTTGGAAAATAACTTCACAACTCCTTTACTTGTAATACTGATTGACTATATTTTTAATACGCGGTTTTGGTACACTCTTTTTCATTGTTATTTCTTGTTTAAAGGGTTAAATGCTTAAATTCAATCTACTTACCAATTTGAATTAAATATTCATCGATAAGACAGGACAACGTCTGTCGGGTCAGCTAGTTGTTAATATTTGATTATGAAAATATATTATCGTATACTTATTGTTTATTTTAAACCAGAATTTTCGCTTACTCCGTTAAATTAACTACCTGAAGGCCAATTCTCGTATTTAACAGAGACTGACACTGAATTTTGACTGAACTGCGATTTAATTTTGAATTGACTCACAATTGGTATTCTGCTCCACTTAATCTCCTTATAGTATAATTTCGATATAATCAATTTATAATCTCTTGTTGATCTTAGAGGTAATGTCAAAAACTCAAAAACAAAAACATGAATTTTGCCATTGTATGGGAAAATACATTAATAGGAATGGTTATTGGATGCCAATACGTTTACATGCCAAATTAAAATTAATATACAACTAAGTAATAAAATTTCGGTAAGTAAATATATTGGTTCCTTGGATCGTGTGAATTATTTTCAATAGGTAATCAATAATTAAAAAAATTAATATTCAATAATAGAAATAATTCAGACATTATAAAGATTTTAACGATGGTAACGTACAATTGGGATTTTTAATTCGTTTTTCCCTCCTGATAATTTTATCTCATTTGTTGAATTTCTCGAGCAAAAGTTTCGCGAATATTTCGATCTTGAAATAAATATTGTCAATGCTGGCAACGAAATACTTAACATGTTTGCATGTTGTCCACCAGGATCTCCTAGCCAGATCCCCCAGAGGATCCTCGTGAACTCATTAGTTGTGAAATTGTATAAAAGCAATTAACGTTTACAAAGCCAGTGACTATCAGAAAGTTATCAGCCATCGATAGGGATTACAAAAATCAGGTGCATGCGATTTTCGACCTTATTGACGTAACTCAGAATTTATAATTTTAATAACGTATCAATGGCAGAAAGCAAGAAAATACCAAAAAGAAGTTTATCATGAATTGTCAATAAGGTCGAAAATCGCATGCACCTGTTTTTTGTAAGCCCTATCGATGGTTGATCATTTTATAGTCATTTGTTTTGTAGACATGAATTTGTCTTACACAATTTCTTTCTAAACTTATTTTAGATACCTATCCCCGTGGTAAAACTAGTGGCACATAATAGCTAAAGGCGATTCCTATGTTTATTAGCAAAATAGATCATAAATATTACCAGAAAAATATTCAACACTATTAGTGGTATCGTTGGGAATGTCAAATAAATCACGTCATCACGTCGTGTCCTTGGTAACAAATGTATATTTTTATTCCGTGCTTTTAAAAGTATCAGGTGCATGCTTTTTTGGTTCCACTCGCTATTTTATTTACAACTTCTGCCGTATAGCGAATCGGTCGAGTCCAAGAATCTGCCCAATTCACGAATCTGTCGAGTTGGGAATCTGCCGAATCACGAATCTGTCCATTCCAGAATATGTCGTAAACCACAGATATAGATCTATATCTGTGTCGTAAACCGAACAAGCGATTTGTCTTAACCTATTGTGACAACCCTACCAAAAAAGGTAACAAATTTACAAGCTCTTAAGAAGCTGTTTCTCTGTTCGGTTTATTTACTCATGTGGTTATATTATGTACGATGGTATCATTGTGAAAAAACTAGAAATACCTTACCTGCTCTACTAATAATTAGCAGAATACCGTTCACACTAGTTCACACTTGGTTCAACTTTCGATGTAGTCCCGATCTCATTCAAGTGTCAGTTAAGTTACGAGAATACCATTTATGACGCCGAGACAAGATCGATATTGGAATTTGAACAAATATAATTACCAGAATTGGCCCTCAGGTCTTTTTATAAAGTACTTATTATGCAGTTATCGTTGGCATAAAGAAATAAAGCATATTTCGTTATATTTGCTAAAAGTAATCCTCCCTAGCCGCACCACATACTTTAAAGATTAATTGATCAAAATTAATGGTTTCTTGAGAGAAAAAAGTATCAACAAAGAGTAGAGAAAAGGTACTATTATATAAATTGATTTATAGATAGTTAATATTAAATAATGCAAAATTGACTTGTTGCAGAGTATACCTTCCAGCCAGACCACACCCTACCACCAATAACTCCTTAACTAAAGGGGTTCTTTGGACCATATTTGTCGTATGCAAGGTACTCTTTAGGTAGTATTTTTTCGGGATATTGATTTATTAATAGTTCATTATACTCTATTTAACTTGAGGTGGCGCGGCCAGAGAGCACTGCCTGGCGGCCGGACCACATAAATTGTTAATTAAAAAGGTATCTCTTGAGGTACTAAATATATGTATATATTCCGATGAAAGTAGACTTTAGGTAGGTATTATTTCGAACTATAGCATCTGAGTACTAAAATGTGGTCCGGCCACAGAGGAACACACATGAAAATGATGTGTCAGGCAAAGTGATGAACATGAAAGTTGAGGGACATAAAGCAAGAGAAGATGGATGACATTCATGTCATGCTTGAAACAATTTCAAGTATGACATGAATAAAAAGAGTGAATGTTCAGATAACCTCTGATAGCTCCTCTATGGAAGAGAAAGACAATCTGCACCGACCTTAAGTTGTATGGGAACAGGGCAGGCAGAAGAAGAAGATTGATTCTCCTGTCTTTTCATCTAAGTACTAATTATCTTCATTCTGTATTGGACATTCGCTACTAACAGAACTATTGTATAACAGAAAAGTAATGAACAAAACAGTGAATAAATGTTCACTTTACGCCTATGTGAATGTAGCGAAATGGCCAAGCCACATATTTTGACTAAGGTGTAGAGTTTGTGAAGTTAGGCCTTGTAGAGTTAGGGCGTGCAGAGTAAGAAGCTTCGCCCTACATGAGATCTGATAACTTTTTGACCGTGCGAGTCATGGTCTCGTCTTGGCAACATATTACATGAATATGTTTTTTGTGTGATATCTTAAATATTTAATACTGTCCGAGATCTTAGGAATACTATAATAAATTTCTGGTTTATATTTAAAACAATCTATTTCTGATTTACCTATGAAAAAATCAAGAAGATTTTCATACGTAAAATCCTTCAGTTCTTCAAATATTATACTACTTTCCATCTTTTCAGACGATAAATATTTGTACTATGTTGGAGACATATTAATTTATATCTGAAGTTTTCAGGCCTTGCGTAGTATCGTAACTATTCATCATCATCATCATCGTCCTAGCGTTATTCCCGTTGCATCCAAGATTCTCGCATTGGAGCCCCTGGTCCGCTTACTAGTCTAACCGATTTGACAGCATATCAGCCTTGGGCGTAGGATCGTAACTATTAGACGAAAATAAATCAAGCACATTTAAATCTTCATTTTTATAATTACTGTCAATTCCTTTATCTAACTTGACTAATATATTCTGTCCTTGTGAAGCTGGTTTGAGTGCACATGGGTTAAAGACATCGACTGAAAAAAATTACAAGGTGTAGGTACATTATTATGTAACTACCCAATATACATTAACATAATATGTACATTTACTACATAGGGGGAGGGGGGCATAGTAGGGTACTTAAGGTTTAAACATCCCTTAAAACTAAATTAATGTGATAAAAGTAAAACTTTTAACTTAGAATCATAGCTTAATTCATTGTGAATGATTATGGATAAATTTATGTTGATAACGTAATTAATCTATGAGATGTGAATTCTTAAATAAAAAAAGGCATTTGACCCGCTATGCCCCATGCATAGGGGTAAAGTGAGTCTCCTATGGGGCATTGTGGGATGGTCATAATAAGAAACAAAACACAACCTCCAAACGAAATAGTTTTATATCTTGGTATTATAACGACAGTTAAAAATAACTACAAAACTATAACATAACAAATTGATTAGGATTGCCCCGATATTTGGAAACATAACGTTCTAATGTTGTTTGGGGAATGTTGTGCATATTTGACTCTTTCCTATAGCTCATTTCCCAGACACAACACTATGTACAGCTTGTGTCATAGCTTCCATAGACCATAAATGCTGTTCAGTCTTGCTCGTATATGTGCGGACCATGTTGGCTAAAAACGTCAAAAAGTAAATATATTACAACTAAGAAGTCTTTAAAACGGGGCAAAGTGGGGCACTTTTCTATAATTCAAATACTGTGCCCCACTTTGACCCAGAAGACATACCCCACTATGCCCCACCGGCTCGATTAAACTTAAAAACAAACTGACGCCATTTTACCTTCGATTCAATTATCTTGTGCTTATTGATTAAGAAAGCCAGAAAATAATAAAATTGATTGATAATAAACTACCTATAACCACACCACAGTACATAAATACGTTTCGAAAGGACTGCTGTTCAATTTCACGAAACATTTTAAGAAAAATACATGCTTTGACACTTGTGTTTACATTACACAAACGCTTGTCGAAATGCCAGTCAAAAATAATAAAATGGTCAAACGAGAAGGGGGAGGGTTGGGTCAAAGGCAAAAAAAGGCTAAACGAATAGGATACAATCTATATGGGTATCGTTTTCGAGATTTTCAGGACGCTGATTAATAAAATGAAATTTATTTAGTGATCCAAGATGGCGGATGGGAAATCAAAAATGGCGGATGGGAAAAATTAAAAAAGTCAATATTGGTATCGTCTCCGATGTTTAAAGGGATGGGGAATCCAAATACAACATCTATTTCGTGATTCAAGATGACGGATGGGAAATCAAAAATGGCGGATGGGAAATTTTTTTAAAATCAATATGGGTATCGTCTCTGATGATTTAAGGGATGGTGAATCAAAATACAACATCTATTTCGTGATCAAAGCTGGCAGGTAGGGAATCAAAGATGGCGGACGGGTTTTTTTTTTAAAGTCGATACTTATGGGTATCGTCACCGAAATTTAAAGGGATGGGGAATCCAAATCCGACATCTATTTCGCGATCAAAGATGGCGAATGAGAAATCAAAGATGGCGGATGAGAAAATGTTAAAAAATCAATATGGTTATCGTCTCCGATGTTTTAAGGGATGGCGAATCTAAATACAACATCTATTTCGTGATCAAAGATGGCGGATGGGATTTTTTTTTTAAATCAATATGGGTATCGTCTCCGATGTTTGAAGGGATGGGGAATCCAAATACAACATCTATTTTGTGATTCAAGATGGCGGATGGGAAATCAAAGATGGCGGATGGGCAAAATTTAAAATATCAATATGGGTATCGTCTCTGATGATTTAAAGGATGGTGAAACCAAATACAACATCTATTTCGTGATCAAAGATGGCGGATAGGAAATCAAAGATGGCTGACGGGAGTTTTTTTTTAAGTCGATATGGGTATCGTCTACGATATTTTAAGGAATGGGGAATTCAATATTATATAAAAATGTATGTTTGTTTTTGCATCATTTATAGACCCTGGAATGATAAGAGATTAAGCGCTAAGTCAATGGTAACTTTGGAAAAGGGGCTTGGAAAAAAGGGAATTAAATTAAAACTCTTAAAAAGGCGATACGGAGTTCGCTGGGTCAGCTAGTACGTAAATATAGGCATTGTGTTTGCAATGTATGTAGTTAGGTAACTAGGTAACTACGCTCAAAAGTTACGTAAAGAAATAACAAAAATCCTAAAACAATCACACACTCAAATACTCAGAAGCTTTTATAGCTTTAATTACTATTGTCACATTAATCACTAACAATATTTTTAGTTTTTGTAATAATATTCTAGTAATAAATTGAAGAATATACGATAGGTAGACAAGACTATTTTGTTGGTTAAAATATTGTTTACGAACTTAAATTGACAATTTATTGATGAATGGTTTACAGTATTATATAAAAAACAACATAATTTTAGTAAATTCAGTACGTACTTACCACTTTTATTTAATAAAACTATTTTATAATGATGTTTACATCACAACACGCAGTCACCGCGCGCGCAGTTGTGGGTGACTAAAGACGGAACGCAAATCCTTTATGTGCATTTCTGCACAAAATACATTCGGTATTTGCAATATTTGTTTCTAGATGGAATATCACAAAAAGGATTTCATCAGCACATACAGAACGAAACGGAGATTATGTTTAGCGAAAAATCGAAAAAATGAAAAAATGCACTTATGGAATTTGGCAGGCGCAACGACGATATACAGGGTGTCACAAGACCCATCACCAAGCCGAAGTCTACTCGTTTTGGACATCATGCCAGAAGACATGCTAAGCAAAACTAAAACCTGGGAAACGACTATTTTTAAGTGTTCACGGTATTTTCAAGCCGCTATAAAAAACGCGTGCGTGCAATTTTCGAAATACCTACTTATCCATGGGTGTATAAGACATCTATAGCACAAATTGACAGGGTAAATGCATCCATTTTGTACCTAATTACAAAAATTCCATAGTAACTTTGACCCTCAATATCTCCTGAACGAGTAATTTCCCAGGTATGGTGCCGAAGTAAAAAATATTCGTATTGATTGGTACAATATGAGGTTTCAGTTTTCGTTAAGGTGTCCTTTTACATCCTGCATATTGCTTACGGAGCGACGTTTTGTTACGACGTTTAGCATTTGTAGGCATATATCTACACCTGCCTATAATGTACTGTGTGCTAAGTAGTCGTGGGTCATAACGTATTTTATTCGGATGTTCTCTGCTTGGACCCGAGTAAAGTGTTCGTTTGCGCTCGCTCACACATAGTTGACAAAACTGTTGATACTGGGATTTACAGTCTCAATTCTTGGATAATATACACCCTTTCACTTCAGTTAGACGTCATAATGATTTTATCATATTATCAATTGTTCTCTTCAAAAATATGTTAATACCGTAGGTATCAGATGGCCATAAGGTACTACACCCTTATATCGGTAGCGTCATTTTCATCAGCCTAAAAGATATGGTCTGCATTAAAATGTACAGCATCATTTTTTCCTAATTTACCTATTTATCTTAATACTATTTAAAACAAAGAAAAAATTTAGAAAATTGCTATATTTTATTAATCTATGAATATTTAAACTTTTGCAATAATTTAAGAAATTTCAGTTTTTGTATTTCTCTATAATTTTGTTTAGAACAGTTTCTTTGGAATGGCAATACTATATAACAATTATATTTTACATCATGTTAAAAAAAAGTTGCCGTACAGAGTCAAATGATTTTACAGATTTTACAAACCACGGAAAGAGAGGGGGTGATTTTTGTACGACGTTGCGGAATAATGCATTAGAAGCGGTATTAAAACAGTATGAAACTGATGCCGTACAGAATTAAATGACCAAATTTACGCTGGAAATTGTCAGAAAATAAAAAAAGAATACTGACTTTGTGGCGCACCATTTTTGTACGGCACTGCGCTCTTTCTTATTATTTGTCATGGATCTATCGATGGTAAAAATGCCGTACAAAAATATATGACCAAAATGTACTCACTCTACCTGCACTTTTGAATTCTCACCAGCACTCAGTTGGACAGCTTACAAGTGACAGCATAGTGCTGAATCTTATTATTTTATGCTCTTATAACGTCCTATATACGTCACCTGGTGGTTCATACGACCCACAGATGAGAGAATTAGTCTCAGATAGAGCGCATTCGTCCAACTAAGTGTGGCACGTTGACAGCTATGTGTGCGTGACCTTTGGCGACTGGCACTGTACGGACACGCGCGTCTATGTGTGTGTAAAGTTGCCAGATTATGAATAATCTCCCAGTATTTTGCATATAGTTATGTAATATTCTTATATTCATTTGCGGTTTTGAAGAATTTACCATGGATTTAATTAATGCTTTTATAAATACATTTCTTAAATGTAGGTACCGAGTTAACTTTTAACTACTTCGTAAATCTTAAATCTGTATATATGTATAAAATCCTTGCGTTACTGACTGACTGACAGATAAGCTACAGCCGAAACTACTCGGCGCATGAAGCTGAAATTTAGCATGTATGTTTCTTGGGAACCGTAGGGGTGCACTAAGACGGGATTTCTCGAAATTCCCACGGGATCGGGCAAAACGAGAAATACGAAAATATGTGCGTGCGAAGCCGCTGGCGTCGATTAGTTGAGAAATAAATAGTATGTATGTACACACGGCACCAAGTCAAGCTAAACAGTTGTTGTACGATTTTGATACTTATTCCCTACGCCATAAGTATGTATGTACACACGGCGCCAAGTCAAGCTAAACAGTTGCTGTACGATTTTGATACTTATTCCCTACGCCATAAGTATGTATGTACACACGGCGCCAAGTCAAGCTAAACAGTTGCTGTACGATTTTGATACTTATTCCCTACGCCATAAGTATGTATGTACACACGGCGCCAAGTCAAGCTACACAGTTGCTGTACGATTTTGATACTTATTCCCTAAGCCATAAGTATGTATGTACACACGGCACCAAGTCAAGCTAAACAGTTGCTGTACGATTTTGATACTTATTCCCTACGCCATTAGTATGTATGTATACAGGGCGCCAAGTCAAGCTAAACAGTTGCTGTACGATTTTGATACTTATTCCCTACGCCATAAGTATGTATGTACACACGGCGCCAAGTCAAGCTAAACATTTGCTGTACGATTTTGATACTTATTCTTTACGCCATAAGAACGGTGCAAAGGTCAAAGTGTATAAGCTTGACGAGTAGCAGGGTGTACACGAATATTTGGATCGTTTGGGGATCGAACTCAAAACAATATTATGTAAGGTATATACTAATGGAAATTGAAATTCTATTACTATATTTATGAGAAAGAAGATATATCTACAATATACTTTTATAATACGGTAATGTATTTTTCATTAACATGACAATCATTATCACATAATCAATTGACAAGTGCATTTTCCCTAATTCAGGCAGAACGGCGTCGACAAAAACTGGCAACACTTACATATTTCTTGCACAAATACGAATTTTATCGAAATTAAATTAGGAAACAGTCAAATTATCAATAGTTACCTGTGAAAAGATATTCCATTTTCCTGTTTTTGTTTTTAGGAACAACTTTTACAGTGTTTAAGAACGCAAGACGGCATTTTGAGACTTTAAAAGTTGAAGTGATCGTGACGCGTGAACTGTACGATGCGTCGTAGCGCACTGAGACGAGTTTGTATTCGCTTTTCAATTTTGTATTTGCTTTAGTGGCCGCACGCAACTGTGCCGTGCGTTCCATCTGATACTAATTCTCTCATCTATGATACGACCCATCCATTTTGGACATGGGCCTGTAGTCTATTCGAGGCTAAGGTGGTTATCGTAATGGGAGCTGTCAAAAGTAGTAGGAATCTGTGAAAGAGTTGTTTATGGACGACTTCTAATTTTCGCCGCTAGTGACGCTAGACACTAGTTAGAATCTTAGCATGGCCATTTATTGGTAGCGAGTTTTCTGAAGCTAAAATGACTTGGAGCCACTTTAAAAGACAAGTGTCCTGCCAAATGTGTCAAGTGTCATATTTGACAAATTGACATTACTGTGTTGTCTTGTCTGTGTTTTCAAATCAAAATTTCAAAACAGTGATTGAATTGTTTTTTAGTTTATTATTTTACCGTTACTAGTCACAGCTAAACAGTGTTTAATCCAATAAAAACAACGTTACTAATTATTTATTACTTGTAATTAGGTATTGCAAGTGCACAGGAGAATATTTTTGAAAGATATTTGCTCTTGTTGTTTTACCGGCAAAATGAGTGACTATCCAGATCCTGATGAAGAATATGAGTTGATGTACGCCGAAGAATTGGAACTATTGAGAGAACAGGAAGAACAAACTGGTAATTAGAAACATTTAGTAGCCTTGACAAATTATGAAACTATAATCATAAAAAGTTTTAGGTTAGTTATTCATCTAATTTGATTTCTTTACTAGGTACTAATTTGATTTGTTTAGTAGCTTCAAACATTAGCACCAAGAAAAGGGAGGGTTTTAATGGAGCAAAATGTTCCTTAATCGCTTTTCTGTTTGCCAACAACATAATAATATAAACATTGATATTCTGTTTAGTATCATGTACAAATGAATATATTTTCAGGTGGTAATGTAGTCCGAAAGCGCCCACTGCCAGCCAAACGGAGTCTAGATTTCTCAAGTTCTCCGTTCAGCAGACAACCAAGCCTAACGGATTCTTTCAACAACAGTCAATCTACCATTCCTGTTGATCCACCTGGCTCCGAGGAAATATCCCTCACTCCAAGTATACCTATAGAAGACCTTACACCTTCCTCAAATAAAAGAACTGCTGAAGATCTATTTGGGGACATCGGAGATATAGACTTTAATGAAATAGAGTTGCCAAGCAAGAGACAGAAAACTGATGAAGAGAATGATTTGGATTTGATAGACAAGATTTTGGAAGGAAGGAGGTTGAAACAGATTTTGGCTGAACCTACTGGCCGGCTCGCTGGGAACACTTCTAATTATAATGTCAAGGAAAATTTATCTTTGGATATACCTAGGTAAGGTATCATGTTTACTATTTTATCAGAAGATGCTTACCTATTCTCACCACATGCTGAGAGCTTAAAAAGGCTTAAAACAGTTTGTGTTATTAAACAATAGAGTTAGTGAAATGAAATTATTAATTAATATTATATAAAAATGGCATGCTGGCAAAATTATATTTTAGAACAAAGAATTTCGTATTGTGGTGGACAATACTAAAAATTGTACAAATAACAATTATAATCAATGAAGAGAAATATAGATTGTAGGTTGTATAATTTCTGTTATGTTAGGCTTGAGAGGTAATTAATGTGACACAAACAATACACCTTAATCGGAAAAATTATAATTGATGTATTTGGTTTAATTTTTCAGATGGCCGTTTATGCCTCTCACTAACTCTGATGGCGAACGAGTATATGTTAGATTAGAATCAGAAGAATCATGGGAAAGTTCACTGGATTCCACGGAAGAACTTCAATCATTACATTCCACTTATGCCAGCACCTGGGAGGAGGCTAGAAAAATTGTAAGTACTTAATGTAGTATGTTTTTTTAGCGCTTGAGTAAATCCTGAAATCCCTTCATGGGCTCCCCTCACTTCAGTAATCCAGCAAGCTGATTTAAATTTGTATGTTTAGTTGCAATGAAAATGCATATTTATAAAGGACTAGCTGACCCGGCGATCTTCGTACCGCTGTCGTTTTTACATATGTATGTTTGCAAATATAAACCAGGATAGGAGAACCTGTCAATAGCAAAGATAAAAAAAGATTTATCCAATTTGGTGCAGTCGTTTGCAAGTCATGCGCGTACAAACATCTCAGCTACTTATTTTTATTTAAATAGATTTTGTCTTTATAAGCTTCCTAAAAATTTCTTTACAGCCAACATTGCTGTACAGATATTCTTAGGAAGTTAATATTTACAATGGAAGTGTAAAACTATCCTTACAGATATTCTTAGGAAGTTAATATTTACAATGGAAGTGTAAAACTATCCTTGTTTATGGTCTCAAAATATTTTAATCTATCAGCCAATGATAGTGTCTTTCACTAGATATAAGCATTTCTGCCTTCTGCTGGCATTATTTTGATATTGCCCAGTGTAGTAATCTATGCAGTGAAAATTCCACTACAAACATTTTAATAGAAGTTTTCATGTCCAACTTGAAAACATTATTAAATGCAAAATCTTATCATTAACTTTTTAACACTCAAAATGGTAATTATAATTCCAGCTAGAATCCCAACAGCAGAAAGCCACAGAAGAGGTACTATCCCAGCCACTGCTCAACATAGACACTGATGTGAACGGCAACTTGCTATGGGTGGACAAGTACCGGCCTACTTCCTACCTGGACCTACTGTCCGAGGAGCCTGTCAACAGGGCCCTGCTGCATTGGCTGCATTTGTGGGATAAGGTTAGAATAGACAATTTTTAAGTACTATATTCATTCAATGGGATGAATATAGCACTAGCACAAATAAAATACTGGATCTACATTTAACTAACTTTTAATATTTTTGGATCACAAATAGTAGCTCATTCAAGCAGGACATATTATGTACATAGAACAATTTATATTTTCTCTTTATTAAACCTCAGATGACTGAAGACCTTTAAAATTGTGATCCTTTTTTCATTGTCACTTCGCTATATTGCTGTAACACAGATTTGACCGTTCTTACTATGTGTGTAGTAACTTGATTTTACAGTCTAGTTTTTTGCGCAGTAGACTCACAACACAACATTTTTGGCTGGCTTTTATAAGCTATGTTAGCTGTTAATCCTTTCCAATCCATATACATACTAGCCACTATTCCAGTACCACAAGTGAGCATCAAACGTCCCTAAAACATACTTTACAACATTTTACAGATAGTATTCAAGAAAGAAGTCAAAACCAAAGAGCCACAGCAGCGCACTTCATTCAACAAGCGCGCGGGCCAGTTCCAACTGACGAACAAGTGGAGAGGCAAGCGGGAGAGCGAACCCGAGGTGGACGAAGACGGGCGGCCGCACCACAAGGTGGCGCTACTGTGCGGACCGCCTGGTGTTGGGAAGACTACCCTAGCTCATCTGCTGGCGAGGATAGCGGGTAAATACTGTTTTATCTATGATTTATGAACAAGTGGAGAGGTAAGTGGGACAGTGACAGAGATGGGCGGCCACAACACAAGGTGGCGCTGCTGTGCGGACCGCCTGGAGAAGCCTACCCTAGCACATCTACTGGCGAGGATAGCGGGTTAGTAGTAGGTTTTCTATATTATATGAACAAGTGGAGGAGTAAGTAGGAGAGCGAGAGAGATGGACGAAGATGGGTGGCCGCACCACAAGGTGGCGTTACTGTGCGGACCGCCTGGAGTTGGGAAGACTACCCTAGCTCATCTACTGGAAAGGATATTGGGTAAATCTTTCTTCAGATACTTCTTTGTTATGATTTTCTTGTGTTCTTTGGTATTATATAAAAATTTTATACATTGTCAGCCTTGCCTCGAATCTTTCCAACTACTGTGCACTGCGCATACCTCGTTTATTGACTACTCGGTGGCGGTGTGCAGTATCCCGCTGTACCTATGCATTGCTTCGACACGTATTTCGCGATACGATTCATTCTCGGAAGCGATGGGTGACGACTGAGAATACGTTATAATATAACATTTGTATGCAACCCTGTTTCCAGGCTACCGTCCAGTAGAAGTAAACGCATCAGACGAGCGAAGCACGGAGGCGTTCCGCAGCGCGCTGCAGAGTGCCACGCTCATGAGGTCCGTGCTAGACGCTGAGAAACGACCTAACTGTCTCATACTGGGTGAGTTTTATACCCCGAGTTCAGGATAGATGGGATAATGATACTTGACAGAATGGAAGTAAAACAGATACTTCAATGTCATATAACAGCTAGCACGAGATAAATGAAAACTTTCAGTTTTATATGCATACAGTTATGAAAAAACGGTAATGGATACCGGTCATTCGTACCGGAAACTTGCCATTTCAGTTCGTTGGTCACAATAGTAATCTATAGAATTATTGCAAAACTTAAGAATAAACACTGGTTACGAATAACAACCAAGCGAGTCGAATTGAATTCATTGCTCTATAATTATATATTATGGTATGGAATGGATTTTCTGGTATTCATAGAAAAAGTTAAAAAGTTATTGTATTCTTATCCTTTTATAGTTTAGAATAAGTTATGTGCATATAATATATAGATGCTAGACTTGTTATATGTTATAATTTGTTTCATGTCTGTATAAAGGTTATACGAACTGGTAAGACACTGTATTTTTAGGGTTCCGTACCTCAAGGTAAAAAAAGGAACCCTTATAAGATCACTTTCTTGTCCGTCTGTCTGTCTGTCTGTCTGTCCGTGTGTCACCACCAATTTTCTCAGGAACGGGTGGACCTAGCAAATGAAATGAAATTTATACCAGATACTGAGGTCTATGGTTGCTATTAGGTGTATGAAAATCAGGGTCCTGGGTCAACCCAATAAAAAGATATGGTCAAAATTAGATTTTTGTGAAAACTTGTATGTACCAAAATTAACCTTAATTTTCAACTTTTTTCAATTTTCGGAATTTTTCCTTTACTTGTGCTGTAAGACCTTGGTTTTGACCAAAATTGACAATTCTAGGCCAACCGTAAGTACCCTATAGGTTTTGGGTCGAAAACCTATATGGTAGTTGCTGTTGAACTAGAATCACGAAATTTGGCCAAAAGCACAAATACAGCACAAATAAAGGAAAAATTACAAAAAATAAAAAAGTGGAAAATTTAAGGGTGTTCCCATACATACATACATAGTAGACTCCATTTAAGATAGCCCTCTAAGTTGTATGGGCGTTCGTACAGATTTAGAGGACTAGCGTAATTAGCACCAACCTCAAATAAGGTAAAATGCGTACGGAACCCTCGGTGCGCGGGTCAGACTCGCACTTGCCCGAATTTTTTTACGTAAGGTTACGTTCTTGACTAAGCTATGTCGACAATGGTGGCAATTACTCTTATCTAACCTCTAAGTACTTACTATTAAATTATCTCTGCACTACCCTTGATTGACGGATCCAAAAAGGGGACAAGTTAGTAAGCTCAAGCCTCTTTCAAAGATGTTTTGTTCCAAAGATAAATTAATTTTTAGTGTCTTATCAATAGAACTTTCATTCACCAAGTTGAAGCTGCCCAGAAACCACTATAAACTTCTCCACCCCAAAACTAAATCCTGGTTCTGCACCAATTCATAGAAGTAGTTTATAAAGAATTGTGTGCATACATTCACATCAAGAATATATTATGCAAAAACTCTAGAACATATGTGCCTATCAGCTAATAAAGTCAAAGTCAAACCATTTATTTGTTCATATTATGTTCATTACAAACACTTAAATAAAGTCATACTTAAAAAAAAATTAATCTAGATGAGGCCGGTGTTTCCTAACTGACTGCCCCGAGAAGAAACATCCGAAACAAACTCAGAGGTCATAGTCTGTTTTAAAGTCCAGACAATATGATTAAAATTAATAATATATAAAATAAGGTATAAAGTATAAATATGTGAGTACAATGTGAGACGACTAAATATAAATCCCATATATTTATTTATTTATTTTATGGATCTTCAACAAGAATTACACAATGCTATACTTAGTAAATAGGAAAAAACACAGATCTGGTGTATCCTTAATTATAGAAGACCACAACATGCACATAAGTCTAACAATAAGGAAAGAAGATAAATGTCAAGGCTTATTAAAATTAAAAAATAAATACGATAAAAAAATATTAAAAATGAAGAAAAAGAGAAAAAAAGACACTTAATCAAATTCATGAGGTAAATTCAATTACAGTAACAAAATAATACATTAATAAATAACATTCTTTTGATCTTAGATTGCCTAAATTCACTAAATTAAAGTCATGATTATATATACGTCAAATGAAATTAAATTATAATAAAATTGCAATAAATTGAAACTTAATAAATAAATAGAAAGATAATTATACTAGTTACATTGAAGTCAGTTGTTCATTAACAAGAAATTTAAAATGTCCTATATTATTACTGAAGATGTCTATATCGTTAGATCTACTTGAAATATCATTATAGAGGTTTGTCATCCTAACTATTGGTGAGTGCTTACCAAGATTTGTGCGACAGCGGGAAGCTTTGAGCAGTGAACCTGGATAACGTGGTAATCTGTTAGGCACACTAATATTGAATTTACTAAGGAGACTCGGACAGTCAATTTTATTATTGAACAACTTGTAGATGAACACCACATCAGCAACTTTGCGGCGGGTCTCAAGGGATGCGAGTTTGAAATAACTGAGTCGACTAGCGTATGACCTCAATGAGTTTAAAACTTTATTTCTGTAGGCTAAGTGATATACAAGTCTTTTCTGTATCTTTTCAATTCTAGTGGCGCGCACTTGGTATGTGGGGTTCCATACAGTACTACAGTATTCTAGCCTGCTTCGCACAAAACTGTTATACAGAAGCATTGTTGTGGATGGATGCTTAAATTCCTTAGAATTTCTCAAAACGAATCCAAGGGCTTTATAAGCACTTGTTAAAGTCTTATCGATATGTTCAGTAAATCGCAACTGACCGTCCAAATATACACCCAGATCTCTAATAACATTTAATTCGTTCACAACTTCGTTATCTATTTGGTAAGTAGATTCTGTTTTATTACGTTTTCTCGTAAACTTTATGTGATTGCATTTTGATCCATTTAAATACATTTTATTTTGATCACACCATTCCTTTAATCGGTCTATGTCTTCTTGCAACAGAGAGACATCATTTTGGTTTTTGATTACCCGAATTATTTTCAAATCGTCTGCAAAAAGATATGGCACTGAATTTTTAAACACAAGTGGTATATCATTTATAAAAACGTTAAAGAGCAAGGGTCCCAGATTGGAGCCTTGAGGTACGCCAGATGTTGCAATAAATGGCTCAGACTCTGCCCCATCCACAACCACTGATGATGGTCTAGATTCCAAATACGACTGACACCAATCCAAACCGCTCCCCGCAATGCCCATCAACTGCAACTTATCGACCAGTATTTTATGATTAACCCTGTCGAAGGCCTTTGAAAAATCAGTATATATTGCATCTATCTGCAGTCCCTGATCTACTGCGGTAGCTACATCGGTGACATAATCAACAAGATTTGTGTTGGTTGACTTTTTAACTATAAAACCATGCTGACTAGGAGACAGGTAATTTTTAATATGGTTATAAAATATAGGATATACGATTGATTCAAAAACCTTCGACAAGGTTGAAAGAATGGAAATGGGACGATAATTTGCAATCCGATCACGTTCGCCGCCTTTGTGTATAGGCACAATTCTAGCCTGCTTCCACATGAAAGGAAATGTGCCCAGCCTTAGCGATGTATTGATAGTTGCCAACGGCGCTGCCAAGGAGCGTGCACAACGGGAAAAGAAAAGAGGAGGAATATTGTCAGGTCCAGCTCCCTTCGATAGGTCAAGCTGAGACAACTTCTTATAGACATCATCAGATGATATTGAGAAGTCACATAATACCGGTATACAAGAGTTACCCAAGCTATTATGACATGGTAATTCGTCAACTACATTATGTCCTTCTATACGGTCATAAACAGAACCAAAATGTTCTGCAAACAAGTTAGAAATATCTTTGGGGGTATTCGCAGAGATGTCACCATGGGTCATTACTGATGGGTATTTAGATTCTGCGTCTTTGCGGAGATTTTTGATGTGGGTCCAAAAATATTTAGGATGGTTTTTGATTGCATGTTCCGCTTTTGCTATGTATGATTTATAACAGTGTTTGATAAGCTGGTCACAATCTTTCCTTAATGAATTAAATTCTATGATATTCAAAGGGTTAGGTATATATAATTTACAGACGAGATAGACGGCGCGCCCTTACCCACAGTAGAGCTGCTAGTCCGTTGGTGCACGGCCAGCGGCACGGAGGGCAAGGGGAAGGGGAAGACCAAGACACAACCGCTCAAGAGACCAATCATCGCGATATGCAACGATCTATACGCCACGGCTCTTAGGCCGCTCAGGTAAACATAAGCTTTAAAATGTTCACTGTGCGTTTATCCCTATAGTACAAAATCTGTTTGGACGTTTTTGAGTTTCTGGTGTTTATACAAAAAGTCAGGTCTATGGACATCATACAATGATGTCTATCGACCTGGGAAACCTAGAAAAAGGTACAGATAAAAATAAATTATAACTACTGCTGAGCAAAGGCCTCCCCAAAATATTTCCATACTTGCTTATTGTACGCAATATCAAGCCACCTCTTGTGGTAGGCGTCTCGAACCTTAGGTACGTCGCTTCTATCAGGGTGTTGTAATTAAAATGGATTGCTGATATGTATGCATCTATACAAAATTAGGCGTGCGGGCACACTCGCGCGCTTCCTCTGCCGCGCCGCCGCGCCTCTCGCGGCGACAATTACGAATCAGTAATAAACTAGTGTTCTCAGGGACGAATCATTGCGCTCCCGAATACGTACTTACATATCAATGACATATTTAGAATACTAGATAACATGAAAGAGATTGTCTTATATAGTGACATACTTATTTTCATATTTATTTCCTATTCTAAGCTGCATGAAGGCGGCAATTTCAAGGTTATAACACGGGGTCAGCCCCGGCGACGTCGTCCATCCTCCGGTATCCACAGTGTCGAGATTTTCGCTCAACGACCCTCGTGCATACGGCTGACATGGCCCGCCACGCCCATTATTTTATTAGCTACGAAAAATATTAACCAGCAAAATGTTTGTACCTGCAGGCCAGTAGCCCTCATAGTCCACGTAGGCGGCGTGTCCATCAGCCGCCTCTCCAGTCGCCTGTCGCTGGTGTGTGAGCGGGAGGGTCTGGTGGTGAGCCCGCACGTGGTGGCGGCGCTCGCCTCCCGCGTGCAGGGGGACGTGCGCGCCGCCATACAGGTGCTCAGCTTCATCAAAGCACGGGCTAAGGCACAGGTAACACACTACTACATATCTTCCTACAGACCGCCGGTGTATGGCGGCGCTCGCCTCCCGCGTGCAGGGGGACGTGCGCGCCGCCATACAGGTGCTCAGCTTCATCAAGGCACGGGCTAAGGCACAGGTAACACACTACTACATATCTTCCTACAGACCGCCGGTGTATGGCGGCGCTCGCCTCCCGCGTGCAGGGGGACGTGCGCGCCGCCATACAGGTGCTCAGCTTCATCAAGGCACGGGCTAAGGCACAGGTAACACACTACTACATATCTTCCTACAGACCGCCGGTGTATGGCGGCGCTCGCCTCCCGCGTGCAGGGGGACGTGCGCGCCGCCATACAGGTGCTCAGCTTCATCAAGGCACGGGCTAAGGCACAGGTAACACACTACTACATATCTTCCTACAGACCGCCGGTGTATGGCGGCGCTCGCCTCCCGCGTGCAGGGGGACGTGCGCGCCGCCATACAGGTGCTCAGCTTCATCAAGGCACGGGCTAAGGCACAGGTAACACACTACTACATATCTTCCTACAGACCGCCGGTGTATGGCGGCGCTCGCCTCCCGCGTGCAGGGGGACGTGCGCGCCGCCATACAGGTGCTCAGCTTCATCAAGGCACGGGCTAAGGCACAGGTAACACACTACTACATATCTTCCTACAGACCATTGTCCACGCAGCCCGCGTTTTACACATAGCCCTCGTAGCCCACGTAGCCCAAGCGTTACAAGTAGCACTCGTAGCCCGTGTAACACTCGTAGCACACGTAGCCCACGTAGCCCGCATAGGCCACGTAGCCCTCATAGCCCACGTAGGCGGCGTGTCCATCCGCCGCCCCTCCAATCGCCTATCCCTGGTGTGTGAGCGGGAAGGTGAGACCGCACGTGGTGGCGGCGCTCGCCTCTTTGTCTGCTTTTTCTCTGGGATGGCTGAACCGATTTTATAGGACTTTTACTGAGAATTAACGATTATGTTGGGCGACATATAAGCTTGAATCAAAAAGAAAAGAATTTATTTATACCGTTAAATAATATAATCACTCAATCTATGTATAATCTCTACATACATACATATACTCACGCCTTTTCCCGTCGGGGTAGGCGAAACAACGGAACGCCACTTGCTTCTATCCTGACAAACCTTACGCGCTTTCCCTACATTCATTATTCTTTTCATACATGCTCACCGGTTCCGGGTGCTTCGGATCTTGCCGTTTTTTGAACGTCACCAATTTGGTAGACGAATGTCCTACGAGGTCTGCCGCGACCGGCTTGCCCATACACGTTTGCCTCATATATTTAGTGCGTCATTCTTTCTTCGTTGCATCTCAGCATTCCTTTCTCAATTCTTGTCACAACATCTTCTTTCAAGCCACATCACTCTCGTATTACTGCATTCGGAATTCTATCAAGCAATCTCACCTCACACATACTACGCAGTGCTCGCATTTCAACTGCGTTAATTCTGCTTTCATGCTTTTTCTGCCATACCCAACACTCACTACCATACATCAGCGTGGGCACAAGTACACCATTATGAACCGAGAGTCGCGCCTCTTTCGGCACCGTCTGACCCTTCATAAAGGCGTGCAGCGCTCCATTCACACATTTTCCCGCAGTCACTCTCCTTTCAATATCTCCTTCACATCTTCCATCTCTTGTTAACATGCTACCCAAATATACAAATTCTTCAACTTGTTCAACCTGTTCATCTTCAATCGCAATATTACACTCAGTCACACTTTCATCCTTCTCAAACACCATAACTTTCGTCTTTCTTGCATTTAATTTCATACCCTTCGCTTTAAAGCTCTCGTTAATGCAGTCCATCATGCACAGCCCTGTCTGACACCTTTGGAGATATCAGACCATTCTGTATATGCACTGTTAATCCTTACACAGGCTCTAGAACCCCTATATAAAGATTTCACAGCTCTTATTATAAAATTGTCCACCCCATACACAGCTAGCACCTTCCATAATTCCTTTCTATCCACTCTATCATAAGCCTTTTCCAAGTCTATGAACGCGCAATATACCTTCTGGTTTTTGCCAGACATTTTTCGGTTACGCAGCGCAAGGAAAAGACTTGATCCGTACATCCCATTCCCTTCCGAAATCCCGCTTGCACATCCCATATCTTGTCATTAGTCACATTTATTAGTCTGTCAATCAATACTCTGGCATACATTTTTCCTACAACACTAAGAAGGCTGATCCCGCGATAATTATAACATTCCTGGCGCAAACCTTTGCCTTTATAAATTGGGACGAACACTGCCTTCGTCCAGTCATCTGGCACCTGGCCCTGTATATAACACAAATTAAAAAGGCGATGCAGCAGGTTTACAATTAGTCCATCGCCAGCCTTCAACATTTCGGCCGTCACCTTATCACACCTAGCAGACTTTCCTGACCTCATACCTTTTAGCGGTTGCATTACTTCATCCACTCCAATTTCATCATTCGGACCCACATGCATATCAATCGTCTCTTCTGGCTCCATTTCACTCACATCTTTCTCGAGTAAGCTCTCAAAATAATCCTTCCAGCACTTGAGCATCATTCTTTCTTCATTCATGACTTCACCTCTTTCATTCCTAATTACTTTCATTGATGCATTCATGTTTTTGCCCCGCGCTTCTTTCACGAGTTTCCAAAACAGTTTTATATTGTCTCGCAAACTTAAGCCGAATTGTTCCTCACATTTCTTCTTTTTCTCTTTCTTCTTCCTCTCTATACATTCCTTTACTTTGGCTTTCACACACCTATATTTGTCCTTCATTTCTTTAACACTATATTCATTCATACACCACTAGCTCTATTGGTTGCTTCTTTTGCTAGGATATCCAGCTATGCCTTTTTCTTTTTCTCGACCATACTTCACGTCAGCTTTCTCACATTTCTTACTCCTTCTTTTACTCAAACCGCATACCTTTTCAGCACATTTCACTACGTTGGATTTAAATACCGACCATACATCACTAACACTTTCCTCATTTACATCACTCCAGATTTTATCTAGCCGTTCACTCAATTGCTTTTTGTACATCTCATTCACGCGCTGATCATTCAATCTTCCCACTTTTATACTTTCTAATTCGGTAGCAGGCTGTATAATCTCTATGATCTACAATTTAATACGTATCTATTGGTTTCAGTTAAGCATGGACGACGTAGAGAACGCGGCAGTGGGCACGAAGGACTGCAGCAAGAGCATGATGCAGGCGCTGCAAGCTGTGTTCACTGTCAACGATAAAGACCCAAGCGCTGTACTCAGGACTATACAGGCGGCGGGAGAGTATGATAGGTATGAATATACATAAATATGTAAAAAATTGTGGCCGTCTCGTAACATTGGATATTTCATGAAATGATCGAGCATTTCATGAAATAGTCGCATATGGAAAAACAATTGCCCATGGGCCATTTCTTTTATTGATATGCTTCATTTTTTATATGCGTTGGTCATATCACGTCAGATCAATAGAGACATTTTTTTATAAGCCGCAATGTAAAGCGTGTGCAATGCTCCAAATACCTACTTATCCATGGGTGCAAAGAACACCTAGAACAAATTAGCGCGAGAAATGAATCGACTTTGTATCTAATGAGAAAAAAAATATGGTTACTTCGAGCCTCAATATCTCCGGAACCAGTAATTTTCCAAATATAGTGCCGTAAAAAAAAAAATCGTTCTAATTGGTACAATGTGGGATTAAAATTTTGGTCTTTTTACATCCGCATATTTTTTTATAATTTATGTCCTTATGTACCTACCTCTGATAAAGCAGTAGTTAGTAGCAGATCAACAAGTCGACGTAGTCATGATATGTGGGGTATCTTCAATCGAGAACACAAACAAAATTGTGTCGCTTACATATACTTTTTTCTTCATATCTGCAGACTAGCAGACGGCATATTCGAGCACTACCTAACATCCCGCGTAGACGGGCGGCTACTGCTCGCGTGTGAAACACTATCCTGGCTCGTACAGCATGACGTCATCAGCGCCTGGACGTCCCGCACTCAGAACTACTCGCTGTACGGCGCCTTACCGCTGTGTCTAGCGCGATGTCACACGGTCCTAGCGAGCCGGACACCGCAGAGACTCAAGTTTCCCACACAAGCTCAGGAGGTAAGCATTATGGTCTCTATAGTCATGTGATTAAGAGTGATAGTATCCTGGCTTGTACAACAGAACTACTCGCTGTACGGCGCCTTACCGCTGTGTCTAGCGCGATGTCACACGGTCCTAGCGAGCCGGACACCGCAGAGAATCAAGTTTCGCACACAAGCTCAGGAGGTAAGCATTATGGTCTCTATAGTCATGTGATTAAGAGTGATAGTACCCTGGCTAGTACAACAGAACTACTCGCTGTACGGCGCCTTACCGCTGTGTCTAGCGCGATGTCACACGATCCTAGCGAGCCGGACACCGCAGAGACTCAAGTTTCCCACACAAGCTCAGGAGGTAAGCATTATGGTCTCTATAGTCATGTGATTAAGAGTGATAGTATCCTGGCTTGTACAACAGAACTACTCGCTATACGGCGCCTTACCGCTGTGTCTAGCGCGATGTCACACGGTCCTAGCGAGCCGGACACCGCAGAGACTCAAGTTTCCCACACAAGCTCAGGAGGTAAGCATTATGGTCTCTATAGTCATGTGATTAAGAGTGATAGTATCCTGGCTTGTACAACAGAACTACTCGCTGTACGGCGCCTTACCGCTGTGTCTAGCGCGATGTCACACGGTCCTAACGAGCCGGACACCGCAGAGAATCAAGTTTCGCACACAAGCTCAGGAGGTAAGCATTATGGTCTCTATAGTCATGTGATTAAGAGTGATAGTACCCTGGCTAGTACAACAGAACTACTCGCTGTACGGCGCCTTACCGCTGTGTCTAGCGCGATGTCACACGATCCTAGCGAGCCGGACACCGCAGAGACTCAAGTTTCCCACACAAGCTCAGGAGGTAAGCATTATGGTCTCTATAGTCATGTGATTAAGAGTGATAGTATCCTGGCTTGTACAACAGAACTATTCGCTGTACGGCGCCTTACCGCTGTGTCTAGCGCGATGTCACACGGTCCTAGCGAGCCGGACACCGCAGAGACTCAAGTTTCCCACACAAGCTCAGGAGGTAAGCATTATGGTCTCTATAGTCATGTGATTAAGAGTGATAGTATCCTGGCTTGTACAACAGAACTACTCGCTGTACGGCGCCTTACCGCTGTGTCTAGCGCGATGTCACACGGTCCTAGCGAGCCGGACACCGCAGAGACTCAAGTTTCCCACACAAGCTCAGGAGGTAAGCATTATGGTCTCTATAGTCATGTGATTAAGAGTGATAGTATCCTGGCTTGTACAACAGAACTACTCGCTGTACGGCGCCTTACCGCTGTGTCTAGCGCGATGTCACACGGTCCTAGCGAGCCGGACACCGCAGAGACTCAAGTTTCCCACACAAGCTCAGGAGGTAAGCATTATGGTCTCTATAGTCATGTGATTAAGAGTGATAGTATCCTGGCTTGTACAACAGAACTACTCACTGTACGGCGCCTTACCGCTGTGTCTAGCGCGATGTCACACGGTCCTAGCGAGCCGGACACCGCAGAGACTCAAGTTTCCCACACAAGCTCAGGAGGTAAGCATTATGGTCTCTATAGTCATGTGATTAAGAGTGATAGTATCCTGGCTTGTACAACAGAACTACTCGCTGTACGGCGCCTTACCGCTGTGTCTAGCGCGATGTCACACGGTCCTAGCGAGCCGGACACCGCAGAGACTCTAGTTTCCCACACAAGCTCAGGAGGTAAGCATTATGGTCTCTATAGTCATGTGATTAAGAGTGATAGTATCCTGGCTTGTACAACAGAACTACTCGCTGTACGGCGCCTTACCGCTGTGTCTAGCGCGATGTCACACGGTCCTAGCGAGCCGGACACCGCAGAGACTCAAGTTTCCCATACAAGCTCAGGAGGTAAGCATTATGGTCTCTATAATCATGTGATTAAGAGTGATAGTATCCTGGCTTGTACAACAGAACTACTCGCTGTACGGCGCCTTACCGCTGTGTCTAGCGCGATGTCACACGGTCCTAGCGAGCCGGACACCGCAGAGACTCTAGTTTCCCACACAAGCTCAGGAGGTAAGCATTATGGTCTCTATAGTCATGTGATTAAGAGTGATAGTATCCTGGCTTGTACAACAGAACTACTCGCTGTACGGCGCCTTACCGCTGTGTCTAGCGCGATGTCACACGGTCCTAGCGAGCCGGACACCGCAGAGACTCTAGTTTCCCACACAAGCTCAGGAGGTAAGCATTATGGTCTCTATAGTCATGTGATTAAGAGTGATAGTATCCTGGCTTGTACAACAGAACTACTCGCTGTACGGCGCCTTACCGCTGTGTCTAGCGCGATGTCACACGGTCCTAGCGAGCCGGACACCGCAGAGACTCAAGTTTCCCACACAAGCTCAGGCGGTAAGGATTATAGTCTCTATAGTCATGTGATTAAGAGTGATAGTATCCTGGCTTGTACAACAGAACTACTCGCTGTACGGCGCCTTACCGCTGTGTCTAGCGCGATGTCACACGGTCCTAGCGAGCCGGACACCCCGGAGACTCAAGTTTCCCACACAAGCTCAGGAGGTAAGGATTATAGTCTCTATAGTCATGTGATTAAGAGTGATAGTATCCTGGCTTGTACAACAGAACTACTCGCTGTACGGCGCCTTACCGCTGTGTCTAGCGCGATGTCACACGGTCCTAGCGAGCCGGACACCCCAGAGACTCAAGTTTCCCACACAAGCTCAGGAGGTAAGGATTATAGTCTCTATAGTCATGTGATTAAGAGTGATAGTATCCTGGCTTGTACAACAGAACTACTCGCTGTACGGCGCCTTACCGCTGTGTCTAGCGCGATGTCACACGGTCCTAGCGAGCCGGACACCGCAGAGACTCAAGTTTCCCACACTAGCTCAGGAGGTAAGGATTATAGTCTCTATAGTCATGTGATTAAGAGTGATAGTATTTTGGCCACTGCGACCATCATTCTCATAGCGTTATCTCGTTAACATCCAAGACTCACATTAAAGCCTGAGATTCGCGCACTAAATTTGTCAGAGGGCCTAGCCAAATTGCAGTCGCTTCTGATTTCCCTACTTTCGCTAACGCTTCGGTTCCCATGGCAACATAAGGAATTTATTTTTTGTTCACCACTATATATATAGAAAGCCTATGTCAATTCCATACCTTTTTGCACGTAGCGATTAGCGATATCGCTAATCGAATGCCAATTGGCTAGTCCCTCAGATTAGCCAGTATTGTATGGCTTAGATCAGTATTAATCATAAATATTTATACTATGTCATAATTGTTTCAGATGTATCGCAAGAAACTGGAGCTAGAAAGTATAGTAACATCAGTATGGCGGGGCAGTTCAGCTTCGGTTTGTAGCAATCGGCTGGCGCTACTATTGGACGTGATCCCACTGCTGCCGCACCTACTGTCGCCGCACCTACGATCCGCTAACGTACAGGTATGAGGCAACATTTGGCATATACGCCATTTTTTATGTGATTCCTTGTTCTTGGCCCCCCTTAAACTAGCGCATATACGTGCGTATAAACTCCTTATATTTGCGTATGTAAGTGCGTATAGTTCGTCAGATACATGCCCTTCTCGTACTATAGTTGACAAGCATATAAGCTCGTGTTATCCGTGTTAGTACTGATTCACCACTACCAGTTCGAACGAAAATGCCGAAATTTGCCCAAGTAGGGTTTATTGAAGCGCGTAATGAGACAAATATACTAATTTTTAATTATCCTAAGTATTAATATTTTTAAATAATAATTTATTCATCCGACAGCTCACCGCCGGATTCAATGCATATTTGACTTAAGCTCCAGACAAAATATGTCTCTGATCTCCAAATTCATGGATAGAAAACATATTAGGAGCGGCCGTAAATGATAAACTTCAAGAATAGTCAAATCCATCATTGTATTATACAGGGTGTAATTAGACCCTTAACGAAAACTGAAATCCCATGTTGTACCAATCACTACGATTTTTTTTACTTCGGCACCATACCTGGGAAATTACTGGTTCAGGAGATATTGATGCTCAAAGCAAGTATGGAATTTTTCTAATTAGGTACAAAGTCGATGCATTTACCCCGACAATATGTTCTTTAGATGCCCTATGACCCCATGGATAAGTAGGTATTTCGAGCATTGCACGCGCGCGCTTTTAATAGCGGTTTAAAAAATGTGAAAACTTAAAAAAAATCGTTTCCCAGGGATTCTTTTTGGCTAGTATGATTTGGCATGATGTCCACGAGTAGACTTCGGCTTGGTGATGGGTCTTGTGACACCCTGTATATTTATTATTTATTTATCTTCAGTTATGCAGTGAAAACGAACGAAAAGCCTTGCGTACATGCGCGGGCGCGATGTGTGACTACGGGCTGCAGTACGTACAACAGAGGACTCAGGACGGACTGTACGCGTTTGTGTTAGAGCCTGACGTGTATAGAGTAGCATTCTTTGGTAAGTACACTTGTGCAGAGAAGGTTACAAGTCCTAATAGTTATTCCCATAACCCTCGTAAACTTAAATGCAGATCTTCCAGATTTTTGTTCTCTGGTATACGGTGAATTGTTAAAAAGTTTCTTACCTGCATCAAAAAAGGGATATGTGTCCCTTTTTATGACGCAGTTTTTCCTTTTCTCTATTTCTTTAATTTCTTTCAGTAGTTCGAGCGTTATGATAGGTCATGCCTTTCATCTTTAACCTCTTGTATGCCGGAATGCCAGACACAATTAAAAAGCTATGGTGTCTCGCGTAGATCTGCGTTCCGGCATACAAGGGGTTAAAGCCTGCAATACATGTTGGCCGAGCGTCGCCGGATGAACGCCAATACCAACGTATAGACAGTATATTTGCATTGTCTTGCCATCGCTCGGTGTCACTCGCCTAGTTAGCCGAGTAAAGTCAAGCGCCAACGCATATAGAACTCATTTGGCGTAGCTTGTCACAACTCGCGGTACCCCGCGACCATTTGCTGCACTTCGGAGCGCTGGAGGTTTTTCTGCACAAATCAAAGGCGCTCGCGCGCACTCGGCCAAAAGTGTCCACATGTTTGTCAGCGCGCCTTTAGGCCCTTGTTCTATTTTTATGAATACTCAACCACCACCACCTCCTTTTTCGTCTTTTCTTTTTCACAACTTTAGTGCGGTATACACTTACATAATAATTATAAGCGCTCATTAAATAAATAGCAGCAGCTGCAATAACTTCTACGTCGTCATCCATCTTGTTTGAATTCACAATAGGTACAAACTGACAGAGAATCTCTTCAAAATTCGTCTGTATTGGTCATTTGCATTGGTTTTCGATATACTCGCCGAACCTGTAGGCAGTAACACTTGCCTTGTATTAATTTGCCTACGCTCGAATTGGCCTAAGCTCGACCAACATGTATTGCAGGCTTAAGGGTAACACTATAAATCGTGCAACCACAATATGGTGTTGTTACCTTTAAAGATGAAAAGAGAATTGCGTGTAAAGTTGCATCCAAATCGCAGTCACTTTTTCTTGAGCAATATTTCAGAGTGTTAGACTTAGAACCCAATATTCTATTGCAAAACATTTGAGGTAGCGCCATAGATTGTTCTCTCAATAACTGTATTGAATGTTGTCGTGTTTTTAAATGTTTACAGAAAGTAACTGCGGTTTTAATGCACCATGACACACGCAAATCATCATCAGCCCTATGTATAAACTGTTGGGACCGTGCCCAGCAGTGGGCTGCTGGGCACAGTCCTCTTCTCACTATGAAAAGGGCAAGGCCATAGTCCACCACGCTGGCCAAGTGCGGGTTGGCAGACCTCCGTGGATTCAAATCCGGACCCCCTGCGTAGCAGTCTGTCGGCCTCTCCACTAGGCTATCGCTGCTTGCACACGCAAATGTTGTGACCTAATTGCCGAATGATCATAAAAGCACGCATACAACTGTAACACATGAAATACATCTCAATCATCACAGATATCTCTCGACATGAGCAGAATGTACTAGAAAGTAAACACAACTCTGGTTTTGGGGCTTATAAGTAAAATGAATGATCATAAAAGTACACATACGAGTACAACTGTAACACACGAAATACATCTGAAACATCACAGATATCTCTCGACATGAGCAGAATGTACTAGAAAGTAAACACAACTCTGGTTTTGGGGCTTATAAGTAAAATGAATGATCATAAAAGTACACATACGAGTACAACTGTAACACACGAAATACATCTGAAACATCACAGATATCTCTCGACATGAGCAGAATGTACTAGAAAGTAAACACAACTCTGGTTTTGGGGCTTATAAGTAAAATGAATGATCATAAAAGTACACATACGAGTACAACTGTAACACACGAAATACATCTGAAACATCACAGATATCTCTCGACATGAGCAGAATGTACTAGAAAGTAAACACAACTCTGGTTTTGGGGCTTATAAGTAAAATGAATGATCATAAAAGTACACATACGAGTACAACTGTAACACACGAAATACATCTGAAACATCACAGATATCTCTCGACATGAGCAGAATGTACTAGAAAGTAAACACAACTCTGGTGTTGGGGCTTATAAGTAAAATGAATGATCATAAAAGTACACATACGAGTACAACTGTAACACACGAAATACATCTGAAACATCACAGATATCTCTCGACATGAGCAGAATGTACTAGAAAGTAAACACAACTCTGGTTTTGGGGCTTATAAGTAAAATGAATGATCATAAAAGTACACATACGAGTACAACTGTAACACACGAAATACATCTGAAACATCACAGATATCTCTCGACATGAGCAGAATGTACTAGAAAGTAAACACAACTCTGGTTTTGGGGCTTATAAGTAAAATGAATGATCATAAAAGTACACATACGAGTACAACTGTAACACACGAAATACATCTGAAACATCACAGATATCTCTCGACATGAGCAGAATGTACTAGAAAGTAAACACAACTCTGGTTTTGGGGCTTATAAGTAAAATGAATGATCATAAAAGTACACATACGAGTACAACTGTAACACACGAAATACATCTGAAACATCACAGATATCTCTCGACATGAGCAGAATGTACTAGAAAGTAAACACAACTCTGGTTTTGGGGCTTATAAGTAAAATGAATGATCATAAAAGTACACATACGAGTACAACTGTAACACACGAAATACATCTGAAACATCACAGATATCTCTCGACATGAGCAGAATGTACTAGAAAGTAAACACAACTCTGGTTTTGGGGCTTATAAGTAAAATGAATGATCATAAAAGTACACATACGAGTACAACTGTAACACACGAAATACATCTGAAACATCACAGATATCTCTCGACATGAGCAGAATGTACTAGAAAGTAAACACAACTCTGGTTTTGGGGCTTATAAGTAAAATGAATGATCATAAAAGTACACATACGAGTACAACTGTAACACACGAAATACATCTGAAACATCACAGATATCTCTCGACATGAGCAGAATGTACTAGAAAGTAAACACAACTCTGGTTTTGGGGCTTAAAAGTATAATTAATGATCATAAAAGTACACATACGAGTACAACTGTAACACACGAAATACATCTGAAACATCACAGATATCTCTCGACATGAGCAGAATGTACTAGAAAGTAAACACAACTCTGGTTTTGGGGCTTATAAGTAAAATGAATGATCATAAAAGTACACATACGAGTACAACTGTAACACACGAAATACATCTGAAACATCACAGATATCTCTCGACATGAGCAGAATGTACTAGAAAGTAAACACAACTCTGGTTTTGGGGCTTATAAGTAAAATGAATGATCATAAAAGTACACATACGAGTACAACTGTAACACACGAAATACATCTGAAACATCACAGATATCTCTCGACATGAGCAGAATGTACTAGAAAGTAAACACAACTCTGGTTTTGGGGCTTATAAGTAAAATGAATGATCATAAAAGTACACATACGAGTACAACTGTAACACACGAAATACATCTGAAACATCACAGATATCTCTCGACATGAGCAGAATGTACTAGAAAGTAAAAACAACTCTGGTTTTGGGGCGTATAAATCTAAAGATGGTGAAACTGAGCCTTAGAGCGGTTTCAGATTAGCGTTTTATACGCGCGTATAAGCTCGTTTTTGGAAGCGCATGTAGGCGCGTACAGGCACGCCTTTTGGCACACACGCAACTCGTACGAGCGTTGACGCGCTTCTAAGCTCGTATATGCACGAGCCGTCAGAATCCATGTTGACACTAACAAGATGTCACTACAGTTTCGGGCGAACACGCCGAAATATGCCCGTTCGGTTTTTTGAAGCTCGTAATATAGCGCGCGTGTAAGCGCGTATGCTGAAACGACCGTATACGCGCAGAAAAATACGGTAATCTGAAACCGCCCTTAGAATCTTTTACTTGTCAAAGGATAGCGCTGTCGTAGTTACATCTAAGCTTCAATAGATGGCGCTGTCAACAGTACCGGCTGTTCATCAAGGGATGATTCTTTCAGTAATTACGTGTCTTCTTCGACAGATGGCGCCCAAATAATGTTGGTGCTTGTTTTCAGTAAAGCTGATTTTATTGGACTTGGTTTGAACTTTGTGGTGGTTAGTTTTAGCTACATGGCAGCAAACGTCGAAATCTCAGTGTTATTCAAACTCATTGACAGGAAACATTTATGTGTAATACTAGCGTATTTATTTCCTCACAAATAGAACTGTCGACCTCCTTATAGGTCATAATGTGACTCTGACATCAAATTTACAAACAACTAGGCACTTAAAACAACGTCAAACTAACCGCTCATGTAATTGGCGATGCTAAGATTCTAACTAGCGACTCTAGCGGCGAATTTGGAAGTTCTCCGAGTACGACACTTTTGACAGCTCAATACAATTACCACACTATAACCTCGAAGCAAAGTTGTATTGAAAGCTGCCAAAAGTGTCGTACCCTGACAACTTCCAAATTCGCCGCTAGAGGTGCGCGGATAATCTTTGCATCGCCAATACTGATTTGTGTATTGTCCGTTAGGTTCGGAAGAGAAGGCGCGACCGCCACCACCGATCCGACAAGCGATAGCTAGAGAGCAACAACTTGAAGTTATTAGAAGAAACGAAGAAATGGTACTTACTTAGTTATTATTATTCTACATACATACATAGACTCACGCCTGTTTCCCCGAAGGGGTAGGCAAAGGCATATTAAACGCCCACTTTTCGCCAGGGTTTTGATCCCACGTAATAGGTGGCGAGCCTATTGCCGCTTATCGGGATATTTTGTTTGCCGTCGCCTCGTCCGTTGATCGGGAGGTGCACCACTTGCAGGTGAGGTTGGCTTGGGACCCTAACATCTTGGTGGGAACCCTATGCATCTATATTCTTATTCTATGTGTACAAAACACTTTTTTTTTAAATAATATGTGTGCTTCAGTAATCAATTTAGCGAAGTGAATTGTTGGCTCATAGATGTATTAAAATAGGAAAGAAATAGACCCAACTTTTGTATAAAATATATCTGACGATCTCCTAATTTAACAATTACACGTTAATATAATGCACCAACTTAAACTCTCTAGATAAGTAGATAAAAAAGAATACTAATATTTCGTGAAATGTATAAGTTGGAACCACGTTTGAACAGCATTTTATTGAAGAAATATTTTTTATCATCACTAGACCAGCAGAATACCAGCTACAAGCAGGAAGGAGGACAACAAACCCAGCACATCTAAAGAGAACAAAGACCCTGGTACCAATAAACCCAAAGACGCGCCTTTACCGAACCATCTACAGCGGTTGAAGCCTAAAGAAGTCACCAAGACTACGCCACAGGTATGTTACTTACTTTTTAAAAGCTACAACACTATAATAGATTGGCAAAGTTAAGCAACGCTTGCCCAGGCCATCACTTGGATGGCCGCATGTGGCATTTACTCTAGAACACTACGAGCACATAAAGCTGTCGGTCCCGGTTCACCTCTTGAGGCAAGTATGGTTAGGCGAGGTCTGAAACCTCCGACACCAAAGGTGGCCACATACTCTAAAAATAAACAAAAAGAAAGTAATAAATTGTCGCACATAATATCTTCTTCCTAGCGTGTCGATGGCAATCTAAATGGTGTCAGCCCAGAACTTTGCTACGAGTAAGTGTTGCATTTTCAGTAGCGTCCATAATTTCCTTTAACGTGCAGGTATTAGGTCACGTGTTCTTCCACTCAATGAAGAGCGAACATAGGCAAGGTGTAGACTATGGCGGAATAGTGCTTTCTTATCCACTCCATTTGTCTTGCTTACTGAAAATCCTTCATCTGCCTTGGCTGACCTGGAAGTCTTTGAATAGACTTAGGACACAGGTTGGCCGAAGCAAAGATAGCATAGATCGAAAAGGAGAGGAGATAAGATGCAACCCTGGGGCACTCCTTTTTCTGATTTGAATAGCCTTAAATTATGTCGTTAACCCAGGTCATCAATGCATCATGTTCGTATAGGTTGGCGATCAATGCTATAATATGTGAGGGATCACCCATTTCCTGCAGAATATGCCACAAAATATCCCACTGTACACAGTCAAATGCTTTACAGTAATCAATGAAGTGCATTAGCATTGGCACATAAAACTACCTATTTTTCTGTATGATTTGCCTTGCGTTTTCTATTTGATCTCTTGTGTAACAACTGTAAAACAAAACCAACCCATTAAAAACGCTAACAAAACCCTTAATAATACTGTAAATATTAGTTTAATTTCAAGATAGAATATAGAGGATCGAGGCTTAAATGTAGGTACTGACCATTTTTTGTTGGATAGCCGCATAGTGGGACTAACCACTAAATGGCGCCATCGTCCTCGCATACACTCACCTGCCATAGAAAGAGTGAAAGATGAAATATTTGAAGAAGAGGATGTACGTAGTCGGTATAAGGAGGCATTGGAAGAAAGGTTTGAAGAATTGTTTGAGAAAGATGATTGCAAGATAGAAGAATTTTGGAAAGAGTTTAAGAATGGAGTAATAGAGACAGCTACACAAGTATGTGGCGTAAGCAACAGAAAGCATGTTAAAAAGATTTGTAATGAATGGTGGGATCAGGAAGTAAGTAGTGTGGTCGCGGAAAAGCTCAAAGCATGGATGGACTTGCTGGCTATAAGAGCCAACAAAAGGATACAAGGTAGTATGACTGACAATGAGAGGATAGTAAAAGAAAAGTATGACTGGATGAAATATAAAGTAAAAGAGACAGTGAGAAGAAAGAAAGATGAATGTAAGGATACATTTGATAGAAAGTTTTCTCAGCATTTTCGGTCCAATATCAAATTATTCTGGCACTTGGTTAGAACAGCCCGAGGCAAAGCAGGAGTTTCAAAAGTTGGTGTGATAAGGGATATAAATGGAAATATTATTAGAGAGCATGAGGAAGTTTTGGATCAGTGGCAGGAGTATTTTGTGAATTTGTTTGAACGAGGAGAAAGAAAGACACTAGGAATATAGTAGCGAATGAGGAAGATAATTGTGAAAGTAATATAAAATATAAAAAGTAACATAAAGTTTCGGAGGCCCTATCCCCTATTCCTTCTCCCTGATCCCAATCCTCATCCTATCCCTTTTCCTAACCCCAAGGGGTGGCAACGCACTTGTGACTCCTGTGGTGTTGCTTGTGTCCATGAGCGGCGGTAATTGCTTACCATCAGGCAATCCGTCTGCTCGTTTGCCGCCAATTACCATTAAAAAAAAATATAAGTATGGAAGAGATACGGTATGCAATGAAAAGTATGAAAATGGGTAAAGCTGCGGGATATGACAGGATATCTGCTAAAATGCTCAAGGTAGGCGAAGGCGTCACCGCAAATCTGCTCTACCTACTTTTCAATAAATGTTGGCGGCCCGGTCGTGTACCAGGTTACTGGAACAAGGCCGTAATTGTGCCACTGTACAAGGGAAAAGGGTCACAGCAGGAATGCAAAAATTATCACGGTATAAGCCTCCTGAGTGTTGTTGGCAAATTGTATGCAAAGATACTGATTGAAAGAGTGATCTCTGAAACGGACAGTAAAATTTGGGATGTGCAAGCGGGATTCAGAAAGGGAATGGGATATACGGATCAAGTATTTTTCTTAAGGTGCATTTCAGATAAAATCTTAAGTAAACACCAGAAGGTTTTCTGCGCCTTTATTGACCTGGAAAAGGCTTATTATCGAGTGGTGAGGGATGAACATTGGTCAACACTTTCTGTGTATGGAGTGAGCAGCAGTCTGATACGGGCCACTTGAATCCTTATATAGGGATTCAAGTGCCTGTGTCAGAATCAACGGGGCCTACACGGACTGGTTTAACATTGATCGTTGTGTTATACAGGGATGTGTAGCGTCTTCTTGGCTGTTCAATCTATTCATGGACAGTTGTTTGACCGATTTGAAAGAGTCTTAATGTGGATTAAAAATGGGTGAATCTGTATTAAAGACCCTGCTATACGCTGACGACCAGGTTCTTTTTACGTCGTCAGCGTCTGATTTACAGCAGATGGTCACCGTTTTGAATGAGGTGTATAAGATGAAAGTGAATGTAAACAAGGCTAAGGTCATGGTCATAGAGAGAGAAGACAGTATAACTGAATGTAACATAATGATAGGAGATGAAAAAGTGGAACAGGTGAATGAGTTTGTGTATTTAGGGTCTTTGTTTACGAGAGATGGAAAATGTGAGGGAGATGTTGAAAGGAAAGTGAAAGCAGGAAATAGTGTGAATGGCGCCTTACAGTCCATCATCAGTAACGAAATTATCCCAAGTAAGGCTCGCCTTGCTGTACTGCAGGGAGTTTTGGCGCCAACACTGATGTATGGTAGCGAATCATGGGTATATGCACAATCTTCTGGCAATGTCGGAGAATCATAGGCAAAAAATGGGGTCTCAAACCATCTTTTACCCTGTGAATCTACACTGCCATTATACGCCCCATGCTTACATATGGTGCAGTAGTGTGGTGGCCACGCACACAACTAAGCACAATCACAAAAAAGCTACAGAGCCTTCAACGCCTAGCCTGCTTGGCCACAACAGGCTGCATGAAGAGCACCCCAACAGCCGCCTTGGAGATACTACTGGACCTAAGACCGCTGCACCTAATGATCCAGCAGGAAGCTGGCGCTGCAGCAATCCGTCTAGACAAGCTCGGGCTGTGGAGAAAGGATGATCGAATTACTCACGCACGCCTAAAAGGGACCTTAACCAAAGAGATCCCGATGCTAGAGGCCGCTTGCGATCTCATCCCTAAAACTTTTGTCTTTGACAAAAAATATCGCATCCAATTGCAGGAGGAACACAAAGACTGCTCTGGTATACACGAAGTCAGAGTATACACAGACGGCTCAAAAACGAAGTATGGGACGTGCGGGCGTATTCTCCCATGACTTAAATATCAACATCTCAACATCCCTTGGCACCCATAACACCATATTCCACGCCGAGTGTGTTGGGATAACAAGAGCCGCAACAGCAATCGCGTCTAGGAACGTAAGTGACCTGGCTATACGCATTATCACGGACAGTGCCTCTGTACTACAAGCTCTCGGCAGCAACTGCTTTAACAGCGGCCTCATCATGGAATGCCACCTAGAGCTGCAAAAGATTGCAGAGAAGAATCGGGTTACGCTGCAATGGATTAAAGGCCACAGCAACTCCGCAGGCAATGACGCCGCAGACCAACTGGCACGGCAAGGATCGGACACAATGATAATGGGACCCGAGCCGATTGTACCGATACCAGCAAGCCAAATCAAAACGTGGCTACGTGAGAGAACCGCACATGAACACGAAAAACAGTGGGCAAACATAAAAGAATGCAGACAAACAAAAGATGCCATCCCCTTCTTGAACAAGCGACTCTCACACAAGCTGCTGCATTCTAATAGGAAAACACTAAAGCATCTGACGGGCATAATAACCGGCCACTGTCCACTCAATAAGCACCTATTCAACATAGGCGTTACGGACAGCCCACTGTGCAGGGGCTGCATGGAAACCGAAGAAACACCCGCTCACGTCATTCTGCACTGTGCAAGTGTGAGCGATCAACGGGCAAAGCTGCTGAACAACCCCAGAACCATGAGTGAAGCTTTAAACGACACCAGCCAACTAATGGCTTTCTGGAAGGAACTAAGGTGGTATGAGTAGTCGGCGTCAATGAAGTCGCCACATACGCACAATGGCCCAAATAAGTGGCTAAGTGCGGAAAACCCACGACCAACTATAACTATAACTATGGGTATGGCAGAAGAATCATGAAAGTAGAATCAATGCTGTGGAGATGAGAGCTTTGAGGAGTATGTGCGGAGTAAGGCTGATGGATAAAGTGAAAAACAGTGTGATACGAGAGAAGTGTGGTCTAAAAGAAGATGTAGTGACAAAGATTGAAAAAGGAATGTTGCGATGGTTTGGACATTTGGAACGCATTGATGAAAGAAGAAATACGAAAGAAGTGTATCGTGTAAGAATGAATGGATATGTCAGTACGCCCAAGACGTACGTACGCCGACCAAATAGGTGACGTACTAAAAAGGGCCAAATTAAAAGTACCCATAACCGGCGAGCATGTATGATGAGGTTAATGAATGTCGAGGAAGCGAAAGAGGTGTATTTGAACCGGTCCATTTGGCGTTCCATAGTCTCTGCCTACCCCAGTGGGAGACAGGTGTGACGATAGATAGATAGAGTTTATAACTAAATGACCCGGTACTACGGTTACCCAAAAGAAGTAGGTATTTAAAATTCGGATACAAAGTTAACTAAATTAAAAAACTTCACTTAAATAATTAAATTACCTCAAATTTTCTGCATTTCGTTACGTATGATTCAAAATAACAATCAACTGAAGACACGAAAATACACTCTTTACTCAAACAAAATCCAAAAACGCTAATGTTTAATTAATTAAACCTAACATACTACTAAAACCATACTAAAACTACATAAACAAAATATTCGCCCTGCTCATTCATATCGCAAATCAGTGGCAGTCCACAATGCGTCACAGCTAACAGGGTTCCGTTTCATAAAGCCAAGAACTCGTTACGTCGTGAAAGGCCGCGCAGATGAAGTTTACACATTTGATGGAATATATTAGGGCTTGTTTGAGAAACACTTGCTACTTTTATACACTTTTTTAATTGCCACGAAATTTTGCTCTATGGATGCCTCCGTCCAGTTTGATGTTGGACCTTTTTGGAGGTTAGAAGGAGTTAAGTGTGTTGTTTTTGGGAGGGTACTTAGATGTTTATAGCGTGAAAGTGAACTTTTACTTGTGCATATTTGATTTGTCACCTACGCCATCAAATATAATAATGCAATACAATGAAAATCATCGATTTTGAACTTTAGTGATTTGTATACTTCATATTTTATTAAACGTTTATTAATGTATGAATAAAGCCAGCTTTGCTACAACAACGGCCATTTATTTATTGCTGTCTTAAATTAAAATTTTTAAAACGCGTTTAGCACCCTATAAATAAACTTGTATAACTTGAAAATTATTATGAATTAAACAAAATATATGCACTATTTCATCCCATTGCATTAAACCACCTTATGCACAAGTTCTAAGTCTATTCATAATATAAGCTAAAATATATGCTTAGTCGTATATGATAATGTACTCCGCAAGTAATAGGCTGGGAAGACATAACGCGAGGCGAGCACTCTGCGATTCGCGCTAATTAAAACTGTGTTTGCTAAATCCGCATCGCGTATTGTGAGAGCGTGAAAGCGCTTCACAACTTGACGAACACTAACTTATGTACAGACTGGTGAAATCTCTGCTCGAGAATTTGGTTTTTAGTTTAGTACCTTCACCGTTTCTTCTCAATTCAATTATAACTACTTCACAAAATCTACCGTGCTTCCCATATTCTAGTGCGACACTGGAGCCCAACGTGGGGCAAATACACAAACGACGATTAATTTTTGCGTCGCGACAATCACGACATAGTATAAAACAAAGTCTGTCTTCTGTCTGTCTGTCCCTATGCTTAAATCTTAAAAACAACTCAACGGATTTTAATGCAGTTTTATTAAATAGATAGAAAGATTCAAGAGGAAGGTTTATATGTATAATTGACGCGGACGAAGCCGCTGGCGACGTCTAGTGATTGATAATTTGCTACCAGTTAAAATTTTCTGGTTGATTTGGAAAATACTCGATTAATTTAAACTATTTGTCCATGTTATGTAAGATTAGGAATACAAAATGTTACTACCACAATTCATTCCATTGCTATTGTAAGTACGGTAAGAACAGTGCTATTGTAACGCAAATTCCTTTACAACCTTTCGCAGTCCTGTTCTGCTGGATCATAATTTTACAACCATCCAATAAACGGTGAAGGAAAATATCGTGAGGAAATCTGCATGTCTGAGAATTCTGCATAATGTTCTCGAAAGACATGTGAAGTCTGCTAATCCGCACTTGGCCAGCGTGGTGGACTATGGCCTTACCCTTCTCATAATAGGAAAAGGCCAGTGCCCAGCAGTGACACAGTATAAAGGGCTGATGATGATGATGAATAAACGTACACGAAGTACACCCAGACTGAAAAGAGAGATCTGGGAAGCAGTCTTGCCATGCCATAAATTGCAAACATATTATGCCTCATAGAGAAACTCATAATATTCTTCATTCTTTGTGTCACATCTGCGCAACATATTCACATGTAAACACGTCGGTAGCGCGAAGTCACGTAATCACGGCAATCTCGGCGAGGGCCGCACAAAAAGAAATAATTAACCCATCCGTAGCGAGCACTTGTCACACACCGCCGACACAATGTGACATTAATGACGTTTTGCAATTTAAATATGGCAGTTTTGTATCTTGTAAAGTAGAATATGGAATAAGACCTCTTTGCTTATATAATTACTCATGTTACACTATTCAAGGGGCTTATTGTTTTTTAAACACATTGCCTTAAACCAGTAGTATTCAGGCACATTATACATTCTCACAGATTAAACCAGAAAAAAAAAGTCGCGCAATGTCAATCACATTGAAGATTATTTCCCCTTAAAAGCAAAAGCATTTTGGTTTTGAAATAATTACCTTCTCGGTCCTTCAATTTTATATTTATGAAACAATCACATTATTACAAAAATACGTCAAAAATTTCCGTCGAAACTTGAAAATAAATTTTTAGCGTTAATTTTACTTGTCTAAAGGATAGTAGGGTTGTTTCGCTAATTACGATTCGTCCATTATTTAAAAAGGCCCGTCAGGAAAGAAGCGTAAATCAAACATTTCCTAAAGGCCTCAGTGTCAAACTGAAAAGTTTTCATTTTTTAATGTGGGGCCACGAACCTTGCTGTTTTCTTCGCGACTAAACGGTCATAGAATAAAAAATCGCAATGCTAAGCGTATTTATACGCTTGTTGACAGATATTTTTTAAGTCACCAATTTATAATAGAGTAATATTTTTATCAACTAGCAATTTTTTCATATTTAGCTATTTACAGGCATTTGAATCTTGCTTATTAGATAAAGATATGGAATTTGGATATGAATATCACCCGTATTTATATCCAAATTGCATAATGGCGAAATTTGACCTACTTTTATTTTGTTTCTTTTCTTAATTTTTTATACTCGTACCTTAATTTCGAATAGTCGATATTCCGGCATTGTAGAAAACGCCATGTTTACGAGATGTAGTACATTAGTACAAAAAATCCCTCACGCTATCTCAATGCCCTCACAATAATTCCCATTAAGAGGTCCGTCTGTTTCGTCAATATTCTGCGCCCCTCTAAGTACAATAACTAGGTAATCACAATAAAAGGGTTGTGGTTTTCTGAAGCGTATATTAAAAACTCGCCAAGAATTCGCTTCAGAGGGGTGATAGAGGAGAGATACGCAGTGATGACAGCTGATGTCTAATATTTATGAATGTTGGTGTTTGTGATGAGTAGGGTAGGCTAAGGTGTGTTGAATTTACTCGTATGTCCTTCTTACGTGCTGAGGTAGGTTTTTCTGAGGTTTGATATAGATTTTAACCAAACTAAATAAATACTCTTCCTACTTACTTCCTTTGCAAGAGTCTTAGGATCAGATGTTGTTAGATAAAAAAAAAACAAGATACTGATCAAACTAGGAAGTTTTATTCCTTACAAATTATTTTACTTAACACAAATAGTGAATAATAATAGCGATAGATGTACACTGAACTGAAAATACCGCAACTAGAAGAACTATAACAATAACTAAGTACTACTATAACGTCCGTCGAGTCCGACTGCCAAACACGGAATGAGCCCGAGACGTTGTAAGCACTATTCGCAAGCAGATAGCAGAAAGTCGGTTTCTTACGTTTCGGTCGTGTAACTTTTTAATGTCCTTGCGGAAGTCTGTCCTCGAATTCTGAAGCATTTGTCGCCATCACCACTTCTCAAAGGAATCGATGCGGTCGTACTATAGACACTGCCTGTGTTAAAATTAAGGTACACTTAAACTTTAGTTACTACAGCGGCTTAGTCCCAATCTCACACGGGATATCTGTGCGGTGTCTTACTGTGCCATCTATAAATTATTGTGTCGATTTTGGGTGGTCTTGGTGTCCATTCATTAAAGGACAATGGCAGATCTCCATACATCAAAATGTCTGAAATTAAATTGAAGCGTACAGTAATAAAAAATATTTCAAAAAATTTGGCGTAAGTAACAGAGTCTATAAATGATTCTATTTTCACTCAGGAAAGGTGGAAAAAGAAGATATCGGTGTTTGAATTTTTAGTAGTGAACAATGTAGGTAAAAGGATAGTTATAGTATGAAAGTTAAACAATGTAGGTAGGTACATTTGAATTATCAAATGACATATGTCAGATTGACATCAAAACGCGGAAGTATTTTGTAGCATCTAACTGTCACAGCCAAAGACAAAAGTAGAGCTGCACATTTTAAATCGATTTTATGTGAAATCGATACAACATTAAAACGATGCTGTGAGGTTTTTATTTGTTTTTAACGTTGTTTTGCTTCAAAAATATTAGCTTATTGATATAATGTTGATTAAATATTAAATAACTGCATTTTAAACCAAACCAACTCTATAAAGCTCGATCGTATCGATTACTTATTTAATAATCGATACGGATATAGCACTCACGTCTATTTCTGCCACACCATTGTCTATGGCAACAATCAAATAATAAAGTATTCTTAATCAATTGGAATGCTTTTTATCATCATAAAATACTCCAGCTTTAACGAGACAAAGTGAAAATATTAAAAATCGTAGAAAAAAAAACAATTTGTTTTGTTCATATGAAGTTTAAGGTCGCCACAACGATCTAGACCAAATTCTGCCATTGTTCTTTAATGTTTGTACAATCCACTGCGATACATTAAACGCGAGTTTTTTAATGCTTTAAAGTATATGATTCAATGCAGTTAACACAATCAGAAAAATATATGATATTCTTCAGAATATAATCTAGTTAAGTAGTGTATTGAAAATATAATACAAATAACTTTAAGGTCAACGCTCATTAGAGCCACCCGGCACCCACTCCGCACCGCCTCGCCTCGTGCGGTTAGTATTCTTTATATGGATTTGTATGGGTATGCGCTCACTACATCAACTCCGTAGCGTCACCGGATCGCCTCTGTCGTAAGCCGTCCACGCGCGGGCGGCGGGTGGTCCACCCGCCGTACGCGCGTGGACGGCTCGGTGGCAACTCGCTGCTCGCATGCTTGCCGCGCGTTGACGGCTCGTCGCCAACGCGCGGGTCCGAAGCGGACCGCGCGCTGCCCGCGAATGATTCACATCCGAGTGTTACCAGATACACGGTAAATACCGTAGTTGCACGGTAATTTTGAGCAAGACACGGTCTACGGTAATAAGCTACTACCGTGTTCTTTTCTAAGGTATTTTTAATTATTAATTATCGTGTAAATGATACTCTTATTTTTACTCAAAAATATATTATGTTCTTACGAGTAATCCTTTATTGGCAACACTGGCTGTCGCAGTTGGTGATGTCGGGGAAATCATTAACGATTTCATTACTTGGCAGGTAATATAATCCGGCAGAATTAAAAATATTTTAGGTAGTGTTTTTCATGAGCATACCTACCTTATGTTAAAATTTGTAGCTAGTAGGTGTGTTCATAGTCGAAAGTTTAGTATCTAGTTGTGTGTGATCATTGCATTACTTGAAAAAGTTAATTGATATAAAAACTAGAAAAATAAATAAATTAAACTAAAAAAAGAATTAATTACGAAGACCTTACAGGGAAATATTTTGACTCACATTTTGACAACAATCCTTTCGGAGAAAATAATGGAAACTGTATTTATTTACTCCCACCAAAAGATAAATGAATAAAATGACTTCGTCGATTTATGAGCAAGAACTTTTGGAAGAATAATTTCTGAATAAAAGTATTAAATAATTATAAAAACCGATTAATTTAACCATGTAATATACACCGTAATTTGAAAATAAGTTTAAGGTAATTTTACTCAAAACATGGTAATTTTAGTCAGCAAACAAGGTAATTTATAAATGTCATCTGGCAGCACCGTGAATCATTCGTGAGTTTCCGCGTTGACCGCGCGACGTTCACTCGTTGACGGCGCGCGGTCCGCTGGTTGACCGCGCGGCGTTCACTCGTTGACGGCGCGCGGTCCGCTGGTTGACCGCGCGGCATTCACTCGTTGACGGCGCGCGGTCCGCTGGTTGACCGCGCGACGTCCACTCGTGGACGCCGTGCGGAGTGGGTGCTGGGTGGCTCTAATGAGCGTTGACCTTTAATCGATAGAAAAAAATCACAAAGATACCTCTACAAAAATATTTTAACGAATAAAAACCATATTAAAATACATACAATCATTCTGATTTTTTGACAAATTATTCAACAAGCAACATACTAACTAAATACTGTTTTATTTTTTTAATCCAATCAATACATTTTCTGTAATTAATTTATTTTATGGTTTGTAAAAAGTTTTGAACGTCCCGTCGTCGTCGCGCTTCTCTTTCTTATGTATACAATCCGACAGTGACAGCAACAGCTCAATTCAATAGCAGTTTTAAGCGCCTTAAAACAAAAATTGAAGAAAAATGCTCATCGATACCATAGAGACTAATTACAAAGAAAAAACATAAAGAACGTATTTTTCTTTCTTTCTATGTTGTTTCTAAGGATGCTGGAAAGCAAATCCTTACGAAGATAATGTCCTTAATACTCGTTGAAAAACCTCATTCACTGCACTTAAAATATCGCTAAAACACACACTTCCCAATATCTCTTACCTACATCATAAAAATCCTGCATACACTGGTCGGCCAAAAAAACAGGCCAGCACTTAACAAAACAAAATCCCTTTTGTACAGTTTATTAACATGTATTAGGTACCCTCCCGGCCATTACACTTGCGAACACAAAAATACGCCCACCTAATAAATTTACCGGTAGTTAGATCGCACGCGACCAGAGTGGGATGTTTAGCTGAGTGCCCCGTACGGATTTTATGTTCCGACGATTAGGGATGCTCTGATGTAATACGAAAGCTGGGTACTATCAATTGTATTTAAGTGTACGGTGGGTCAAATAAATGGCTTTAAGTGTATTTTTGGATGAATGGACAGTTTTGTGTCTTCGGATAGTTGGTTGGTGAAAACTGTTGAATTGTAATTGATGGTGTTACAAATACGGTCATCAATGTACATATTTATCTCGAAAGACAATTTAGAATTAATGTTAATAATCAAGAGTGCTAACTTACACTAAGTCTAAACGAATTTTTGTGTTTTAGAAAGGGGATAAAAGGGCCTATACTGACGTCACTTAATTTTTATGTATATTTTTATTGCCAAACTGAATTGTTAATTATCGCTTGTGCTGTGCCTCGGAGAGCAAGTTAAGCCGTCGGTCCCGGTTGTCATGAAGATCTTTGACAGTCGTTACATGGCGTCAGTCAGTACCTTCTCAATAAACTGACATTAGTCTAAACCATGGAATATCGCTATCCCTTCGGGTTGCGAAGGTCAGACAGGCAGTCGCCCTGTGGAAAAGCTAATATTCAGCCAAATCCGGTTAGACTAGTAAGCGGACCCCAGATTGAAACTGGGATAACGCTAAGAGGATGATGATAGTTTTTATTGCCAAACTATCACATTATAAAACAAAGCTTATAAACGTAAAGCATTTAAGGAATGTACCCGAGTAGTGTAATAGAGTAATAAATATGTTCTCTGGTACCGTAGCGGTAGGCGCCGCGGCGGCTAAGTGCTGCTTCTCACTGCTAATTGTACTACTGGCGGTTAGCTTGGAAACATACGGCGGTAGATTCACTCGTACCTGACAGGACGCTGAACATGTATTATATTACTTATTTTCGAAGTTTCCATGCTGAAGATTATACTTACACGGGCGTGGTATATAGCGGTCATCCTAACTCCTAAAATAGTGGGTACTATGTTGTGACCTACAGGGTGGACGATAGTGATACATATAGGTAGATATAGGTAAGATTGCCACCTAATTCAAGCAATAAAGTATTCAGAATTAAATGTACATACATACATACATAGACTCACGCCTGTTTCCCGGAGGGGTAGGCAGAGACTACGGAACGCCATTTGCAACGATCCTGACATACCTCACTTGCTTCACTCACTCCCATCAAGTTTCTCATGCATGCTCTTCTGTTAAGGGTACTTCTGACTTGTCCTTTTTTCAGGATGTCTCCAATCTGGTCAGAGAACTTTCTCCGAGGTCTTCCCCTTTGTCCTGTCCCATTCACACTAGCCTGATATATCTTCTTTGTCAGCCTATCGTCATCCATCCTCTCCATGTGCCCAAACCATCTTAACATGCCTTTCTCAATGCTTGTCACTACATCTTCTTTTACCCCACACCACTCTCGTATCACACAATTCTTTACTCTGTCGGTCAAAGACACACCACACATACTTCTCAGTGCTCTCATTTCTACAGCATTTATTCTACTTTCAAATCTCTTCTGCCATACCCAACTTTTACTACCATACATAAGGGTAGGCACTAACACACCTCTATGCACAGCCAAACGTGCCTTTTTGGACACGTTTTGACTGTTCATAAACGCCTTCAGAGCTCCATTCACACAATTACCGGCATTAACTCTCCTTTCAATATCTGCTTCATTCTTACCATCTCTTGTAAACAACGTACCTAAGCAAACAAACTCATTCACTTGTTCCACTCGCTGTCCATCGATCAAAACATTACAAGCCGTAACGCATTCCTCCTTTTCAAAAACCATAACTTTCGTTTTACTTACATTCACTTTCATTCCTTTCCTTTCTAACGCACGATGCATGATTGTTACCATCTCCTGCAACTCCTCCGTTGAAGATGCAAGTATAACCTGATCATCAGCATAAAGGAGGCATTTGACGAGTAACCCATTCATCCTTAATCCGCAGTCACTATGTTTTAAATCTTGCAAACAACTGTCCATGAAGAGGTTAAACAGCCACGGCGACGCTACACATCCCTGTCTAACACCTTTATCAATGGTAAACCAGTCAGTGTATGCCCCGTTTATCCTCACACAAGCTCTAGAATCCTCATAAAGGGATTTCAGAGCTCGAATGAGGCTGCTGTCCACCCCGTTCATTGACAGCACCGACCACATTTCATTCCTCACCACTTTATCGTAAGCCTTTTCCAAATCCACGAATGCGCAATAGACCTTTTGACCTTTGGCCAAAAATTTTCCGGCTATGCTTCGCAAGGAAAAAACCTGATCCGTGCATCCCATACCCTTTCGGAATCCCGCTTGTACATCCCATATTTTCTTGTCGGTTACTTCCATAACTCTTTCAATAAGTACCTTTGCATACAATTTGCCAACAATGCTGAGAAGGCTAATGCCTCTATAGTTTTTGCAGTCTTGTTGCGAGCCTTTTCCTTTATAAAGAGGCACAACTACAGCTGTGTTCCAGTCATTAGGTACTCGGCCGGTGTTCCAACACAAGTTATATAACCGCTGCAACTGACCAACTATGATGCCCTGTCCAGCCTTGAGCATTTCGACTGTAATCCTATCATATCCTGCAGCCTTACCTACTTTCATACTTCCCAGTGCCTTCACGATCTCATCCACGCCAATAACGCTTTCATCATTGCTATCATTACAATTCACTTCAGCTATCGGTTTCTCTATCGCCGTTCTTTCGAATAAACTTTCAAAATACTCTTTCCATCTCTTCAGCACGCACAATTCACCATTTACTATACTTCCATTCTCGTCTCTGATGGATGTGTGTTCTGAGGATTGAGTTCTTCCTCGAACTGCACGAACGGATTTCCAGAAAAACTTAATGTTACTCTGGAAATCGTCAGATAATCTGCTATCAAACTCATCTTTCTTTTCCTCTTTTTTCCTTTTAACCATTTCTTTCACTATTCTTTTTGACCTAACAAACTCCTTTTTTGCTTCATCTATGTCTACACTCGTTGCTTTTCCCATTCTTTCATTTGCTCTGGCAGCCAACCAATCTGACCAAGCTTTCTTCTTCTCTGACACTGCTGATTGTACATCCTTGTCCCACCATGTATTCTTAACCTTTCGTATTTTCCTTCTCTTGATCATACCACATACTTCAGACGCTACACATACTACCTCTTCTTTAAAGGCCTGCCATAATTCTTCCATATCATTTATGCCATCGAATCTCTCAAATCTTGCTATCAATCTTCGTTTATACTCATCTTTCACATCTTTCTCTTGTAGATTTTCTACTTTTATTCTTTCCAAGACCCTATTTTCATTACGCTCTCGGTGTCGCCATCCTTTAAAGAGCCCACTTATCCGGCTCAACACCAAGAAGTGGTCTGTGTGGATGCCGATCCCTCGATATACTCTTGTATCCAACACATTCTTTCTCAATCGTTCATCTACTATCACAAAATCAATCATACTTCTTCTAACATTTTTCGCCTCTCGCGTATACATATGTATCCTTTTATGATCAAACATGGTGTTTGTCACACAAAGGCTCCACTCCAAACAAATCTCAAGCAGTGCTTTTCCATTTTCGTTCACACTCTCATCACCAAATGCACCTAACACCCTTTCAAATCCATCTCGCTTTACTCCCACCCATCCATTGAAATCCCCTAACAAGATCAATCTTTCATTATCCTTGCAGTTCCTCAAAATCTCTCTTAAACTCTCCCAAAACTCCTGCCTTTCGTCTTGCTCATGTTGTGACATACCCGTAACTATATTGACCGGGGCGTACACCCCACAATAAAGAGACGAGCAAGTCCTACTTTCATTCTCATCCACAGTAGCCTAGCATTTACACATTCAAACTCTTTTACGCACTCATTCATTCGCGCAGACAGTACTACACCAACTCCCTTACAGGCTCTGGTGGTACTATCTACTCCAGACCAATACACCGTATATGCACCATGCTTGGTGGTGTCACACCCTTTTCTTTTTGTTTCATTCACACAAAGAACATCAATCTTTCTATCATCCATCATCTGACATACTTCATCCAATTTGCCGTTCATTCCTCCACCAACATTCAATGTTGCAAACCTGCTTTCCGTAGGCCGCTTTTCGCGCTCGCGGGAAACGAGACGTGACGGGTTGCGAACCGCGTCGCCGCCGTATGGAGAAGAATAAGTTTTTGTTCCCATAGCGTTCCCACGAGATTTAGGGATCTAGACGGTCCATCCCCGCAGAGCCCTTTACGGGGGTAAGGCGGAATATCAGCTGTGCCCTGTGACCACCAACACAGGCACCCTCCGTTTACGACCAGCTTGCCCTCTGGCCACGAATCCCTCGGCACGGGTCGGTTCACACCTTAGATCGGGGTTTTGTTTCGGGTATGCTCCCTGAAAGTTGGTTTAAATTCGGAGTTTTCCTTCTCCTAGACAGGTTGCCAACCAAGGCTAACGAGGCCCATCTCCCCGAACGTTTGGTTTAATTTCGGAGTTTTCCTTCTCCTAGACAGGTTGCCAACCAAGGCTAACGAGGCCCATCTCCCCGAGAATTGAATGTGTGTGTAATAAATGTGCGCTTATTTTACGCTAGAACTAAACCCGCGTCGACGTAGTCGTCTAAAAGTATGCTACTTTACTGATGGGGCATTGTCTTTTTTTAATACAACTCTCGCTCAAGTAATAGTTAAAAATAGAACACAACGCACCCTGGCTCACCACAGATCTTTGTGAAGTCCCGTGTGGGGATCGAATCCACAACTCTCAGCATAGACGAGGCGACTCCTAAAATTATTACGCCATCCCCGGCCGCGGTCAGTGTTTGGAAACAATGCAGCAAACTTGATGGGTAGTTGGTGTACGCGAATTTCTCTCCGTATATTGTACGCTTTATAAGTGGTTAGCTCTTTTACCAGATTTTATTGAGGTCAGTATCCAGTGTAATGCGACTTGTTTTCGTTTGGTTAGAAGATAACCTGCAGATTCGTTTAAGGACTGTTTATTTAATTTCATGGACATGTTACCAGAGTAATGACTCTCCTTATAAAATGACGACATTTTATGAAAGTGGGGACTGCTTTTCAAAGATTTTATTCGGCTGTCGTATAAAAATAAAAGCACCCAAAATATATTAATAATTATATATTACCTGCTTCACCGATCAATGCAGTTATAGTATATCCGAAAAATAATAAAATTTATTATAATAATTCAATGAACCGCAACAAGAATCTGACTACCTGTAACCATAACCTATTCCTTCACATCCTTCCCCATAAAATCAATCAGCGATCACCGCTACTAAGCCAAATCAAATAACATAAAGCATCATAGTACCCGTCTAACATTCATAACCCGTTAAATGTCCATCCTTCACCAGCGGTACTAAACCGAACCCAAAAATGACCTACTACCACTAAATCACAGCAAACACGATTCCGTACCTCTAACAACGAAAAAAAATTGCGTTACATTACCTCGAGCAGTAACTTATACCGGGCATTAAGGACTCGGCTCGCTCGTAATAAAAGCAATAACACTAGAATAGGAAAGAGTGCTTCTGTAATGCTTCGGTTAAACGAATATGTGGGGAAATTGCTTCGGAGCAAGCGCAGATGTGATTGTGCGAAGCCGGATACTGGCAATCATCAATCTAAGACCCCCCTTTATCGTGGGGTCCTCGTAAATCACACGTACAATAGCCGAGGGAAGTTCTTAAGAAGAAAAACTATAGGTTTATATCCTTCCGGGGCAGCGGCCAATCGGAAGACGGCGCGACGTGCGAGGGGGGCCAGCGGGGAAGGGTTAGCCCTGGATTATGTTAGGGGAGACGCGGCGTAATTGGTCAGGAGGCTCGCGAATGTGTTTGTCGTGACTTGCGTGTTTTTAAACTTTTGACTGTGTAGATCTGCCAAGTTTTCTAATGATCTTCTTGTGTGATGCGAAACTGCGTCTAGATACATACATACATAACTTCACGTATTTTATCCCGAAGGGGTAGGCAATAGGCCAATGTAATAGGGGGCGAGCCTATTGCCATCTACCGGGCACATTTATTAAGCGAGTGATTAATTTATCAAATTGTCTCGGCGATTTGGTTTTTATATACCTATATTGGCCACACATTATGAACAGTATCATTCTAATCACTATGGCTTTAACATAAACATATATTTATTACGTCAAGGAAAACCAACAGTATAAATAGAAGACTAATACAGTGACATGAAACCAATAGGGTTGTTTCCAACTAGTCAAATCAAGCACTTTTAATGAAATGTCAAAAACGACCTTTGCCAAGGGTTTTGTATGAAATATGACGTAGTGACGACATAGTGTTTTGCTGTCAAGTAGAATACTTATTATCAATAAATTGACGATAAATAATGTTAAATAAACTTTTAAGATTAATTGATGAATGAAACTACTATTATTTGACATGTTTCACTAGATAAAAATACTTGCAAGAAACTTCCCTGTTACAGATAAAAAGCAACATTTATTCTCTATAAATATAACGACATATTTCTGCCCAGCATTCTATAATAGAACTCAATTCTCAGATCGTTAGCAAATAATAGCTCACAAAAACCAATTTGTGGGGTAACTGTGGGTAGATGAATATAAATAATTCTTCTCGACGTCACATCAGGATCCATTACACTATCGCCGCCCGAGGATTACCCGTAATCCTGGCGGATGACGGACGAACTCCGCCAGTCTTACTCCTAAACGAATAACTTGGTAGGGGCAAGAAAAGGTAGATTGGTTATAACTCGAGACCTAGCCGATTTAGGCTTCGGCGTATTTATTTGGATTTATGAAATGTTTTATTGAAACGAATAAACAATTTAGTGGGTTAGTGTTTGAGAGAAAATGTTTAAGTTTAGTCAATTTGTTGATATACTGTGAAACAAAAGCAATTTATTGTTAATATGAACTACATACATCCTTAAAAAATAAGACATTTACCTCAAGAAATCAGTGATCTGAAATATAGCTCGTTGGCCATAGGCGTCTCTTCTTTTAGGCACCTACATATACTATCTAAACACATATGTCTGTTTTCTCAGACAGACAAACATCTGCTTACACCTTCCAGAAAGAACAGATGTGTTACTATAAAATTTATTCATAGTTTATATAAAAGTCAGCTCCAAATATTCTGAATTTTGCAATAATATACCATAAATGAGATTCCAAACAAAATTAATACACTTTAAATATTATAAAACTATCATAATATTACCCATCAGCATTGATTTCATTACGTCAGAAATGATTGAAAATTCACTAATGAGAATAAAATCATTTCCAAAAACCGTTACATAAATTTACAAATAGAGAATATTTTCAAAAATTTACTTTTATCGAACGAATTCATTTGTGGCCGAAACACGTTGGTGAAATTTGAATTTAGAGAGCGTTCGGGGAGCGCGGGCAAATTGTGAATTAGACCGCCGCGGGCGCACCGCGCGCTTGTTAGTTAGTTTTTACGCGCCAACCCCTTTGTCAGATAAATTGCATCAATGCGCTATTGCACTGTGTTCTGTTCGTGCACAGCTCTATTTAGACCACAAAGATTGGATCTCCTTTTTGTTTTAGTCTAGTTTTGGCGGTTTTACAATGCGATAGTGATGAGGTGAAATTGTGATTTGTATTTTTGTTGATGCTTGAATTAACTATATTTATTTAAAGTTGTACTTAACGCTTTTGTTACTTTTATTATATTGACGTTACTTAATGAGATTGCCATATAGATAAGCTAACAATATCCATTTAATTCTGTCAAAAATCCAATCCTTGACACTATTGGGCTCGTTTGAAAGAATATCTTACGGGAGTTCTTCCTTGGAAGTTTATAGTCTTTCATTACTCCACGCTTCAAAGTATGTAACTTGACTAGCAGTGACAATTAATGTCATAATAAATATAAAGTATATGGGTGCTTGGGATCCTCCCGATTATAAGGCAATGGGGGTTGATTTGTCCTCTACAACTAATTCAAATAATTTTCATTTTTTTTTATCTCTATTGTATTGCGTAGTTCTATTTTAGTTTTAGGCCATACGAATTCTCAAAATACCGTATACAGCTATTCTGCGTAAGGTATTTTGAGTAGGTATTTGTCTCGTCTAAACGTCTCTAAATACCAATAACGTATTATAATATCTAAAACTATTATTTGCTTCAATATTTGGCACTAAACAGTATCCCGCAGCTATGGATCGTTCGTTGTACAACTTGGAACAATACAACGCCCTCTGCCGGCGTCCTGTGGCGATGCAATCACACCGCTAATGATTCCCTTAGCTCTAATGCGCGGTGCTATTATCTAGCATTGAAATGTTAGATTATTGTTAGAATTTTTTATGTAGCGGGATGCATGATTTAGAGAAATAGTAGTAATAGCTGAAAATCGATAGGTTTCACATTTTTGGAATCATTCCGTGATCACGGCTGGTGTAACCTACGTAGGTATGTTGGAACTTCGGGACAACGACAATCAATTTCTCATTTCATTTCATAAGCAACGTTTTGCATTATTAGCAATACAATTGCTATTGTCTTGACAGTTTATATCTACAGATACTTCCAACTCTAATAGCTTGGAAATAATTAAAGCTTTACTTTTGCCGTTGTTGTCCACATTTCCATAGAACTTAATTAAAAATGGGCGGATTTTCAATCAATTTTTCTAGCCAATTGGGCTAGCCACTTAGGTATTAAAAATATGTCCTTAAATCTATCTATCGCTACGTGAAAAAAAAAACATTGACCAAAACATAATATTGTCAAAAATGTTTAAACTTCGGTAGTTTAGCCTTTGCAATGATAATTATGTTAGTCATGACAAAGGATTTTTTACTCGTTCATATGAATATTTTATGTCAGTCAGAAAAATGGATTTTATAATCGTTTATATGAATATTTTCGTCTGAAAACTTAGTTTAAACTCAAGGAAACGTCTAATTTATACATAGTACCTAAATTAAGATTAAAACCTATTACTTACTCCATACAACCTATGTGTATATCCATATTATTATTTCTATCATAATATATAACATCCAATGTGTTTCATTAATTACCTAACATGCCTTACATTCAGAGAACGTAAGGGACAATTTCTCCGTTTATTACGCTTACTTAACTAAACACACCAACCGGTACTTTCCAAATAACCCATAATTACGATTTCACTCCGCATTAGAAGGATTACAAAAACCGAATTTCTTAACCCCTCAAAACCGTAACTAATCTTGTCACCAAACCCTAGTCCGATTATCATACAGTGTACGGTGTAGAATCGGTTCAAATAATGCGGTTCGATATTTAAACATGCGTATAATTTAAAAATGGAAGCCATGTGCGTTGCCTGAGGCTTTCGGTAGCTTTTTTTCGGCGCCATAGAGTCCCAACCGTTCGGATACACTGTTAAGCGAGCATTAAGAACACAAATGTATTCACTAGTGGGGTGGCGGATAATAAACTGTTTTATTGGCTTTATCCCGTAGTGCCGCCGTCTGAGCCAACAATGTTACCCCGTTTTCTTTTTTTTCGAGGGTAATTTGAATATTTTATTAGGTGTAGCTGATGAAATATTATTGTTGCAATTGTAAAGTGGCGGTTCTGCACGATAGCGATACGATTGTGATTAAGAATGGGGAATATGCTTCTGTAAAGACTTCAAACATGATAGGGAACTCTTATTTAGTTTTGAACGATAAATGATTAGGACACCTGAAATAAGCCGTTTAGTTAATGAAATTTACTTACTTTACTAACCATTCTCTGTTATGAAAAAGGGGATATAATTGTTGTTACTAGATTACATAGGTACCTACTGATAATCCAAGATCTTACTTATCTGCAGAACCAGTCACTAATTAACCTGTATACATTTTGCCGAAATAAACCCGACTTTGTCACACAAACCTTTTTTCGATATTTATTTTGGTCTATAAGAAGCTGAAATGTTGACTATCAAACCTAAGCACCTATAATTATTCCCAATATACCTAAACCTTCAATAAGACCGTTAACACAATGACAAATCTTATGATAATTGCCCTAAAATGTGCCATACTGCAGTTATTACCCAGTCCTTTCCACCATCTAACCAAACACCGCTAAACCACAATGTCCTGCAGCTATCAGTATAAAAACCGCTCAGTACGAAAGCTGTGAGGTAATCATCTTTTGTGCGTTGTTCAAACATGTGGCATATTGCGGGGCCCTATCTGATTAACGCAAACAATTTGTGCCGGCTATACCATGCCCAGGGAGCCCATATAGCCCCCACGCTTTGACTAGGCCTCAAGCGCTTCAGGCCAAATGACTCCGCACAAAATGTACGGGTTAATTGCGATTTGTTTGAGGACACGCCCCCGTGTGCGTGGTTTAAAAAGTGAAAAAGTGTTTAAGGGTGTGCTCAAGTCTGTAAAGAAGATTTGGTCCGTATTTAGAGTTCCGTTTGTTAGTTACAAGGAGCCGTTGTGATTTTACCTTGTCCGTCGGTCCGCGCTTTAACTCGGCATAACTAAGGCATAATAATAAATATATTGCCTAGAAGAAATTGTTTTCGACGAAAATATTGTATTTCAGAATTTAAATTTGTATCTGAAGTTAGTATCTGGTGTGTACAGAAAGGAAAGCTTTATCAATTTTAATATTCTTCGATCAATTTGTAAAATATTTCACTTTATTCTGGTTTAAAGACATTTATTCTCAAAATAAAAATAACTTACAAGAGTTCACTTACATGAGAACTTAAACTAAACTTAAAATTTGTAAACATTTCTTGTTGGCGCCGCCCGACGGTGCTCTAAAGATATTCATTTTATGACATACATACATACATAGTCTCACGCCTATATCCCCGAAGAGGTAGGCAGAGGTATATTGCTACACCGACCCATTTTATGAGTATACAATATTCCTTTGAAACTTGTTTAGTTTTACATCAGCAGCCAGATTGGTTTGTAATTGCAATGATATTTATGTACGGACCAAACCCTTAACGGTCTGTAAAACCTCGTCCTTAGATTGTTCTATAATAAGCGCAATTTATATCCCGCTAGTGAGCAATCTCACCTCCGAACTTATATTTTTCACATTCCTCTAGAATGCATTGTCAATCAATATAACTTCGATTAAAATGCCTTTAATAAGATTAAAAATAATCTAATTACTTTTACGGTGCTCCACAACGCGACATTGTTCGTTTGTTAAATTACTTATATTACTATCATTTAACATCCAGTCTGCCTGTCACCTTACCGCGTACTACCGTGAAGATATTCAAATAAGCCCTCTTTCCTCTTAATACATAATAAACGACACCGAAGCCAATGCTCTCACGCAAATTACATTCACCGTGAACGATTTGTTAAACTTAAAATTGTATTGGTGCTCCTTAGAGAAACTCTTCGATCGTCTATCAATGTCAATAAACGCGCGAGATGTAATTTTTGTTGTAATTTGATGCTGTAGATGTGAACTTGGGGAAGTTTGGTATATTTATGGCGTGTACTTAATCTTTATATTAATTTTATATCCTACTACAATAACCTAGTAAAGAGACTCACAGACCGCTACGCAGAAACTTATCTTGTTTATGTGCGTATTGATTAAACCTGTCTCAGTGACCCAGTGGATAGCTTATGCGTGTGTTGATCGGGAGGTCCCAGGTTCCATTTCAGGGTAGGGCAAAAGTGTAACTGAGTTTTCCGAATTCTCAGTAGCAGCACGGAGTAGTGCTCGGTAAAGGCAATAGCCTTGCTAGGCTATTACGTGGGATGTAGAATTCATAATAATGATGGCGAAATGTGGTTGTAATAATCCACCTCTAAATAGTAAATAATCGGTAAAGGAAAACTGTATCTCTGAGAATTCTCCATAATGTTAAGAAAATACATGTGAGGTCTACCAACCAGCACTTAGCCAGCCTGTCCTAATCCTTCCCTCATTAAGTTCACTGCCGCGCAAGTATTTAGACTGGGCTTCTATTATTATATTCCAGTGATAAGACCGAGGAATAAGGTGTAGTGTTCTTTCAACTAGAGGGGGGATGCTCTGACCAGGCTAGGTGATAGTGCCTGGTTAACCGTGGGTCGATAAAAGTTGCTCAGAACGTGTATATTTGGGTGTAACTTTTTCCCGTAGTTGTGATTTTCACATAAATTTGCTCGCCCTGAGTCTCATGAATGAAATAAGGCTTTTTTGTATCACTATACCATCATCATCCTCTTAGCTTTATCCCAGTTTCAATCTGGGGTCCGCTTACTAGTCTAACCGGATTTGGCTGAATATTAGCTTTTCCACGGAGCGACTGCTTGTCTGACCTACACAACCCGAAGAGATAGCTATATTCCAGGGTTTAGACCAGTGTCAGTTAATTTAGAAGGTACTGACGCCCTGTAACGATTGTCAAAGATCTTCATGACAACTGGGACCGACGGCTTAACGTGCTCTCCGAGGCACGGGACAGGCGATAATTAATAATTCAATACGCACATAACTTCGAAAAGTAATTGGTGCGCGCCGTAGATTCGAACCCGATACCTTCTGGATGGCAGTCTGTTGGTATTTCCACTAGGCTATCACTATACCAATAAACCCAATATCATTCACGTTGGACAATATCTAGCTTAGACTAGAATTAAATCTAGACTAGGCAAAAAAATTGTTCCGCTGTGCATTTGAACCCAAAGTAGCAGCCGGTTAGATTCTCATCATGAATCCACAATGAGTCCATCTAATCCAGTACATTGTTACATTATCTCCTAATACCAGTAAATAAATCTCTAGGCAATATATCAAGTTGGCAGATATATATTTACGTACAAATTGCCCATCTATACGGGCGCACCGGCCATACATCGTCCGTCCTGAACGTTAGCCTACGCGATATTTATTTATTTAATGGTCTTTACGTGCGTGGAACGAAGATTCTGTTATGGAGTATACCTACTTATGTAATAGGAGGAAGGGTTGGTTATAAGCGTGTAAAAGTTCACTTGGAAATGCAGGTTTGCTGTTGGATTAACTAATTAATATGACGAAGCTAAATAAGTGTGATTGACATTCGAAAACATAACAATGAGAATCGTGGCAATTCCGCTGAATTTGGCATGTGTGTTCCTTGGGGACCGTAGGGGTGCACTAAGAAGGGATTTCCCGAAATTACCACGGGATCGGCCAAAATGGGTAAATTAAAAAAAAATGCAGGCGTAGCTGCTGGCGTCCTCTAGTTAAATATAAGATTAGAGTATTAGATTTAACAAAGTCATCAAAGACTGACTGACAGACAACACACCCAGACAAAACTTCTGGGCACAAGAAACTGAAATTTGGCGTGTATGTTTCTTCTGCAGTGAATGTAGTAGAGCACTAAGTGAAGATTTTCGGAAATTCTCCTTGTAAGGTACAAAAGCCAGTCCCGTCCGAAATCTGATGAAGTCGGGAGTGACGCTTTTAAATGTAAAGGTCATTAATAAAGAAATCTACGTTTACTTTTCAGTTTCACTTTCGCCAAGCAAGAGCGTACTATCGTTAGAAAGAAGTGGACACTCTTTTTAATCACCACAATAACAATTTTATTAATAGTAGTTAAAGTTTATTAATATTTTTTTAGAAGTTACTCAACCATTTTCATATACTCAAATGTCACAAAAATCGCACGAAAAATATAGCTAGTTACCACAAAGCAAATCTATCAAACGATAAACAAAGCAATACAATATCCAACATTAATGCCCACGCCTTTGTTCTAAGAAAAGCCATATTGATATTGTTACAACGATAGTGGTTTTAGTTTTATTTCATGCCGTATATAAAGAGGACAATAATAAAAACGGCAGGAGGCTGTATAAATATCGTTTAAGTCCATAAACAATTCAAGAGAGGTCTTCCTCCGCCGGGGGAGAATAATGTCGTCTCCATGTACACTTTGTCGTTTTAAATTGTTTGTGGGCTGTGATTTGAGACGTGGATCATTACATTGTGTATCAAATTTTTGTCCTTGAATAATAATATCTTGGGACAAATTAAAGTTTAATGTGTACAAAGTAAATTAAACTAACTATAATTAAGTAGCTATTTACCGCGATGATGATTTTTATATATTCTTATATCTTGGGATGATTCAGAAATGATCATATGATGTACTAAAGTTGACAGAGCTTATAATTTGTTAACGAGAGGGCCAATTCTGGTAATTATATTTGTTCAAATTCCAATATCGATCTAGTCTCGGCGTCATAAATGGTATTCTCGTAACTTAACTGACACTTGAATGAGATCGGGACTACATCGAAAGTTGAACCAAGTGTGAACTAGTGTGAACGGTATTCTGCTAATTATTAGTAGAGCAGGTAAGGTATTTCTAATTTTAATATACATTTGTTACCAAGGACACGACGTGATGACGTGATTTATTTGACATTCCCAACGATACCACTAATAGTGTTGAATATTTTTCTGGTAATATTTATGATCTATTTTGCTAATAAACATAGGAATCGCCTTTAGCTATTATGTGCCACTAGTTTTACCACGGGGATAGGTATCTAAAATAAGTTTAAAAAGAAATTGTGTAAGACAAATTCATGTCTACAAAACAAATGACTATAAAATGATCAACCATCGATAGGGCTTACAAAAAACAGGTGCATGCGATTTTCGACCTTATTGACAATTCATGATAAACTTCTTTTTGGTATTTTCTTGCTTTCTGATATTGATACGTTATTAAAATTATAAATTCTGAGTTACGTCAATAAGGTCGAAAATCGCATGCACCTGATTTTTGTAATTCCTATCGATGGCTGATAACTTTCTGATAGTCACTGGTTTTGTAAACGTTAATTGCTTTTATACAATTTCACAACTAATGAGTTCACGAGGGTCCTCTGGGGGATCTGGCTAGGAGATCCTGGTGGACAACATGCAAACATGTTAAGTATTTCGTTGCCAGCATTGACAATATTTATTTCAAGATCGAAATATTCGCGAAACTTTTGCTCGAGAAATTCAACAAATGAGATAAAATTATCAGGAGGGAAAAACGAATTAAAAAACCCAATTGTACGTTACCATCGTTAAAATCTTTATAATGTCTGAATTATTTCTATTATTGAATATTATTTTTTTTAATTATTGAATACCTATTGAAAATAATTCACACGATCCAAGGAACCAATATATTTACTTACCGAAATTTTATTACTTAGTTGTATATTAATTTTAATTTGGCATGTAAACGTATTGGCATCCAATAACCATTCCTATTAATGTATTTGCCCATACAATGGCAAAATTCATGTTTTTGTTATTGAGTTTTTGATATTACCTCTAAGATCAACAAGAGATTATAAATTGATTATATCGAAATTATACTATAAGGAGATTAAGTGGAGCAGAATACCAATTGTGAGTCAATTCAAAATTAAATCGCAGTTCAGTCAAAATTCAGTGTCAGTCTCTGTTAAATACGAGAATTGGCCTTCAGGTAATAGGTTCTTAGGTTTGCACGAATGTTAGACATTGAAATTGAACTACACTTTACGCATTTTATCGCGATATATTGATTTCACTGAGATTAAATTTAAACTGAATGATCTAGAAACTACATTTATATTTATTACTAGACGTCGCCAATTCAATTATACATATAAAGCTTCCTCTTGAATCATTCTATTTATTAAAACAGTTATTAAAATCTGTTGCGTAGTTTTTAAGATGTAGGCATACACAGAGACAGACAGACAGAAGACAGACTTTGTTTTATACTATGTAATGACTAGCCGACGTTTGAATTTCTTTACAGAAGTCACAGATACAGTGATTACGGTAGACTGAGGTAATATTTGTTTTTTTCTTGAATGTATAAGTTATCTCGAAGTGCCAAACATTGTTAATTATTAGTGTTGCTATTTTGATGCCATGCTCTTTAAGTCTGCTGTGTGTGAACATGTTGATCAAGGAACCGACTACTCACTGCGATAAAAATATCCTAATTTCAATAGGGAAGATGGTTGAAATGTTCCTCCAGCTTGGGACTCTGTCATCAGGCTAATGCAATCCAAAAAGGACAAAGACTCCAGAAGTCATAAAGACACCTGAATTCTGCGTAGTCTACTCCTGAATATCTTGGTTATCCGACTAAACTACTGGATACGATTTCACGGTTTGTCACGATTAAACACGTAGGCTACTAAGGATGTAAATTGTTTTTAAGAAAGTTTTTCTGTACTATTAATGCGTCTATACCAATTATGCATTAACTGCATTTTGATCAGATTTCTATAATTAAGGTATAGATCAGATATAATTTCATAGACTATTCTACTACAAAAAGTTTTTAATAAAGAATAATTTGTGTTTTTGCTGTAAGAGGTAACTCAACCATTTCCTGAGCAATGAGGCTACTTATTTCCAACACAAGTGTTTATAAAAAACAAATAAATATACCTCCAAAAACCAAATAAACTTCGGAAACAACAAGCAATTGACAAAAACATCTAACCGCACAATATCACGCCTGATCCTACATAACAGGCTATCATAAAATAAAGCCGACACAAACTCTTTTCTATCTCATATGGTGTATGCTCCGTAAACACCAACTCTCAAGTACCGTAGTTATCCTTGCTCTATTTACGATACGAAACAAATAAGTATTGGTTGTGGAGTGGGTAGGAGTCGGAACAATGAGAAATGACCGGCGGAAAATTGCGCGGATTCCGTGCGGAATCCGACCGAGGAGACGCGATCACTGCTTAAGAAATACGCAGGCATGGATTTAGGTGCGTTGCGTAACATTTTAATTACATTTTTTATTTTATCGTTTCATAGTTAAACTGCCGAACCTGGGGTCGATTAGCACAAGATCGGAGAAAATGGCAAGAACAAAGAGAGGCCTATGTATAGCAGTAGGTAAAGTCTGGCTGTGGATGATGATGATGAGTTAAACAGCCTTATCCGCACTGTACAAGTATACGATAGAAACTTTATTGCCCCTTGCACATTATACATTGTCAATGCTGAAGAATCATAATTGTGAGAGTCTCTGTGTGTCGTTTCCTCATTACTGAGGGTCGCGACCTCCCTTCAGGATCTTATCTTTTATAATATTTTTCCATTTTTTGCGATCCTGAGCAAAGTGAATGGCGTTGTGAATGCCGGTGTCGAGTATGGTGCGAATCTGGTCGGTCCATCGTATGGAGCTGCGTCCTCTGGGTCTACGACCTTCAATTTTGCCCGTTACTGTTAGCCTCTCTAGATTGTCAGGATTACGTCTCGCAATATGTGATTGTCGTATATATGTTCGCAATATGTGACATCTCGTAATTGTGAGAGTAATGGACAGTAACATTTTGGAGTACGTACTGTGAGATAACTTTGTCATGGAATTAAAATATCTCGAAATTAAGTACCTATTACACTGGCACAACGAAGACTATTGTCTTAAGGAACGAAGACTATTGGATTAAATATGTCTGCAGCAATAATTCTCAACACCGAAGAAAGTGTCATTATTATGCAATTAAGCACCATACTGCGCCACTAATTGCCGTCTCCCGAAACGAAGCTCGCAATAATTTGCATTACTTTGCCCACTCGGAGGCATTGTTGGGCAATGCAGCGGCTTGCCTAAGGCGACCCTGTGTCGGCGCGCACTCTATTTTCCTATTTGCGCGGCAGATTGGTTCTGATTGTATTGTTTGCGGCGGGGCGGGGCATTGATACCCACGACCCATCCAACATTCCCCCTTCGAACCCTCCCACACCCCCCCGCATACCCACGGGGTGCAGCCAAGCGGAAAAATGTTATCTACAACGTGAAATATCGTGTGTTTGTGATAAATATTTGATAGGGGAATGGATTTTTAAATTTGTTTCGTTTGGACATTAGTTTTGCTGTCTCGGGGTTTCAGTGTACATTCTGGCGTGGTTGTTTGTTTGCTTCGTTTGTGAATGTAGTTTTAAGTTAGTACATAACTTGGTGAGAAAGAAACACAATTGGTTTGAACAAAAATAAACGGCACAAAATATTGTGAAAGTATACTGTCAACCAAATATTTGATGATCGTCTTCAAGGGATCTGCTGTTGAAACCGCACAGTCGGTACCCGAAATAGATACATACAAAAAATACAAACAAATTACCGAATCTCTCGAGCCTTCAGGTTCGCAGTACCTCCGAACGGTCCACAGTCCCACTGAATCGTCTTGAGACCCCATTGCTAATGTCATGACAAATAATTCACTCACAGTCTGTAAGACTATGCCATAATTGATTTTCATAGTGCCTCATTTCATACGTATCCTTTATACAAAAACGAAAAAAGAACCCGTAGCTCGAAACCAAAATCACAGCTACCAACTAAACCGAAAAGTTACAATTGTTTAATACCTCTATACATTACAAAACAGTCAACACACCAAACACTTATTACCCAAACATAAAAATCCGCCACAATATAAAGCAATCAGAAGAATCTTTCAATCACCCGTTGTAATAGACAATATTGTCTACGGGTGGTGGTGTGACACCCGACGATAACTTTTATGAGTGCGAAATTGTGTTTATGCGTCGGTCGGGCGCGATTTACCGCCGCGGTACGGTGTCGCACTACGCTCGGTAATCGAAAATATTGCACGAGAACTTTGTTAGGGTGTGGTGCAATGCGAAAAAATATACTGTAGATATCTATGATGTTCTAGCGTTATCCCACTTACATTCAAGACTTTTCGCCTTGGAACTCGAGGTTCGCTTACTAGTCTAACTAGAGTCTACAGAATATTAGCTTTTCCGCTTTAACTTAATTACAGAGCATGGAATAGCCTGGTTTATCCTCGGACAACTTCTACGGTATTATCAACTTCATCATTAATTTACTGTGGTGCATTGTTTGATTTAGGCTTCTCCGAGGCCTCAGTGGCCTCGATTTTCGCCTTTTGGTGTCCAGCCTCTGCCAGCCATTTCGCTTATATCGTCACTCCACCTAGCCGGAGACCCCTTGTGGTTCGTTATGACACGGTCTCCACTCTAGAACACGAATACTCTGTGGAATATTTTCAATTTATTTATTTTTCTAATAATCATCATCATCAGCCTTTTATAAAGTCCCACTGCTGGGCACGGACCTCTTCTTACTATGAGAAGGGTAAGGCCATAGTCCACCACGCTGGCCAAGTGCGGGTTGGCAGACTTCACATGTCTTTCGGGAACATTACCTATGGAAAACTCTCGGGCATGCAGGTTTCCTCACGATGTTTTCTAATAATAGATTAAATTTATGAATTAAATTTTTATGGCTCTGACTTTTGTTTCGGATTTTCTTCTTATTGGGTCACTAGCCGTTTCCCGCGGTTTCCCCGCGTCCTGAGGGAACTACTTCGCGTACCCGAAAAACCCAAATATCTTACGGACCCATATTTTTTCTAAAATAAAATATAGCCTATGTTACTCGCAGATAATGTAGCTTTCTAATGGTGAAAGAATTTTTAAAATCGGTCCAGTAGTTTTTGACTTTTTAACAAAAATACAAATTTTTCCTCTTTATAATATTAGTGTCGATTTAGTTAGAAAGAGCCGGCAACATCTAGAACATGGTTTTAACTTATAAAAGTGTTGCAAACAATCAAAATTCTGAAATAAATATGTCTAAAAAAGCCGACAAATACACGAGGTGTATCTATCTCTTTCGCCTATGACTTGTGTCGCACGTTCCGCCCACGGCCGTAACAACTCGAGTTATAGCCGATACACTATCACTGCGAGACATATCTGACGAACTAGTAATTGGTTTGTATTGTGCTCATCACATACGATATTGCTGTACCAATGTTGTTTATGATATAGCAATCATGTATACTGAATAAAGGTAGGTGATTGATACGTTATGCTTATCGGGTATGTATTAACGATATAGTTAACGAAGCTAAAGATTAAGTTTACTGCCGATATTTCTTATGACTCATTTTGGCAACCAACATATCATGAACATATTAAAGAAACATCACATAAATGTAGGTTGGTACCTACATTTATGTTTCTTTAATATCGGTTTCTTTAATACCTTTTATAATGTTTGTACATTTTAAATGCAGCGCTTCCGCATAAGAATTATAGAAGTTTTGTATTATTAACTACCTTTTGCATGAGGTTTCGCTGTGGTACCGTTTGGTTTCTTTTTCTGTACCGACAGCGAGTTGCCACAATTTCGTCCATGATTCACGTCACATTTCGTAACAAACATACAAGTTCATATTTACAATTATAATGGAAGCATGCCATCACCACCATCATCAGCTCACCCTAGAGACGTATACTGCAGGCAATAGGCCACCTTACAAACAACGAATGAATGCCAATGCAGCTACGAGATCTCGTAGCGTAGCAAGGAGCGCTACGTCGTAGCGGTCACAAACCATATTTATTTTAAACTAGCTGACCCGGCAAACTTCGTACCGCCTAACAGTCGATTCTTTTTTTTTTAATTTTTCTCTTCGTAAGAACAATCCTCGTACTTCGAGGAATATTATAAAAAAATAATTAGCGAAATTGGTTCAGCTGCTCTCGAGATTTGCGTTTAGCAACACATTCAGCGATTCATTTTTATATTATAGATTAATATGTATAACTGTAATTTTAGTTATTGAATACGTTACGGAGGAGCAAACCTACCTTGTTTGCTCCTCTTGTAATTATTTAAATGCATATAATCCTTTAGATACAATTATTTTATTTTTCGGGCCCTAATAAACTTGACTGCACGGTTGGCGTAGTGGTTTAAGCAGCCGCCTCACCGCTTGAGACTGCGCCGAAGTGTTGTGGGCTCGATCCCCACACGAGACAACACTTTGTGTGACTCATAAATTGTTGTTTCGAGTCTGGGTGTTCATTGTGTCCGTTAGTTGTATGTTTGTTAAGTCCCACGCGACACAGGATTTAGTCCTAATGCGGGAGTTGTCTTGCAGAAAAAGAAACAAAAAAAATAGTTCTTTTTTAATAATTTTGATTTCTATTAGATTATTCATCTGTAACGTAACAATCAATAAGATAATTTTGTGATATTTATTATTTGAGTCTTTGGACCTCTTATAAATGTTTTTTTTTGTGCCGACAATTCAACCGGCATCTATATATGGCTCATATGTTGTACAAATATTATGCCATGAAAGTATGAACCATAAGATTGTTGAGGAGTTGACGTGGTGAGTAGTCTCTCGGAAGATCTTATCCAACGTACAGTACGTTCCGTAATGACTTATAGTCGCACAAACGTCGCTAACGACGTCGCACAGTGTTTTATTTTATCTCAAAATGACCACCTCCCTGATTATTAGTGAATCAGATAGAGCTTTTTATTCTTATTGCGAGAGTAAAACTCCCACGAATCCATCTTAACTAGTTTAGGAGATATCGGAGGTAAAACTTTTTACCCATATTTTGAAAAAATAATTAAAAAAATATTTAAAAAAATATTTCATCTAAACTTTTACAGTTGCTTTATTTTTTTAACTACATTTCAAAAGGTCTTGTTTTTCTCTATGTTACGAGTCTTTTATGACTGCTCTAGACCGCGTAGGAACCGAGAAATCAGCGTTTTTGTGATTTTCGTTTTTATTTTTTTTTGCCCATGTTCCTCAGTATTAGAATCTGCAATTTGCTTTAAAAAAGAGGTAATAAGGTAGACTACCAACACAAAAAAAAACAACAATTAATTCCGTGGAATCTCGGAAATTTTAAGATTTACCCGAACTTACCCGAACCCGGGTAAATACCCGAAATTTTTTTAGTGTAGTAATTTTTTTAAATTAACATAGGTCGTTGGGTACGTTTACGAGAACTGCCTTTATTTGTGTTTTTAGTTAGTTAACTAACTAATTTTGTCGAGTGATAGGTAATATGGTGCGGGAAGGAGTCCACCCTCGAAAGGCAATCGCTGAAACCCCGTACATACATATTGCTCTGGAGGACACGGGGGTGAGGCACTATGGAGCCGTCAAAGACTCATAGTGCCACTTTGCCTCAGCACGGCTTGACCCACCGTGCTGAGGGATGTCACTCCGAGCTCCGATCGGATGACTTAATGCAAGGAGGGCATGAGGGCGCCAACCCTCATGTTGGTTGGCGAGTGGCAAGTGAAGCTACGGATTGCGCCGTAGCACTATGGTTCGTCTAGAACAAGCTAGCTAGACAAAATTATTTTATTTGATTTTTATGTCTAGATGCGGTTAATAAGCAAAGATATAAGGTTTTTGGTACTTTTTTCAAGGCAGTTTGTCATTTGAGCTGGTATCATGAAAAAAAAAACATTTATCGGGCATATGTGTATAATATATTTTTTGAACATTTTATAAAGTGATTTATCCCTCGACGTCGCTATAAAATCTAATAACAGATGCATAAAATATCTAAGAACTAAATCTATTACTCATTATCATCACTATCATCAGATGAATCATCCATTGAATAGTCATGATCGTGAGGGGCAGAACTATGAAAAGTAGAAATCATATTAACATTTTGTTCCTTACAGCTAGGTGGGACAATTAAATCTAATACTTCAGTTGGAAGCGTACCTATTTTCTTCCGAGGAACTTCTCGTAAACCGTTTATTACAGGGTCAGATGTTATCAATAACATATTAAGTAAATCTCTATTCGTAGCCTCCCGTGATCGCTTTCGTGTGTTGTGCTCACGAAATCTTCTGCAGTCCTTATTCCGAGCTTCCTGTGCTTCCTCGGAAAGCTGGCCTATAGGTAGAAGGGACGATCTAATTACTTCGCCACTGTGCAAAAGTATTTTGTGGACAGTAGCGGGCATGTAATACCATGAATAGAGATTTACATAAAGTTGTCTAGTTTCTTGAGCTAAGTTAACGAATTTTTCAATATTTATATCATATCCCGATGATAAAGTGCGAAGTAGTATGCCAAATTTTTGTATTAGTGAAACATCTAACCCTGTAATATCGGCACTAGGCTCGGGATTTCCAAAAAATCTTCGCGCGGTGTTCCCGTCATTAGTGTTACCGAACCCTGGTTTTGGTTTGTCTACAATCAAGCCCATTTCGCTTTTAAATCGTTTTTTAATGTCATCTGAACGTTGTTTCACACTAGCTTTGTCTTCGGCTGTTCTTAACTGCCATTTTTTTATATTTAGTCGATAGCTAATGTGAAGCAAGCATTCAAAGCACCTTATCCAAGCGTGCAACGTAGACAAACCAAAACCAAGATTATCTTTGTCCGCAGCAAACTCTTTTGACAGATCATTCATCATTGTTGGAGTTGCCCCACAAATAAAACATTTTTGTGAGGAAGAAGTTTCGGTCAGAGCATTGCAAACTTTTCCGTCAATCATTGTTAAAAGCATAACATGTGTGACAGATACTTCGGTCTCCATCACCTTGCAGGTTGTCGGCAATAAAGCGTTTATCTCTTCTAAAACCTTATTGGTTTCCGAAATCGTAAAATCTTTCGTTTCCTTAGAAAAGATAAACTTTATTGGCCGACAATACATTGTAGAACAGGGCCGAGGATTCTGCCACACAATATTACCACTTTCATCTTTCAATTGAAGAGGAACGAAAGAAAATACAAATAAAAACTCGTCACTATCGTCACAATTAGTGAATTTTTGTTTGTACATACTATGACCGGAACTTCCATCACAACCCCATTTACTGATTAATGTGAATGACGTGCAAGGTAACAGACTATGAACAACTTCTTGTTGTGCTGAAACTAAACGTTCGGCAGTCTTATCAAGAATTGCCTGAACTTTGATTTCAGCATGCGTTTCATTGACTGTAATTTGTTCACCTGACGGGTAGCAGGCTATTTTAGCCTTTCTAACACTGTACATTGACGGAAACACCTTATGTCCAGCTTTAATACTCCACTTCCGAGTCTGCTTATAGCTATGGCTACTTGATTTACTATCAACGTAGTACGCTAAAGCTTCCTCACTTGTTAAACTCCTGGGGGCACTTTCTTCACTCGTGGTCTTGGTTATTGAAGGATCACTAGTCACATCTTTAATTTGACGTGCTACACTTCTCTGACCCGAGATTCGAGCTGACACTTCAGCGGCGTAAATTAATTCACTAGCACTTCTGGACTGTAATAGATCGTCTACACGTAGTCTCTTCGTTTTGAGACTAGAATGTTCAAAATCTTTAGTAGGTCTTCCGGGTCCCGGTTCTCCAGATGTAGTTGGCAGAGATAAATAAACGGACACATCGAAAGATATGTCAAGACCCTCCAGCCACGTCGAATACTTTTGTAGGAATCGCTCTCGATTTCTTCCACAGCTGCTCCACTTTTCAGCAAATTTCGTTGAATATCTTGAGATTAGTACTTTAATATCTCGCAGAGACTGCTCCGTAACACCATCAAAATTATATCTCAAAGATATAAACCGAAAGAGCTCCTCATTCCGCGTTTCCTTCGGGTGTTTCAGCCATTCTTCGAAAAAATCCATTCTTGAGACGGTAAAAACTGTTGAAAGAAAAAAATAAATAAAAATTAGTTGTGCAAATATATCGCAATGAATTTTTTTACGTATAACTACTAGACACTTATGAGAATCGTATATGATAGGTTCTACGGTGGGGACAAGTGGGGACATGTTATTATTTGACCGATGAATTTGAAAAAAATGAGTAAAAAAGTGGGTGAAAATTCAAACATTTCATTTTATAAGACTAAAGAATGAAGTTCCCATGTTGAAAATGAAATAAAATATAACTACTTACCCTTACGTATACAATCCATCACAAAAACACTTTCACAAATTTCTTTTAGTGACATAAACAATGCTATCAAATATGATGTAAAAATGCAAATGAATGCCCTTTAAATAGTCAACATCTTATAAACATACCTTAATGACGCTCTTAATGAGGGTAGTATTGATAATTAATAGGTGTAATCCTCAATGTATAGGGGTAATGAGTTCGTAATAGTAATTAACTTCCAGGAATTTAAGAGTTGTTTTTGTCTAGCTAGCTTGTTCTAGACGAACCATAGTGCGTAGCCGGTCCTTCACATGCTCCGGAAGAGACCGCAAATACACGAGGAGTACACCAAGACCCAGATCCTCCATTAACCAGATTACAGGCTTTTAATATTTTTATTCAAGAGAGCAAAACCTAAATTACGATGTTTGCTGTTTTATTTGGTTTTTGATATGAATTGAGCAAATAGTTTTTGGTTTGATTGATAATTTGTGTACTTAAATAAAAATGTAATAAGTATATTAAAGTAAAAAAAGTATAATATTATTGTCATTATAATTATAATTACTTACCTGTTATTACGCTCGGTGGACTGTTGATATCCACACATAACCCTGGTATTTAATCAGCATTATGTATCAAACTGTGGGTGTATGATATTGATTAATAAAAATGATGCAATGTTTAGTTGTTTACATCACGTGACCACACTGAGCTAAAAACTTGTTTATTATACGCTCGCTGGCGCGCGCTGCTGCCGCAGCGCCACCACCGGCCAACACGAGTACCCAAGTGGTCGGTTTTAGTAGATACAATTTGTAAACAAATCACTGTAACTTTAGGTATATTAACAACTTGTACCTTTATAACTTATTACTTATTAAGTACTAACGTTTTTGTATTTCTTTATTGTGTACGTGTATAAGCTAATTTTATTTTATTTTTAATTACTAGTTAAGTTTAAAATTATATACTTTACGTTGATTGCGTCACTGACGTCACTTGGGGCAGGCATTGAAAACCAGCAAGTCGTTTCGCGGCTAACGTCACGAACGACGCAACGCTGAATGTCTGCCTTATTGTCACATCGGCGGCGTACAGTTATTTTTTTTTTTTTTGAATGTGGGTATGGATGAAAATTGTCGTGGGTGATGTTAAATGGCATTATGTAATTATCTACCTACCTACTTTATTTAGATGTACCTATTTATTTATGTACCTAATAATTGTACGTTGTTTTTGATGTGAGAATAAACGAAATTACTTACTTACTTACTTACAAAAAAATAAATGGACGATTGGGTAGGCCAACGGATCTATTCTCGGGTTTACTTAGACAGACATCCCTCAGCACGGTGGGTCAAGCCGTGCTGAGGCAAAGTGGCACTACGAGTCTTTGACGGCTCCATAGTGCCTCACCCCCGTGTCCTCCAGAGTAATATGTATGTACGGGGTTTCAGAGATTGCCTTTCGAGGGTGGACTCCTTCCCGCACCATATTACCTATCACTCGACAAAATTAGTTAGTTAACTAACTAAAAACACAAATAAAGGCAGTTCTCATAAACGTACCCAACAACCTATGTTAATTTAAAAAAATTACTACACTAAAAAAATTTCGGGTATTTACCCGGGTTCGGGTAAGTTCGGGTAAATCTTAATATTTCCGAGATTCCACGGAATTAATTGTTGTTTTTTTTTGTGTTGGTAGTCTACCTTATTACCTCTTTTTTAAAGCAAATTGCGGATTCTAATACTGAGGAACATGGGCAAAAAAAAATAAAAACGAAAATCACAAAATCGCTGATTTCTCGGTTCCTACGCGGTCTAGAGCAGTCATAAAGGACTCGTAACATAGAGAAAAACAAGACCTTTTCAAATGTAGTTAAAAAAATAAAGCAACTGTAAAAGTTTAGATGAAATATTTTTTTAAATATTTTTTTAATTATTTTTTCAAGATATGGGTAAAAAGTTTTACCTCCGATATCTCCTAAACTAGTTAAGATGGATTCGTGGGAGTTTTACTCTCGCAATAAGAATAAAAAGCTCTATCTGATTCACTAATAATCAGGGAGGTGGTCATTTTGAGATAAAATAAAACACTGTGCGTCGCGACGAGCGCACTAAGCGACAAACTACCACTTGTGCTGCGGTTTAATAGACAAACCGCTGTAGCTAGGGCTTAGCATTAGGAAAAAGTATTTTATGTAAATATTGGATCAATATGCGCCGGTTATTTTTTGGATACATTGTTTGTTGATTTGATTTGTGACTGTTATTAATTAGTATATGAATGTTAATCCCATTCCATCTTTTGCTTCTTCCTCATCCCGCTCCACCTGCTATCCCTGTTTCCATCGCAAAGGCGGCACCGCACTTGTGACTCCGTGGTGTTGGTTGTGTCCATGGGCAGCTGTAATGGCTTAACATCAGGCGACCGGCTCGTTTACCGCGTATTACTTGAAAACATTTTCCTGCCCGTCCGCTACGACGCAGATTAGATCAGCCGTGGTCACGTCATTAGTGTAAACCTGCGCACTTGATTTTCACAATTTTGTCTATAGTTTTGTTCTAATCTTTTGATTTTTCGACGCACAACGCTCTTGAAATCTTCACTTCGACATCGTTGTATACAATAGATATACAACGATGATAGAGAATGATCCATCACATAAATATTAGTATAAATAAACACATTATCACCAGGTATAGTTCACCTCTAAATAAATCATAAAGTTTTTAATATAAAATATTGCATTAACACGATTCACAGAAGCTTACATCGCCAAACCCGAGAACACGTAATTATTATTCACTTTTTATGCTGTAACAAATCTGCCTATAATGCTAATTGGATCTGATCTTTTACACTTTACAAATACGTGTCTTTACCAACCCTATCAGTTTAATCCATCTATGTGTCCCAAACAAATACATTCTTTAAACCATTCACAATAAAGTCTGTTATTGTTTGAAACGTTACAATGTATTTGCCGGTGTCGTTTTTAATTGGAGAGCCGCGTTGAGTGTGAGATTCATCTCGCGGTTCACAATGCGGTTTTATTTTTTTAATTGTCGAGTTGTTTTGTTTTGTGACATAACGACGACTGTTAACGGAGGAGACATCAAACGTATGGAGGATTTGCTAGGATTGGTACACATATATTAACCATGTTTTTAAACTGGCTTGATAATATCACCATCCGTGTGGTGACGCATCCGTGTGGTGACGGATTAAGAATACGGAATGTCACCACCCCATATAATCCCATGGGTGTCGTAAGAGCCGACAAAGGGAGCATATTATGCAGAGAACAGCACTGTAAGAGAAGGAAAACTTGATACAAACCCTATACCAATCCGTTTGGCCAGCGTGGTATAGTAGGCCAATTCCTCCTTTCAAAGGAGAGGCCTAGTCCAGCAGTGGACTGTTAAAGGCTGATAATGATAATGATGATTATTCTATTTTATATCACTCGTTTGCAAGATACTAAATAGTGTTATTTTGTTTCAGGTGCACAAAGACTTCTTCGGGAGAATAGTACCGTTATCCCAGGTGCAGCGGTCAGGTAACTACTCATTTTGAATTCCATAATAAAATTGACTATTTGGCCATAGGTCTCATGGCTAGTGACTCTAGGTCCTTAGCCTTCGGTCCATTCAGAGCACCAACCAGAAACATCACAACAACAGAAACCATTAGCAATGAGCATGATGACAATGTTCTCTGTCATAAAAAAACCTTTTTTATTTGAGCATTATGCATTAGTGTAATCTTTTAACGAGTTGTATGTCAAGTCGTGTGACAATGGATAGCGTGGTAATCTTTTTCGTTTGGATTCAAGAAGAGTTTTTCTATCTACGCATCCGCTTCTATTTCATAAAATAGCCAAGTTTGTAAGCCAATATTCCCGCTTACCATCAACTAAACTCCTGCATTATATATATACCACTGAAACCGAACAAAAAGAATTGTCCTTTGTATATCAATGAAACCTACCAAAAAATGTTTGTATCATAGTAGAATTGAGGCCATGAGAACCATAGTGGCCTAATTCAATAGGCAAGCTTTTTGAGTACCATAGAAAATAAAAACAGTATTTTTTTAATCATCTAGAGTGCTATATATATAGAAGAGTGCTTCAGAATACATACTTTTTATTACTGTTTTGTTTTATTTGACCTATTAAAGTACCAATTTATGATTTTAGTAGTGACAAAATAGCTTTATTGCTATTTTTCTACATTTTATACACAGATAGGCCACTTTGGCAGTAGGTTTTTAGAAATAGATAAGAATAAAGCGGTTATTACTAGGCCAATTGTTTATTAAACACAACAGCTCAAAAAAAAAACAAAACAACATAAGCAGCAAGTGCACTTAACAATAATAGTATTCTTAGCTACTATCATTGTCATCCTCAACATCTATGTTATTTGATCATTTCTTACTGACACATTATCTTTGATACTGATATAAAAGCTGTGATGCACTGGAGGTAAAAAGGGCAAAAGATCTAATAAGTCCTTTTTTTCTCACAGCTGATGGGTTTTCCATCAGGGTATTAACAATCCAGCTTAATACCAGTCAAATCTGTAAAGTCCCTTTTCCGCGTATCCCAGAGCCATTTTAACCCGCCACTTCACGGAAGAGTTGCCAGATGTCAGCTAAGACGTAATCGAGGTGGCCCTAAGGCAGCTCAAAAATGGGAAAGCCCCGGGGACGATGGAATTACGACGGAGCTGCTAAAGGCAGGTGGGAAACATATACTTGTGCAGCTGGAGCTGCAGAGGACAGAATCAAATATGCGTTGGAGCGCATATTTAATTTTGTCCTCTTCTCGGAGAGAAATCCAAGGGAATAGCAAGAGCATTGTCGTTTTGTTCTTCCAAAAGGGAGACAAAACTTCTTTGAAGAACTATCGACCTATCTCGCTCTTGAGCCACGACTATAAGCTGTTCTCAATGGTCATTACGAACCGATTCGCGCGTAGACTTTACGAATTTCTGCCGCCCGAACTGGCCGGTTTTTTAGGAGGATACGACACAGAAGACAGAGGGGTATAATCTGTCCCTGTGTTTAACGTTTGTGTACTATGAGAAGGCCTGTCACTCCATTGAAACCTGGTCTGTTCTGGAGTCCTTGCAACAGTGCCAAGTCGATTGGCGATATGTCCAAGTGCTGAGAGGTCTGTATGATGCCGCGACTATGACCGTCTAAGTATAGAACCGGCAGTCTGAACCTATCCACCAGTATCGAGGTGTGAGACAAGGGGATGTTATTTCCCCCAAATTGTACATAAATACAACGAAGAATATGTTCAAGACGCTGCAATGGAAAGGACCTCTCACACCTAAGATTTGCAGACGATATCGTCATCGTGGTTGTAAGCGTGCAGGACTTGCAGTATATGCTGAGCCTAGCTGATTCTTCTGGTCGCATCGGTCTTCGGATGAACTTGGACAAAACCAAGATAATGTTCAATGAACATGTCTCTCCGGAATCGATTATCCTAAATGGGATCCCTTTCGAAGTTGTTCAGGAGTACGTCTACTTGGGGCAAACCGTGCATTTGGGTAGAAACAACTTCGAGAAGGAGGCTGGCAGAAGATATACGGCTGGGCTGGGCACCATATAGGAAACTCCGTCACGTCTTTTCGTCACCCCTACCGCAAAGGCTTAAGACCAAGGTCTTCAACAAGTGCCTCTTACCCGTTATGACTTACGGGGCCGAGACGTGGACACTAGCGGTGCGACTGGTCCACCAATTTAACCCCTTGTATGCCGGAACGCAGATCTACGCGAGACACAATAGCTTTTTAATTGTGTCTGGTATTCCGGCATACAAGAGGTTAAGGTCGCTCAGCGAGCTATGGAGAGGGCTATGCTCGGAGTTTCTCTGAAGGATCAAATTCGTAATGAAGTGATCCGACAGAGAATCAAGTAAATCGAAATAGCTCAAAGAATTAACAAGCTGAAGTGTATGAATAATGACGTTTATCATGAACAGACTGTCAAAAAGTAGCCTAACTAATTTCATCATGACAGTGAAGTTTTAGAGGACTTAAGCCATAGTGGCCTATCTTATTTAGGCCAGTATGGCACTTCAAGTTTAGATCGCAGACTAAAAACGGTAACAGTGATTATGTTGCCATCTAGTGAATATTTGTTGTATCACTTTTAGGCCACTCTGGTTCTATCAAAATGATCAATTTGAACTGGAAAAGATCATAAACTCAATATTGTAAAAAATGTAGTTAGGCCACTATGGTTCTCATGGCCTCAATTTATAGTAACAATTACTACCAGCACATATCATTATCGGATAAAAAAGTATACTACCTACCCCTAGCGGAGCATAAGTGTACATACAACCCTTCACAAAAGCAGTTACAATAACGTAACGGTGGCACGTTAATCACACGTCTGGCCGCCGCTATTATTTTCAATTACACCCGTTCTAAAAGGTAGTTAATATTAATCTACGAGGCTCGGCCCAGCATCGAACACCTGAACCCAGATGTCTGGCCCGACGATTGTCTAACATTTTGATATTAATCGCACTTAATTTCGTCACGGATGGGAAAATTTTAATAGATTGCGAATTGCGTTTTGGTAAAGTTGTGTTTACAAGGGTTGGGAAGATATGTAAGTTAGTGATTAGGTTTCATAACCTAACCGTATAACTTATGGGTTTCGATGCAAGGAGCTTTAGATTTAGCATTCGTATTTGTCTGGATATGAGTTTGCAGTAAAGTAACTAAGATCGCCAGTCGATAATTCTGTCGCTTTAACTTTTGTAAATGCACTTTCAAAATGATGTTAAAGATTCATCATCAGCCTTTATAGTTCACTGCTGGACTAGGCCTCTCCTGTAAAAGGAGGAATTGGCTTACTATACCACGTTGGCCAAACGGGTTGGTATAGGGTTTGTATCAAGTTTTCCTTCTCTTACAGCGGTGTTCTCTGTATAATATGCTCCTTCTGTCGGCTCTTACGACACCCATGGGATGATATGGGGTGGTGACAATCCGTATTCTTAATCCGTCACCACACGGACGGATGTTAAAGATTATTATATATTAAAATATCTGTTAGATAAGTCAATAGATAAGTTTCTACCGAGATATATTGTATAAGTAGTCGTACATATATAGAAATAGGCGGAAAGAAACACACGTTTGTCATTCATCAAACATTGTAATTTTTAATATCGTTTTGTAGATAGCTGTTCATGAGCTTTAGGGATATGAATTTAAAGTTAAAGTCAAATAGTGACCCTAGCAAACTCTGAGGTCATAAAGATCCATTTGTAATCTATAGATTGCAGTATATAAATCAGTAAAAAAGAAAAGTACACAGTTATAACAGTCGAACTTACCTCATTTCTACTATAAAATACAATTTTATCACTTTCTCAATACATAAAGATTAAGATCAAGACTGAGACTTGAACGATATCATCAGTGTGCATTCGTCCTAAAGCACAATCGTCTGGGCGTCACCCCCATCTCACCCCCTTCTCTTCCCACCCTCTCCGTCACAATTCTCGTTAAGGTGACTGTTTAATAATCTCAACGCGATTTGTAATGGGATTGGGCAGAAATTCGCCCGAGACGCCTTTAAGGTTGCGTATCAATCAAAGATGTACGAAGCGAGCTGTGCTTCAGCAATGTACTTTTATCTTCCTAACCATGATTATTATAAGACTGCTACATAGCGAAGTTGTTAGATCGCAAGTTATCACCGCTAAACTGATGATGATATATGCTGTATATCATCTTTGCAGCGCTTGTAACGCGGGTTGACTTGCCATTTTATTAGGCATAGTGAAACAAGTTGCCCCGCGTCACCGCTTGGTTGAGTGACCTCTTGTAGTGGCATGAATGTGGCGTTACCGTGCTTTGAGAGGCACGTAGGTAAAGCCGTCGGTACCGATTCTTGTCTTATTACAAGAAGCTTTAGGTTATGTCGAAAGGCTTCGTGTGGTCTATAAACTCCAACAGCAGAGTTGGTCACACAATATCTTAATATATAAAATCCTTGCGTTACTGACTGACTGACAGACACGCTACAGCCAAAACTATTGGGCGCAGGAAGCTGAAATTTGGCATGTATGTTCCTTGGGGACCGTAGGGGTGCACTAAGAAGGGATTTCCCGAAATTCCCACGGGATCGGCCAAAACGGGTAAATTAAAAAAATGCAGGCGTAGCTGCTGGCGTCCTCTAGTAAGAAATATTTTGTTTTCCTTTATGTTATTGGTAGATTATTGGTCAAGCAGTTAGTGAGTCTCATTGCTAAGATGGAGGTCGTGTTTTCAAGCCTCCTTGCACAAAATCTCCATGAGATGACTACAATGATTTGTACTGTGTCTGAATGTAATTTATTTACAGTACGCGTGAATTTAAGATAACATAAGTATGTTTATCAGCTATCTGATTACCATAGTACAAATACTGATTAGCTTAAGTTCAGATAGGAGTGTGGAATGTACCCTAGTATTATTATAATATCATGTTTAATTAGCACACAGCTCCGCTTAGCTTACCCGCTCATCTCTGTTAAATAGGCGTCCTTAATCTATATTATTGTTTCTACAACTGAGTACTGCTGGAATCTGATTTTATATTATTCAAATTTGCTTTAATATTAAAATGGATGGAGATGGTATTGAGTTTTCTGTGTAATATATTTGAGTAGATCTATAGATGCTACGGTGTTACAAAATGGATGGAGTTATTATAATATTCTATATTAATTTTGTATTAAATACTCAGATCAATTATTAAAAGTAGATCTGTCGTGGCATTTATTATGAGCAGAGGCAAAAAAGGGAGACTTGCTGTTAAAGCACGGCGGCACTTCATTCATTCGCATAATTATATAGTATCTGAGTATTTTCTCTGATTTCTATATCAAGAACTACACAAATTAATTCCACAAAAAACCTTTTCATGGAAATCTCGCCGGAACAAGAGCCTATAACTAGCACATTAAAAAAAAACAGATCTCATATAGAGGTAAGCTTTTATCTCCCCACGCCCTAACCCTATTAGTTACTTCATAAAGTTTACAATATTATATTTTCTCTATTTCATCATAGCCTAAAGACGCTACATGACCTAGGCCTCCCCCAAGATTCGTCACACAGACGATATTTAGCATCCCGTATGCAACCGCCTCCCATGATGTTAACCAGATCGTCGGTCCACCTTCAGGGAGACCAACCCCTGATGGGTCGCCAGCACATGGTCGCCACTCTAGAATCTACCCCAAGCTAAACCTTGCATTGCATTGCTACTTGGCAATAAACATTTTTATTTTATCATCAAAATAATAAAAGCAGCATTTCAAAATAGCATAGAATATAAAATTTAATATTACTTATTCCTTTAGTCCATTCTAAAGAAATAAGAACGCCAGAAATAACTTAGCTGACTTGTATTTAATTCATTGTAAGCGCTACGGAGTCTACGTGCATCCGTAGCAGCTCTACGGATAGTGCTACAACTTGCTACGATTTATTACTTCGTACAAACATTAAGATTTCTGTAGATTTATCTATTGTAGTTTAAAACTGATTGTTTCAGGTTATGAGAATAATTAGTGCTAATCAAAATTGAATATTAATAAATTGTCAGATATTGTAAAACATGATATACAAAAAAATAATTTATTTAGATTTTTAGGAAAATGTGGATTATTTTCTAATGTTTAGATTTGGTTTTGTTATTTTTGAATAGATATTAATATTGTTGATGATTTTGTGCGATTGTGTGTACACGATAATCTAAGTAACACACTTGCAGTGGTGATGCCTGAAACAAATGCTATACGTTAGTCAAAGTCAAAGTTAAAATATTTTACTCACATAAGCCACGATGTCGCGCTTATGAACGTCAAAAGTGAAGTTAGGTACTGTAATAATTACACATTTACGTTATCAAGTAGTATTTCTAAGCAGCACATATAAAGATTGTGGGATAAAAGAAGATATAGTGACAAGGATATCGAGAAAGGTATACTAAGATGGTTTGGGCATATGAAGAGGGTGGATGACTAAACTTGACTAAAGACTGACAAATAAGATATTATATGTATAAGATAAGTGTGAATGGGACAGGACGAAGGGGAAGACCTAGGCGGAAGTTTTCTGACCAAATTGGAGACATCCCAAAAAAGGACAGATCAGAAATACCCTAAACAGAAGAGCACGCATGTGAAACTTGATGCGAGTGAGGTTCAGACTGGGATAACGCTAGGAGAATTATTATTATAAACAGTACATATAAAAAAAAATTTAAACGTATGAAAAGTCTAATTTTATTTTCTTACCTAGCTATTCCTCGCGGTGCCGTCGTCTACGGGATCCAAATAAAATCTTAAGCACGCACGGATGCTCTCAAACAATTTTATAAATTAGATGTTTCTAATATGTAGTAGAGCCTTGCTGATTACAGCGTGAATGAGACAGCTCGACCGGGGAAGAAATATCATAAGATCACAAGTATCTTTGCTGTTTCGTTTCGTTCGGTGAGTGAGACTGCCGGAAGCTCCATCTCCTAGTCCTTCCCACTCATCCCACTCCTTCTCCTATCCCCTTTTCCAACTCAAAAGGCGTCAAGTCACTTGTGATTTCTCTGGTGTTGCTTGTCTCCATGGGCTGCGGTAACTTACCATCAGGCGATCCGTCAGCTCATTGCCGCCTACTAAATTAAAAAGAAGTTTTGGAGTACTCCAGTTGCAAACGTACGTACATATTTCTACAAATATATTAAAAATTCTCAACGACGTCGTCTCCACGTCATTGTTCTATCCCAGTGGAAGTTATAATGAGTTACTGTATAAACTAATTGTTGGATGTGTGCCTCCGGGGCAGCGAGGAATCGACTTAATGTTTGATTTAGCTCAGCCGCTGTTGCCATTGTAATACCATCGGCACGCCACAATACGCCATATGTTTATTGTTATAATTGGTTTCGCTCGTGTTTAATATTGTTTCTGTTTAAGGTTCTGGGTTGTACTACATTTTATCTATATATTTATTTAATTATTTAGACTCACGCCTGTATCCGCGAAGGGGTAGGCAGAGGTGTAATATTACACCCACATTTCGCCATGATTTTTAGGTCCTACGTAATAGGGGGCGAGCCTATTGCCGTACCGGGCATTTCCTAACGGAAAAACCCAATAACACTTTGTCCGGCCCGGGAATCCGAGACCTCCCAATCCCACGCGCACATTTATGCCGCGATACCAACGAGGCAGTTTATCTATATAAATATACATGAATCACCTAAATATTTGCACGCGCATATTTTCCAAACGGCTGCGCCAAATAGGATAGATCGTTTCTTATTTTATGTGTTCATTATTGTCTTGTGATGTTCGGTTGTATAAAAAAATACAGTAGAATCCGTTTATATTGACCAATCCCCGCTATATTGACCAACCGCTTATTATGAAGCAATTATATAATGAAGTTTGGTTTTCATAAAAAAAACTCTATAGCAAAGTCGGATACAATGACTTCGCTTATATACAAGTCGCTTATTATGACCGTATTCTGACCTGTTTAATAAATTTAGTCCGATTATTGTGACCAATATGATTCTGAATACCTTTGATAGTGTTCGGGAGGGTCCCATGGCGCACAACGAAGTTCGACTTAGAAAAATAAATACATCTAGGTACCTAAGCAACACAGCAACACAGCAGGTTGTTTATTTTCTACCAAATGCTTTATATGACGTTCGCTTACTATGACATGTTTGTCACTTCCCTTCAATATCATTATAAACTGACTCCCCTGTAATAGCAAATATTAGAAAAATAAATATGGCAGTATGAAGTACGCCGGATCAGCTAGTTTGAGATATTAATCGATTGGTAAAATCTTCAGTTTTACTATTAAAACGGTTTAGGGCAAGTGGGTAACACTACCTGTGGTTTAAAGTTGTAGTGTCATCATGACCGTACAGACTATACGCAATTACAAATACATATTATGTAAACAACGATGCAAAAATTATTGACATTTTTAGTGACATTGCTCCAGTTTAGTTTCAAAACTGTTAAAAGATTTTATAAGTATTTTATTATTTCTTTGTATTGCGGTGCGCCGCGGTTTCTGCTGCCGATTCTTCTCACTAAGCATCAATTTTCTTTATGCTCGTCCCCTAAGAATTGTACTCTGATGCCATATGATTGGGCTATCAACAGCAATATATACAACGTGTAATGGAAATAACGCACATCCTCAGACACCCCAATTAGAAAACCTTGTTACAATCATAATGCATGCATTGAAATATTTTTTTTATTTGCGTAAATAATGTTTTTTAAAGAAAGTATTAACTCAATTAAAAGTGAAAATCGTGGTCACTCTAAATCTGCGCACGCACACAAACGAAACGGTTGCTATGGTAAATAGGATCAAGATATGGATCTGATAGGAACGAAACACGATACGATATAACAAAATGTATGAAATTCAGTCTGAAAACCACACTCTGATAGAGTGGGGTTTACAAAAATGATGTTTGAACAATTTGTTGGCTACTGTTGATATTACCAAAGATATTATGAGTATTTCTTTCCATCACACTTTTAAGCTATGGTGTGAACAGTCGAATCATTTATTGTTTGTTATTAATATGCACGATCTATTGTTTCTTAACATCGTAAGTGACTATTGTGACTATCTTAACATAATCAGATAAAATAAAAGAATATCAATGAGAGAAATAAACAAGAACGGCGTGTTTAAAGTTGTCTTGTGAATCTAAATACTTACAATAATAGAATAATAAAATAACTTACAGCCTTAAATCACATTTCTTTCGTCCACGTAGCACTTCAGTATTTCCTCACAAATCACATCTTTTCACTGTTTCAAAAGCAGCTAGTATCTTAATTAATCAACTACTCGGCACTTTTTCTGTCGTCACAATAAACTGGTGATTTAATATTTCTCCACAATGAGAAAGTCCATGGGTGACAAGTCAACATCAAGATGATGTTGAACTTTTCACTTTGTTGTTGAATGATTAAATTATACACCATTACACATTTTGTAAACAAGTGAACTTTTAAAAAGGTTTTCACAGCACTCACTGATAGAATCAGATAAATATTCCCGGTTGTACTTGTCATAACATGTCTAAGCGCATCGCCCGCTGCGCTTGTCATGCGCCAGCGCGAGCGAGACATTACGTCTCGCTCTTTCCCGTTTTTTATTACCTACGTTAGTGAAAGATAGATGATAGACATTTTGGTGGTCAATTGTGTGCTATTGTCTTTTGCCGTCTATTGTGTTGTATTAATGTGTGCGTTTGTGTAAGTCAACGTGAAACCATATAACAAATGCATGTAAAAATAAGCCGTTCTGCTTTGATTTTAGGTTTATTTTCGAATAGCTCAATTTTTTTTTTAAATTGTGTTGTTTTAATGTGTGCGTTTGTGTAAGTCAACGTGGAACCATTTAACAAATGAATTTAAAAATAAGCCGTTCTGCTTTGATTTAAGGTTTATTTTCGAATAGCTCAATTTTTAAAAAATGAGTGACTACAATTTACGTTATTTTAATTATTTTAAGACTAAAAATAAACAATATTCAAAATGACGGAAATGGATTCAGTTGCCGATTCTGAACAAAGTACTTTCAAGATGTGCATTAAACTTGTTACATGTTGTATAGTAATTATTCAAATCCGAAGTATACTAAATAATACGAATGATTACCCAAGTTCCTAGGGCTGTTATCCACCGACGCATTCGCATGCGGCAACAAATTATAAAATAATAATTTGCAGGTAGAAGAGCCTTGCTGATTTCAGCATGAATGGGCCGGCTCGACCGGGGAAGTACTACCCTTTCGCAGAAAATCGACGTAAAGTAACAGTACCTAAACTGTTGCGTTTCGTTCGGTGAGTGAGAGTGCCGGAGGCCCTATTCCCTATTCCTTCTCCCTCATCCTCATCTCACTCCTCATCGCATCCCATGTCCCAACCCCAAGGGGCGGCAACGCACTTGTGACTCCTGTGGTGTTGCTTGTGTCCATGGGCGGCGGTAATTGCTTACAATCAGGCGATCCGTCTGCTCGTTTGCCGCCTATTACTATAAAAAAAAACTAAGAAAATCTGTGAAACATTGAAATATTGCTTAATTCGATTCGAAATTATACCAAATTACCGTTTGATATAAAAGTAATTTTAATAGTAAGCTTAAGACGTTTCTGCTGCAGGCATTTTCACGATGACATGCAAAAGTGTACTTATCGTGACATGGAGGAATAATAATTAATTATAATTATTACAATAAATTCTATTAACGTAATTTATTTATTTATTGTTATTATATTATTGACATTCTTATTTCATTATTGACATTATTATTTTATTATTTAACAATTTGCTTTGATTTAATTATATTTCTGTGTTTTTTATAACTATGTATTCAAACACAATGTGAAAATTGTTAATGAATAAAGTTTGAATTTGAATTTGGACGTGTAGATAGTAAAAATGCGAATAACAACATGTTTACACGCACATTCCACCAAAACAACAATGACAGCTTGTTCCGATCCGAGGATGTTCCGTTGCCGCAATAGTGACACAAAAGGTTCCCAGCCGCATGCGAACGCGTCGGTGTGTTAATTCCAATTTTAAAAAGTGCACTCTTACTGAGACACCCGTTACTTAATTGCAAAAAAATATCAAGTATTTTCTTATTTCTAATCAATACCATCAAATCGGCATTTTCCTAGACGGCTATCTTAATTCAGATAAGCGAGTCAACGTAAGATAAGCGCATTGAAGCTAAAAAAATACCTCTTCAGCTTAGTTATCCATTAAAATAATGATAGTTTTATTGCCACTACAATCTTAATATATAAAATCCTTGCGTTACTGACTGACTGACAGACATGCTACAGCCGAAACTATTGGGTGCAGGAAGCTGAAATTTGGCATGTACGTTCCTTGGGGACTGTAGGGGTGCACTAAGAAGGGATTTCCCGAAATTCCCACGGGATCGGCCAAAACCGGTAAATTTAAAAAAATGCAGGCGTACCTGCTGGCGTCCTCTAGTCGTTCATATTTGATGTAGTTCATATTTGAAATACGCCAATTTTACGAAGTCAATATAGCAAAACAGTATCATCTCCAAGTGTCGCAAAGCTGACGCCTAATATTTTATTCTATTCTCACTTAGGCACCCTCCTAGACTGCCTCCGTGGTCCAGTGGATAGCGTATGCGACAGCTGATCGGAAGTCCTGGGTTCGATTCCCGTGTCGGGCAAAAGTGTTACTAGGTTTTTCCGAATACTCAGTAGAAGCCCGGAGTCTGGTGATGTGCCTGGTACCGGCAATAGGCTCGCCCCCTATTACGTGGGACTTGAAAATTCATGGCGAAATGTGGGTGTAATATTTACACCTCTGCCTACCCCTTCGGGAATACAGGCGTGAGACTATAAATAAAATAAATAAAATTCTCACTTAGTTTATTAGTAGTCAGTACATTTAGCTGTTGCTAAGTTAATATAAGCCTTGAAACACGTAATGTTAGCTGTTAAACCTATCTTTACACCCTAGGGTAGGATTAACTTAATCCTAGGTTAATATTATTTATGGTAGAAAAAATGTGTTTGTCCCTTTGTCTGTGTTGAATTCTTGAAAATACTTATGAACTAGTAGTTTGATTGATGATTAATTTTGTGTTCTCTTCATATTCTCATAATAATATGTAAATTAATAAATAAGTGTTTAACATCACGGTACAATTTCACACATTATTATCGAATCCCAAAATAGGCGGATCCTGTTCTATGGCAATCTATACACATAAATAAAGATGTATACACAGTACATATACTCAAATGACATTTTTTACCATTTTTGTCTGTCTCTCTGTCTGTCTCTTTGTTCTCGCTAATCTCTGGAACGGCTGGACCGATTTTGACAGGACTTTCACTGGCAGACAGCTGATGTACCAAGGAGTAACTTAGGCTATAAATTAACCGGGTACGCGAAGTAGTTCCAACAGGATGCGGGTGAAACCGCGGGACACAGCCCGTTAGACATATTAACTGGTATGGAGGACTATATATTTTGAAATCGACTTGATTATTTTACATCAATTACACCCAGGCACAAAAAGAGTAATCGTACATTTCACAAATATTTGTTTGGCGAGAAACATTGGGCAAGGGTAACTACTAAGTTGACGGGCTAGTCGAAGGCAAAAAAGTCCAATTTCTGAGAGCGTCTCAAGTGTGGCACTAAACATTGCCAGGTATTTCAGGGATATCTTAAGACTATTCTGTATTAAAATGTAGCCCGTTGTCAAATGAGAACTGTCATACAACTTTTAAAGACCCTAAGACTCCCATTTTTGTACAAGTAATTCTGGGGCTAAGACTGACAATGCGACCAATATAAATACAAAAATCTTTCGACGATTTTCGTGCTAAACCACTCCACGTTGTACATAACTGGGTTAATCTGCCCGATATAAGCAACTACCGAGTAAACCCGCATGCAGCAGCTAGTTTTAAAATTATGATTAATTGTTTAATAATTATGTATAGGTATAAGCCGGTTAGTACTTAGAAGCCTAACTGAAGCCTAGACATGTAGGCACTAAACAAATCACCCTCGTTTCGCAAGTAGGTTTCTTCTTCACTTAAGTAATGCAAAGGATTAATTTGATATTATAACGTCAATTTGTAAAGTGAAATTTTGCTTTACTTATATTTCCAAAGTAGAATGTGTGTTATAAGAAAATGTATCACACTTAAATAATTGGCTACCTTTAGCAACAGTGGGCTGGTCACATTTGTCGCAGAAATGAAAACCGTTGGAGTAGAGTCTTGTTGATTTCAGCATGAATGGGTCGGCTCGACCGGAGAAGTCCTACCCTCTCACAGAATATCGGATTAAAGTAAAAGTATCTACTGTTGCCTTTCGATGTGATTCGATGCGATGAAAGTGTACTGAGGCAGCGATAGCCTAGTGGAGATACCAACAGACTGCCATGCAGAGGGTATCGGGTGCGAATCCACGATGCGCACCAATGACTTTTCGGAGTTATATGCGTATTGAATTGTTAATTATCGCTTGTTCCGTGCCTCGGAGAGCACGTTAAGCCGTCGGTCTCGGTTGTCATGAAGATCTTTGACAAACGTTACAGGGCGTCAGTACCGTCTAATAAGCAGACACTAGTCTAAACCATGGAATATCGCTATCCCTTCGGGTTGCGGAGGTCAGACAGGCAGTCGCTCTGTGGAAAAGCTAATATTCAGCCAAATCCAGTTAGACTAGTAAGCGGACCCCAGATTGAAACTGGGATAACGCTAAGAGGATGATCATGATCTACTGTTGCCTTTCGTTAGGTGAGTAAGAGTGTCCGAGGCTCCGTGCCCTTTTCCTTCTTCCTCATCTTACTCCTCCTAAATTTGCATCCCAAAGACCGGCTAGCTCTTGTAGTTCCAAGTGGTGGTGGTCTCTGGTATTACTTATGTCCATAGGCAGCGGTGATCGCTAACCATTAGGCGGAACGTCTTCTCGTTTGGCGTCTATTACATGAAAAAGAGTACCTACTCATGTTCTAGAATGAAAGCTGAAGTATTCGCGTTCTGTGCAGTACAATTAAAACATATAAAACTGTATATCGAAATTGAATTTATATAGCGAGACGGGAACTTACTTTCATAGTGTAACAATGCTTTCAACAATAGAAAACTTGAAGAAATCGTAGACAAAAGTGGATAGTTATATAACGTGATATTGTCCGCCTGACATAAGCGGGGGGGGCGGTGCAAGTAATTAAGTGGTGCAAACAACGCCGTTGTCGACGCGACGCCCCGCACTCTGGATATACCTACCTACTTACTTAATGTATGTCTCTGTATGTCTGGTAGCCGTTATTCCTTTAGGTTTATGTATTACTCTCGTCTGCCTCGTTTGTGTCGCGGCATAAATGTGCGCGTGGAATTGGGAGGTCTCGGGTTCAATTCCCGGGTCGGGCAAAGTGTTATTGGGTTTTTCCGTAAGGAAATTCTCAGTAGCAGCACGGAGTCTAGTAATGTGCCCCCTATTACGTGGGACCTAAAATTTCATGGCGAAATGTGGGTGTAATATTACACCTCTGCCTACCCCTTCGGGGATACAGGCGTGAGACTATAAATAAATATTTAAAAAAAATGTATTATCCTGATGCTCATGTATTCAAAGTGCTAGCTTTAAAATCAGCGAATTGCTCAACAAATGTCATCCCTTACTTCATTCCCTTTACACCATTACATAAAAAAACACTTAAGGGCAATACAAAAGAAAAACTATTTCCTTAGCCTCACATGCGGTCATCTGATCTCAAACTAGACAAGGCTGATGATAACCAGACAACTGATCAATATATTTGGTATATATATAGACTCACACCACACCTGTTCCCCGAAGGGGCAGGCAAGGACTACGGACCGCCATTTGCAACGATCCTGACATATCTCTTCTCATATAAATATTTCTAAATACATACATAGCTATATGTAGATTATAGCCAAACACAGAACAAATCATGCTCAGCACATAAGCTTTATCCATACCTCCGGCTTAGCAGTCAATATCACTAACACCAGACCAGAAAATCCGCTCGAAGAATTCCACCGTCAAGGTATCTTTTTAATTAATTTTCTTGTGCACAGACGCAGTAGCAGACGTGATATCATCGAGCAGCGTGTTCTACCACTACCAAGAAGGTTTCAACAACGCGGTCAGGAGGAATGTGCGCACTAAAGATCTGCTGTGATCTTCCAATACCTAGTCACAGTATTGTTATCATTTTAAAAGATAAGCGTAATGTCTAGTATGTCTGTGTATGTGTCTGTGATTGAATAAGTGTTAATTAGGGAATTACGTATTTTTATGAGGATTCTTACTCCTGAGGGCTCATTCAGACAGAAGCGGTCACGCGGTCAAGCGTTCAAGCGGTCAGTTTTGCGTTCTTTGTGTTGTATTACGTTACATAGACCGCGTGACCGCTCTCCGTCTGATAGGGCCTATGTAACGTAATACAACACAAAGAACGCAAAACTGACCGCTTGGACGCTTGACCGCGTGACCGCTCTCTGTCTGATTGAGCCCTTAGACTTTAAAGATTTTGCGAAATATATTTTTTTACCCGTCATCTATCGCCTTGAAACCATCACAAAAAAGTAAACACTTACCCAAACTCAATATTTTCAATGTTGAAGGTGCAGCGGTAAAATGCGATATGTAAATTTAATTATTCTCGACTAGACTAGCACGATTACAGTCGTGCTAGTCTAGTGTAGAATAATTAAGGTAGCATACCTTGGTCGGAGAAGCTGCGACCGAGCTACGACTGAGTGGTGGTCGCAAAGTTGGCTGCCGTAATGCTGTACGCATAGCTAAAAAACTATAGATAGTTTGCTGTTGCAGCTGAATGCTGCTTTTTATCGACTTTTGTAGCTCATCTGGTGCCATGCAACTAATCCTAAGTATGATAATCCTGAGTAAGGGCTACAGCAGACACGTTACTTTAAGCATCAGTGATTCAACCGCTTTTAAGAATAAAAATCAAAATCATATCATTTCAAATCGGCAATTCTATCAATTTGCACTGTAGTAGTGCCGATCGATAAATAGCCAATCTGAACCAGCATTCTGACCAGTCGCTATAATGCGTGATACCGATACCGTGTCTGAACACGGGCAGTTACCAAATCGCGAACCATCATCAATAGAATCACTGTCACGCGCAATTTTAATATTGCGATGCAACGCAGAGAGTCCTGAAACGCACTTCAGTATCGACCTAGTTGTAAAATTGCGAGATGCGGATGCTAAAAATTACTAGTTTGCTGTGGCCTTAATGCGTTTTTCTGCAAACGTTAGTGTATGCTTTCTTAGCTATACATATATCATTCCATGGAATAAAATCTTAATATTGTGTTTAATCATGGCTAAATATGTTCAGAAATAAATAATAAATGATTACTCAGTACTCAGTGTAATTGTAAACTTGTATTCTGCTTACACCTGAGCTACGAAGTTTGAACATAAATCTGAACGCACCGCTCCTCGCAGTTGTCTTGGAACAACTGTTGGATACCTATCTTGTATATACTTTAAGGTTGTTTGTTAATATAAGAATAAGAAAATAAATCACTTTGTGATATTTTATGCCTTTTAATTTCTTAGTTCTCTTCCCATGTAAAAATTTTGCGTTACCAACCAATTGCAACAAAATTTATGTATTTATTGAAGACAACACAATCATAGCAGGTTTCACCCAATGCGATTGACATTGTTACAAACATATAAGTACAGTTGACTGTCTCCGTGGTCCAGTGGATAGCGTATGCGACTGCTGATTGGAGGTCCCGGGTTCGATTCCCGGGTCGGGCAAAAGTGTTACTGGGTTTTTCAGAATACTCTAGTACCTACTAGTAGCAGCCCGGAGTCTGGTGATGTGCCCGGTAACGGCAATAGGCTCGCCCCCTATTACGTGGGACCTAAAAATTCATGGCGAATGTGGGTGTAATATTTACATCTCTGCCTACCCCTTCGGAGATACAGGCGTGAGACTATAAAATATAAGTACAGGTACAAAATAAAATTAGAACACTAAACAAACAACAAAATAATCTATATACTATAATAAAACTCAAAGAGCACTTTGTCTGTACATTGAATATTTTTGCCAAATTTCAATTGGATTGTGACATGTTATCGATATAGAACACAAACCATTTTTTTGGAATTGTTGTATGTCTGTCTGTATGTTTGTTAAATCATTACGCAATAACCAGTGAACGGATTTTGATGCGGTTTTCACCAATATATTGCCTGAAGACCCGATTACAATCTTGGAGAACAATCATCACGCTGTCACCTATGGGAGCCTAGCAGTATCATTCAATAAATTTAATAGACTTGAATTCAAGCAACACACTATATTGTTTGTATCGCGATAGTGACAAACGCATAGGTGTCTTTGGTTAACATTTAGTCCAGAGCGGTTGGACGTTTATACTAAAGAGAACATGCTCGCCATATTTCCTTATACCGAACGTGCAACATGTAATGTCAGTTGGTCTTAGTTGGTTAATCACATGTCAATGGTTAATCATAACGTCAAATTACGCGTCTCATTTAAAGAGGCTTAGACTCTTTATAGACTCATATCTTTGACTGCATTCTCTAAATAGCCGTGCTGTCAAATCCCATAATTAAGGAGTGATGGGATTTGACAGTGAAAGGAAATATCGATGTTTTTTGAATGAGGGATAAATACGGAAACAAACTATCGGACATGAATGTAAAACTGAATCGTACCCGCAAGCTTCGGCGTGGCAGTCGGTTGCACTCACGCCAACTGGGTTGTCAAAGTAGTTCACTGCTGTACTAATATTTACATAAAGGCGAATCATTTGTGCTGGCGGATCACAAATCGGATTACCTACAACTCTAAAAAAATCGAACAGTGTCCAACGTAAGCGATAGCAAGCAACGTGATATGAGGCGACGCACACAAATTGCCAAAGCCTGCCGCATTAGCCAATCTGGTATAATTCGTACAATACATAATCTAAGTGACAGTTTCTTAGCATCGCATCGCTACGCATCGCTCATTAGTTTATGAATACTTTTTGTCAATAGATTTTATGGCTAAAACGAACAATCAAACACGTGAAATTTTTTAGTAGGTACTGTCAGTCTGGCAAGTCTTTGCAGCACTGTCCGGCGTCGACAGCAAAAACTACAATTTCAATATTTTAGTTGTTTACTTCAACGGCTTAAATATATCGATACATACTAAAGTTAAACATTTGACCAAAAATATTTATCGATAAATCATCATTGTTACGAACAACACTCGGTTTCCTAACTCTATGTTTTGTCTACTGTTTGACTACCACGAGGCTGCTATAAGAGCGTGCTGCTAAACCTATCGATAGCTCTTTCTATCATACTGCATGTGCCATTAGAAAGAAGATATCAATCATAGCAACCGCTGTTGTTATTTTGGTGTTACTTCTATGACTTAAGGTTATATTTCTTTGAAAATACTGTACTAGTGATTACCACACTCAACAAAATGTGGGTCGAGACTTATCGGTTTTTTATTTTACCATTTTTGACACTGAATTTTAGCTACTATGATGTTTAAATTAAAATTTCTTATTTTAAGGAATTTGAGGCAGCTAATAAGTAAAAAAAAAATACAGAGAACTCTTAATTCGTGCCGTGAATGTAATCTATGCTTACCTTACGAAAAAACAGAGAGGTTGGACGTTTAGACTAGAGAGAACATGCTCGCCATATTTCCTTATACCGAACCAGAGAGGTTGGACGTTTAGACTAGAGAGAACATGCTCGCCATATTTCCTTATACCGAACGTGCAACATGTAATGTCAGTTGGTCTTAGTTGGTTAATCATAACGTCAAATTACGCGTCTCATTTAAAGAGGCATAGCCTCCTTACAGACTCATATCTTTGACTGCATTCTCTAAATAGCCGTGCTGTCAAATCCCATCATTAAGGAGTGATGGGATTTGATAGTGAATGGAGATATCGATGTTTTTTGAATGAGGGATAAATACGGAAACAAACTATCGGACATGAATGTAACACTGATTCGTACACGCAAGCTTCGGCGTGGCAGTCGGTTGCACTCACGCCAACTGGGTTGTCAAAGTAGTTCACTGCTGTACTAATATTTACATAAAGGCGAATCATTTGTGCTGGCGGATCACAAATCGGATTACCTACAACTCTAAAAAAATCGAGCAGTGTCCAACGTAAGCGATAGCAAGCAACGTGATATGAGGCGACGCACACAAATTGCCAAAGCCTGCCGCATTAGCCAATCTGGTATAATTCGTACAATACATAATCTAAGTGACAGTTTCTTAGCATCGCATCGCTACGCATCGCTCATTAGTTTATGAATACTTTTTGTCAATAGATTTTATGGCTGGCAAGTCTTTGCAAAGCACTGTCCGGCCTCAACAGCTAAAACTACAATTTTAATATTTTAGTTGTTTACTTCTACGGCTTAAATATATCGACACATACTAAAGTTAGACATTTGACCAAAAATATTTATCGATAAATCATCACTGTTACGAACAACAGTTGGTTTCCTAACTCTATGTTTTGTCTACTGTTTGCCTACCACGAAGCTGCTATAAGAGCGTGCTGCTAAACCTATCGACAGCTCTTTCTATCATACTGCATATGCCATTAGAAAGAAGATATCAATCATAGCAACCGCTGTTGTTATTTAGTGTTACTTCTATGCCTTAAGGTTATATTTCTTTGTACCGAACGTGCAACATGTAATGTCAGTTGGTCTTAGTTGGTTAATCATAACGTCAAATTACGCGTCTCATTTAAAGAGGCATAGACTCTTTACAGACTCATATCTTTGACTGCGTTCTCTAAATAGCCGTGCTGTCAAATCCCATCATTAAGGAGTGGTGGGATTTGACAGTGAAAGGAGATATCGATGTTTTTTGAATGAGGGATAAATACGGAAACAAACTATCGGACATGAATATAAAACTGAATCGTACCCGCAAGATTCGGCGTGGCAGTCGGTTGCACTCACGCCAACTGGGTTGTCAAAGTAGTTCACTGCTGTACTAATATTTACATAAAGGCGAATCATTTGTGCTGGCAGATCACAAATCGGATTACCTACAACTCTAAAAAAATTGAGCAGTGTCCAACGTAAGCGATAGCAAGCAACGTGATATGAGGCGACGCACACAAATTGCCAAAGCCTGCCGCATTAGCCAATCTGGTATAATTCGTACAATACATAATCTAAGTGACAGTTTCTTAGCATCGCATCGCTACGCATCGCTCATTAGTTTATGAATACTTTTTGTCAATAGATTTTATGCCTAAAACGAACAATCAAACACGTGAAATTTTTTAGTAGGTACTGTCAGTCTGGCAAGTCTTTGGGGCACTGTCCGGCGTCGACAGCAAAAACTACAATTTCAATATTTTAGTTGATTACTTCAACGGCTTAAATACACCGCTATTTTTTAATTAGTACAAAAACTTTAAGGACAGATTACCGAAGATATTATTATCATATATGTGACGTAAGAATTTCATAATATCAATAAAGAGCAAAGTTATTATCATTTGTTTATTGTAGAAAATCTCACTTAAATCATAGTCATATTTTACAATCCATTCACTAATTAATTGATAATATTCCATCCTGGTCATTCGCATTCTCTCTGTCGCACTTATGATGTAGGTAGCCATAGAAGATAAAATGAAGAAAAATAATAAATGTAGGTAGTTATTTTTTAATTTTGTTAATTCTACCCTCTCCTTCATACTTCATTCGGGCTTAGGACCGGTAAAATTTATCGTTTAACAAGTTATTAAATACGGAGGTATGTAATTAGAAAGCAAACAAATATCAAAATAAAAGAAGGTGTTCTGGACTAAAAGAAAAGAGTAATTTTGGCGTATTTATGAAGTTAGAATCATCTGCTATTTACAAATATTATTTTATCATCATCATGTCAGCCTAGAGACGTCCACTGCTGAACATAGGCCTTCTTCAAGGTGTGTGGAGAACACAGACCGATTTTGAGCCGCCCGCATCAAATTATTATTTACTTAAGTACGTATTATTTACTAAACTTACAAGTATTTCCATTGTCCTTCGAAATGTCCACCACCGTTGTCAAAAGCATCCAATATGCACTGTTTTAATTGTTTGACACTGACCGGATCACTTTTGTACACTCACAATAAGATGTCCATGGGTACACAGCTGCACTCGCAATTTTTCCACTCAAAAAGTGATATGAACTGATATGATAGGCCATCGCGTCGGGCAAACGTAGACAAACAATTAACTTTTGCAACGAAATTAGATACGCTCACTTTTGCTAGCAATTTAGTACTGTTTGTTGCATCGTCGGGGCGTGGCGCAGGCGTAGAGGGGCGGGGGGAGGGGAATTTATCAACGTTTCATTTTACTATGATACTCGTAGAGTACTCGGGTCGGTCATAGTATTAGTATTGCATTTACAAATTATCACGTATTTTTGTGGACAGTTTTGGGACTTAGTGTTTTTATTTTTTAACTACATAAATATGATCAGTTAAAGATACTTAGTGCTGTGTTAAATTTTTTGTACTAATTAAAAAATAGTGGTGTATATCGATACATACTAAAGTTAGACATTTGACCAAAAATATTTATCGATAAATCATCATTGTTACGAACAACACTCGGTTTCCTAACTCTATGTTTTGTCTACTGTTTGACTACCACGAGGCTGCTATAAGAGCGTGCTGCTTAACCTATCGATAGCTCTTTCTATCATACTGCATGTGCCATTAGAAAGAAGGTTACTTCTATGACTTAAGGTTATATTTCTTTGATTTAGTCTTTAGTTTATCAGAATCCGTTTAGTCTAACAAAAGTTATCACAATTTTAAATATACATATATCCACATTGGTTATCAAGTGATTCGGACTCAATTTGGGCAAAAATTAGTTTCAACTTATTTTCTAATATTTATTTTGTCGGCGCTGGATCTTAACACCGGCTTTTAATTCTGCCAGTGGTGCCATCTAGGGGTATTACTTAAAATTATTATTTTGCACACCATTACAGCATATATTACATAGTAGAGCATCGTAGACTTACTATTCGAGTGTTACCTTTTGAGTGAAAAGATTCAAATTAACTAATAATTATGTAATCCGGCCAGATAGTATTTATTAAAAGAAAGAGCTAAGAATTTAGGTGGCAGGTACAGGTTACTACTTTTCTAATACAGTAAGTTAAATATAAAATTTCTTCTAATCCAATTTTGTAAGTATCTCAATAGCTACATTTACAAATGATAAAACCCATAATATCATTTAAGTATCTATGGCCCAAAATAAACCAAAGCTATTTTATATTCATGAAAGATATAAAAAAACGCGTGACATGCTGGGTGCCCGGCGACAAACTGAATTATGCTATCTATTAATCAAAAGCATCTTACAAGACTAAGGAAATCATGATGCGGCTTTAAATGGCAAAGACCTTATCACATAGCTTACGAATATCTGTCGGTGTGGTGACGGATTAAGAATACGGAATGTCACCACCCCATATCATCCCATGGGTGTCGTTAGAGCCGACAGAGGGAGCATATTATGCAGAAAACAGCACTGTAAGAGAAGGCAAACTCGATACAAATTTATATACCAACCCGTTTGGCCAGCGTGGTATAGTAGGCCAATTCCTCCTTTCAAAGGAGAGGCCTAGTCCAGCAGTGGACTGTTAAAGGCTGATGATACGCAGTGATATTAAAATAGAGTCATCACATTCTAAACGATCTTTTTAATTAACGTTTCTCTAATATTACAAAGTAAAGACAATTGCGATAAAAGCCATTTTATTACAAACTTGATTCATAAATACTTGCGCGTATAATTTACGCCTGTCTGCGAGGCTGCGTTGTCAAATACAATGATTAAGAGTAAAACTTTACGTGTAAAGTATGAAATGTTGTCAGCTCGGAAAATATGGAGCAAAGTTACCATGAATCGGAGCTTCGTAAGTTATTCATGTTGATGATTAACTGCTATTAAGTACTAGATGTTATCTATGACCGTCCGCTGTTTAAGAAAAACTTGCATTCTTACGGCCGATACCGAAACAATATCTATCCATAGATTTGATTACTAAGAAGATAGTTATTGGACATATTATAGATTGTATTTTAAAGCCGGACGTTATAAAGCATGCTATTGTCATAGCGAAATCCTCTCCTCTTCACCGCCAGTTTGCAGAATCTTGCACCTGGAATGCTGACGCACTTGAGGCTTTATTCATCCAAGAGTTCCTAACTAATAAAGATGTTAGGTACTAAAATAATAAAGCATTAGAGGTAGCGATAGCCTAGCGGAGATACGAACGGACTGCCATGCACACTAGAGTATCGGATTTGAATCCACGGCGCGCGCCAACGACTTTTCGAAGTGTGTATTAAATTGTTAATTATCGCTTGTCCCGTGCCTCGGAAAGCACGTTAAGCCGTCGGTCCCGGCTGTCATGAAAATATTTGACCGTCGTCGTTACGAGGTGTCAGTACCATAAATTAAACTGATACTGGTCTAAACCAAGGAATATCGCTTTCCCTTTGGGTTGCAGAGGTCAGACGGCAGTCGCTCTGTAGAAAAGTTGATATTCTGTCATATCTCGTTAGACCAGTAAGCGGACCACGGGGTCCAAGGCGTGTAAGTCTTAGATGTAACCGGGATAGCGTTAGGGCGATGATAAATAATAAAGCACTAGAGGACTCGTGCAGCTCCACAGCATATTTTAATATTGGTTATGAAAAAGCTCTTACATATAGGTATGATGAGTACATTGTAGCCTTATCAATTTTTTTTTATAGACTCACGCCTGTATCCCCGACGGGGTAGGCAGAGGCGTAAATATTACACCCACATTTCGCCAATAATTTTTAGGTCCCGCGTAATACGGAGCGAGCCTATTGCCGTTACCGGGCACATCACCAGACTGAGAATTCGGAAAAACCCAGTAACACTTTTTGCCCGACCCGGGAATCGAACTCGGGACCTCCGATCAGCAGTTGCATACGCTATCCAAAAATATGTATATATATCACATAACTTATTTTCTCACAACATTGGCTTTGCGTTGCACCTTAGGTATTGTGAAATTTCCACATTGGCATTACTGAATGGTTTACCGCGCAATAGGGATATATATAATATGTATAAGTAACTGAACATTGACGAAAGAAAGTTATTCAATATGACTGTGCTGCCCTACCATTCTTTCCATTAGGACACTGTAATGTCCTTCGTCCAGGTGCCCAGAAAATAGCAAGTTATGAACAATTTCGCCAGTACCATAGTCAGTAATCGTATTACTGTTTTCCAGGTGAACTCTGAATTGATACTCGGGATATAGTTAACTCACTTACACTCTGAAGTTGAGTAGCCCTGCGTATTGTCCATTGGCACCCATCACACGTTTGTAATCTGTTGCATTTGTAATGGTCTGGCCATATGCTTCGTCCCCAACAATGAAGTTACTATATACATCCCACTTATTGACAATGTTATAAACAGTGGCCAATTGAATTTCATAATGTTTATTCTCACTTCCATATAAACAAAAAGAAATTGCGCGGAATAAGCAATTACCGTCACCAAGAATGGAAATCACTTGAAAATTGTTGATGGTAGAATTAATCAAATCTGAACCCGTTTCCACCCGTATTTTTTTAGAAGTAGGAGGACCATCCGGTACCTAATCTAAAACAGGGCTGTCATTGGCCAAGATTCTTTGTTTAAACTTTCTCTGAGCATTTTTCAATTTCCTTCCAAGAACCATCATTATAATTGAAAACACAACTACTCACAAAAAATACGTTATTAAATCAGAAACTTAAGTAACTAACTTACGCTAACTTCACTTTTTTATTTTATCTGTCAATATTTTACTACCAAAATTAAAAATATAGATAAACAACTTTTTTTATAAGTAAGAAAATAGGTTTTATTTCTGTTATCCAGCTAAATATTTCTGTGAAAAGCACGATTTATTTTGTTTTGTGTATGGGTGTGATTAATCCATCATAATTTAGAAATGTAATAATTACGTTTTCCTATAGTTTTGGTAGAAATGGTAGTTTTGGTAGGAATTGTATCTTTGGTAACAATCGTAAGTAACATTACTACCAAAACTACCATATATGCCAAAAAATTCAATTTCTACCAAAACTTCTATTCCTACAGAAAATACTACTATTTGTACCAAAACTACTATTCGTACTACCATTATCATATCTACCATTTTTTCTAAACTACCATCAATAAAGCTACAATTTCTACCATAACTACCACTTGTAATAATATAATTATATGACAATAGTACTATGAACCGCCGTAATATGTTCAACATAAAAAAAAATTAAGATGCCCGAAGAAAGTCCGTAATTAAAAAACACAAAAATTTTCCTAACATAAAACGTAAGGAAAATTCATCAACATCAGAGATCAGTTCATCCAACATTAAGAGTTAACTGGTAACATTCGGGGAGTATTACCTGCCATCAGCGATAATTCACTATAGTGATAATTTTACCAACATCGGGTATCCGTATAGTTTTACACACCACCACACTCACACCCCTATGAAAGTAAGGCAAGGTCACCTTAAGGAGGCATAACGTTTTTTCCTGGCAGTTACTGCAAGGAACTTAATAGATGCCATAAAAATATTTTTGAATTTAGAACCGTCCATGTAGAGAGAAAGCAATGAAATCTTAAGAAATTTATAGGAAAATATTGAAAAATAAGTTCAATGTCCACACCTATATTCCTTCAAACTTACCCAACTTAAATGAACATACCATCAAATGAAAGAGCTCTTTTCAGCGCGTGTTTTAGGCCTATAACGAAACGCCTACCTCAATGAGAACCAGATATATAGAAGCAGAAAGTCATTGACTACGGCTACGAAAATGTAAAAAATGTATGGGAGAAAACTATTTTTGCATATAACTTGATGAATGTGCAAGTTAGGTAATTTCTAATGCTTGATGACAAATCTATGCAGCGAGAGCTTTCATTTAAAATAAAAATCATGCGAATCGGTTGGGTAGAACGGGCTGGCCGACTCGTATTATAAAACACAAATTCTTTTAATATATAGATTATTTTAATATATAGATTACTTATTCTTAAGAAAGGTTGTAATATTCATATTGCTAGATCAACTTCAGATAGTGAAAAGAATTTCAGATAATGAAGAGACTACCTTGATTGCACTCACCTTGGCAGTACGAGTAGGTGGTGTTTCGACGAGACCGAATTCCAGTGGATAATGGGGTCACGCCCGCTATACCATATTGTAGTAGATTCCCGTCACCTGCCACTAAGGGAAGTCAAGAATACCGAGCTGTTTATAGAGCGGCCAAACATGGGTCGAGACTCACACTTATCCCTCTCCATCAGGGTCCAAACACAACCCTTGCGTTAAAAAATGCAAGTATTTGTTGGTTGCTCGAAGAATGGTTTTGATTTCAAACCTGAAATGTTATTTTTTGGCATTTTAAATCATTATTAAGTTCACACGTCGTCAATGGATACAGATAGGCACGTGGCAATTGCAAAAGACTAAGACCAAAGTAACTACCACAAATGCCGAAAACACCAACGTGGTGGATAATATGTTGCCCTTGCCAATGATGGTGGGAAGAGGTAAAACAGCATGAGCTGGACAAAGCAAGGTATCTGCAGTCTTCAATTCACCACATAGTGGCCAAGTCTCCACTTCGCACATTGTTTTGCCTTGCCTAATGCCTGCACTAGTAAAAATACAACGCATGAATACTTTTCACCGATATTACTCAAGGAGGACGCTGGAAATGACAATATGTTATTGGTCAATTACCTTCATCATCTCCTTTCTGCCCCGGTCTGACAAGAGCCGTGCTAACCACCGACACTGACGACTGGTTCAGCGTCTTGCTCTAGCTTTAATAATATTTCATATGTAAAATGCAGTAAATACGGGAACTTGAGCAATGAGCTCAAGTTACTGTATTTACTAACTATATATATATATATATTTACATCCCCATGTTGATATTGCGTCCTACATGGCGGTTTTTACCGATGATGCTGCATCCGACTGACTTGTTGCGTCCTGTATACGGACGCAAGATTGACCATCTCTCAAATTCAGCCAGGAGCCATCAAAAGATCAGTACAATGCATGGGTGAAATATTGGCATGGACGTAGTTTTGTCACGAGAGTGAATTTCGGCGTATTTTTTAGTTCCGCAGTGAGCCGCGCGAATTTTAGAGGCCGCTACTGAGAGATGTATATTAATGGCGTATATTCATTATTTTGGTTACATACATCATGCCGATAATATTGCTTCCGTAATTCTTATTCAGTATAATAGAAAGTTTTTATCGATTCTAATTAGCGATTTAATTGCGTCCAACAAAACGGCGCAAATACGGAGATGGCTAGCGTGAGGGAGCGGGTTAGCACGCGGGTTGCAACCTGTTGCCCGCAGCGTAATTTTGTTTACACCGTTTTGACTAGCCAGCCGGGGCGGATGCAAAAACACTTGTGGTGTGAAGTGGTAGTAAAATAACCAGCAACATGAAAAGAAGTGCCAGGTTACTTTCATTTGCAAGTAACTATTATCATAAAGTTCAATTAAAATGATTAATAGGTAATAAGTAAATGAGTATTTTTAAGTAAATAACTTATTAAGTAAATAACTTGTAATCAAATTGTACGCTGAGAGTAAATATTATATTTCTTGAAAATATACAAAGAAATGTAGAGTATGTTTTGTTTACGTAACTCGTACTTCCTTCAATAAAACAATTTTTTGCTGAATTAGGTAAAGCTATCAACAAAAGCTTTACATATAATTGACAATAATAAACATAACTATCAAACGATGTAACAACATTCCTTCTTTAAGTAAAAGGGTGCATTTGTAAGAAAGCCTACTTTTTACCTCAATTTTTTTTACGCATATTTTACGGTTTTATTTAGCTTGACCAGTTTATTTGTTTGTTTGGGTCAAATTTACAACAAAAATATGTCTAGTGTTCTTGATAGACTTGATTGAATCGTGAAAAAATTTGTAATTTTATGATTATGGTCTTAATATTGTACTTAATAGCTCGGCAAAAATAAAGCTTAATGATATTACCGATACAATTCTTTTCTTCTTGATGCTTCCTTAGTTGGGCCCCTTGATGGCCCTTGGTTACTTCCCTTGATGCCACCTTGGTTATAGGCCGCGCCACACAAGTTAGCGGACGTTAAATAAGCTACAAGCTGCGCAATATCCAATCAACGCGCAGCTTTATGTGAGGTTCAGTCAGGATTGGATATTGCGCAGCTTGTAGCTAACTTCACATTCACCAACTTGTGTGGCGCGGCCTATACGTCCCTTATGATTTTCTGGTTGCTTCCCTCGATGCCTCGCCCGATATCCACTGGTTGTCTTTATATATATTTTTACTCGTCTAACCTGTTATGATGATCGTGGAGTGAGTGGGTCAGTTGTCGGTGACTAATTATTTTTCACCAAAGATGGCACACAACCAATTTTAATCGTGTACAAAATTCGAATAGTTCACTCGAGTTGATATTTACTACTCAAAACAAAATAAGGGCTACGAGTTTATTTACATTTAGGTGCACTTTAGTAAACTGAAAGTGACTGATGAGTAGCATTATATTGATATTACGAACTCTTTGGTGTTTGATCTCTTTTATGCTGGTGTTCGTGTCCCTAATTTGAAAAGTATTGGTCATCATTCCAAGAAAAAAAAAATTAAATGTTATTCTTAAGTTTTTCTTCGATTGTCTTCTTAACTTGTCTCGGTTATTTTAGGAAAAAAGTTTTACTTTTCAGTTTTAATTGATTCATTTATCATCTCGCGTTAATCATGCCACCATTACGAAGGCATATGGATACAATTACGGCAACCAGAGCCATTACTATGATTCAAGAAGGCCGTTCTCATCGTTACGTGGGTTTGCAGTTGGGATTTTCTTGAAGAGCTGTCCAAAATTTATGGAATCGCTTCCAAGAGACCGGCAGTGCTGCCAGGAGACCCAGTTCAGGTAAAGTTCGTGTAACAACGGCGCAGGAGGATCGGTACATTCAACTAAGTGCTCGTCGTGATCGACAGTTACGGGCCGTAAGTTACAACACCGCCTACGGCTGACAACGGGTATCCGTGTCAGTGATCAAACTATACGTAATCGATTGCACGAAGACCAGCAAATGTCAAGTCGACGAGTTGTTCTAATTCCTCTGACCAGGGTTCAACGTGCAAACCGTTTAAGATTCTCGCATCAGTATTTAAACTTGGGGATTAATCAGTGGGGCAAGGTGCTTTTTACAGACGAATGCAAAATAATTTTTTTCAATGATGATCGGCGTGTTAGGGTGTGGAGACCACGCGGCGAGCGGCTGAACGATACATTGAGGATGTCATCAGGCCTCAAGTGATCCCATTTGCACAGCAAGTGGGGCCTGGATTCTGAAGCAAGACCATGGCCAATTACCATGGCCAGCTAACAGTCCGGATTTAATTCCAACCCAGCAATTGTGGGATCAATTGAAACGAAGGGTTAGAGTGAATGAGCAAGGGGTCTACAATCAACAGCAGCTGATTGACGCTTTAAAACGGGCGTGGGAGGAGATTCCAGATGAAAAAGTGAGGAATTTGATCCAGAGTAAGCACACAAGGCTTCTGGAGTGTATTGCTAAGAGAAGAGGACATACTCGTTACTAAAAAGAAGAAGCAAAAGTGACAAGAACAGTATTTTGTATTTTTTCGGTGATTTCTTTTGTTCATGTTTTTCATTCAATATGGCCAATTTCATTATCGACTTAAAAAACAATTCCTGATCATTATTTTAAACAATTGTTAGCCTATAAAATTATAACCATACATACATACATATCGTCACGCCTTTTATCCCCGAAGGGGTAGGCAGAGGTGTATTTCTACACCCACTTTTCGCCAGATATACTTTAGTCCCACGTAATAAGGGGCGAGCCTTTTGCCGTACCGGGCACATTTCCAGACTCCGTGCTGCTACTGAGAATTTCGTGACAGAAAAACCCAATAACACTGCCCGACCCAGGAATCGAACCCGGGACCTCCCGATCCCACGCGCACATTTATGCCGCGAGACCAACGAGGCAGTCGTATAGGGTTTGATGTCGAGTTTTCCGTCTCTACGCAAAGATGGTATTTGCATCGTGTTATCCCTTAGTCGCCTCTTACGACACCCACGGGAAGATAGGGGGTGGTGACACTTGTATTCTATGCCGTCCACCACACGGCAAAATTATAACCAATAACATTATTTTGTAGTTACATAAGTTAAACAATTGTCTTTATTGTTTTCATGGTACAGCAAAAAATCTTATGCTCGCTGTACACATTGGCCCAACATGCTGGCCCAACGTATTGGCCCAATGTGTAGAGAGCTACTTGGCGCTATGTTGGCTTAATTGGTGTAGTTGGCGCCGACGTTGGCCGGCCAGCCGAATAGTGTCGGTTTTTTGTGCACACATCAAAGGATCTTGGCGCGCTCCGCCAACAGCTATCACACGTCGGCGCCTTATTCATTTCGTTGTCGCTCTTCAGCGGAGAGAGTACTGTTGCGCGCGAATATATTTACGTTCCCAATTTAATATACTTACATACATATAACGATGGCGGCGGCGTAGGGCAGCAATGAGGTTTTACAATTTATAGTAATTGTACCGAAATGGTACAGTAATATATATCTTTTTACTAATTTTATGTTGCTTTTTACTAATTTTTATAAAATTAAAAACGAAGTAACTTGAAAAACATATTTTTATTAGGTACCACATTGTTATCGTCTAGGCTTGGTAGTTGGGGTAGGTTATTTAACCAAAATAACTATTATTAATAATAAGCTACCTATTTTATATTTCAGGTTAATGAAGCGTGGAGCCGTATGGCGGATAAAATTTAATATTGATTTTATCTGCCATACGGCTCCACGCCACTATTAACGAAATCAAAAAGAAAAAAATAATCATTAATGACAACATGTAGAATGCATCACATTCTACTTTAGTACACATGTACGCGCAGGTAATAATAAAACGCACTGTATAAATAAATAGCCGTGGCTGCGAGTGCTTCTACGTCCATCTTTGTCTAAGCACCAATGCAGAATGATCCGTCAGCCAATGTGTAAATAGCAATCTTAGCGTCGCACATTGGCAAATATGACCAAAAAGATGGCCAAAATGTTTTAATAATAAAAATGCGTTAAATAAATCTATTGAAATTAAATGTAACCTTTTGATCTATGAATAATTTTTATTTTATTTAAAGAGGCCGTTGTTCCGACCAGCGCGAATATAAAGACTGACTTTATGATATCGATAGTTTTAAAACAATAGAAGGATAATAGTTAGTATATATAATGTGATAGAGATTAACAAGAATTTAAGTATCGAAAATTGTATAATATTCATATATACATAATATAATATTCATAATTAAGAAACATGAATGATCAGAGATACACAAACTTTATAGTATCCAATATGAATACCTAAGTTTGTTTAAATATCTAATACTCCACTTCAGGTTCTTTCAATAGTTAAATTGCATCCAGGGCAACTGCGTATTGGACTTTCTAGACGTTTAACGTAAACTTGACATTTAAGGAACCGAAGAAACGCAAAGTCTTTGAAATAAATGACTCATTTGTAGTTTAAATACGGGGCGTTTTTGTTATAAAGTCTCTGTGATATTTATTTATATCCTTACTTCTTGACTCTTGTGCATCTTCAGATAGATATCAACTTTTTAAAACCACTCATTAAAAGAATGAACTCAAGTTAAAGACCTCAAAATATTCCACGGCAAATGTACGCATAAATACAGGAACTTACAACTAATAAAATCTAATAATAAGGCAGATATCGGCAGCCAAATCTAAAACAAACTAAATACTAGCATTATATGCTTCAATTTAATACAGCTTATTTCTCGGAATACAGAAGAATATCGTACTATTTTTTTTATTCTTTCTGCTTACGTAAGTAAATAATACTATCAATTTCTAGGCAAGGCTATCGGTGTTAGGATTTTTTTAGAAAGTAGTATCATCTGACAGCAATTACAAATAGCTCTAGAAATAGAATCCATAACAGAAAAACACCAAACATTTGCAGTTGTAAAAACAATTTTGATCAAATTCTTAGGCAGATTATAGAATTTTACCATATAAAATATATCAAAGAATGCTCAAAAGTTGCATCATTTATTAAGGTTTAAGCTAAGTGTTATAAAAGTGTTCTATCGACAATATTTTAAAGTCATATTTTGGCCAGATTTTAGCTAATATTCGCCAGTGTGCGTCGTATTAGTTGGCCCAACATGCTGGGCCAGCTAGTTGGGCCAATGTGTACAGGGGCTTTTAGTGGCCCTTATTTTGTTTTGAGTAGTATATATATATATTGTTTTTTAATTATTCTTAATTTTTCAAAAACAGCTCAGCTGATTTCGATAAAATTTGAAAGGGACCAACATTGAAGTTGAAGTGACCTATGAAAAAAATAAACATTGAAAACGGTTCCTTGTTGGCGGAGAAATCCGCGAAATAAATATACAAAAAAAAACATACAGTCGAATTTATAACCTCCTTCTTCAAGTGGATTATAAATCAAATAAGTTTGACTTGCAATATAATTCTTAAACTACTAGTACGATTTAAATGAATGTACCTTGTCATACGATATTCTCATAGTTAGGTATTAAACATTCAGACGTCTAGGTTATCCATATGGGCTAAATTGCACCTGAAACCCGACATCCTAAGATCGGAGATAGTAACGGCCATTGGATCGTTAAGAACTAACAAAGCGCCAGGTCTGGATCAAATTACAGCTAAAGCGTTGAAGGCTCTGGGTGAAAAAGGTGTTGACACACTGCACAACATCTGCAACCACGTAAAGTGGAACGGCAAGTGACCCAAGGCCCATAAAAAAGGTTCGACCAAAATATGTGATAATTATCGCACACTCACTTTAATTTGTCACGCAAGCAAAGTCCTGTTAGACATCATAAACAACCGGGTCTGGTATTACCTTGACTGGCAGATCCCGCAAGAACAGGCCGGTTTTGTCAAGGGAAAAGGCACGCGTGTACAAATATTAAACGTCAGGCAAATTGTGGAAAAATGCTACGAGTTCGACACACCTGTCATAATGTTCTTCGTCGACTATAGTAAGGCATTTGACTGTGTCAACTGGGACTATCTATTTTTATTTATTTAGGTTTGCTAACAATTGTAACAGTAATACAAGCAAATATAATAAACATCTTACGATCTAGAGTAACAGTTACATCCAATTATAAGCAAACACCACTTACACTTACAATAACAAACATAAGTAAGCATTACTAATAACAAGTTAAAAAAGTACGGATTACAGTTCAGTTTTTTTTTTTACATAGCATACCTTCTCCTTATACAAAACTTTGCCAAGCATACAGAAATACATTTATACGAAAATATTACATTTTATAGTTTTGCGATATTTAATAAGAGAATCAGCAAATATATCAACATCGTGAATGCAGAAGTTAAGTAGCTTGCACATGCGAGGGACAGGAGAGGTAGAGCCTGAAACAGTTTTTCTGGGTGGCGGATAAAGGAGACTGATGTATACTCTAGGATATTTGTATGGCACTCTAAAATTTATTCTATGAAGGAGTTGTGTACATTTAATTTTGTTGCGGACAAGTTTATATAAGAAAACCAGGTCTAAATATTTTCTTCTCTTTTCAAGTGTTTCCATTCTGTATTTTTTAAATTTATCCTGATAAGAAACCATTCTTGGGAAACGCGGGGGCGACAAGTGCCACAGAAATCTTTTTGAATTCTTTCTAGCCTTAAAATATGAACACAATAATGCGGTCGCCAAACTAAGTACACTAGAGTATTCTAAATGACTTCTCACAAAACGATTGTATAACAAAAATATTGTATGAGGCTTGCGAAAATCCTTTCCATTTCTTACAATAAAGCCCAGTGATCTAGATGCTTTCCTAATGATCATTTCCAAATGAGGCACAAAGGTTAACTTTTTGTCTAACAAAACGCCTAAATCTCTAACGCAATCACATTAATTTAATTCTACGCCGCTGATCGAGTATTTTGATGTTATTTGGTCAATCTCACGAGTAAACTTCATAAACTGACATTTATTTGGATTCAATTGCATACCATTGTTATGACACCATATAGACAACGAATCCAGATCTTTCTGAAGAAGTAGGGCCTCATTAAATGACTCTACAGGCTTAAAGATTTTAAGGTCATATGCGAATAGCAGGGCAGGGGTGAAAGCAGTCCGGCAGGTCATTGAAAAACATATTAAATAATAACGGCCCTAAGTGTGATCCTTGAGGCTCTCCTGAAGTTATGGAGCGTGTGGATGATTTGAAGCCATTCAATATAACCTTGGAGTCACGATAGCTTAAGTATGATTTTATCCACTTGTAGATTGGTTCACCAAATCGGTACATACATAATTTTTCTATGGAGGGTCTTATCAGAACTGGGTGTACTTCATCACTTGATTGCATTTCTGCAATCTTTATATCACAAGAACCAAAGTGTGGTGAGGATTGACGGACAAAATCTAAACCATTCAGTTTTGAAAAAGGAGTTTGACATGGCTGCGTCCTTTCACCCATCCTATTCAATATAAACGGTGAATACATAGTGAGGCGCACTTATGATAGCTGGGAGGGAGGCATCACTGTTGGTGGACACAAAATCTGTAATTTGCGTTATGCAGACGACACCGCCTTGCTAGCATCTTACTGGATAAAATGGAGCGCATCAGCAGTGAACTAGATCTCTCTATAAACAGGTCCAAAACGAAGATCATGGTCATAGATCGCACAGGCAAGCTTGAGCCCACTGGGTCACTCAATTTAGAGACGGTTAACAGCTTTATATACCTGGGTTCAAGCATTAGTAATAATGGTTTTTGTGAATCTGAGGTGTGAAGAAGGATCGGGATGGCAAAAGGAGCCATGGCACTGCTGTCAAAGATATGTCAAGAATATCTCTCTGAAAACCAAGATCAATCTTGTATGCACTCTGGTGTTCTCCATATTCTTGTATGGCGCAGAGACATGGACCTTGAAGAAAGATGACCGTGATCGCACTGATGCTTTCGAGATGTGGTGCTGGAGGAAGATGCTGGACATCCCCTGGACAGCACACCGCACCAACGTATCGATCATACAGGAGCTCAAGATCCAGACGAGGCTTTCCACCATCTGGCTGCGCAGAGTTCTAAAGTACTTCAGGCACATTGCGAGGAAAGACAGTGATAACTTGGAAAAGTTAATAATCACTGGCAAAGTGGAAGTAAAAAGACCGAGAGGCAGAAGCCCGATACGTTGGGGGTTCACGGCTGAGGCCAAGGGTGGGGTACACGGGTGAGGCCACGGATGGGGTACGGATGGAGGTTCACGGATGGGGGTCACGGTGGGGTGCAGGGTAGAATAACGCCCCATGAGGAGAGATGTTTGATAAAGACCATCACTAGCAAAACGAAGTGAGATTTCAACAAAAATATTACATGTAAAAAGAACAACAACTTGAGCAACAGTTCTTCAGTATATAGTTGTGAGATCAAATATGGCAACTAATGGTAGGTACCATTCGAAACGGTCATGACGGCTGGAACACGAGAGTGTACGGTATCGACAAATATACCAGTTTAGGAGGAAGCAGCATTCTCAACACAATATATGGACTATATACCGAAAAAATATTCGGTATCAATATAACCTCTAATGTAGTAGGAAGTCATTTAATTAATGGAATGCTTATATTAAATACAGGAAAATATACGGATCCGATATAAACTTAAATTTAGATGGATGTAGGATAATCTGTAATACACATAGAACATATTCAGAAATATACAGTGCGTCACATTATTTCCATCATGAACGGACGCCAGAAACCAGCGAGAATTATTTGAAATTGAATATCTTCATTTCGTGTTTAATCAAAATTTCTTGTTGATAATTGAATTCACACGACTAAAGTGTACCTATATTCGCACAAATAACAATTGAAATCTCATTGACAGTGGTGGACGCCACAAGGTTCGACTTTGAAATGACGCAAGAAGTCTTCCGCGATTTATAGCGATATATATATATATATATATATATATATATATATATATAGTTAGTATATTAAACTATATATATATATATGATATATATATATATATATTTATTACTTCAAATAAGCTCCAGGGCCAACTTACAATTATTTGCTTCCATTTTACTTCTGTACCTACTATGTTAAAAGTTTTGAACTACAGTACAACACACAGAACAAATGGGAATAGTTCCTTGATTTGTATTACAACCCACCATCACTTTTACGCATTCAAAGATTCCTTTAAAGTGTTAAATAAGTATTTGAAAGTCTGTATATTGAAGTAATTATTTATCTAATAGTTAAACGCCCAGCCAATTTTTAAGACAATATGAAGAAATAAAAAGATATATATACTGTGAAAACGTCAGTTAGTATTAGGGTTAGGGTCCAAGCTACCAGTGGTTAGGGCTGCAGAGACCGAAACCTCCTCCAAATACTGCCTCCTATCTTTCACTTAAGAATTTAACGCGAGCCTCTACGGATTCTGGTCGAGGCTCTTATATGATCATTAATTGTTACGATTAAAGTCTTAAAGCCTGGTGCACTTCTGAAACAGTGCTAAAGCAATTAGTAAGTAAGTTTTGTCAAATAATGCTAATAAATCTGCAACGTTCTCATTAGTCAATTTTTTTTAATTTGAAAAGACAACTCCCGCATTAGGACTAAATCCTGTGTCGCGGGGGACTTTACAAACATACAACTAACGGACACAATGTACACCCAGACTCGAAACAACAATTTATGAATTACACAAAGTGTTGACTTGAGTGGGAATCGAACCCACAACACTCGCGCAATGTCAAGTGGCGAGGCGGCCGCATAAACCACTACGCCAACCGTGCAGTCTAAATTCATGAGCTGTAATGAACTGCGGTACACAGGTTTTTATATATTCACATTTTGTCCTACATGAACAAAGACTGTTGGAGACAGTACCGTCACATCGAGACGTCATCTTGCTTAAAGACCTCCACTGCTGAAAAAGGCCAATCTCCAGTCTGCATACATAATTATGCTTCCTGTGATACCAAAAAGATCGTCGGTCCACTTAGCGGGAGCCTACCCTTGCTGAGTTGTCCGGTACGTGGCCGCCACCCTTGAACCTTTCTGCTCAACGGCCATCCATTCTTAGAGCTATGTGGTGTGTCCTTTGCCACCACTTTCAAACAGTTACGCGCGAGCCGCGGTGTTGTGCGCACGCGTATCGGCTTATATTTTTACCTTAAAAGTACCTACATTTCTGTGTGAAAATAAAATAATTGTTGTAGTTTGTGATAATGGAGGACGATAATGACGAGGACAATATTAGTGATTTAGAGTGTACCGCTAACGATGAGCATGAAGTTCGCCACGATTTGGGAAGTGATGTTGCTTTAAGAAATAAAAACATCATCGAAAATCCTGGAAGGAATGCCATAGTGGAGAAAAGGAAGGCTAGGGAAGACGAAAATAGTCAAGAAGATGAATTTATAACGGTTAACAGAAGAAAACCTAAGCGCTTAATTAGAAGTACATCTGCGGACTTGGAAATTAATACGGGGGTAGATGGAGAAAAAAATTGTTCGCAATTGAGTTGTTCCCAAGATCCATTGGATTACGAAGTATGTATTACTTCCTTAGATGCTTTACCTAAGCAAATTGCTATGGCCAGATTATTGAGATCGGAGAATATTACAGGCATTACAAGAATAAAGTATAAAAACGCGTTCAAAGTACTTATCCAGTTTAAATACAAAGCAGATGCAGAAAAACTATTAAATTGTCACATAATTAAAGAAAGAGGATTCCGATGCTACCTAACACAAGAGTTGTCTTTATCATATGGCTTGGTCAGGGGTGTCGATCTGGAACTGAGCGAGGAGGAGATTATGAAAATCTTCGAGTCTAGTGTTGAAATCTTATCCGTTAAACGATTGAAGCGATTAAATTCAGACGGAAAATGGATCGATAGTGAATCGATAAGGCTGTGCTTCAAAGATAAAACTATGCCACTGTTTATTTACGCCTATGACTGCCGTTTTAAGGTTGAAGCGTATGTGTTCCCAGTAACACAATGTAATGGTTGTTGGCATTTCTTAAAGTATTGTCCGACAAAGAAACTACTATGTCCTAAATGTGGAAGTAGTGAACATGAGAATTGTAACACGCAACAGTTCAAGTGTCTTAACTGCAAAAAGAACCATTTTGTTCTAGACAAAAATTGTCCTTTTTATATAAAAGAGAAGTCTATAAGGAAGATTATGAGTGAAGAACAAGTTACGTACCGCAAAGCTATGCAATTATACCATGAGAAGAAAAAAAGAAGATTCAAGCAACGATCATAGGAACCAAATTGATATCTCTGGCTGCCAGTCAAGTCAATTACACAACGCTGCTGAATCATACCGAGACAAACTGGTGAAAGGTTTAAAGAGTAGAGAAGATGAACCTGGTAAACACAATGTAGAAGAAGATTCCGAAAGAAGTTCAAGTGACAGGTCTACCATTCTTCAGAGAACGAGGCAAACAAAACGGAAGAGCAAAAAGCATAGCAGAAAGGACAGATGTCATGATTTGACGGAGATACCCATGGAAACTGTAAGTGAACATTCACAGCATGAAGAACACAGATGTAATAGAGACGAGCAGTTAGTATATACATTTGAGTTTAAAAAGTTTTGCTTAAAAATTAATAATATTATAATGTCAGAGGATAAAATGCATGAAAAAATCATATCTGTATTAAAAGTTATTTCGGAGGAGCTTAGGAAGTATTTGACCAATATGTTATTTAATGGGGGACTATTTGAACAATTATTTAACCACAGTAATGGATAATGTACATAAAAAAATTAAATTAAACATATTCCAATGGAATGCCCAAAGTTTTTGTCCTAAAATGATAAGTTTTGTAGATTTATTAGCACGAGAAACGGTTCACATTGCAGTTATAAGTGAAACCTGGTTTGACACTGATTCTATTATAAATATAAGCGGTTACAATGTTTATAGATCTGATAGATACGATTCATACGGGGGGTAGCGATAATAGTTCATAAATCTTTACAATCCTATATGCATTCATTTTGTACTGAAAATCGCGGTATTGAAATTATATGTGTGAAGCTTATTAACTGCAAAGATCTGGAATATATTTTGTCTGTGTATTGTCCATCTTCAGTGCAGACGCAAGCTACCGACTGGGATACACTTTTTTCGGCCTTCTCCACAAAGACCTTGATTGCAGGTGATTTTAACGCACACCACACTAACTGGTCAACCAAATCAGATACGAGAGGCATTCAAATTATGGACTCGACCCTTGACAATAACTTCATATCTCTAAACAATGGAGCTGCGACGCGAGTTAAATTAGTCAATGGTAGTTTACAACAGACGTCGCCTGATATTTCCTTTGCCACTTCTGATATAGCAATCAAGTTTACATGGCAAGTATTTAATGAAAACCTAGGGAGTGATCACCTGATTATTAAACTTTCAATTAATATTCCTAATGACTTTAGTTTTGTTAAAATACGTAACCTTAAAAAAGCAGATTGGCCGGGATATCGTCGGGCTATTAACGAAAGTTATATCAGTTATAATGATGGTCCTGATACGATCCAAGACATGTACGATTTGTTTATTAACAACATAAATAAAGCGGCAGATAAACATATCCCGTACACAAAGTATTGTACTAAACCTAGTGAAAAGTTTATCCCTAAAGAGTATTGGCAACCTCATTTATCTAAGGTAGTTGCACGGCGTAGACTAGCTTTGAGCATCTTCCGTCGTAACCCTACACCCAAAAATTTGACTAAATTAGAACAAATAACTAAAGAATCACAAATCTTAATACGTAAAGAAAAATCCAAAGTTCTGCAACTCCATTGATCAGACGACTACGGCGTCCGATCTGTGGCGTCGTATGCGATGGATGAAAGGTGTGAAGCAAAGACAAATTAGTTCCCCTGAGAAACAAAGCGAGTTATTGCGTTCACTTTCACCAGATTACGTTAGAAATGTTATGCCTATGTTTGAGTCAAAAAACTCGATTCTGGAAGCCGACTTTTCTATGCAAGAACTTAAAAATTGTGTAAAAAAGAAGGATACTGCTCCAGGGGAAGATTGTATAACTTATTCAATGATCTATCAATTACCTGACACAGCTAAATATTTTTTGCTTTGCTTATATAATAATATATTAAAGTACAGTGTGGTTCCTTTACAGTGGCGGAAAATAAAAATAATTGCTATACCTAAAATCAGTTCATCTCCTAATAATGTATCTAAATTAAGACCCATTTCATTACTTTCCTGTATGTGCAAAATATTTCATTTACTCATTTTCAAACGTTTAAAGTGGTATATTGAAACAAGGAAAATACTCTCACCTCATACAGTGGGATTTAGAAAATCACAATCCTGCTTAGATTCTATATCACGTTTAGTTACATACGTTCAAATCGGCTTCTCAAAGAATATTCCAACGTTGTCCTGCTTTCTAGATATTGAAAATGCTTACAACAATGTCTCAATTGATGTGGCGATCAAAATGCTAGATAATCTGCAAATAGGTTCTAAAATCTGTACATATTTATGGTCTTTTCTGAGCGAGAGGTATTTGAATATTAAGTCTGAAACTGGCGAAACCATATTCTGCAGGTGGACCAATAAAGGCCTAGCGCAGGGAGACCCATTGTCCCCATTGCTTTTTAACTTAATAACACTTAAAATATGTCAAAGCACTGAAAATGTATTATTATCACAATATGCTGATGATTTTATACTATTTATTAGTAACAAAGACATTCAAAGTTGTGAGAGAAATATATAACATGCATTGAACACTATAGTTATATTGTTAGATGAGCTAGGATTAACATTATCTGCGAGTAAATCTAAGTATTGTCTTTTCAGTAGAGGTCGTAGGAAAATAATTCCTATCTTAAAAATTAATAATCAAAGTTTGGTCAAATCGGATAATATAAAATATTTAGGCATGTGGTTAGATTGTAACTTACGTTGGGGAAAACACATAAAGGAAGCTATAGAAAAATGTTCTAAATTTCTAAATATTTTAAAATTGTTAGCGGGTAGTACTTGGGGTGTTCATACTAAGCATTTACGCAGATTGTATATTTCTCTAATTAGAAGTAGGCTGGACTATGGTAGCTTTATTTATGACTGCGCGGCTAGTACAACTGTTAGTAAGCTTGATAAAATTCAAAATCAAGCAATGAGGATAGTTGGTGGGTTCATTAAAAGCACCCCCATTCACGTTATGGAGTGTGAGTTAAATATAATGCCTTTATCCTTAAGAAGACTATACCTTAAAAAGTGTGTCTTGGTCGGACAATGTTACTGTTGATATGATATCTAATTTGAATGTTCTTTGTAATACAGGCTATTGGTCAAATAAAAAGCAACCTCTGCTTGCTAAAATCTTTAATGATATAAAATTAGATAAAGTTTTCGCAACACATACCCTGGGGATCTTTAGCTTAGATATTTGGGTCTCAGCCATTTCATTGGAAAAAAATATAAAAACCGAACTTGAAAGTATAGCGAACAGTAAAACTTCATATGAATGTAATACTTTACTAGGCAATGTAATAAAGGAATTAAATACAAAGTATAGTGGCTGGAATACATTTTTCACAGACGGAACGAAAAATGCTCAAGGACAGGGGTCTGGTTTCTTTTATCGTAGGTTAAATGTTAAAACTGGATATAAAATAATTTTACATGTATCTGTTATTTCATTGGAGCTTTTTGCAATCTATCAAGCCATATTATACGCAGACGAGAAAAAAATCAATAATGTTGTTATATTTTCTGACAGCAAGAGTGCTCTACAACACGTGGCTCGATGCGCCTCTGGTTTCAGAGGTGCATCGATAGCCTACGATATAATACGTTTATTACATAAATTAAATGAAAATGGTATTGATATCAGATTGCAATGGGTTCCGGCTCATATTGGGGTCAAGGGAAACGAGGAAGCTGATAAAATAGCTAAGCAGGCGGCAGTAGACGGAACCGTTACAGATTTTTTACCAGATTATTCGGACTTGTTACCTAAATTTAAAATTAAATGTTTTAACATTTGGAAAAAATATTTTGATGAGAAATGCGAAACAAAGGGAATATGGTATAAATCTATTCAACCAATACCTCCTCGTTTTCCTTGGTTTGACAATGATGAGCTGAATAGAAAATATGTCAAATTAGCATTACGTATACGCTCTAGCCACATTCCATCAGCAAAGTTTGCATTCCTTATGAAGAAAGCGAGTTCACCAAATTGCAGTATGTGTAACACCGTGGAGGATGTACAACATTTGCTGATGGAATGTGTAAGGAACCAAAATGAAAGAGAAACTTTAGTGAGGAAGTTTAACTTAAATAAGTTAAATGTGGGCTTAATTCAAACTATCATGTCCCGACCCCGGTCTGATTTAGCAAAACAACTTTGTAGCTTGGCGGAAGTGCTCAATCCATAACTTACTGTTTATTTTAGTAGATTTAAGTAGTATATTTTGTTTTTATTTTTCTGTGTTAAAATTGTGTAAATGTACAATGGGGTTGGCATATCCTTGTGGATAAAAACTCCAAATTAATAAATAAAGATTAAAAAAAAAAAAAAAACCACTTTCAAAGAAATCATCCCTGTTCTTCCTAGAAGTTCTCATGAGATTTCAGATTACAAATAAGAACTACTTCGTTAATAAATTAATAGTTTAAAAACACTCGAAATACACGCTTTTATAAAAGCACGTAATATATATAATTGGTTTGTTATAACCTTGAAACCTGATCGTGTTCAAAGTCAATTACGTGGCCTTTCTCACAAGTGCAAACACGATTATGATACGATATTCCATCATGGAATGCCAGTGCCTATCTTTCGGTTTCATCATCAGACCTTGAAGCTTAATCGTGGTCAAAGTTCATTACAAGACTTTTCTAAGAAATCCAAAACAGCTCTGATAATATTTTCCATCATGAAGTTACAGTTTATATCTTCCGGCTCCAATGCTCCATCATCAGATCAGTTCGACAGTACCATATTATTGTATTGTCATCAGAACTACACACAGCTGCCAATTTTATTACGCTACGACCCTTGGAAGATGGTTAAATTAGTTACCTTAGATTCCATTACATACATGTCGACCTTATAAAAGCGTGTTAAAAATAGCTTGTCTCAAATGTTTTACATAGACAGACAAGAAGACCTTGATGGCTAAACATTTAAAGTTGAATTCAATATTCGAAATATAGATAGATCTGTAGATTTTAGATTCGTTTTTGACAGTTTTTGACATAAACTCCATACAAAATATGTCAAACACGACTCTAAAATCTACAGATCTATCTATAGTTCGAATATTGAAAATGGCCGTTAGACACATCATTACCTTCTACAGATACGTATCTAGGGGTAACTTACGGCAAAATGTATGTCAACAGCTCGAACCCTTATCACGCGGCATATTGAAAGTAACGAAGCAACCACCGTGAACTGTGCTTGCCATGTTTGAATGAAGAAATTTTATAGGTTTTTATAGGTATATATATATTTTATTACTTCAAATAAGCTCCAGGGCCAACTTACAATTATTTGCTTCCATTTTACTTCTGTACCTACTATGTTAAAAGTTTTGAACTACAGTACAACACACAGAACAAATGGGAGTAGTTCCTTGATCTGTATTACAACCTGAACCCACCATCACTTTTACGCATTCAAAGATTACAGGCAATATTCTTTCTGAATCGTTACTCTTTTATACCTACCGTTAGATTACTGCACGCCATCATCATCCTAACGAAAACTCTGTTTCATCCAAGTTGCATTTCTTGGAGCATGGAATCAGCTTTCTGATCTAAACAGACATTACGTTTTCTACTGAGCTCCGCTATCCAAAAACCAATTGATACTGTCTAAATCGCTAGACTTATAATAAGTATACGGTTAGAAAATTGCTAATCATATTTACCTTGAAAACTATTAAAAAAGAATTTCTACCTAAATAACATTTCTTCATCCAAACATGCCAAACACAGTTCACGGTGGTTGCTTCGTCACTTTCAATATGCCACGTGATAAGGGTTCGAGCTGTTGACATACATTTTGCCGTAAGTTAACCCTAGTTACTCTCTGCATCTGTAGAAGGTAATGATGTGTCTAAATGTTTAGCCATCAAGGTCTTCTTGTCTGTCTATGTAAACTGTTATTCACTCATTTGAGACAAGCTATTTTTAACATGCTTTTATTAGGTCGACATGTATGTAATGGAATCTAAGCTAACTAATTTAACCATCTTCCAAGGGTCGTAGCGTAATGCAAATTGGCAGCTATATGTAGTTCTGATGACTAAGTATACAATAATATAGTACTGTCGAACTGATCTGATGATGGAGCCGGAAGATATAAACTGTAACTTCATGATGGAAATTATTATCATAGCTGTTTTGGATTTCTTAGAAAAGTCTTGTAATGAACTTTGACCACGATTAGGTTTCAAGGTCTGATGATGAAACCGAAAGATAGGCACTGGCATTCCATGATGGAATATCGTATCATAATCGTGTTTGCACTTGTGAGAAAGGCCACGTAATTGACTTTGAACACGATCAGGTTTCAAGCTTATAACAAACCAATTATATAATTGTTGCGTGTATTTCTAGTGTTTTTTAAACTATTAATTTATTAACGAAGTAGTTCTTATTTGTAATCTGAAATCTCATGAGAACTTCTAGGAAGAACAGGGATGATTTCTTTGAAAGTGGTGGCAAAGGACACACCACATAGCTCTAAGAATGGATGGCCGTTGAGCAGAAAGGTTCAAGGGTGGCGGCCACGTACCGGACAACTCAGCAAGGGTAGGCTCCCGCTAAGTGGACCGACGATCTTTTTGGTATCACAGGAAGCATAATTATGTATGCAGACTGGAGATTGGCCTTTTTCAGCAGTGGAGGTCTTTAAGCAAGATGACGTCTCGATGTGACGGTACTGTCTCCAACAGTCTTTGTTCATGTAGGACAAAATGTGAATATATAAAAACCTGTGTACCGCAGTTCATTACAGCTCATGAATTTAGACTGCACGGTTGACGTAGTGGTTTAAGCGGCCGCCTCGCCACTTGACACTGCGCGAGTGTTGTGGGTTCGATTCCCACTCGAGTCAACACTTTGTGTGATTCATAAATTGTTGTTTCTAGTCTGGGTGTACATTGTGTCCGTTAGTTGTATGTTTGTAAAGTCCCCCGCGACACAGGATTTAGTCCTAATGCGGGAGTTGTCTTTACAAATTAAAAAAAAATTGACTAATGAGAACGTTGCAGATTTATTAGCATTATTTGACAAAACTTACTTACTAATGCATCCTGCTTTAGCACTGTTTCATAAGTACACTGGGCTTTAAGACTTTAATCGTAACAATTAATGATCATATAAGAGCCTCGACCAGAATCCGTAGAGGCTCGCGTTAAATTCTTAAGTGAAAGATAGGAGGCAGTATTTGGAGGAGGTTTCGGTCTCTGCAGCCCTAACCACTGGTAGCTTGGACCCTAACCCTAATACTAACTGACGTTTTCACAGTATATATATCTTTTTATTTCTTCATATTGTCTTAAAAATTGGCTGGGCGTTTAACTATTAGATAAATAATTACTTCAATATATAGACTTTCAAATACTTATTTAACACTTTAAAGGACAGTTGACGTCTATAGACGTCATAACAATAAAACTTCTATTGCGTTACATCGGCATAATTCGTATGAAGGTATCCACAACTAACGGCACTGCGACAAAATGCGTCCAAGCTGTAGTTACGTGTGAATAGTGACGCTGCGGCTTCATACAGTAACGTTTTGGTACCTACAATATGTGATTGTGGTTGCGACGTCGCCAGTGTTTGGAATGTGGTTGCGTAGTGTACCTACAGATAATCAGGGTGCAAGTTTATGAAGTGTAGTCTTTAAAGTAAAATACATACATACATAGACTCACGCCTGTTTCCCCGAAGGGGTAGGCAGAGGCATATTAAACGCCCACTTTTCGCCAGTGTTTTTATCACCCTAAGTTCTTGGTGGGAACCCTATGCACCTTTAAATTAATAAAATATATTTAAAGTAAAATATATTTTATTAATTTGTCGATTGCTTAGTGCAATCTTTAGCTGACTCTCAAAATAAAGCTTACCTGCCTAGACATTGGTACTGACATGATCGACGACTGAACTCTGGTAAAGTGGTTGGTGATCATGACTGCTACGCCAAAGGTTGTGAGCTCGATCCAAACAACAGCCCCCCAAAGGGACAGGTCTTCGTGTGACGAGGACCATTATAGACCGTATATTTTATTCAGTGTTTTCCCGAAAAGTATTCACTCAGAGAATGCAATGCAATTTTTCAAAATATAATATTCTCTCTTTTTTTAAATATAGCTCTTGATCAAATCAACATTTCACAGTAGGTACCAGTAGGTACCGTCACGATTGATGCCTTACGCATCAATCTTACTGAAACTTTTTGGTGCGGAAAAATGTTGATTTTATTAAGTTTGTTTAATTGTCTCTAAAATCTTGTTACCATAATACAAACTCTGCGTAGCTGACTGCGTAGTGCAAGGTCTCCTTGCTGTTCTATAGGGTCTCAAGGAAAAATCAAATAAAATCCACAAACTCATTACGTAATATTATATTTGATAATTAAAACAACTAGTGGTACATATTATTATATAACGTCATGTACAAGCCCTTGCCTGCAATTCCAGGTATCGTGCAAGTTGCAGTGGGTATACCGTCTCTCTTCTATCTACAGACTGGGCAAGGGCGCTTAAACTATAGCTAATTATATGTAATTATGGTGTATGTCACAAGTTTTGTTCAGAATTAATATGTTTATGTGTGGCTTAGTACGACTTTGACAGTTCTCTTCACGATTCGATCGTCGTTTGATGTTTGGAATGTTTAACGGTTAAATCTTTGTTATAGATATCGCCGAATGATGCTAGAACCGAAGTGAAATACCTATGATGGATAAAGTCGTACTAAGGCGTCACATAATTATGTGCGAGACAGCTGAACAGTGTGAGGAGTTCTTTATAAATGAATGACAGCTCACAAAGAAATGGGTACACAATCTTTAACTGCCTTAATTTTTAGCTGCCACGGATCGCGTAGCCAAGAAATCTCACCCTATACTCCATTTGGTTAGGTATTTAACTAAAGGTAATCAATCTTGATGTGACTTTTTTTTACCTATCTAAAATTTGTTTAAAAATAAAACTACTGAATAAACTAAAGGCTCAATTGATTTAGTAATCATTATTGTTGTATTTACATTGATCTTTAGCAGCATTTTATTTTTAAAACGATTTTAGATAAAAAAGTCACATCAAGATTGTTACGTTTAGTTAAGTACCTAACCAAATGGAGTATAGTGTTTAATTTTCTCTCCGTTGAGCTTGCTTCTTACATGTTTCATGAACATGCAGCCTTGCGATTGTATCCTATATAGTTCTGAAGATAATTATCGTAATACCATGTGGCGACTGACAATATTTAAATTAATTTTTATTTAGGCAACGATTTGCATGATTATCGAATAGAAATAGAATCTCCTTTCGCACTTACTAGCTTAGTGTTCAAATACTATTCGAATAAATTTTTATACAGAATATGGCACATTGACTTAGGTACATACTGTCGTTATAAGGAATGTTAAACATTATCATCACAGGTATATTTTAGCAGTACCTAATACTGATAATATAATGAGATATTTAAACGACGCGAGATTTTTTTAAACTTCCGTATAATTTTTTTTGGTGAAAAGATTTACAGTCACAGTGAAACACATGGTAATTTTGAATTAGGTGTCTTTCAATTTGTGTAGGTCACCTGCCACTGAAAATATAAGCTCTGAAAGAAGCTTGGTAGTTTGAATCGAAATTCTTCGTTGGGAAATTAATCAAATGTTTAGAAATTGGAGAATGTATGTAGTAATTCTTAAAATACCTTAATTTAATAACAAATGGTTTTCATATTTCGTGTACTTATAACTAACTACTTAAACTGTGTATTTATTATAATATATACAATCTGTGTACTACATACAACGTACGAACATCGAACCTGGTACAGCTAAGTAACTATTTACACTCTCTTAACCTTTAAATAAATCGAAAACAAATATTCACAACAGTTTGGTCGAATACTGTAATGGTGATGTACTTTTATTTACAAATTTAAAAAATCTTTAATTATTTATTTATAAAACTAGCAGCTTAAAATATTACCTACTGTGCCTGTTAAATATTTTGTAAAGAAAAACAACGAAATAAAATATAAAAATATTATTTAAAACAAGAATTTTATTTGGCTGGTCACACTAATATTTCCATCGATTGTAAATAATAATATAATAAAATATGTATTATTATGGCACATTACATTGACACATCTTTCTCTTCTAATCAGTAAAATACAGAAATTGTATCTAAGTAGGTTTATTTATCAACCAATGACTGCTTATTATGTACCTACGTTGTTCCATCGAAATGGTGCGTGACCCAAGCGTGCGGGAAAAACACTTACCGTGGGAGCTGCCTTACGACATTGTATAAAGTGCATCATAATTTCAGATTGATAGCTAAACCTAGTCTGGCTTATTATAAAACATAGACTAATTGTAATTCGAGGTTCAGTCCTGGATTTCTTCAAACATTTTTTTAAATGAAAAGCGCAGAAAATGTCGATATTGTAATACTAACGATTTTCTTTTATAGGTAATGTAAATCCAAGACTAAATCTGCTGTGTTTATTTAGTATTTGTTTTGTAATAACGCTTATTTTCTTCTGTTACTTTATTTATTATAATTGTTACTCCGATTTAATTCTAGTGTTATGGCACATTAATTTCACTGGATATTGCTTAAACATGTAACATAATTATTATTAAAGGTTGTATTTCTATATATTAATTAGTTAGCATTTTAATTCAAATGTTTGACGCATCTTAGATGCCGTGAATGTGATGTAAGACCAGTGTAACACAAATATACTTATAATTTTATATTGCATTGTAGTTTTTAAACATTCATAAGATTGGTATTCACGTAGTACCGCTCCGAAAAGTGTCTTAATCAAGTTATTGCATCATCTTGCTTCAAATTGTATGTGGCAAAATCATGCTCCCTAATTTTGATAACAAAATCGTTGGCTTGGCAACTAAACACTTTCAATACACTCCATTCAGATAATACACATCACTGCGAGCCTTCTTGACAAAGGTAAACATTCCCTTCACTGTCAGTCCATAAAACTAGGGTTGATGAGGATTCCTCTTCCTCATCCTCATGGTGCGGAAGATCCTCATATTTCTACAATTCCTCCTCCTCATCCTCATTCTCTAAAATTAAAATATAAAAATTCCTCATCCGCTTCCGCATCCTCCATCTAATGAGGAATTCATGAGGAATTGGTGTCACTTGTTTCACACGAAAATAAATCGTATTAATCGTGTATAAATCGAAAAGCAAGGTGACAGAAGAGACTCCGCTCCAACAAGTTAAGAGGCAGATGTCGTTACCGGAGGCAATACAGAGGAATCAATACTGGGATTCATCCCATGAGAAAAGCCGCCAACTGGATAATTTAATATGTGAAATGCTAGCCATTCAAGATTTACCTTTTAGGAGATTTGTTCATGGCGCACAATTGTGTGTGTGTGAGTGTTCTTCCTCATCCACATCCTTTTCCTCATCCTCTTCCTCTTTGTAAAATCCCCATCCTCATCCGCATCCTCATAATTTAAAAGTTATAATTCCTCATCCTCTTCCTCATTTATACATCCTCATCAACCCTACATAAAACCCATCGAAGTAAATCCATCATGAAGATATGCAGCTCCTACTTACTCCAGATGTTTCTGCTGCTCATGCGAAGACGTGGGAGGCGGTGGTGCGTCGTGCGAGAGCAGCGGGAGGGGTGGCAGAGGCAGGGGTAGCTGTAGGGGCAGAAGTGCTCTAGACTGGAAGCTGGCTAGAGAGTGCAGGAGGGCTGCGGAGTGCTCGTGGGCTTTACGGCGGAGCTCCGCGACGCTGGAGGAGCGCGCTTCCTCTTTAGGACAACAGGGGCAGGGGGCGCCCCAACCTGTTGGAAAACCGTTGTTATAAAAGCATTCAGAAGAAGATTACGGTTGAAACAATTTAACCACTACACCAAAGGCGGCTGATACTTCGTTCAGTTGTTTTTGGTTATACAAGCAGTAAAATCAAAACTTGACCTTTTAACTATCAATCAAGTCGGTCATGCAAATTTTATTATATGATGATTACGTTACAAAATACTTAATTCACAGATCTAAGCCTTAAGTAACGGATTAGATCCGTCAATTTCTCTTTAGGTAGCGGAGCGTGCCGTCAGACGGCAGCGCTTTCGGGAACAGCTAAAGTTCTATCAAATCTGGTTAGACTACAAATCCCTTGCTCCTTGCCCAAACTACTGAACGCAACTGGGGCAACGCTAGGACGGTGATAACATAATGTAGCAACCGCAAAACCTATTCTATTACTAAATTATATTATAATTTAAATAAAAAATATATCTATGAGTATCCGCTCAGTTTTAACCAAAAATTTGGTCGACACGAAAATAACTGCTTGTGTCAACACCTACCTATTCTACGAGACCTATTACAACATATCTTGGTACAATTGCAATAACCCTTACCATGCATTCCTTTGAGCGGGAAGAACGGCTGCGACAGATGGTTGAGATGCTGCGAGAGATGCGACAGGTGAGGCGGCAGGAACAACGGCGGCGGCGGCGCTGGGGGCGGCTCGGACCCTCCGCCGGGGGACGTGCGGAACGCGCTACTGGAACAAACAACACACTGGTTAGCCATCGCAGTTATATTTTGTAGTCACCGGACTTTGCCCCCGAGATTCTATTTCATCTATTGGTGAAAATTGTACAAATATCCGTAAAGCACCAAGACGCAGCAACAAAGAGGACTTTATCTCATTATATGTATAGGTTAGTTGCTGTTTTCAAAGAAGACATGTTTACTGCTTGGTAAATGTATTCCCACTAACCCATTTCATTACCCAGGTGTCGTAAGAGTTGACTAAGGGCAATGCACGAAATAAAGAGACTGAAAACTCAACATCAAACCTTACCAATCCTTACTAAACTGCTAAAGCATATGCATGTATGGATGAATTAAATAATTCTACAGTCGAACAACTGCCCGCTAGACCACCATAAGGGCGAGAATCGACATCGTCACTTCCAGTGCTACTTTACGCGCACATTGACACTCGTGTACAAAACCAGTTTCTAGTGTGCCTCGACTCTAAGATCTAGCCAAGGGTTTTCAAATGGTACCAGCGCCGGACTTGTTTGATTGTACGTACGTACTCAGAAACCAGGTACAATAAAACCTATTTAACAAGATCAACAAAGGCAACATTCGAAAATACATTGCTGAATCAAACTGTGCTTAAATATAAAATATCAATAGCTTCACTCATTTTTCGTGATGCCTTAAACATAATAAATACAAAGTAGATTAATCATTACCACTATCCATCGGAAACATATTATGTACCTACTTAAACATTAAAAAAAAATATATACTTTAAATCCACAAAAATAAATGAATGTACTTAAATAAAATTCAATATAATGAGAAAATAAATGGAAAAATTATGATACGCATAATTTCGCTCCGTATATTTTTTTGTTGAAAATAAATATCATCAGTGGGTGCAATCCAATAAAAGATTCAATCCAGTTTTAAACTCGTGTCTGTCTAAATAAAATGTTTTTATTTCAATGAATTTTTATTGCGAGCGTGTGTGGGATGGAGATAGGTATCGATTGACGGGAGGCTTTGATACAAATCTAGTTTGTGGGCAGCGAACCGGCACAAATTCAAAAGAAGTCTGCCGATCTGACGCGGTACCTTAGGTGCTTAATATAATAAAGGATTGGAATAAATGCCTTTGAAGATAAATGTAATTTTAAGTTACTTACTCTTATATTCAGGTCATAGAATAATATTTATGAACTTCAAAAGAGATTTACAGTTTTGCTTAAGAAATAGCTTTTTCCCACAGACCATAATATAATCGACCTTTAGCCCTATTCCCTAAATATTGAAGTCCGGCCACTCCTTTCTTAATGGATCACAAAAGACTGATAGCTCCTACTGCATCTGACTGACCAATTATCTGTTTTAGGTTCATCATACAACCTTTCACAGATCGCTGCTGGACATAAAGGCACTAATTTGCATCAGAATAGCATGTAAGACTATAAAGTAGTACTATGACAACAACGGCCAGACGGGTAGGTACAGAGTTTAATATCGAGTTTTCCGTCATTATCCAAAGATACCACTTAATTGCATCGTGTACTTACATACATACATACATAGACTCACGCCTGTTTCCCGGAGGGGTAGGCAGAGACTACGAAACGCCATTTGCAACGATCCTGACATATCTCTCTTGCTTCATTCACTCCCATCAGATTCCTCATGCATGCTCTTCTGTTCAGGGTACTTCTACCCTGTCCTGTTTTTAGGATGTCTCCAATCTGGTCAGAGAACGGCCGCGTCTTACTTCGTCCTGTCCCATTCACACTTGCCTTGTATATCTGCTTGGTCAATCTTTCGTACTCCATCCTCTCCACGTGCTCAAACCACCTTAGCTTCTTTTACCCCACAACACTCTTATCACACAATCCTTTACTTTGTCAGTCAAAGGCACACCGCATTTGACAGTCAAAGACACATTGCATCGTGTATTTGTGTGTTTTCGTGTCGCCTGTTACGGCACTCACGCAATGAAATGGTGTGATGACACTTTGTATTATAAATCCTTCACCATCATCAACCAGCGGGTTTTACAGGTATATCTTTATGTAATTATTTTTATTCCAAGATTAATTTATTGTATCATCATCCTCCTAGCGCTATCCCAGTTTCAACCCGGGGTCCGCTTTCTAGTCTAACCGGATTTGGCTGAATATTAGCTTTTCCACGGAGCGACTGCCTGTCTGACCTCCGCAACCCTAAGGGATAGCGATATTCCATGGTTTAGACTAGTGTCAGTTTATTTTAGAAGTACTGACGCCCTATAACGACTGTCAAAGATCTTCATGACAGCCTGGACCGACGGCTTAACGTGCTCTCCGAGGCACGGGACAAGCGATAATTAACAATTCAATACGCACATAACTCCGAAAAGTCAGTGATGCGTGCCGTGGATTCGAACCCTATACCCTCTGCATGGTAGTCCGTAGGTATCTCCACTAGGTTATCACTGCCTTAATTTATTTATTGTATTATAAATTTATTGTATACAGTACATTAATTCAAAAGCTAAAATAAATCAGATCTGCGTATATCATCACTGCTGGCAGCTGTAGGTACTAGGTAGCGAGTGTAAGGGACAGAGACAATGAAATGAACGTCGGGCCGAGGTGTCGCGCCTCTCCCACATTCCCTCAGTGCATACTTGATGTACCGCGACGGTGACGGTACTAAGGCATGAGAGGTAGCGGGAGCGATTTAACTGGTGATCAACATACTACGTCTAGTGATGTCCTTGTGGCGACGGATTAAGAATACGGAATGTCACCACCCCATATCATCCCATGGGTGTCGTAAGAGCCGACAGAGGGAGCATATTATGCAGAGAACAGCACTGTAAGAGAAGGAAAACTTGATACAAACCCTACACCAACCCGTTTGACCAGCATGGTATAGTAGGCCAATTCCTCTTTTCAAAGGAGAGGCCTAGTCCAGCAGTGGACTGTTAAAGGCTGATGATGACAACATACTACCCAGTAAATGTGTTTTTTCTAGGCCTTGATAAATCTCACACATTCTTTCGCTAATCTATGCTGTATTATCCATTAGGCTTACTATGACTGCTTTTAGTTTCTTGATTTTTTCAACGATCGTCATTTCTTATTATATATAACTGAAACAGTATGCAAACGAGTTTTAGAGAAAACGCAAATAAATTATTTGATTTTTAACTGTATTACAAGTTTGGGTAATTTAGATTTTTAAAATGGACTCGCTATGTTATGTATAATCTCGTAGTTATTAGTAAATAATAGTTGAATAAATGATAATTAAGAGATGCATATAAAATCCATAGCAAACGCATGTATATGTTTTCATTTCATATATATATTAATTTAGAAAAGCATTCTACCTAGACCAATCTTCCTATTTAAACCTTCTGAAACAACAATGTAGCATCCAAATATATTCTAACCCAAGCAGTATACCCGCTTGCCGCTTGTCTTTTGTGCCAGAAATTCCCTCTGGCACTCATTCAATGGAATGAAAGGATTTGCGTTCATTACAGGCGCTAATAATTGATGGGTCGCCGTATCCCCGCACTAACACGCTTTTAGTGATGTACACTTGTTTCGCACTACGAATACCGCTACACTTCGCGTCAAATACCGATATCAATGGAGAATTCTAAATAGGTATGGCAACACTAGACATTCTAGTGCACTGTATTGATCTAGAATTTTAAACTGCGATTTGGGTTGTTGATATTTTGAAGAAGAAAGTATTAGTAAGTAAACAATGGTAATTTTACGTGTGATTCGTTGGTTTCAAAATAATTATGCACATTGTCAATTGTCATTGTCTTTCGTGAGATCGAAGGTTTGATTCTCTGCAAGGAGAAAATGTTACTGAGTTTTCTTTGCAAATGTCCAATAACAACACAAAACAATTTATTTTTAGTGAATGAATGGAGCAACATCACTTGTTACCGCTACACCGAGTCTTGTGGCATCAGTGGCCATTTGTAAATAAGAGGGATTCGTAGCTCTTTCAATTCTGGATGATTTTTGAGTCCAGCATTTTATGTCACCGGCAACATTCGAGTGGTTATGCACCTCTTTATTCACAATGTACACAATAGAAATAAAAGATAATATGCCCAAATTGGCGAACTAAATAGATACAGAGTTAGTTCAGCAAGTGCGTTTATAAAACATAAACGTGACAACTAGATCGGTCTAAAATATTTCCAAAACACTTGATACATTAAATCATAAAAGTAAACTTAGTATCAAAGATTCCCTTGCAGCCTAAAATCCTATTATGTAAGTAGGGGTCAAGTTTGGTCCGAGTAACGAACCGGCAATTTATTAATTGATTTTAGCGAGAGCGGCACTGAGGACATTCGGCAGTGTCTCGCAGTCCCGTCTGCCATGAATATTCAACTGAAGAGTAGCATCAAACAAAGAGAATTAATATTACACTTAATAATGTTAATGTTTTGATTAAGACACGCTTGCTGAAATTGAGTGGTATATAATATTCATAAACTGTATTAGGTAGTTATTTGCAGAGATGATTGCGTTGGTGTCGCTTGGGGAGAATACTTATATGAGATTACTCCCGTACCGTCCCCTTAGTTACACTGTTTTGGTGAATGTTTCAATGATAGTTATAGTCAATGGATGTAGTAAGCTACTATAGGTAGTTTATTCTCAGTCATTGTAAACAAGTAGAAGACAGTCTCAAAAGCTGTCACTATAACCATCTGATATAAGCTTATCTACAGGAAAAGCTTTACAAATATCGTCTCATCAAAATGTGGAGTCTGTAAGTGGTCGTTATAATTTCTGATTTTCGATGCTGGCGATGCAGAGTTTTTCAACAGTCAAAATGAGTTTTTAGTCCAGAGAGGCAAGGGTGGCAACAAATGACATGGGTTTTTAATACCAATCCATAGTTGAGACTATTATATTTACTATAAATATTAAATGTTTTATTCTTTTAGTTACGTATATATTGATTTAATATGTTATGATTAGCCCTTAGAAGAGGTTTAGTTCTCACTATGGTGTCATGGTGGCAGGGTATAAAAGTTATGTGTCGTTAGAAATTGTCAAAAGCTTGTGACTAAACTAGAAAATAAAGAGATATAGACAAAACACAAGTGTGATACAAATTTTCCTATAGCTATATGATTTCTACGATAAAGTACGAATAATTACACATCACTTTGCATAATTATATACATACATACATACATAACGTCACGCCTTTTATCCCCGAAGGGGTAGGCAGAGGTGTATTTCTCCACCCACTTTTCGCCAGATATACTTTAGTCCCACGTAATAAGGGGCGAGCCTATTGCCGTACCGGGCACATTTCCAGACTCCGTGCTGCTACTGAGAATTTCGTGACAGAAAAACCCAATAACACTGACCCGACACCGACCCAGGAATCGAACCCGGGACCTCCCGATCCCACGCGCCCATTTATGCTGCGAAACCAACGAGGCAGTCGTATAGGGTTTGATGTCGAGTTTTCCGTCTCTACGCAAAGATGGTACTTGCATCGTGTTATCCCTTAGTCGCCTCTTACGACACCCACGGGAAGATAGGGGGTGGTGACACTTGTATGGCGTCAACCACACGGCGTAATTATATCTTTCTAAAATAATTAAAAAAAAAAAGTTATTAATTATAGTTCATTTCGATGATTTAAAAAATACTCCGCTTTTCATTCTTCTCAGGTTATGCTGTCAGTTAAAAACTACTAGGTATAAATATAAATAGCTCGATGCTCAGAGAAAGACCAACATCGTTTTGATACTGACGTTACAACTTACAAGCCCAGACCGCCGCCAAGAAAATTAATTCCATGATTCAAAACAGCGTTATAAGGCTCAGGACTGCCACTATTTTCTGCTTACCAAGACATTTATAGGTATCTACTAAGTGACACAGGGGCGGTGCGGGGTGCGGGGCGGTGAAGGGGGCGGGTAGTGTCGCTATAATCAGTTAATTGCATGAATAATTGAACGCAGTCATTAGCCGGCGGGCCGACTCCACAACACCCCAACTAAATATAGGTTAAACGGCGAATTCGCTAATACCATGTTGTGCGAATAACTTGGTGTAGAGGAATGGCTATGTATTCTATATAGAAATAGATCTGGTTGGGTGGTTGTATGATGTGAAGTGGGCAGGAGTAATAGCCTAGTGGAAAGACCAACAGACTGCTACGCAAAGTGTCTCAAGTTCAAATCCACGGCGCACATTAGTGACTTTCAAGTTAAATGGTATTTCGTTATTTCGTTAATATATATATTACCTATAGATAGCTTGCTGAAAGATAAGATATCTATTACGTTCTCAAAGAATATGTTAAAACTACCAATATGCACTTGGTCAGCGTGCCGGACTATCGCTTAAACTTTCTCAGTGATAAAAGCTGATATCATAATTGCATGAAGCAGAGTCTCAATCTCCATACACTGTTAGGAAGTTGTGTATAACTATCCCCAATACTCATAGTTCACGAAAGCCCTCAGGTGATGAAAGTCTACACGTGTCATAGAGATCTGAATTAATTTTATTCGAGTAATTTGAAACATTAATCCTGCTATTTGACCGAAGACCTTGGCACTCCTTGGTTACCTCTAAGGCCTGATATTCCTCCGAGATGGAATAATATTATTTTGACCATGCGTTATCCTGTATGGGGATCTCAGAACTAAGGTACATCTGTAATATCATATATAACGAAAGAAAATTGTTTATCAATAAAAGGTTATATTCCCCTATCCGGCCTAGCTTTTATTGGACTGCCACTCCACATTACACTCGACACAACACTGGATATCCGTAAAACTGCTTCATTTTCCTTGAAGACATTAACTCACTGCACATTTTTAAAACAGCATTAAGTATTACAAGAAACACTTTAGTAAAAGCTATTGAAGTTGTGGTCTGGGTACCTCAAGGATTCTCCTTAAAAGAACACCACTATTCCTCCGCACTTCGTAATATATTTTATCCGATATGACACGAGTATCTCCGAAATATCTTTGACCCAACTACAATCAAAGCAGACAAAGAAAGCACGTATATCTGTTATGAAACAAAGCGATCATACATCGCGTCGTTATTTGATTGTCTGTGCTACCTTTGATATTCAGCATCATGAAATGGCTGACACGTAGTTATGAATAAATGATGCCGATGTATTCGACTATAACCGAATACACACTTGCCACCCGCTTACCGTTGCACAAATGAAAATTAATTATGCAACATGATAAATTGACAGTAATTATGTGTTACAGCGTCGAGTGGCGTAATGCCAGCCTGTCGTGGCCTTACAGACGTCTGTCTATGATATGTATGCCTACGGTTTTTAGCGTTCGCTTACCTTGTTAAGACGTGTTAGTTATTTATGGTATTGCTTGTTTTGCGCTTGGAAATGCCATGTCATTTTAGTTTACTTGATTCTGTTGATATTTGGGGTTATGTTATAGATTTCTTTGTGGTTCGGCCGCTTTAAAATTTTATGATGACTGCATTATGTTTCGAAAGTTACCTTGATTTTTTTTACATTTTGAACGAAATAAATTGTTGGTATTCTCGTCTACATACATACATACATAGTCTCACGCCTAAATCCCCGAAGAGGTAGGCAGAGGTATATTGCTACACCCAGGCCAGAATTACGGCGCTTGTACACGGTAAGAAAATACGCCGGGCCTATGCAAGAATTCGTGTCGTGACTAGAAAAGAACTTCGCAGCTGTGCACGAAAACATCTTATCTGCCCAAGACGTTGTTACGGAGCGTTGGGGGGCGGAGTAGTAGGGTTCACACAGCCAGGTAAGTAGTGATCTGTGGGTAGTTTTTGCTGTGCGTTTGGTGTGGACGTGTATTGCAGCGTAGCATATATAGCGTACAAAATGGCTGATGAGTTACTTATAACTTTAGTAGAGGGACAACCGGTATTGTGGGACAAAACTTCAACAACTTATTTTCATGCGAAAATAATCCACAAATTTTTCCTCATGTTGTCGCATTAGACGGTAAAGGGTAATGAACCCACCAAACTCATTTTTCTATTGAATAATTGGATGAACCCAGTTTTCTTTTTCGTTTAACTCTTGTTTTTTGGTTCCTTTTTTATTTTGTTATAATAATAATATGCAATTATCCTTCTTTTTTGCTTTGTAGTTAACATTTTTATAAATAAACGAAAATTATTATCTGACTTGTTATAACTTGCGCACCCTACGCCCGACTGACGACTTCACGAAAAAAATCTTGTCGTGTACACGTTCCGATCTGTCTTGTCTGCGGAAGATACAAAAGTTTTCGTGTGTAGAACAGACAAAATTCTTGTCGTTCACACGAAGAATTTGTCTTGTCTGCCGCAGACACGGTAAATTTTCTTAACGTGTACAAGCGCCTATTGCCGTGCCGTCTCCGTATTCTTGTCTAGCTTCATCTAATCTGAATTAATACTATGTAGACGTATTTGCATAAATTTCATTACAACGAGAAAATACACCTGAAGTTTTTGAACATAATTAAACAAATACTTAGTCTTATTTAATAATAATGGTAGTCTTATTTAATGTAGCTATCAAGTTTATGAAATCTAAATGATTTTCGCCTGGGAAACAATTACTTATAAAGTGAAGAATGTTATAATAAATGCATACCATAATTATATTCTTTTATATGAAAATTTTCTAAGCTCTGCCAATCTACCAATCTTTCGTGGTTGCCCATATGACGCAGTGACGACGCGGTATCGGAATTTACCTTGTAAGATTAATAAGCATTTAAAATACCTACCAATATCGACAGTTATATACGACAAGGCACACGACATTTAACCACATAAGAAATAAAAGTATCTAACTAACCAAAACACTTTCTACAAGCTCACCTACATGCCTCAGAAGCGAAGAACCACACAAACCTGTATACATTTAAATTAGCTAATTTACAGCGTTACTCGCAAAAGGAAAATATTTAAACGTCCTAACACTCAATTTGTGTATATCTTTAAGGAGCAAATTTAATTCTTCGCAAGGTGGGAGGCGTGCGCAAGCGGGGAGGGTCTAATTGCCAATTTTCTCTTTACGCCATTTTTTCAGCTTTTAAGGAGAAAAATTCGTTAATGCATATTTAATAGCCGTAATCGTCTCTCCCCCTCAAGTTATTACAACAAGCCACCGACTGGCGCTTTTTAAATACAACGCCATCTATTTTAAATTTATAGAATTTGTTCAACAATCTGTTTGGCTGATGATGGTATTTAATAAATAAATTATAATACTTTAATGCCCGACAGCCCGGCTTCTTTAGTTAATTATGTATAAATGCGGCCCTTGGGTAATGCTGTACATCTTAATATTACAAGGATACCTATCTATGAACTCTCGGTCAGCAAAGACAAAGGTTCAAGAGGGAAAAGAGGTTCACTCCTCTGGTTCTCGTCAGTTATCAGTCCAAGATTATACTCGTACAAATATGCAACGTTTACTAGGCATGACCTCAGATAATGAAAATGAACATTACAAGCGAATTCAATTTGTCCACCAGGCACAATTTCGGATTCTTCATCGCAAGCAGGTAAGCATTTTATAACAAAACTACCAAACATAATTAGCCAGAAACAACAAAACCACCTTCAACTAAACAACCACAATTATGCCATAATGCCTGACCTAAACAGCCCGTCCAAATTATCACCAAAACTACTTAAATTCGGTATGTATCTTTAAGACCCTGTCTGTTAACCGTCTATCCTAGGCAAGACCAAGAAAGTCCCTATTCACTCTCCACACGAACTATCCCCCGTGGGCTCGCGGTCCGCGATCATTTTCTTTGACTCCGCCATAATCCCACCTCATGTATAATGCGCGCATATAAATTTCAATTTTAAACCGGTCGGTTTCGTGTTACACCCATTTGCGGAATTACGCGTAGGGTTGGAAGGTGCAATATGGGATGGGAGGGTAGTATACCTCTAGTAATCTGGTAATGCTTTCGCGTCGCGACCTTATAAATAAACAAGTTTCCTTTAGCAGTCGTCTTGTCTCCAGTTTTATTCTGTTTTCTCTTGTAAAATGTTTAAATTTTTTTGAAATGTTTATGCTGCGTGTTCGTATTTTTTGTTAATATTATAAGATTTACATGTTATGTTACTAGCTTTCATTCCAGTTTATATGATACATGTAGTTACTTTAAGATAAACATAGGTGTGTATTATCATCCATTTATTTGATATATATATAGATAGATATGTAGATTTTAGATTCGTGTTTGATATATTTTGTATGGAGCTTATGTCAAAAACTGTCAAAAACGAATCTAAAATCTACAGATCTATCTATAGTTCGAATATTAAATTCCGAAGTATAGCACGGTAATAAATAATACACCAAAGTTTAAATAATTTGATGTTATTTTTTGTGTGAGCGCACAGACAAAGAAGAACAATTTAATTTTCAAAAACTGTACTCATTTTGTCCCGTTCCATAAAATGACTGGTTAGAAAAAGTAGACGTCGTATTCAGACGTCATTGTCTTATAAGAAAGTTAAAACTAATAAAATATTAAGTAAATTTTACCTAAGTATGAATATATGTTACATATTTAGAGGCTTATACATACAAAATAGACTACCCCTGCGGTTCCTCAGAAATCACATTATCTAACGGATTTCATCTATTGATGAAAACCGTACCTACAAAAATCCGTTCAGTAGCTTTTGGGTTCACCGCGTTCATACAAACACGACTAACAGAGAACTTCATTTTATAATAAGTACACAGATTATGAACAAATAACTCCTTTACCAAACTATCCATAAAACAAACCACGCGACAATACAATACCATCAATTGTCGGTTGTACGCAATTTTTACCCCGCGTAGGGGTTACAACATGACCTGCAGCGTAGGGTTGATGTGGTTGCCAACAACTGTTGCAATACTTGCAATCAACTGGGGCTCTTGCCCCGTCGACTCCGATTAGCCACACTCCCCGCTCAAAATATTTGCTCGTTTTAAGCGTATTTATTTTTGGTAAGGGTAAAGTAATATTTTGAGAGCTATTTGAGATTATTTTTTTATATTTTAGAGGTTTTTAAACTTTTGTCAAAACTTTTTTTTATTTTTTAAAGATCCGAATGAACTTTTCGAGCCTTTTGTTTACGTCAAAAGTGATGATTGTATTTTGTATATTTTCTTATAATTTGTTGGCATAGGTTGGTACAAACCTAAGGTGTAGATTTTCTACTAAGAAAACAGTTGTTATACCTTAGCAAATTCTGCCTTCAATGACAATGACCTACTTCCAAACAAAATTTAACTGATCGATACGAAGCCGAAATTCAATACCATAATTTAATTTACTCCAAATCAGATATCGGGATAAAATTAACTTCATTTACTTTATTTCGATATTATCTTCCCGTCAGCCGTCGATTCTATAATCCGTCGAACAAATAATAGCATTTGTCTGATCCACCGCGGTACCGCTAATGTAGCCTACTCCCAATGGACTTTAAACTGCTTACTGTGCTTTAAAAAACCTCGACCTTCCTTCAATAGAGCTTATAAGCCGTTCGCTAAGAGGTTTTGCTGCTATAATAACGATATGTGACTTAAAAATCATTCTTTTAGGTAGGTATTTCGTTTTTGGAGGGATGATGTGGATCGATATTTTGAAATAATGTTTGACTATAATTTATGGGCAGTTCATTTCGTGCCTGATTTAAAGATCACCGCTGCTTTATTTTTGCTTTTAAAGCATAGCTGAAAAGCCTACGAAAACAACCGATTTGTCTGTGTGTATGAGACAATTTACATAGAACCAGTAATAATGTGTTTAAGACAATTTATATGGCATCAGTATTCGTGGACCACATAGGTAATAGAAAATGCAGATATAAATTTAGTTGGTTTCCAATTAGTGGCCAAATAAGCAATTAATATCTGTTATGCTGCTTCAGCTGTCATGTTAGAAAATACTCTTATAGGAAAATGTTGAAAATACTTATCAGTACACTTCTAATAGTAGAAATAGCTTACCGACATAGGTAGGTCTCAACTTTCTCGTGAAGTATTCCTAATATTATTCAAACAAATATCACCTATACTTTCCATACTTGTTGGCTATTTCCTACCAATACTTCACAAATAGAAAACATACCACTCCAACATTAAATAATACATCTTTATTTCAACCTAACCGAAAAAACCGACGCTCCAAGAAAGTCTGACAGCCAAATTTACAGGGTTAAGTGTAACTAATAACCAAATAAAGCTCAATTCAAATGATATTAATCTAATAATGCTTATTGGCTTGACGCACGGCGAGTCATATAAAATAATCGAAATACTCACACCACAGACGCATTTAAATTGAGACAGTATTGTCCCTCACTCATCATAAATTTCAATGAGAAACATCGTGTGATCAAATTAGAAAAATTAAAAGTGATAAATAAAGTCCAATTAAACGTTATTGCGTAAAAAAGGCATAAATTAATGCGTTAGCTGGACGCGGGAAACATTGCGACGCTCTGACGCGGACGTATGCGAGCGCGAATCACAAGTGGCCTAGTGATGTGCATTAAATATTATTTTATCAGTACGTTTAATAATAATTATTATGGCATAGAATAAATTCGTATGATTATAAAATTACGTACTTACTTAATTAAGTGTAACATCTGTTATAGAGCAGATGATACAAATTATAAATTTTGCTTGGTTGGGTGTAATTACTTATTTTAAGTATAGTTTAATTAACTTCAATTCCATTTTAAGCGACCAAAATGTTATGTCATCAAAAACTCAAACTTGTCATAATACATACATACATACATAGCCTCACGCCTATATCCCCGAAGAGGTAAGCAGAGGTGTTTTGCTACACCCAATTTTCGCCAGATTTATTTTAGTCCCACGTAATAGGGGGCTGCTGTTACTGTCCTACCGGAAAAACCCATTAAGACTTTTCCTGACCCGGTGATCGAACCCGAGACCTCCCAATCCCACGCGCACATTTATGCCGCGAGACCAACGAGGCAGTCATAATGCCCAAGTATTATAACAAATGCGCCAGTATTATAACAAACTGACTCTTGAAAGGCCATAATAAAACCATCTCTCACGTGTGTATTAAATATAGGTATTAATAATAATAATAATAGAGACTCGTTAGACGGCTGGATCAAGTCCTCTATACAGAAGGCAGTATTGCTGGACACGACACGCATCGTTCGGAGGTTCCTCTCTCTGGAGCCCTAACCACCGGTAGCTTGGCCCCTGTGCCCGATGCCGGTGGGTCTCCGTGGTCCTATTTTATATGGTTAAATTTATTTTTTTTGTGAAGTGATTTAATGGTATAAAATTAGACTAATGAGAATGTGTATAAATAAAGAGGCATAATAATAATAATTGTATTGTGTATTAAATATATGTAAGTTGTATGTATTTATTAGTATAATATTTATTATTTATATTATATTATTTTTCTTATTTATATACGTATATATGCATAGATATTTATGCTAATGGATTTTTACCAAATAATTAAATATTTCATTTTTATAGTTAAGACACCTGCCACAATCATTTCTGCGCCACCCGAAGGTTGACTGGCAGAAAATGCTATTTAGCATTAAATCCGCCTTTTGCAATGTAATTGCAGGAAGTGTTAATAAATAAAAAATAATAAATAAATAAATAAATTCAATAGTTCAAAAAAGTTGTTATTATACGATTTTGCGCTATGAGCATTTCTATTACATAATTATAACTTCAAATTTAAAGCTCGACACTAACATTTTGTGTATAACTTGTTCTTTGTTTTTTGCAATAAAGACACCTTCTAAGGATAAACTATTGAAATTACTGCATCTCGACAGGGCGACATTTAAGGTATCGTATGAAAAACTATAATTTGTGTGAAGAAATAAACGAAGTATGCGTATTGTAGTCCACGCAGGCGCAATTGCATGCGAAATCTAGTATTCTAGATAGTACTTTAGACCGTGCACTATGGTAATTACTATTATATGTCATACTGTTTAGTGACATAACGTTGGTGTACATTAGTCAGCGCGGTCATAAAATTATGTTTAATAAAATGTACATCTAGTCACTTAGATCTAATGCATTATGATTCGCACTCCAACTTCAGCAGTATATTGTTCAATCACATTCTAGTACGCATTGCGTTAATTTCAATTAAATGCTGTTTGAAGGTACACCTCGTTATTGTAGTATGCAAATATTTTGATTGTTAGGTATTCATGATCATAAAAGGTTGATTTAGGTTAAGCAAAACTGAGTAACTTTGCCAATGAAAAGATGTACCTATATATTATATTTAGTAAAATTTAGTCAAGATCCCAAAAGAAGATATCTCTATTTGCATAAGTATCATACTTGTAATTTGTACTCATACTGATATTTACATAAGGGTGTCCCAATCTCATCATGATTTGAGGAATACCTAGAGGGAAATTACTTATATCTGCCCCACGTTTCAGCATGGTTATCTTATATGAACCATGCTCGTGAGGTGCCTGATGTATTCAAGTACAGATTTCGCCACCTACCTCGATCTTCAGAACTATAAATATAGTTTTCTTTAGAGATGTTGGTACTTCATAACATAGCACAAACGACGTTTTAGAACTGGCGTTCTTTATCACTTATTGGAACTATTTCCACCGGTCGTCACTTCAACATGTCTGATGTTACAAGCTTGCTAGAATCAAACTCTCACACGTTACGAAAGCTTTGTGCAGATACAATAACACAAATAGACTCACGCCTGAATCCCAGGAGGTCAGACAGAAACGAAGCATCTGCGCTTGTTTCATTTCTGATGGTATGAATACATCAACTCTAGTTTCAATCGCTCTTAACACATTCTTCGTACATACCTACCATTTATAAACGGGATACTCGTCAATGAAATTAAAAGTAATTTTATACCTAAACTTTTTGAAGTGCATGTCATCATCAGCCCTTTATACTGTCCCACTGCTGGGCACTGGCCTCTTCTCAGTATGAGAAGGGTAAGGCCATAGTCCACCACGCTGGCCTAGTGCGGGTTGGCAGACTTCACATGTCTTTCGAGAACATTATGAAGAACTCTCAGACATGCAGGTTTCCTCACGATGTTTTCCTTCACCATTTAGCAAGCGATAATTAACAATTTAATACGCACATAACTCCGAAAAGTCATTGGTGCGCGCCGTGGATTCGAACCCGGACCCTCTGCGTAGCTGTCGGTCTCTTCACTAGGCTATCGCTGTTTATGAAGTCGCATAGAAGTGCATGTACCGGGATTTTTTATTCTACTAACCAGTACAGGTCATAAGTGGAACTGGCAAGAATTTATTTCATTAATTTGTTTATGTAGCTTATATTACTATGTTGTAGAAGATTGCTATATTGAGCACCTAGAGCAGCTCAATACTAAGCATTTTTATCAGAATATTTATACAAATTGAAACCTTCATGGTCATTAATATTAGTTTTAAAATGTCTTTGGGGGCCTTTGTTTCAAGTAACCTATCGCATACATTTTAACACTGTTGCTAATATACTCAGAAAGTTTGTAATATTTATTTATTCAACGATACTTTCTTTTTCCCATCCCTACGCCACGTCACACGTATACGCTCAAATTACGCGCTTAAATTGTATTAATTAGTGAGCGACTGAAAGGGTTCCGTCAAATTAAATGGCATTTTAGCTTCGTACGTTATACCATTGTGCTGATGTGCGGGTCATTAGCATAATTTTAATTTTGTTTGTTAATTATCGTGACTTATGATATGTTATTAATATCATTGTTAATATAATGAGGCGTTTTCGGGTATAGATTAATTATTCGTTTAAAGATAAAGCTATTATATTAATGAGTCAAACATGAAAATGTAGAGTGAATTATGACGGTATTTATTCAGGGGTCAGAAAAGACTTAATTGATAAAAGCGTGAATAATTTTATACGCATATACACGTAGTATTTTAGTTCTTAGGCCCCATTCCCACTAGTGCTTTAGAGAATGAACCTTTCGTGGGCGACCAGCGTTGACGCTGCGTGGGCAAGACGTCAGATTTTAAAGTCCCTCACTTCTCCACCATAATACCGTGGACATAGAGACATTACGGTCTGCGTAATAGCTTAACAGAATTGAATATTCTGTAGAAAGAGACAACGCGAGCAATTGATCCATCTATCTCATAAGCTCAGGCTCATATATTGGTACTAAGATAAGATGCCTAGTAACGACTTCAAACGACTTACGCTAAAGGCATAGTTATATTCCTTCATTCACTCTATAATCTTTATTCCCGTCGCTCCAGGGCACCTACACAAACCCACTTCCCAAAACTAACAGGCTCATAAGAAATTCACAAACTATAATTCACGAAGCGATTTATTCAAAAAGGCGTATATAAAACTAAATTGTATAACATAAAACTTGAATTATACGAAGAAGGAGGAAGCAGGGAGTTTTACTAACATCAAAAGAGGCCCTATTATGAAAAATCGTAACACATTTATTGGGCGGACTCTGTTACATTATTCATGAGTGAAATTGCTCCATCCCCATACCTGTGAACGGTAGCAGTTATTTACACTTGGCAAGGATAATAACTGTTATTGGGGTGTAGGCCCCGCCCTATGCGATGCAGAACCTTACCTACGTGGATTTATTGTTTGTTTATAGTGCCTTTTTGTTTGATCGAAAATAAAACATGATGTAAACGATGTGGGTGTTTAAAGTCTAGTTAGTTTCAGCGGAAACACATCTAGGTGTATATGCTGAAACTGAAAACCGCCGGGTTTTCTGCAGTCGAACGCCCATACATACTTTTGCAGATTTTCTCGTATTTATCATCATCATCAGCCTTTAACAGTCCACTGCTGGACTAGGCCTCTCCATTGAAAGGAGGAATTGGCCTACTATACCACGCTGGCCAAACGGGTTGGTATAGGGTTTGTATCAAGTTTTCCTTCTCTTACAGTGCTGTTCTGATGTTCTCTATTATACTACATACCTAATAATAAGTTATTTTAAAAAAAAATGCTTGCACTAAAATAAATTCAGTTTGGAATTGATTTACAACATTACTAACGGACACAAAGGGTAACCAGCCTCGAAACAATAATTTGTAAATCGCATAATGTTGTTGCCTGTGGAGGTCAAGCTTAGCCATTTTTTTGTAGACTCACGCCTGTATCCCCGAAGGGCTAGGCTGAGGTGTAACATTACACCCACATTTTGCCATGATTTTTTAAGTCCCACGTAATAGGGGGCAAGCCTATTGCCGTTACCGGGCACACCACCAGACTCCGAGCTGCCACTGAGAATTCGGAAAGCTCAGTAACACTTGCTCGACCCGGGAAACGAACCCGGGACCTCCGATCAGTAGTCGCATACGCTATCCACTGGACTACGGAGGCAGTCTTACCCATAAAACCTAACGAAATGTTAGGCGGCGGGATTACCACAAGTAACATGAGAGCAGTAGGTATTTACCTTAGATATATCAATAGTTTTACATTAATCCATATCCTGTAATTACTTATAACTACTTAGTTCGAAAACAACCAGATCTTTTCAGTCAGATACACCCGAATAATACATGTAGGTACTTCCAAGCAGCCGAGATTCTTTCTACCAGGGAGACATAAGCAGGCTTGTCACGCACCGCACTGTCAGCTAACCTCCTTAAGGCGCCGTGATTGCAGCCGATCACGACACAAACACGGGGAAATTCGATCACTGCCTTTTTGTTACCAACACCTACTGCGTTTGATTGTGAGGGAAACACTGATTGGGTTTGTGTGACGCTCCGGGCGATGTCGAACGTAATAGCTGTTTTTAGATATCAATGATATTAGAATTGAGTAAAGTTGATTTAAATAACCTTAAAGCTATGCGACAATTTCAAAGATAGAACAATAGATAGAACTCAAATTGTGTTTCAAAGTGTTTGAAGATTACCGTATTCTATTACCTTAGCTTTAATTTAAATTACGTAAAAAAAATTCCTAAAACCGCCCATCACAGGAAAGTTTAGACAATTGCCTAGTAAATCCGCTAGACTATACACTGAAGACAGTCACAGGGTCACATGTCAAACTATAACATCAAATCTCATTCGTTGATCCACAAACACAAGAGCAGATGATCCGAGAGCACGTAACGAGCGACGCCGGGGGCGCAGCTAGTCTACGCAGTCTCGCTCACCGTAAGCAAAAACTCAATTATCATATTTTATACCTCATAATACTTACGAAAAGATATTCAATTATATAATTTTTCGTCTGAAAAGGGAATCCCTTTTCATTTCTCATTTGGATTTTTCTCTTAAGCAATTACGAGACAGCCCCGGGGAACGAGAGATTGGTTCGCGAATACATTTGTACGCCGGACGCGCCCGCTCTAATTTATCTTTTAACAAGGAATGGAATGTTATGTTAACTTATGCGCCCACCGCGTTAGCTCTGTTTTCGTTTAATAAAAGTGTGTTTCGCGGATGATTTTATGAGTTTCGGCGAGTTATGGATTTGTTTGCGAGCTGAATAGAAATGAGCTCATTTCACGCTCCGGACACGCGCGACGTGTTCCGTTCATATCTTATGTATACGCGGACTCATGTATAAACGCTAGAATTAATAATATAAAGTGCGGATCGACCGGCCCGAGCGAAGCTACAAATATAATTTGTCATCGAAGGACATTACGTGTGTAACAAACGAAGTTGTCGCTCGCCGGCTTGCTCAAGCGGCTCCGCGCAATTCGATTCCGACAAGCGGCGGATCGGATTCGAGCGAAACTCGAGTAATCGCATCGCGCGGCCGGGAACACAAATTATTCGTGCGCCGAAACTGACTAACTTCATCAACCCTATAAAGGAGGTAAAGAACAAAGCGAACCACAATTGGCCGCGTCGATCTCTACCTGAGTCGATGGAAGTTTTAAAAATGGCGGCTCTTTGAGAGCAAACTCGATAAGGGCGCGCCCGCGGGACGCGTAAATAAAATTTGCAAGGAATCGCTCGTGCCTTTGACGTCGCGAGCGACTTGCCGTTTGAAGATTTGCTTGTTTGCCTCACTCCACGACCCGTGCAGGCGATACGTGTATCTCGACGACTATGAGTGAAAAATCTAATCTAACCCCGATGAATATTTAGCGAGTTGTACGAAACTAAACTAACGTGATAACAAATAACTCATTTATGCAGACACGGAGACACTTAATATGTTCGTTTAGATGATGGCGAATAAGCTGATGGCAGAATTTTCAAGCCAGCAAAGGCACTGTTCCTCAGCTGCAGTAAAGGCATTTTTGTCAATGCTGTTAAATAGTTAGCTTGAATAACAATTTTAATAGCTAGAGTAAGGAATAGGCAACAGCTAAAATACTTTAAAAATAACAAATAACAGTCTACACTCCACAGTATAAAGTATAATAGAGGAATGAATAATAAATTCTGTAATATAATGATACATACATACATACATACATAGACTCACGCCTGTTTCCCCGAAAGGGTAGGCAGAGGCATATTAAACGCCCACTTTTCGCCAGTGTTTTGATCCCACGTAATAGGTGGCGAGCCTATTGCCGCTTATTGGGACATTTTGTTTGCCAGAGCCTCGTCCGTTGATCGGCAGGTGCACCACTTGCAGGTGAGGTTGGCTTGGGACCCTAAGTTCTTGGTGGGAACCCTATGCACCCTGTAATATAATGATGAAACTTGTAAATAGATAAGCATAATTTTTATTAGGTAACTCATCGGGGGCGCGTAGGATGTTCGGTGTCGGCATCTCAACTGTAACCACCCAGTGAGAAATCACATTGTTACAAGTTTCTTGGGCAATTTTGTTAATTAATTCTTATTGGCTTATTTACCATTGTTAGGTAAATAAGTACAGCAAATCACTTTGAACAGAACTACTACAGTTTATGTTTTAATTCTGACAATGTGTGGTTTTAAATATTTATGCGTTTCCTCAGCTTTACTGTTTTTCAATGCAATCTAGATGATTTCCTTTTTCTGTTTGTCTCTTAATATCATATTATGGTAATTGAAATAGAAAAAAATATAAAGTGAAAATTTAACTAATAAACATATTTATTATAAAAGGTTAGTTTTAAATATTTTTCGTGTTACTGCGTAAGAAAAAAATTCTAATTAATTATATCATCTAAGCAGAATTATATAAGAAACAATCTATAAACAGTGAAAAAGCATGGTCACCATAAATGCCAACATGGCGATGAAAATATCAGCGTTGGAACTTGACGCAACTTACTCTGCATTTTAATTTGTTATTCGCCGCCACAATTAGACGACTTCCGACTCAATCATCGTGCAACTATTTAAAGTTGCAGCACAATGGTTAATGCAAGTCATGGGTTTGAAACTCATTTTTTGTTCACTAAAGTGAACCTATTTGTAACAGAAGTTAAGTGATTTTAAATAATAAGCAAGTCTTCTTCTGTTTCGCAAATGAACTTAAAAAGATAAGATTAATAAACTTGGTTTCAATATCAGGGTTAATTATTTCCTTATCATGATATCATCATCACCAGCAGCGTTGTTATAATCTGTCCAGTGGGATAAAAGGAAGAGAGTGTGCTGGGCACAGGCATTTTCTCACCATGAGAAGGGTGAGGCCAAGTGCAGATTGGCAAACTTCATATCTTACGAGAACATTGTTGAACTCTCAGACATGCAGGTTTCCTTCAATATTGATTTGACTGCGCGGTTGGTGTAGTGGTTTAAGCGGCCGCCTCACCGCTTGACACTACGCCGAGTGTCGTGTGTTCGATTCCCACACGAGACAATACTTTGTGTGATTGTGTCCGTTGGTTGTATGTTTGTAAAAGTCCCCCGCGACACAGGATTTATTCCTAGTGCGGGAGTTGTCTTTTTAAATTAAAATAAAATAAAAAAATAAATAAAGATGTTGCTTCGTTATTATTAATGCGATTAATAATAGTTTGATACGCACTTGAGTTCTAAGAGTCAGTGGTACGGGTCGTGGGTTTGAATTCAAGACAGACCAGATTTGTGTAGCAGTCTGTTAGTGTTTTTACTAGGCTTGACTTGGCCTGGCTCCATGTTTTATCATAATCATAATCATACGTTTATTTGTTAGAATATTGTTACTATAGGTGTTACAAAAACAATGATGTCCATAATATTCTGCTGTTTCCAGCGTACAAATGCATACAGAACATAGGAGTTAATGGTAAAATAATCATAATAATAGTACTGCAGATAAAATATTCATTAAATATAAATACAAAAACTAAAAACAATGTCAATTATGTAATGTTAATCAATGTCCAGTTTGATATTTATGTAAAATTTTTCATTCAAACGTTTAATGTTTAACATAATCTTTATTATATTCTTCTGATAAGACAAGGACAACACGACTCTTGAACAACCGATGAAGGTAGAGCGAATTATTTTTAAACATTAAGTAAATTATAGGTCAGGGCTGCCGAATATTTCTTGAACATTTTCTCATAAAATTTCCAATCGCTGCAAAGCTATATTCTGGCTACGTAGAGTCTACGCCGTAGACAGGCAACGTGCACGCAAGAAACAAGATACATAATATTATGTATTTGAGATCTAAATGTGTGCAATTTGATCATAACAGCAAATTAATAATCTCTACAACCATGATATTCGTAATCTTCTACGAACTTTTCAAAAACTACTGATTAATCAGTTGTTCGTACCAAAAAAATCATTTAAAGAACAATAATATCAATACAAAATCATAATTTCTTACAAATATAATTATTTATCAATTGAATGAATCATTTCTGTAGGTATCTGATGCCTCCATACCACCCAGTCACCGCAGATACCTACACTTAACCCGTAGGTAACAACGCGTTGTCATGGCAACCGAGCACCCCACGAGCCTTTACACAGGCCACACAAAAATCAAACTTATGATATCAATATTAAGTATTATATTGCTTCGTCATTGGGATGTAAAAAGAGTTTTACCCAATGAAGTTAAAGTGGTTATACGAAAAGTAAACTTAAGGCAATGGTATAAGTTGCATATTGCGTTGTCTCTGGACGTAAAAGAGTTGTTCCAAATGAGGTAAAGTCGTTACGGCCCCGTGTCGTGGACGCTAACGAGTCCAATGGAAGTGCAACTTTACGTTTAATAATATTAGTTTAGTAGTTTGATTGTAGTTCATTTGCCTGTTTAGACCGCATTGATTGCTGTTGGAGTTAGAATTACTATTGGAGAAATTGAGCTTACGTTATAATAACTTAGAAATTCAAATTAAGGCTCTAGTTAACCAGCAACCCAGCAACACTATGACTTTTGGCTTTTGGTTTATGCAAATTGTTGTGATACGATACTCAGAAAACTAAAATAAAATAATACATATTAGACTCTGATGTGCTTTAGTGATGGATCCGATTCCATGATTCTTCATATCAACTAGTCTTTACTCGTCTACGAGGTTTGTCACTGGTGCCACACTGGAAGTCATAGTCGTAAAAAATGCGACATTTCAAAGTTATCATTTTGAGAAAATTATGACAAAAAAATCAAATGCGAAAACTCAAGTGAATCACCAAATTCGAAACACAAATACATGAGCCGCATCGAAATAAATTTGAATTTGGATTTCCTTACCAAATGCCAGATAACTGAGATCAAAGTGGCCAGTTCGACAAAAAGCCAATTATATTATCCTACAATATTGAATCTCTAACGCCACGTAGCTGAAATATTTCCCAACATTTTTTGTTCCCATATCAACACACAAGTACACTTAAATAACCATTCGATTTGTCATCAAATCCAATTGTACTTTTTACGAAAAATATATTAAATGGTGTCTAATTACCCTTCTAATATTTTGCCCGCATAGCTATCGGAGGGTTGTGTTATGTTGGCACTCAATCTCAACCCGTTGACCACTGATGGGCTACTTGATTTATTTTTTATGGGCACTTGAATGGAAGCGATTGTATGCAGGCGTGGCTAATGTGAAAGGGTTTTTATGACCGATAGGAAATTATGATTCATAATGGACACCGATTTATTTTTATTACAAAAAATCTGCAGCGTTATTTTTGGGTATGGGTAGTATACCTAATATTTGCATAGTATTACTGGTTAGCTCCAGGATAGTTTAGGGTTAGGGTTATGGTTACAATTCTCGGACATGGTAAAGATTTTTAGATGATAAAATGTATTGCGCAAGTAGACAAAAAATATCCTTAGCCAGAAGGCTCTAAAACTGGCAAAATGGCATAAAGTAAAACCTCAGATAATTTCTATAAACACTAATATTATGTGCTATCTTTAAAAAACAATGAAATTTGAATGCATCTAGAATTATCATAGCATCATGAAATAAAAATATTTATTTTTGTAAAGGTCACTGCACACTGGCGGATAATCGCAGCGGCACGCGCGAGTCGTGTGTTCTCGCAAATATTGTCAATAACCCGCGACACGCAGCAGGAGGCGCAGTATTGTTGTAAGCAATAGCGGTTAGTCAATATTATTTATATGATGTTTACTTGATAAATATTTATATATACGTATATTACGTCCCACCTATTACGTGGGATCAAAACACTGGCGAAAAGTGGGCGTTTAATATGCCTCTGCCTATACCTTCGGGGAAACAGGCGTCAGTCAATGTATGTATGTATGTATATACGTATTTATATTCTAAGATAGGTACATATAATTATATTTCAAGGAAAATAAATTAAATACATTTCAATCAATGCAAATTATCTTAGATAAATGAAATAAGTTTTAAATAGCGATGGTCAAAACCGTTGTAAATTTATTGCCAAATCGGAAGCTCACCACTCAATCTAAGATATCTAGTAACATTCAAATACTTACCTACCACCTAGTGACTACTGTAAACCGTGCTTTAGTCACGTATATTTCAAAGCGACTTATATATTTTCCCTGGCTCCAAGTCTTATAAACTACTACCGTCCAATCAAAGTTTAATTAACGGTACGGCTAAAATACAGTCAACATTACGCTACTTGACATCATTCTAGCTATTTAAGAATCAAGTCATCATCGCCACTTATTCTCTAAAAACTTGACAATGGTTGTTGACTCACGAAAGTCAGACAAGCAGCAACCTCACCAAATCCACATTTAGCGAGTCATTAAGCTTGGTAAAGTCGCAACAAAATCAAGATCCAATTACGGTACATTTAGCTTGAATAGCTCCACTTGAGCTCACACGCTCCATAGTCACGTGGCAACGACTCACGTTTTGTTTATCCACCAGATTCGACTCAATTTAGCGTTAAGTGATCGCCTATTGCGAAGGGCGAGACACCCTCTTTACGCTTTTTTAATCGCGTCGCGACGGGTCGCCGCGATTTATGACGGGCAGTGTGTATGCCCTTTTGTCCGAGCGTTTTTTGATAGTTGATTGATATCGGTTCCGCTATTAAACGCCGATGTGTGGCAGCTTATGTTTTTATGGATTTGTGTTTGGACGGCGGCGGTGTTGATTTATAAACGATGTGATGATAAATGGACTATTAGTGTTAATAGTTTTTTAAAATACTGTCGGACACTTTTGTGCCCGTTTTTTAGATTGGTAAATGAAATACATTCAATAAATTTATTTTATTCTGACTTTATATTAGTGTCACCGTCGGTTTAACAACTTTTATTGGAATCTGGTTACTTGTTTGTTGTTTTAAGTGGCTATCATGAAAAACTTTAATGTTGAATTTTTGCGACTTATCCTATCCCGATACTCAGATACACTAATACTCGCAAAATTTCGGGGAAAATCATACCTCTTTCAACCTTACAACAAATTTATCGGCAATATATTGGAGGAATTGTTAAATAAAATGGATATTTTATTATTCTTTTATTTCAATGCCTCCAAAATCCATGACAATAGATTAAAATCCAACCATAGATCGTTACCATAGAAATGGTCACACAAACCAGTACCAAATCTGAAACAGTATGACTGTACACCAAAAATAGCTTCAGTAGATACAGAGCATAGATCACAAACATTTAGCGTCGACTCAGAACAATAGACCGACTCAGTGTTCATTAATGGCATTAATTAATGCTTAATTGAGCCAAATAGAGTATCAATTTAGCGGACGGCAATTGGATCATGCATCCCACCAAGTGGCGAACGCTACGTTTTAACTGTGTTGCCGTTTTATGAGAACAATTTTTATTGTTGACAACACAATCAGTTTGGGTATTGTTATAAGATTAGAGAAGCAATCTCGACTGATTGAGTTGTTTGAATGAGATTTGGTGAATTGCTTGTTTATGTTTAGTTAAGGAAATGGTATTTTGTGACTTTATATTCTGACCTGAGCTTATTTCTATCATGCTCACTTAAAAGTCGTCTAAAAACTTGCTTATGGTGGCGTTGTGGGTCGGGTTGTTTGGTTCCCTAAAAAATGGTTGAGCTAAGCTATGGCTGAGTCACACGTCATACTCGTGAACGGGTGCCATCTGCCGGGACTGGTCGGCTCTGAACTGCTGTCGAAATTCTGTCAAAGGATAACTATATTGGAGTTTATAGTCGTCTCACATTGTACTCACATGTTTATACTTAATACCTTATTTTATATATTATTAATTTTAATCATATTGTCTGGACTTTAAAAGAGACTATGACCTCTGAGTTTGTTTCGGATGTTTCTTCTCAGGGCAGTCAGTTAGGAAACACCGGCCTCATCTAGATTTTTTTTTTTTATGTATGACTTTGTTTAAGTGTTTGTAATAAACTTATGAACAAATAAATGATTCGACTTTGACTTTCTTGTTGGCTTGGTATTTACGTTTTCTGTTAGGAGACATGATAAGTAGCTACCAATATCGATAGCAATAGTAATTATATAATACCCACATGTGCAGTTTGGCAATCGTATGCAGCTAAATAATAGTTTACATGCTAAATTGTTACACCAAATGTTAATGCTCTTTAACACCTGCTACTACCGCTTCTGTGAGGTATTTGAATAACTACTTGACACACCACCGACTTCTAGAGGTTGTAGCATCATGTTACATCCCCTATAATCTTTCACATTCAAACTCTTTAAGTTTCAGTAATTAGTTTATATTATATCCTGAAAGATCTTATTCAATATTCAATTTGACCGTAGAAAATAAAACAACGCCAAATTGCAAAAAATCATAAAGTAGATATTATGAAAACACCCGACCTAGTTTTAATTCCAACTCTTTACAACAGTTGCGTCTCATTGTTGATTAGTCGTTTAATTAGCGGTAAATTGACTTAACTACACATGCGATTAGTTGCACGACAATCAACGCGAGTCGCGGCCGTGTACGAGGCCTTATAATTAACGTTAATACGCACTACAAGGGCGATTGAATAACCATAATTAAATAGCAACTGGAAGATTTGTTGTCAAAAACAATGAGCCCATAACTCTACCTTCATTTAAATTATAATTAAAAGTGTTTGTATGTGTCGTCTTGCAAAAGACTGAATGGAAGTGGGTCGGCCTTATTGCAGGTATAAACGAGGACAGGTGGACTAAAAAGATAACCTTATGGAGAGACCAGTAGGAAAGCGAACTAGAGCCAAACCGGCGGAGAGATGGCTCGACGAAATTTTAAAAACAGCAGGGTAAGATTGGGCTGTTAAAGCAAGCGACAGAACTATGTGGAAAAAATGGAGGAGGCCTTTACTCTATGAAGAGGTCCATAGTAAACAAATAAAGGAAAACATAAATAATTAATTGAATTTTTATTCGAAACTTTTTATCAAATTTTACAAATTTATGAAAAGAAATACTTAATTAAATTGCTTGATTTATAATCACAAATAGTAATATAATTGTTAATTGTTTTTATTAAGGAAATAAAAAAGGCTTCATTATTATTATGTGTCGTCTTAACGTTAAAACGGCAGAACAAACTTTGATGAATTTTAGCATACAAATGTTCTTGACTATATAGAGTAGAGTCGAACATAGGATAACTATCTTATGTTGCGAAAAGTGAATCTTAAAGGGGTTGATAGAAGATAGAAGTTACAACGGACATTACAATGCAAACGTTCAATAACTTGATCTGTTTTAATGTGTCATTTTTAAGTTATTCCCAGGGTACTTAAGTACACAGGACAGGTGAGAAGTACCCTGAACAGAAGAGCATGCATGAGGAATCTGATGGGAGTGAATGAAGCAAGAGAGATATGTCAGGATCGTTGCAAATGGCGTTCCGTAGTATCTGCCTACCCCTCCGGGAAACAGGCGTGAATCTATGTATGTATGTATGTACTTGAGTACAAATATCACGTAATATTATTGATAGTTATGCATAGCAGCGCGATTAGAGATGCTAATCTTAATATATAAAATCGTTGCGTTACTGACTGACTGACAGACACGCTACAGCCGAAACTATTGGCCGCAGGAAGCTGAAATTTGGCATGTATGTTCCTTGGGAACCGTAGGGGTGCACTAAGAAGGGATTTCTCGAAATTCCAACGGGATCGGCCAAAACGAACGGGTAAATTTAAAAAAATTGCAGGCGTAGCTGCTGGCGTCCTCTCGTCTTTTATTAAAATTAATAATTCACTTACACTAATTTTGCTTAATCGGATTCTAAATGTAAATTCTGCATCTGTAAGGTCACTTTCATAATTAAAGCAACTATAATTTCTGCGTTCTTCAAGTTCTACAATTAACAAATACAAAAAACCAGCTTCTTACTTTTCATTATTACCTACTGTCACTCATACTTTGTAAACGCTTTACAGGGATAAATATTTTTCGACATATGATAATTTAAACACACATTAGTAAGCTGTCAGAATTTTATTGCAACACTTTAATATTTCATCATCATCAGCCTTTAACAGTCCACAGCTGGACTAGGCCTCTCCTTTGAAAGGAGGAAATGGCCTACTTTACCACGCTGGCCAAACGGGTTGGTGAGTTTTCCTTCTCTTACAGTGCTGTTCTCTGCATAATATGCTGCCTCTGTCGGCTCTTACGACACCCATGGGATGATATGTGGTGGTGACAATCCGTATTCTTAATCCGTTACCACACGGACGGACTTTACTATTTAAATACAAATTACTATCTATATTAGTTGATTGAAACGCAGATAATGACATATTAAATTGTTAATTATCGCTTGCTAAACGATAAAGGCAGACACATCTTGAGGAAACCTGCCTTTCTGACTGGCCTTATCCTGCTCATAGTGAGAAGAGATCGATTTATAAATAGGACTCATGATGGTCATGATGAATAACTAAACATAATGTAAAGCCTTAATTAATAGTATGTCGGTTGTTTAAGAACAACTAGATGATCATATTTGACACATAGGCAGAGTAGTTTATGAAAGTGATCATATCCTTCTTTAACTGGTTTAATTTATTTATTTATAAGTATGCACAATTTTTTTAGGTGTTACATGCACTATTACATTTAGTTGGTAGCTCTTAACTCAAAACCCTATCCAATATTCATTAACAAATCTTGCCCAGTGAAGGATGATTCGGATAGACATCGTTCTTGTTTCTCAACAATAAAATTTCAGTCCGTTTCTAATTTATGCAAGCCATTGTTGAATATATCCATTTTACTGCGAAAAGAATTAAGTAGGTACATACACACATCAACAAAGTCTAGGGATATCTTAATCCTAAATTATTTACGAGTTTATAGTTTAGAACCTTGTTAGTTTCCACAAAAAGTTTATATACAGATTAAAACCTCTTTTATTCTATTTTCAAAATTTGAACATGGAAAGAAAAAAACAAAATAATAAACAAAATATGGCGGCAAATTTGCTAGTAATTCGTTACATTAAAGAAAGTTAAAACTGTTTTATTATAATTATTAATGAAAAGGGTTTTTAATTGTTTTTCTTTTTTAATTTAACGTGACGTACGAACTTTAAAAGTCATGTCACGTCGTCATTTGAGTCGAGATGAAATGTTACGAGCCGTGGGCATGTTAGAAAATGGTGCAATTCAACGCGTCGTTGCTGAGGCCCTACATACCAGTCAAAATGTGATATCAAGGTTGTGGTCACGTTATCGCAGTACTGGAGATGTGGCCGAACAGCACACAGGTAGATATCGTGTTACTACGCAGAGACAGGATCGATTTCTCCAAATGACCGCCAGAAGACAACCCAATATCACAGCGCTGCAACTAGTGCAAAGGCTCCAGGAGGACCACCAGCTGCTGGTAAGCGACCAAACCGTGCGAAGAAGGTTACATGAAGTTGATCTTCATGCTCGAAGACCATTGCGTGTTCCAGCATTGCGACGTGGCAATCGCGGTCGGCGGCTTTCGTGGGCTCGGGAGCATTTACCATGGAGTGACGAACAATGGTCTTTGGTGCTGTTCACCGATGAGTCCCGGTTTGGGTTTCACCCGGATTCACGAAGAACACGCGTTTGGAGAGCTCCAGGGAGAGTTAGCCGTCTACGGCACCCTCAGTAGGTCCACCCATACCAAGGCGGGACAATCATGGTGTGGGCAGGAATTCGTCTTGGCGGACGAACCCAACTCGTTTGGATCCAAGGCAGCATGACTGCACAAAAATACCACGAGGAGGTAGTAGAGCCCGTTATTGTCCCACACAGAACTCAAATAGGCCATGAATTTCTACTCATGCACGATAATGCTCCTTGCCATACGGCGCGGCTGGTATCGACCGCTCTCCGAGAGCACGATATTCAAGTTTTGGATTGGCCTGCACAGTCGCCCGACTTAAATCCTATCGAGCATGCCTGGGACATGTTACAACGAAAAGCTTTGAGAGATTTTCCACCAAATTTGACGACTGAACAACAACTTTACGAACACTTGCAAAGGACATGGGACCTCATACCGCAGCAAGACATTGACAATTTAATTTTAAGTATTAACAATCGATGTCGATGTGTAATCAATGTAAGAAGTGGCAACACTGATTATTAATGATTAGATTTTACAAGATTTTTTCCATTTTTATTAAAATTAATAGTTTTTTAAGAAGAAATGTTTGTTGTTATCATACTAATTTTCCATGATGATTAAAAAAATTATTTTTTTATTTAAAACAAAAAAAAACACGAAATGTTTTTTATTTTTATTAAAGACCTTAAAATAATCTATGATTCTTCTATTTACTGTATCAGAAAATTCTTCATAGATTTTTAGATATTTGATGAAATATAAAATATCCCTAGACTTTGTTGATGTGTGTATATCAAAATTAGGAAAATGAATTGTTTTATGTTGGTTTTTGCGAAAAGTATGTAGGTACTTGAAGTGACCACGTAAAATATCCTCATCTCGCCAATATCCTCATCCTCTAGCCAGACGTTTTATGTTATTTTAATCAATAAATTTTGGATCAGCCTAGATAAACTATTGTTAATCTAAATAGTCTGAAATGTAGATAGTGTTTCCAAACTTGCAACCAAGATATTAGTTTTAAAATGTTAGCAGAAAAACAAAACGCCTAATCAAACAACCGAAAACGCAAACTTAATTACTGCACGTATGTCATGTCATGAATCACATGTCAAGAGAAAGCGCGCAACAAACGAGCACACAAAGCGATTTGTCGCGCGACAGAGGATTAAACAAGCGGAATTAGCGGGCGCCGACAAATGGACGACTAACGAATTTATGTCGCACTGTCGCTCCGTGCGATCAACGCACTTATCACGTTAGCATATGTGCATATGGAATATTGCTTGTTCAGCAAATGGGGAGCAATATGATAATTACTGGAAGCTATATTTGCAATTAGGTTGAAAGCTTAGATTGCAAATATCGTTGTTTTTCTGAAGCTGTTATGCTCTATATCATACTAGACTTTGCCGCGGCTGCACCTGCGTAGGTATCAGGTATCACAACAAAATATAGCCTAATAAGTGTGTACTTCTCTGATATATTAAAGCTATGTAAATATCAGATCCTTATTAGCGGACACCGGGATAAGGCGAGTGTCTTGGATCGCGACTGGGACAACGTTAGGTGAATATGAAATACCTATAGGATTTTTCTTACAAAATACTTCGGTACGCATGTGCCTGTTTGATACTCCTGCATGGGAAACAGCTAAGGTACCTACCGACTAATTAATACATATACACCATGTATTTAAAGTCAGTGTTTTCCCGGAAAGTATGTACTCAGTCCATGATGTAGACGCTACCTATAACATTTATTTTACAAAAATTGTTAAAAAAAGTATTTTTCTGAATTTTTTAAACTTTAATTCCGAATTAACTTTTCATAGCAGAACAACGTGGCGGTCGATGCGTAAGGTCAATGCACTTTGTTTATAACCTAAGTCCTATGAAATGCTGAATTTAAAGAATTTTTTTAATAGAAAAAAAATATTTTTCGTTTATTTTGTAAAATAAATATTATATGTGGCTGAGTAGGTATATACTTTTCGTGAAAACACTGACTTAAAAACACGGTGTATAAGCGTTTGACTTGGATATACTGTGGATACCTACAGAAATGCTCCAAGGGTGCAATTTGTACCAGCTTCTGACTAAAGAATTAAAGCACAGTTTTAAGTAATAAATAAATTTACTCTGCGCAGATCTCGTCTAAAAAAAGATTATTCCTACTTTGAGAAGACTTAAAATTTAACATATTGACTCAATTCAATTATTTTAAGCTTTTGCAAATCATTTAAGTACGGCATATTATATGGCTCGACATTCCCAATCTTTTCAATATTAAATTACTTGACAACTTTGGTTACGCAATACGAAAAAGGGTAGATGATTATGATATTCAATTTACTTTTTAAAATATCACCCGTTGAAAGTTACGCACGCGTTGCTCACTAATGACGCAACAAAGCACTTTAAAAACACATTACAATAGAAATACTTTTAATTACGCGATCGGTATCAGAATCCACCATCGCACGCGTGGTCTAACAGACCGATGTAAATCTATTTGTCATATTAATGTGGACAATTAGAGAGGCATGCGGGCATAACCCTTGCGCGCGAAACCGGGTTCGTTACACCAACCAATTGTAACACCAATGGCGTTTTAATCCTTCTTAATTACATTTTACGACTTATAGTGCTTCAAAAATAATATAATAAACGTAATTTTGACAATTTGGTTTTGTTGTGACCTAATTATACCGTGTTTTTTGTACGGTTAATTAATTAATTTGACGAGTGATGCGCGTTGCTACATCTGCTGTGGTGTCGTATCAAATAACTTGTGTAATGTCCTGTTTTTCTAAACACGTGTACACACACACGACTAAAGGTTAGTCCTATGAAAAAAATACCCTTGTAAGTATAGATAAACAAGTATTTGCATGTATGGTCTTAAGAAATCGAGTTTAATTTTTGAATCATTTAATTAGTTAGTTTTAATAACATTCAGTTCGGCAATTTTAAGGAGCCGGTTAGTGCATTTAATTTGTGCACTTTAACCCCTTTATATATTAAAATATCAACAATTTTGGATCACGCATAAAATTGCTCCGAGTGAGCATCAGAATCCAAACACGGGAAAGGAAAGATAGTCGAAGCCACTATGCCATTAGCTTCATAGGTTAGCAACAAAAACTGTTACGGGCCTATATTGGCAATTTAGCAGTTTCCATTAGACATTAGCTTGGTTAAGGAATCCCTTGGAAATCTCTTAAAAAGCTGGGTGTTTTTTGTATTCGTTGTTTGTATGTTTGTACAGTTTGTACCGCTTCACAGGATAAATTGATTTTTTGTTTTTTTATTTTATTTTTATAGACTCACGCCTGTATCCCCCAAGGGGTAGGTTAATGCCAGAGGCGCCAGAGGCGTAATAGGTATTAGACCCACAATTCGCCATGAATTTTAGGTCCCACGTAATAGGGGGGGCGAGCCTATTGCCGTTACCGGGCACATCACCAGACTCCGGGCTGCTACTGAGAATTTGGAAAAACCCAGTAACACTTTTGCCCGACCCGGAAATCGAACCCGGGACCTCCGATCAGCATACGCTATCCACTGGACCAAGGAGGCAGACAGTTTTAAAGTAAAAAACACAATTATCATCATCTGCCTAGCGTTAGAAACTTTTAAACACTCGCGTTGCATGTTTAAGAATATAGAGAGAGAGAAGACCCGGGGGTAGAAATAGAATCTTCTAGCTCGCACTCGGAGACGTGACATCGCTACTCCAGTCAGCTTGCGACCACGGGACGTGCAACCGTCTCGAAACGTCAAGCAAAATAAGGTATGTAAATACCTAATTGCATGTTCCCGTTAATTCCCGTCTATATATATATTCTGCCTAGCGTTATCTCAGTTTCAACCCGGGGTCCGCTTACTCGGTATTGTAACCGGATTTAACGGAATATTAGCTTTTCCACAGAGCAACTGCCTGTCTGCAACCGAAGCCAAAGGGATAGCGATATTCAATGGTTTATTTGCTTTTTGTTTTTTCGTGTGAATATGTTGCCAACTCTAGTGTCGGAGTTTTTCAGACCGCCCGAAGGCCCCAACGTGGCCTAACGACTCTTATCCTTAGACAAGAACCGGGACCGACAGCTTTACGTGCCCTCCGAAGCACGGTAGCGCTCAGATGTAAATGCTACACTTGGTCACCCATCCAAGTGGTGACCTGTGCAGGCGCTGCTTAACTTTACCGATGTGTTACGAAGGACAAGCTAAGTCTCGCTATGAGAGCTACTGGTTTAGACTAGTAACAGTAAAGTATATTTCGATGTACTGACTCGGTATAAGGACTGTTAAAGATGACTTCATGAAAGTCAGGACTGATAGCTTAACGTGCTCTCCAAAGCACGGCCGATTATTTATAAAAAAACACAATATACGTAGTTTATTTCCACGTAGATGTATTAATGTAATATGCAGTAAGGGTACAATTGGTTCGACGCTGCGTTGATACATTTATTATGATAATTCATCGCGTGTGACTACTGTTGTGTAATTGAACGCTCAGTTGACACGTTCAGCGTGAAATCTCTGGATGTGGTATTTTATACCTATAAGCGAAAGTAAAGGGTTAAAAAGTATATATGACATACTTGATATTCAAATACCCAATTTGTTTAATTTAGTAAAAATGTGCAGTAGTTTTAGTTGTAGATTGTAGACTTACAGAAACGAAGGGTTATATTTTGCTCTCAATCTCCCTCTAATTAAAATAGCTTGAAGCTAACTAGGTTATAGGTAGGTCGTAGGTAGGCAGAGAAGTAATATTACACCCACATTTCGCCATGAATTTTTAGGTCCCACGTAATAGGGGGCGACCCTATTACCGTTACCAGAGGCACGTCACCAGACTCCGTGCTGCTACTAAGAATTCGGAAAAACCCAGTAACACTTTTTGCCCGACCCGGGAATCGAACCCGGGACCTCCGATCAGCAGTCGCATAGGTACGCAATCCACTGGGACACGGAGGCAGTCGTAATTATAGCTACCTATATCTTAATTACCGCTGAAAAACCGCGAAACTTTCGAAGAAATTACTACTTATCCAAACATTTATGCTATACTAGACTTCGACCGAAGCACTGCCCGCGTGGAACATTTTTACCTATATTTTTACATATATTGTTAACTGGTCCTTTGCATTTCTCAAGGAACACATTATGCCAAATTTCAGCTCTTCGCGTCCGATATTTTCGGATATACGTTATTGTCTGTCAGTAAAGCAAAACTATTATAGGTTTGAATAAAATTAAATATTAGACACCGCGTTAGAAAAAAAGCACGGGTGGACATACGAGTTTACAAGACAAAAGGTTACAATTGATATTTAAATGCAAATAAATAAATCATCATCATCAGCCCTGTATATATACTGTCCCACTGCTGGGCACGGGCCTCTTCTGCCTATGAGAAAGGTAAGGCCATAGACCACCACGCTGGCCAAGTGCGGGTTAACAGACTTCTCATGTCTTTCGAGAACATTATGGAGAACTCTCAGACATGCAGGTTTCCTCGCGATGTTTTCCTTCACCGGGAAGCAAGCGATAATTAACAATGTAATACCTACGCACTTTACTTCGAAAAGTCATAGGTGCGTGCCGTGGATTCGAACCCTCTGCGTAGCAGTCTGTCCTAAGAAAGAGAGATATACCTTCTCTAAAATCATAACAAAGCTTTTCAACTGAACGTTTGTTCTTCACTAAATAATTGATCGTGATGCGCACGCGCACGCGCCGGCCGCCATTCGTTCGATATTCAAATAATAGCCGTTATGGCGCGACGCCGACGTATTGTTATTAGGGTTATAGTCGCAAAGGGCACTGACTCGCACAACTGATAACTTAAATTAAAATATTAGAAATCGGAGAAAGGATATATTGATATTTATGTATCGAGTCTACACTCTCAGCGATCCCCTGACGTAATAGGCCAATTAGAAGGCACCTCTATACCTTTCATTACCTACTTAAAACTGTATAACTCGTAGAAGGGTTATAGTTTAATAATAACGATATTTTGAAAGAAATTAGATATAAGTATGCAAGTTTATGCATATTAGCATGTGGATTTAAACGTAGACTTTTAATTGTGTTGGCTCCGAGCTAGTTGACACCAACTTCACATAAACATCTTAGAGAACATTATGGCAATGATTCAGAAAGGCAGATCTCCAGAAAAGCGTCCTTACGTTCAAAGTTTTAACCAATATAGACTAGTTCCTTTACAAGTGACTTTTCTAGATATCTCAATACTCTTATCTACACAATTCTATCGCTCAAAGATGATCCAATCGCAGCAGCAGCAATTTAAATATCGTGGCAAGATTTTCTAACAATTATAACTTAAAATATAGGTAGTTATTCAAGGGCAGAAAGCCCGTGTCTGTGAGTTGGTGTGATAACACTGTGGTGCCATAAGCCGGGCTCGGGTCCGCATATCGCATTAGCGCCGGCCCCGGATACACGCCAGGTTCCGATACACTACGCTCTCTGTGCAGATTTACACAGACTTAGCGTTTTTTTCACTGTGTTGTGTGAGTTGTCTCGACAATCGTAAGTTTACATATTTGTTTTATCCTTCTGGTTAAAAGGATTATTTATCCTTCTGGTTGTGATGAATATTTAAAATTCTGACATAAAAAGGCTTATAATAACATAAATGAAATAATCAACGTTTGTGCGATTGTGTGATTAGATTTGTTATATTACATACATACATACATAGTCTCACGTCTATATTCCCGAAAAGGCAGAGGTATATTGCTACACCCACTTTTCGCCAGATTTATTTTAGTCCCACGTAGTAGGGGCGAGCCTATTGCCGTACCAGGCACATTACCAGACTCCGTGCTGCTACTGAGAATTTCCTAACGGAAAAACCCAATAACACTTTGCCCGACCCGGGGATCGAACCCGAGACCTCCCAATCCCACGCGCACATTTATGCCGCGAGACCAACGAGGCATATATTATTGTCTAAAATAATAAGTCTCAAACTAAAACTAAATAGATAATGTGTTATAATCATAATATATAAAATCCTTGCGTTACTGACTGATTGACAGACAAGCTACAGCCGAAACTACTCGAGGCAAGAAGCTGAAATTTGGTATGTGTGTTCCTTGGGAACCGCAGGGGTGCACTAAGACGGGATTTACCGAAATTCCCACGGGATCGGGTAAAACGGGAAATTCGGAGATATGTGCGTGCGAAGCCGCTGGCGTCGACTAGTAATAAATATTTAGTTTTTCAGTTAAATATCCTTTTCTTTTGAGTACGTGGCCAGTCTTAGTGACGGAACTTTTTTCTGAGAGCACCGTCCTAGGGGCGACCTGTGCAAACTTGCTTACCTTAGCTTATTTTATTTGACGACCAGTTGGCGCAGCGGGAGTGTAAGCGACTGCTACGCCGAAGGTCGCGGGTTCGATTCCCGCTCAAATCAAACATTTGTGTGCATGAACATGGATGTTTGTCTTGGTCTGGGTGTTTCTATGTATAATATGTATGTATTTACAAAAAAGAAAATATATAAGTATGTTTATCCATTATCTAGTACCCATAGTACAAGCTCTGCTTAGTTTGGGACTAGATGGTGATGTGTGTATGTGGTAAAAAAAAAAAAAAAACCGAAATAAAAGAGATGGATCCGATATACTCTTACTCACTGAACGAAACTGCGCGTTATTCTGCAGTGGTTGGTTTATTTTCACACAAATAAACCGACCTCGAAGAGTTATTCAATAACTATGAGAGCTAATATCGAAATGCACTCAACAAATAGATTTTCTAGTGTCCACAGTTAGGTCATGTGGTCTACAAATAGAAATCGCTGCGGGAGATTTTCCAATTAGCTAGCCTAGATAGCATTTCCAATAGTGTGAAACTAGCTTTCATATTAGTGTTATAATTGATTTCGGTCCAGTTTTGTGGGCATAACACATGGCGTATTTGTAATAGCAAAATTCACCTTCTTTAGGGCTCTTTTATGTATTGACTGCCTCTGTGGCCCAGTGAATAGCGTATGCGACTGCTGATCGGCGGTCCCGGGTTCGATTCCCGAGTCGGACAAAAGTGTTACAGGGTTTTTCCGAATTCTCAGTAGCAGCACGGAGTCTGCGTCACGTGCCCGGCAACGGCAATAGGCTCGCCCCCTATTACGTGGGGCCTAAAAATTCATAGCGAAATGCGGGTGTAATATTACACCTCTGCCTACCCCTTCAAGGATACAGGCCTGAGTCTATGAATAAAAATAAATTCATGTATTAATAGATTTCACGCACGCTATTTTACTCTCGTTAGGAAATACCAAAAATCCTCGCTTAGTGCTCCCCTACACTCCCCAAGGAAAATACATGACAAATTTGACCTTCTTGCCCCCAATGCAGGCTGTGCGTTGTCTGTCAGTCATGCAGTAAGGCAAGAATTTTAGACAGATGACAATGCATGCAATGGTGTCAAAACATAATATAGTACACTAGATGAGCACGCGGTTACACCCGCGTTATTAAAGGCTACTGCTCCGCTCCCGTAGCTCATAGCGTGATTTTATATGGCCTATAGCCTTCCTCAATAAATGGGCTATCTAACACTGAAAGATTTTTTAAATCGGTGCAGTAGTTCCTGATATTAGCGCGTTCAACCAAACAAACAAACTCTTCAGCTTTCTATATTAGTATTAGATACGATATAAGATACCGTACTGCGTTAATTTTCGCTTGTAGCCTTTAAATGCATATGGTGGTCAAAACGTTAAAGCCATTACAACACGGTATCTATCACTTCATAATTAGGCTTAAAGCACAATTGAAACACACAAATTTAAATTCAGACTCAGATCTAAAACAGAAAAACTGTATACTTTTTTTGTCGTTCCTCCAAACAAAGTAAACTGAGGTTTGTTAGCAAAATAAATATCTTCCTATTTAGCTGGGTCTAGGGTTGCCAGTTCGCCGGGATTTCCGGGATTGTCCCGGAATTAGGCGTGTTGTCCCGTGTCCAGTAATTTTACGTTGCTGTCCCGGAATTCTAAAATATTAGTTTTTTCACAAAGTTACGATACTCCGGTTGCAAAAGTCAAACCAATAATTTCCAAGTATTAAAAAAATCCCGAAAGTCCCGACCCGCATTATTATTTATGTATAAAATATCTATTTCTAAGTTACTTTTTTAAACACTAGCCAAAGCAGGGGGGGGGGGGTGTAATTGTCCCGGAAATGATACGGCCGTATCTGGCAACCCTAGCTGGGTCACCTTTCAAAGTTTTGCTAATATAATTTCTATACGCATTGATTTTGACATTGTTACATAAATTTGTTACATTCTCGTTTTGATAAGTGACATGTTAAGTGGAGGTGCCTAGTGAACACATGATTTTGCAGGATTTGGATATTTTTATGATTTGTTGAATGTGGTTTAACGTTATTTATTAACCGACTTCATCCCTTCATCATATCATTGTTCACTTGTCACCTTCACAAAATTCTTTAACCTATTGGTTGCTGATACATCTATACTACTGAGCTATAGAGTTTTATTATTGTAGTATTCGCATGTTTTGTTTTTTTTATCATTTACGCAAAGTGTTTTGGCTGTGTCAGCAATCATGGTACCACAAATTGTAAAATTAAGATTCTGTTTTTAAAAGAGTGGCATGAGTTTCTTCCAGGCTCTTATAGCCCTACCATCCCGAACCTGGTTGCAAAAAAAAAGAATTGACGTTCATAAGCGTTGCTTTTGTAACCTATATGAATAAATGAGTTTGAATTTGAATTGAATTTTAATTAGCCTAATCATTAAATCTGACCAAGTGACCACCTAAAATACACACAATTATATACATTTTACTAACAATAAAATACCTTAAAGTTTAATTAACAGATCAGTAAGCAAAGCCACCAAAACAAACTGTCTTACAAAATTACGTACTCATAATTAACTTAATCGATACTTAACAAATTAAGCTCCCAACTTGAAGTTAATTCGTCAAGTGAAATCAACTTAACCCGGGATCATTATTATTGACAATTAAACTCGAAGTTATTCGATTAAAGTGAATCTTGGAAGTTTGACTGGACCGGCTAACTTTTAAGGTACAAGTTCATAGTAAGGCAAATGGTAATATATTAATGAATAGCTATACCCCTCGGTTATGCCTGCATTGTTTTCTGAATCTTGGTGTTACATATTGGTTTAGATAAGAAAATGACAATACGGAGCATTTTTTAGCTTTTTGAACATGTGAGTTATTTAAAAAAAAAAATTAACATACTGATTAAAACTTTATTGAATCCGTGAATACCTATTACATAAAAAAGTAAAAGCAAAATTTAAAAGGGCGTCATGGAAATCCTCCACATCGCCATCAATCGGAAGCGTGCCCAGAATGCTGGCAGCATTGCCACGTTGTATGGCAATGCTGACCTTTTGTGCCAAATACAGGCCATCATTCTGGTCATGCGAGGCTTCAACCAGTCTCTTTTAAAGATCTCTAAAAGAGATCTCGCACTTGGGCTCCATGCTCCCAACGTTTCGACTCCAAACGGCTCAAATACATAATCCCCTACTAGATTTATGTATTTGCGTCATTTGAGTGTCTCCGCTGAAGCAGCAGCAGCGCCCGCACGACCCGCTGTGCTAGGAAGATGAGATGGCGCTAGGGTGTCGACACACGTTGCGTCCCACACCAAAGGCCTACCCAGCTTCTACGGCAGTAAAGACATACCGTCTGGTCTCTTGCCATCGTCACGTGCCAAGCCCTGAGGTTCAAGTTGGGCTGGAACGCCAGCGGTGACAATTTTTAAATCCCTTTATGTTTCTGGGATAAAACTTATTTAAAATTATGTCGCAGTATCTCCTCTTACTCCAAGTGACGTCACAGTAAAATTGGTTAAGCCGTTGGTAAGATTGTTCCAGACAGTCCGTCAGACGACAGCATAGTTATTTTAATAAAATCGAAAAAAAAAGTTATTTGAAGAGACTCCACGCGGGTGGACCCTCGGTCTAAGCCTAGTACGTACTGCTTGAAAATATCGTTATTTAAAAATATTTGTTCATTAGTTTACGAGGAACCTCGTATTGGAAATCAAAGACAAACTAATTGAATTGTTGACGAGATCAAACGCTCGCCAAGGCTCCAAATAAACTATTTAAATTTGATTTGATTTGATTGACCGATCGCTTTTATAATCGTTTCATAGAAACGCATGATGTGTGAAATTATTAAGTAATTTTCCTCTCGTGACTACTAAGCAGGAACTGTTGGACTGCTGGTGTAGGTGAGGATTTTATTAAATTATTGTGAACACGGATTATACTCTTTACATACATACATACATATACTCACGCCTTTTTCCCGTCGGGATAGGCAGAGACAACAGAACGCCACTTGCTCCTATCCTTACAAACCTTATACTCTTTAGTGTAGTAATATTTTACTTAACATGTTTCTATTATTTTGATAAATGTATTCCGTTATTCTTAATAGTTTAAATCACATAATTAATAGCACTTTAGTCTAATAATTATATAAATGATCCATGTTATTCATTATATTTTTGTCCAGCAGGTTAATTTTACGATTTTACAAGTTTAGGTATTTGAAAGGATTATTTTATCGGAATTAAATTACCTAATTTTGTCAGTCGTTTTGAACACTTTAAGCTAGTCATGGTCGCGGACAGGCTATAATCTCGCGGTTGATAGACTAACGCGATTCAAATACCTACCAAAACAGCCGCGATGTCTGAGATGAGTCGAAGACGTATTTTACTTGATCTCTACATTGCTTGGTCGTTATTATCTTTACCTACGTAACCATTAAGGAAAGAACTTCGTATGGAAATATTAAACAACATATTTAGCACACCACATTCCACATCCACAAAGGCATAAACTAGATAGGGCCAATTAATAAATAACAAAATGAATTCGATCGACCTCTTCGTTATTGACACATAATAATATAGGCGCATTCTCTCTGTCCTACATACTTGGGCTCCGACGGTACTGCTCATACAAATTAATATAAATTGAGCGACTTTATCAATGTCAATCAAAACATTCAACTGATATGTCTGCTGTTATTAATTTTGAAATCAATGCAGTTATGATTTAAAATTCTACTTTCCACTGTGGTAGGTATAACTGATTTGAACGTAATGGCGCTGAAACACTAATGAGCATTGTCGCGAATGTTACAAAACAAATGAGTGTGTTTTAGCGAGCAATCTCACGAAAATTCGGGCAAGCCTTGGAATATTGAAGATACATAGAATTCGCGTTACAATGGCGGTTAAACCCAATATAATTACTTCACTTTGACTTGTGATTTAATCTAGGGAAGAATCTTCGTAGTTTGTCACTAATTCTAACTTGAGTAGGGCTTACTCAGAGTAAATATCGATAAAATATCCATAGTGTTTACAATAGTTCCTTAGATTTGCTTTACTTCGAACTAATTTCAATAGCATGTTGATAAACTCTCGATATCGATAAATAAATTTGAACGTAGGAACAGACACAGTTTCTGTGATTTATTAAACCTGTTCAAATTAAAATCTGCATTTTATTATTTAGAAACGTCATTTGTTTATGTATCTTACTCTTAGTCTAGAAATAATTCAGAAGTGAAATTGAATTAAACATATTGGGTAAAATTGCTGTTGTAGTGCGATTTCTATATATTTTCTATATTCTACGGACTATTTGAATTTAGAGTGTTCGCTAGAATGATCGTGAACATGTTCGGTTCGACAGAAAATAGCGAATGCTCGCTGTTCTGTTACAAGTGCATTCACTCGTGTAAAAGCGCCATAACGTATTCCAATAAGTTGGCCTAAGGACGGATGAAGAGGAATAACTTCCAGCTTCCTTCGTATATTCTTGTTATGTAAAATGTCGTTAAAATACAAGTATATTTTTTTTTTCTTTACGCAGTTGTCGGGCTTATTTCCATTGTGAAAGTGAAACATTGAAAAATACCACTAAGGAAAGTTGAGGACATCACGATATTCACAATACTTTCAGTGAGCAGGCACCGAAATAGAAAACTGAAAACTATAGGCGACTGATTCACACACCTTCCCTGCCCACCGAAATTGGTGGAGGTGACATCCCACAACCAAGTTTCCAAAATTACAAATAAATCTCTCAGCGGTAAAGTAAATATGAAGTATAACGCCAAGACCCAAGGCCCCGAATATTTTAACAGAGTATTTAAGCTATGACATGATGCATTCCTATAAAGTATCATTTACGCAAATCATTCCATTCATTTCTCTTACGGAATAAAGTCCTCAAAACGCATAACGATCCTTTTTACAGCCTAGTAAAACCATACAAATGATCAGTTGTATAGAGCACACTGCACTTACATAACAATTAGTGGAACCGCGGAGGTCCGACTCAAGAGTATCTTAATGTCGGCTAGCTGGGCGCAATATAATTACCGTTGATTAGTACGAGCTCGGTTTAATCGGGTAATTGTCGACATCAAGTCAAATCATCATAGCACATACGATATGTACTCAAAACTACTTGAATCAAGGATTTTATTGTACTGTATGGTAATGGACAGCTTCTGGTTAAGGCGATAGAATATAAGTGAAAATTAAACAATTTGATAAGGCCATTATCGTTTTGCCCCCCGTACGGATTCTGCTTTAAGTGATCCACACTGCTTATAACGAAACTGGGTGTATATATTCTGCGTGCGGTAGATGTCTTTAAAAAAACAGCTCACACCTCAAATATTTTACATGTTTTGCTCGCTTTAAAGTAGCAAACACAGATGTCATTGAATCAAATATTTGGATAGCATAGATTTTCAAAATATACGGCATGCTGGATTGGTGAGCCAATATGGCACATTTTAAATTCAAAAACACGTTTTACTGCTGAAATTTTGCGCATATATACGACGAAACTAATCTTTTGGAATCAAAAGATCATTAAATTTAAAATAATGATCCTAACTGTAAAATTCAGTCACTTTGTAGGAGGGTCCGTTTTTGTATATTAAGGAGACTTAATCCAGTTTTATGTAAAATTTACAAAAGCTAGCATAATGAACATTATCATAAATACTCATACGCTTTGGGACTCCCAAAATGAGTAAGGTAGTGCTAAACCAAAGATTTCCGTCACAGTTAATTGGTATTATTTTCTCCAAAATCAATGTAGTTGTCACTGCGAAGGTATGGTACTACTTTATTAATAGTACTTACTGGTCGAACGGTGAGAACATGTGATGTGCCGGCCGCTGGTCCATGGCTGCGTCTCTAGAACTCGCGCTGCCGACCGATGGAGCGGGGGATGGACAACTCGCTTCAGATCTACAACAATGATACAAGTTTTAGGTATATGCACTGTCGAAGAAAGAAAAAATATTTTAAAGAATTAAAAGAAATCCTAAATTTATAGGTAAGTCTTGAAAAACCCAGGGAAATAGAGTGCGCTTATACCGTTTTCTGGGTTTCTAGTTAAAGGCATTTTGGTCGAAATTTAGAGTAGGGAACATTGCAGGTTTAAATACTATTATTGCATTATTTTTTTGTACTTGTCTACTACCTATTTCTGTCTACAAAAAAACAAATTTAATATTTGAACTTATTTTAATAAAAAACACCTCACTATAATTAACTTCATCAAGCAAATTCTTTGATACACTTATCTTAATAATGCTTCTACTTCTAACCTGTCATGCCTAGGTGATCGGTTAGGTGACCGGTTGGGTGACCGGAGCGGGGAGCGCCGTGGTGACCCGGGTGTCACCGGGGACGAGGCGCGGGGTGACGCCGCCGTGCCCGACACGGGTGACGCCTCCGCCGAGCCGCGGGACATGCCGCATTCTGATGAACCCTGGACATAGCACATGTGTTACGAAATGACTAAACACTTTATATACATTTATTTAGTAACACAATAATGTAATATGAAACATTTCTTACAAAGATTACCTTTACGTCTATAAAATATACAAGCTTTACGAATGGTGACGATGTGACGATGGTGACAATGGAAAGTGAGTGAGTGCCTTTAGAGACTAGTGGTAAATAAAAGAAGAATCATTCACGAACAGTGCTTCTTTTAAAAAAGAGAAGGAAGGCTTCGAGAATTCTCACCCAAAAAGTCATAAGAGTAAGAGCTACTATAGAACTCTACAGTAGTGAGACTGAATGAGCCGAAATTACTAGTTCTATATCAGACCATTTTACCACAAGATTTGCTTGAAATTTAACCAAAAGTGTGTTTCAACTCTTTCTGATATTTTTATATGTGACTAATTCGTGTTTAAGAACTAAAATCCTAGTATAAATAATTCCCTTAAATTTACTAAAAGCTGAATTTACTTAATTATGTTTTTGAATGTACTCATCATTGACCAAGCCCTTTAACATTTGGCACCCAATACGCTACATTTTAAAACCATATTTAATAATACGGACAATATATTAATAAATAATATATTTATTAACCAATATCATCAACAACTAACAAGGATATTTTCATATCTAATATATTAACTTTTATTTCAATAACGATACAATAACTTTACGCCTACAACAAGGTTATAATCAAGATACCTTACTTCCGATCGTACACGTTTGTCAAATAATTATGTTTACAGAAGGTACACAGAAACAAGTGTCTCCCTACGAAGTTGCAATCGTGTAGCTAGATAACTAACAAGTGTTTGCGATTGTCGGGACTATTTACCTAGCCTGACCTCTTTAAAACCTAGCTGCATACCTAAATATGATCAAAGAAGTAAAACATTACCTACTGCATCGCCCCCCAACATATGTACATATATTCTTATTTTTACTCTCTATGCTGTTCAACAATGTTTATCCCACCTTATCGTCTGACGGGTCCCTCTTGGTCAGCACTTCAGCGCCCTCTCGCTTCCGTTGTTCCTCCTTTAGCCTCTCCGCCTTCCGCCATTTTGCACGCCGGTTTTGGAACCATACCTGATGACAAATAAACACATATTTTAAAACGAAATAAAATATTTAATTAATAGTACTGAGCTACTGTGAACTTTGATTGTGGTTTCAAGTTTATGTGTTATTTGTGTGTGTAGACTGTTGTAAATAAACATTCAAAATGTATACTAGACATCTTCTTTCCTTTCATTTACCAGCAATTTATTTACCTTTCTAAGTCGACGTAACTTTACTAAGCCTATAAAATGCACTGAAACATGAAGAGAACCCGCAGATAAGTAAGATAAGCTAATTTAGTTTATTAAAATCTAACCTATAAATAAATCCAAACTCCATTCGGTTGAACAATCTTGCTACACATGTTATAAAACCTCTACAAGACAACCTCATCTAAAATGAACATGTTAACACATTTTTCCGAGGACCTAATAAAATTTTATTTCTGTCATAAATATGGGTAAATGGAATTTATAGCTCATCGTAGGGGTAATCCTTAATAGGCGAGCTGTCAACACGACAACCAGTAACTGCACATCATTACCCCACTCTCCCCTCCACTTTGTTCGCTTGTAACACCAAGATTACAGATCATTCGTGTGGTCCCTACACAACCAAAACCTCAGACCTACACCGTCTAACACTTTACTTGCTACGGCAGTCCTTACTAAATTGGCTACTTGTAAACCATGTAATTTAAAAAGACCCTTGTTTTCAAAGTAAATGTAAGCTATAATGTATCTTGTTAGGTTGGATGGTATAAGCCGGTTAGCGAAATACATCAGGGCCACATTTGCACTGCAATTTTCGCAATTTAGTTTTAATAAGCCTCGTGTTGGGTGAGTGCTATGAAATCTAAGGGTAGGGAAGAATATTGTGCAGTAATGGCAATAGGTATTAAATTTTATTGATGTAATTTTTTTTCTCCGTATACAAAATTTTGCTTCTTATTTATTAGAAATCATAATAATATCATGAAAAGAATATTAGCGTAAAAGTTTAGCTGGCACAAAATTTATCTTATTGACGCAAAATTTTCGAATTATATGTGCGTTTCTTAAACCTTAGAGAAATTGTTAACGTTAAATTGTTTATATCTTAATATATATATTTCTTATGTGCGTGTGTATGTCACTGAACTCCTCCTAAACGACTGGACCGATCTTGATGAAGTTTTTTGTGTGTGTTCAAGGGGACTTGAGAGTGGTTTAGATTCACAATTTAGTCCACTGGAAAATGTATTTTTACTTAATTTTTAATTTATAAGTAGTTGTGGATTTTGGCATGTTTCACATTGGAACCGACGGACTGCGCTGCTATCGCAGTGTCAAATCTTATAATAATAATAATTTCGTCAAGGAGTACATCGAAACCATACCTGAATAATAAAACATTAAAAAATAAAGATTTCGAGTCGACAACATATATCCGCAAAATTTGGATTGTCGAGTATTTTGTTAAATTCTAATGGTTCTGACAAACTAATCGCCGTCGCCATATTGGCCACTCTAGCAAAAAGTCACTGAATACCGGATAACATTTTGAGTACTACCAAGGAGGTACTACTAACTTTTAGTAAGTACTAAGTAGTTTGTATGTGTAATTATTTTTGTAGTTATATTTCTTAAGCAGTTAAAACGACAATTATAGAAGTATCCGCCCAATAAAGATTTGGGTTACCTCGAATATCGATGATATACTTTAACTAGAGAACCCCAAATTTACGGGAGCGAAGCCGCGGGCAAAAGCTAGTTTATATATATAAAAGAAGGCTGGCATCCACTGCGTAGTAGTCCTTTTTATTGCGTTTTCCATAAAATATAAATTTGACAAAATGCTCCAGCTTGGACATTGACTAAAAATTATTTTATCTAACACTGTAATCAAACGAAGAAGATATAGGTACATATGATCAAAACTAGCATCATACCTACCTACGCTTTCACTCTTCATAATTAATCTTTGGCCTCTTGTTCCATAGAGTCCCTTAACGACAGTAAGCTAATTTCGTTAAAATAATAATCTGGCCATAATCCGAGGCCCGCCCTAATAGTTTTTATCTCCGAGGGTAGAATTAATATTTGAACGTGTCGGCCACCCCATTCTCCCCTTGTGAGGTTGATTTTTACTTTATTGTTATAGGAGCTTGGAAATAACAATACAAGTGAACTACCACAAAGTTATTGTTATTTTTTTTAGATGAATAATTGCAATGACGATTTTTGTCGAATTTTTTAAGTGTAGGTATATTGTATAAATTGTGAAAGTTAGATAATGTTTAGCAATAATTAGTATGTATTATGTATAATTAATATGTCCTGCATCTCGGGCATCTCGGGAAGTTTTAGGAACAGAAAAGCATTAGACAGCAAGAATACCAGACCCGAAAGTACAAGTCGTGGATCGAAAATACTTTTATATTGTGTGGATTTTGAATTCACAACTACCCTCGGTGCAAACGTATAAACTAAGACACCAGAATTGGCCATATACTCACACGATAAAATAAGTTAAAGCAAATATATTATTTTAACAAGTAGGTACCGACTACAAAACAATCCTGAAATACATATAAATTAAATCATTATTGCCCCTTGCCTTGAAGCCCGAGATCTACAGCTTCAGTAACATTCTACTGACCATATTTCCAGAATTCTACTAACAGAATCTTAAACTTCCGCAAAGCGACTGCCGTTTATCCCTCGACTGACGTCAGACTGATCAAGTATAGCTAATAATAACAAAGTAATTTACAAACAATTTGCCAATACCTTTAAATATGGCAAATTACCGACGTCCTGATTTAACAATTCACCTCATTGTACTCCAAAAACACATGTCACTGTTCACACCACCAGCATAACAAGAGCCATCACAATCATAGCCTATTGAACAAAATATTCCGCGAAAATTGAACTATAATGAAGTGAGGGAGGTCTTGCTAAGTGGTCGGTGCCCTCATTAAGAAGGGTGCACACTAGGGGTTGTAATTACCTTCTGTTAGTAAACGTTTGTAGTGTTTACACGGCACATTGAGTGTTCTCGTGTTAAATAATAACAAATATTGTTTAGTGTGAAGTATACTTAAGGGTGGGTAGTTGATTATTTCCTTTGTAAAGTATAATGGGGTGAAAAGAATAAGTGGTGTTGAATGTCTTATAAGTTTAAGTGGATTTTAAAATTGGTTAGCAATTACTTCATATAGGAAACACGTGCGATAAATCCTATGGAAATTCGCATCAAATGGTGTTCGTAAAGTAGCCAGCAGATAGAAGTTTGGTTTGGCATTTCGGTAAGAATATAAACAAAATACTGCCTATGGCAGCAAAACTTCTACTATTAACATACGTGCAATATCAATTGACATAAGTCATAGAAGAATCTAATAAAAATATCGTCATTCAATACACTTTATATACCAACGTCATAGGTACCAATAAGACCTAATTCATATTAGATCTATTTAGAATGTGAGATATGGTATTAATTCTTCGAAAAGAGCGATGATTGAGCTTCTCGTAAAACTCATATTATAAATTCGTGTTCTGAGAACTACGTCATTGGAGATCAATATTTCTGTTCCAAGAATATTGCAGCGAATCTTGTCAGACGTGACGGAGTAATTAGCAAACCGTTAGATACAGTTTAATACATTTGAAAAGCCTCACCATTAACAGCTAAAACATCATAAGTAACTCACCAAACTCCCCTCAACAAAGATAATTAACAGCCAAAACTAAAGAAACCACAGCATAGCGAACCAAAGCATAAATTATTTCCAACTGCCGAAAACACATTTCAAAAGTACTCGCTAAGCAGACAGGTTGGAACGAAAATTAATTTCAGCCGTAAAAAGTTTAATTTCAACTCACCACTTAAAGCATAAGCGGGCGCATGCATCACCTACTTAAAAGTTAGTCCCGCCTAATTATGTCACAAGAAGTAATGTTTTAAAACACTTCATACGAGGAGTTAACGTGAAAGTTAACGTTCAAGTCTCATGGAAATATGTTAAGAAACCGCAGCAAAACTGTTTAAGTAGCGGAGAATGTTTTCGCGACTCGTTTTAAGTGACAGCCCGCGTAGTAGAGAGACTTACGTTAAGTGATTATACGCCACGGTGGTTTGTTTTTGCTTGATTTACAATATGTTGGAACAATTTTAAGGTTATGACGTCGTAATGTGAATGTGTAGAGATTTATCAAACGAATAATGAAGGGAGTGCTTTTATTATAATCATAGGACAAGTCGAAATATTGACATACAAATGAAGCAGTATTTCATAAAAAGCATCGTTATCTCTTTTACAAGTATTTTTATTCCTTCTAATGACACAAGTTAACATTAATTCACCCGATGGTAAGTGGTAACCGCTGCTCATGGAAACCGCTAATGTTAAAGGTGTACACAAATAAGTCCCATGCCTGTTACAATAGCATAATTCTCTTTAAACCTCCTTGGTGAATGACAGGCTGTAACCTGTGTGTGTAATTTTAATAAAATCTTAAATTGCCTAAGTACGTAAAAACTGCTAACCCAGAAAAGTCTACAACTGCTCAACAAGTTCAATAATTATGAAAAGTTAGGTAACCAAACAAATAACGAGCCAACGTAGACAAGTAAAAGTCAGTCAGATAATCCAACTACAAAACCACAGACAAGTAACAACATAAAATAACCATAATTTTGTAATCGACGTCTGTACCAAGACGCCGACCTAATTAAGGCACAGTAAAATCCATCAGCCAGCTTAAACTCATATCCACATTAAAATTAACATAATAAATAAGGTAGGTACTCCCAAAACGGATTACATACTACATGGTGGAATCATAATCACTCGCTGTAAGCGGGGCGTTAAGTTTTTCATCACATGATTAGGGGCAAATTGCGCCCCCTTCACCCCCTTGGGATCTGGTAAATCTACCGTTATCCCTCTAAGACTCGGAGCTTTCTTGCTAACCCTGATGCATGAATGTGGGATGCGGTATTTCAAGCTGTCTCATATGTTTTTGGTATTTGTAAACATTATAATAAAAGGAAAATACATAAATGCCTAAACGTACACTATTTGTACTATGTGCTTACATTATGTACATATTAATTAGTATCAATACTTTGTTTTGTATGCAAGAAAATCGATATACTGAAAGCTTGTCATTAAGTTCACCGTAAGATGCACGCCATTACTTTCATGAGATTTACCAAACTGGCGCGAAGTAGTTCAGAAAAAACGGATTACATGTTGCTCATACAGCCATACATGGAATAGGAGGTAACCTGCTATACATAGGTACGTAAGAGATCAATCCACAGTCTATGACGATCCTCTTGATGAATGGCAATATGGCTGGAACACATCAACTAAGGGCCGTCACCTCTACCAGTTCTTATATCTCTTCGTTGCTTGTCTCCCGCTTTGTTAAGGAGGGAAGTGGATTGTTTATTTCCCAACTCCTCCAATATACTTCTGATTAAGTTGGTTGCGGGTTCCAAGACAGTTTAACTTTCTCCGGGACTTCACGAGTGTCAAACCTCGTTGTCATCAATGGTCACTGCTGCTGAACCTGGCTACACAGGTGACAGAGTAGTGGGAATGAGGGTGGGACTAGACCCAATAAAAAAATAGGTACATACGGTTTGCAGGACTGCGATGACGTTTTTCGTTCACATACAACACTCATAGATATTTCATTCTACATTCGCTCCCCTTCTTCAAATCAGTCTTGATACTGGCTTGTCCTAACAGAATAAGACTGGCGTTGTCAAATTCTGGTCACTATAAAAACTGAGTAAATTCTTCTTTTAATGTCTATTTTCTTTATCTCATGAATACAATTTTCTAAAATTGTCTCTAGAATTTTGATATAGATGCCATTTGTACATGCTCTTATTTAGCTTCATACTAGCATAACTTAATTAGTTCGTTTTGACATAACTTCTTAGATTCAGATAACCAATAAAGATTTTCTTCTTTTCGTCTTCTTTCACACTCTGCACCATGAATTACATTTTCAAGAAATGTGAAAATAACTTATAATTCCACAAGTAAATACTAAAATCGCCGCCTCCATTTGACTACGGTTGATGGCGCAACCGCTATGTAATTAGATTCCACGGTGAGAGTGGTGTAATTCGCGCAAAATGGAAGTCGTATCGTAGCTAACATGTTTACCGGCAAATTATCTTTGGGATCATATCGACTGATACTTGCATCAGATGACAGCTAGCATTAGGTACTTCTGGCGTTAGTTAGAGAACTCATTTGCATAGTGAAACTTTATACTAATCTTAAAATGCCTCACAGCGAAACGAAAACTAGATATAGTGACGAAATGTAGACTATGTTAGGTTGTAATCTGTAAATATTTACGTGTACAAGTTATAATACATGAACTTGTTCTATTTCGACTGCCTCGTTGGTCCCGCGGCATAAATGTGCCTGTGGGATTGGGAGGTCAAGGGTTCGATTCCCGGGTCGGGCAAAGTGTTATTGGGTTTTCCGGGAAATTCTCAGTAGCAGCACGGAGCCTGGTAATGTGCCCGGTACGGCAATAGGCTCGCCCCCTATTACGTGGGACCTAAAAAAATATTCATGGTGAAATGTGGGTGTAATATTACACCTCTGCCTACCCCTTCGGGGATACAGGCGGGAATCTATAAATAAAAAAAATGTTCTATTTATTTCTGAAGCATTAGTCTCGGCAATTCGTCGCATCTTTTTTCGAATTTAAAAAGTTACAGTACTTGTTTTGTTCTAAGGTGAATTGTATCTTTTGTGTATGTCTTGAATAGATATTTTCTTTTATAACGTGAAATCAAATATGTCTCATATCTCAACAATTGCCACTCAGAGATTAATTGAAGGAATCGTCAGGCTGCCTAAGAGATGAAAATATTGTTTACCCTATAAATGTTCCCGCATGATGAACCTGCCTAGCAATATCAAATAAGTTTTAATAAAGTCCAGACATAGTTAAGGCATAGATATACTATTGTTATGTTAACTCAAGGGATTACACTCAATTGTATAATAAACATGCTACAAGTTACTTGTAGAGACATCTGCGTAGACCTACGAGCTACGGCGTAGCTCTTAAAGCTATATTTATTCTTAAACCATGAGCAATATGAGCATAGCTGATATGAATAGGCATATCGGTTTCATATTCCTAATACAATAATTATTAGTAATATGCCTAAACTATTCGGACGGGTCCGTCCAGCTTTTGTTCCAGAAGATGGAACAAAAGCTGGACGGACCCGTCCGAATAGTTTAGGCATATTACTAATAATTATTGTATTAGGAATATGAAACCGATATGCATTAATAAATCATATACGTACAAAAAAAGGGTTAAAATATTTCAAGTCCAAGTAGCTAAAATTATTAAAGATTGTTTTCAAAAATAGCACAGAATTGCTTTGTTGGTTTTATTGTACTCGAATGGACTATAGGTCTCTAATTTAGTAAAACTGGAAGGAGGCGGCAACAAATTTAATCATTATCATCATGTCAGCCTAGAGACGTCCACTGCTGGACACAGGCCTTCCCCAAGGTTCTCATAAACTGATCGATCGGTCTGTGTGGAAAACAAATTTAATAAGATCTGAAAATGTTGTTCCACTAAACCCGCCGAATCAGTACGGAATTTTACTAGACATCATTAAAACCTTGTCTTTCCTTGCACTGTGTCTTAATAAAAGATACCAGTGGATCAATTTTACTTTAGTCAGTAAACAACAAAATTATAAAAAAGAAACACGCATCCAAACTTTTTTGTTTTATGCCCATACATATCTTTATATTACAAACAAACTCATCGCACTATAATAATTTTAGTGTCGTCTGTATATCAAGTAGCAAATATTAGTCATAGATAATTTGCGTGTATGACACGCGCGGGAACTGAAGGGGTTACCCCGAGGGGTTGCGCCAGTCGCCGTCGCACGGGTATAACGTTGCGTCAAATTGTGTTAATTATATTGTGATGTTACCATACGTGAAAATAAAACTAGCTATGGGAGAAATGGAAATGGTAATTGGATTACATTTTTCCATTTTTTACGCTTGTTAAAAAGAAAATCCCGAAAGAACGTTAAAGGCATTTTGAGTTAGAATCCTGGCCGTATTGGTGAAGCGTATTATTTTTGTGAATCTTTAATTAAGAATACGATGAAATTTAACACGCTTTTCTTTCGAGTAAACAGTATAAATACTCCTAATCAAGATGGAGAGTCGAAACAAACGTATGTATGTGTACCGTAAGATAGTTTAAAAATAGTTTAATGACCAAAAAAGTTTAATTCGTAGCTACGACAAAGTGCTTGGTGAAGAAAATGAATTTAGGTATTTGTCTACCAGTCCGTCCGTATGAGACTATATTAATCTCCGTTATATAGTGTTATCAATTTAGCAGAATATATCTATAATCTTATTAAGTCTCAAGACTGTATGAATGTTGAATACAACGTTTATTAATTTAAAATGAACCGTAAATCATTTGCAACATCTAATATTAAGACAGCTACATTAAAAACATCGTCATTACTAAAAACGTTCCAATTTCAAAATCGCAAGAGAAACGTGCCCACTTAACCGTTATTTAAAGATGTCTTCCAATTGTAAAACACAATAAAAGCGAGTGACGTGTTTCGTTTTCACCCTTGATTTGATTTGAGTACGAAAATGATTGATAAAGTACAACACTCAGAGTGCGACGCGAACGCCACTCAAGTGACAGCAAACAAAAAAGGAATTAAATGGAAACACACAGGCGCTGATTTTGGACAGAGACATGGAAAACGGAATAGCGTGAACATGCTCCATAGATATTCCATAATAATAAATATAAACACTGAGGCACAACTGAAACAATTAATGGCCATGTTTTGATGTTGAAGAGTACTTTGAATGAATAGTAAAACGTTGTAAGCAAGTATTATTTTGACTTGATGCAAATTGCACACATAGCCAGTGGGCTATGTAATGTCAATTTCTTGCCTGTTAGTTGAGTGGTCAATCCTGATTGCTAAGCTGGTATGATGCCCACTCAGACCAAATTTATCTGACGATCACGATTTTTTGCTCTGTGTCTGGGTGAAATCTATAATATGGTATTTAAGTATAAAAGAATATATAATAAGTAAATATGTTCAACAGTGTTTTTTGGAGTATAATATATTACATGGTTTTACCTGGTATGAGCAAAATGACCGTGAGTAATATATTTCAAACACTAAGTATATTTTTTATAACTTTTTATACCTGTCCGTGTGGTGACGGATTAAGAATACGGATTGTCACCACCCCATATCATCCCATGGGTGTCGTAAGAGCCGACAGAGGGAGCACATTATGCAGAGAACAGTACTGTAAGAGAAGGAAAACTTGATAAAAACTCTATACCAACCCGTTTGGCCAGCGTGGTATAGTAGGCCAATTCCTCCTTTCAAAGGAGAGGCCTAGTCCAGCAGTGGACTGTTAAAGGCTGATGATGATGATACCTAGACATAAACAAAACTCAGCGTGTTCGTCTGGAATGTCCAGTCGTATGTAGACATATTTAGTGTAGTCGCGAGTTCGATATACGCGTCGTTAGCTTTGTCGCGCGATAGGGTTGTACTCCACGCTTCACGCCTCCAGGACATACGCTAATTGGCTTCATTAAGCACAACACTGGCGGTTGGTTTATTCAATGAACATGCTGGGCGAATTGGCGAGGCGATGCGTAATAAATAGTATATCTGATAAATCTTATTGAAATTAAAATACGGTTTACGCATTTTATCGCGATTGGTTTTACATTTAAAACGAATGATCTAGAAACTAAATAATTTATTTTAGTCCGACGATTTGATGACTCACACACGAAAAGAAGAACTCTACACAAAATTGAAGTACAGACTAACAATAACGAAGTATACCTATATCTCTCTCTCTCTCTCTGATCGCTGAAGAGTCATCATCGCCAACCCTATTGTTTCCCAAGTGTGTGTGTCAAACACGTTACAATAACAAGCACTTTTTATACAACGACATGTTAATAATGCTTTTATTTTGTTCAATGTTGATATTTCGCTTTTGTGTTGTGAATTAATTGTTTTAAAGCAACAATAGCCTGATTGACCAGTAATTATCAGCGAGGTGGAATTTTGGGGCAGAAATGGTTGTTACTATACTAGCTGACGCAATCTGAAAGAGTTTTGGAACACTGGTCTGGATTTTGTGTAGTTTAAAGATTGTGTCTGTGAGGTAAGTTGCTGATAAACTTGAGCAATCACTTGTAACAGAAGAACGAGCATGCGCCGTTTTTTTTATTTTGTAAAACTGAACAATGAACAGAGGCAAGTATACAGGCATACATTGCTACGAAAAATTACCATGATCGCTTTATTCGCTAAAGGCCGCTCTAGTCGATGCTCTTCCACAATGTATTCTTTACGAAAATGTCAGATCTGACAGTCAAGTCAGGACATTTTCGCCATAGAGCATATATATTTATTTATAGAGATGTTTTTCTTATTGGCGCTTTTAAGACAAACTTTCTGTGACCAGTGTGACCCATATTGCCGCTTGGCGGCGTGGCAGTCGCGCTGTGACAGCTGACTCTACGAGTGCAAGAGAGACGAAAGTTTCTCCTGTGTCACTTAACTACGAGAGCAAGAGAGACGGAGAACGACGCCAGCGCCGCCAACGGCGCCAACTACGTACTACACTGACAACCGTCAATACGCCAACTTTAATCGGCACACGACATCCTTAAGAAATAAGCTTCTATTATGTAAAAATTTGTATTCATTGTTTTCGGTAGAATGCTCGCCAGAACGCTAGATAGAATGCTATGCAATGCGCTAAAAAGCTATAAGTAGAGTAATATTCGCAAGAATGCGCAGTACAAGCGAATGTTCATGTGTATACGTAAGTGTATACCTTTAGACAAGCTCAATAAGTAGGTTTGAGATCTTACCAAATTGCTAGTAATGTTGTTAATTTTAGTACAAGAATATAAATACTAAAAAAGCCCCATAGACAAATACTTAGCCTACAAATAACATAAGCGTACTTTGCAAGTAAGCTATCACCATGGCCATGTACTTGTATTTGAACACTTTCCTTCTTCTTCTTTTGCATTTTTTATTGTGTGCCAACTCGTGTCGGAATTTTGAGATCGCCATTGATGATCTCTAAATTATTTACTAAAATAAGTTATACCTCAATATTGTTATGTCCACTAAACTAGTTAAATCATAAGTATTTGAGATAGTGAACGATAATTCGCAATTGAATGAATGAATGGGACAGGACAAAGGGGAAGGCCTAGGCGGACGTTCTCTGACCAGATGGGAGACATCCTGAAAAAAGGACAAGTCAGAAGTATCCTTAACAGAAGAGCATGCATGAGAAACTTGATGGGAGTGAAGTGAAGCAAGAGAGGTATGTCAGGATCGTTGCAAATGGCGTTCCGTAGTCTCTGCCTACCCCTCTGGGAAACAGGCGTGTGTCTATGTATGTATGTAATTCGCAATTTAAGTCCTGAGTAGTTTAAGCATTCTTGCTGTCCTTGATTATACAATCTTGCGTACCACAAAATCATTTACTGTATTCTTCAACTCTATAATCCTTAAAGATCATAAACAAACTAGCTTCACAAAAAGTAGATTAAAACTAGCCGCTAGTCCAATCACTTACAGTGTTGGGACAAAGCCGCACGGCTAGGTGGCCGCGGCTCTGTGACGTGTTCGCACCCACCTCGCTCGCTTGTAATCCAATATGGCTGCCAGCTGCTCCCCAAGTTTCCTTTTTATATTTTTCGGGCGAATTATCACCGACACTCTTCGGCCGGACGAGGATGCGAATCAAATTGAAAGCCGACTCAATTATATTACCAACCTCTTTTAGGGTTGCCGCTTTTGATATTCTATTGTTCTCTTAGCATTGTTATAGATCCAAAAACATGCAATTAACATGAATTCTCAAGATCATAAAAGAGTCTAACATAAACGTCTAAGCTGATAAATTAATCATTCCGATACTGTAAGTATCTAATTAGAGGACATCGAAATAAGGACAAAAATACGTTAGGTATAACTTTAAAATTGTGGGTATGTAATTCTTTTTAATTACATTCAAGTCTAACCAACTGCTAAGACGTCAGTTTTCCAAGAATTTCTTTAAATTCTTGTTAATTTATGATAGAAATTAAACCTCCTACATTTATATTTACCGCCTAGATACGACTTAAATATATTAAAATAATGAATGATAGAAAACGCATTGGACTTATTGAAGATCATTTTTCAACGGATATACATACGACACCGAATTCCCACACCGAAGCATTCTAGTCTACATCTAAGCGACACCCCTTAATCCTGCTAGCACGTTCCAGTAGGTGTGAGCGGAGGTGCGGCGCGGGCAGCGGGGTAACAGCCTCATACCGTAATACCATTCCGAGATGAGCGACTTAAACGCGTTACAGACCACCACCCTAACTTGACCTCCCGCCCCGCCCGCACCGGTCCACACGCCAACGATACCAGAACAATTCAACTAACTATCGAAGACCAATCTTATATGGACATGCACGTTCAATTCTCAACTGTTTTGGTGGTTTTGGCAACGAACTAGAGTAGAGTGGGTTTTGACAACGGCAGTTAACTAATGGAAGTGGATGTTAGACGCGACGGTTCAACGAAATTGGATATTGTCTTACGTGTCTAGTTGGACGTTGATTGGGCTCGTTAAAGAGATGGCCGGTCAATGCTGACGTTTGACGCGCGAGTGTAATTACGTTGGCAACTTTAGAGTTCACTTCGCTGGCCTACAAGGCCCATCGAGCCGGATATCCATTTGAGAATTGAGTTACGGATGTAACTTGAAATGGTAGACGGTAGGTTCGATTGGTATTCGAATGTGTTAAGTAATTATTAATTTCCAGATATTTCTACGCCAAGTCAATCAAAAATTTAATATTACAGTAAGGATAATGTAGATATGTGGAGAATAAGCATCCAACAGTTTTTATATATTAGTAAGTGGCATAGTTATCATTTGCGAATGTAGTTATACACTAAAGACGTCTTGAATATTATTAAGCGCCTTGGGTCATCATCATCAACCTAGCTCTGTCCCGGTTGCGATCAAAAACTACGCCTTGAAGCCCGGAGTCGGCAAAGCAATAATAAGCGCCTTAGGTACAACCTAACAAATGGTCCCAAAATTTAAACCTACAACCTTAAGATACCACCAGCCTATTTACATGAGCTCTAACATAATTTGCTCGTATTATAGTGCAAAACCTAAGCCGTTCATCACGATCGTTTTAGCGTTATTCCGGCTGCATCCAAACCTAAGTTCGCTTAAAAACAAAACATTTATTTTACACCTCTGTATAAAATAGCTTAAATATGAATCAATTCACGACGATGACATTAACCCAAGAATCCATAAAGCCAAAGATAAGCAGGCATTACGATTCAACAGATACCTGCAATAAAACTGACTCACTCAAGCGACAGCCTTCCACAAAATTGTAACCGTGTGCAGCGGTTGGAATTGGCCAATTTTTATCCGGGCATAAATAAAATACACCCGGTTGCGCTGAGCAATTTGACTAAAACCGGGCGAGACGGTACCCGGCACGAACCGGGCATAACCGGAACGTAACCAACGAACGCTTTAATACTTAAGAGATCCACATCTTAGCTACGTAATGCATTGCTGTTATTTAATATGTAAGGTAAATAAAAATATGTGTTACAAAATGTCTGTAGCTTTAAGAGCACATGCAAAAGATACAGATATAAAAATAGCTTCATAGTTAAATCCCACGAAACCTAAAAATAGAACCAACTGCAATATAGCTATAGAAAGAAAATGCATCCGGAATCTATCACACTTGCTGTAGAAATTGTATTTTCGAAAGAAATTTTCTAGTAAAATTAATATTAAAAGATGAGAGCTTTATTTTCATACCCTGAAAATTAATTTTGGTCCGTGTGGTGACGGGTTAAGAATACGGAATGTCACCACCCCATATCATCCCATGGGTGTCGTAAGAGCCGATAGAGGGAGCACATTATGCAGAGAACAGCACTGTAAAAGAAAGAAAACTTGATACAAACCCTATACCAACCCGTTTGGCCAGCGTGGTATAGTAGGCAAATTCCTCCTTTCAAAGGAGATCCTAGTCCAGCAGTGGACTGTTAAAGGCTGACGATGATGATGATGAAAATTAAAACGATAACCTAATAGGATATAGGTAAACGAATTTTGATGACTGGTTTCAATATTCGATCTATCCATAAATTTTGGAACAAGAGATACATAATTTAATATAAGCTCTATGCAAAATATATATCGATCTCAATCCATGAATAGATCTAATTTTGAATCCGATCGGAATAGGGACCATTGGGATCATTTATGTACGGATCTCTAAAAATTACATGGTCTCATCTAACGCGTGAACTTGTGTGGTCAAAGTCAACATTTTGGCAAACCATTAAGTCCCACAAAAAGCTTAAATGAATGCTAAATAAACATCACTTGATGTTTTGATTACTAATGTTGTAAAAAAAGATTGTGAAATATTCTAAGTTATATATTTTTTATTAGTTATTATTTATATGTTACTAGATGACGCCCGCAGCTACGCCCGCACATATTTTAAATTTAACCGTTTCTGCCCGTTCCCGTGGGAATTTCGGGAAATCCCGTCTTAGTGCACCCCTACGGTCCCGAAGGAACATACACATGCCAAATTTCAGGTTCCTACGCCTAATAGTTTTAGCTGTAGCTTGTCTGTCAGTCAGTCAGTAACGCAAGGATTTTATATAAACAGATAATTATGCTAGGTGGTACCTAAATTGAATAAATTTTGGACTATTTCAACCTAAATTTTGCTAATATATCTAAAAAATAACGAAGCAATCAAATTAAACAATATCCTTCCATTTCCATATCCAATGTTTCAGAATAACGATCAATCTACAAAAAGGCTTTTCGGCCCAACACCTATCTCTACGGGCTATGGGCCGGGTTAACCGACCACTCGCATTACATTCACCGGTCGCTAGTTCAATATCATTCACCCATTCACTCCATCCGCTCTGTACGCAAAAAAAACGGAATATCTAAAACGAAATACGGTTTAAAATGTTGTATTACATTTTAGGCTGATGTAGCCAAAATAAATTGATATTGAATAAATGAAACCGTGGATTATTATATAATCCACAGTTTTATTTCGTTGTGATATTTTTCACTGTCAATAATGCTTATTTGTTTTCATAGTGCTGGGTAATATATTATATTGGTTTATTGAACTTTGGAATATTTTACACAATATGATACTGCGAAAAGTCGCCTTTATTTTCACCTTAAGATATAATCATTTAAGATATAAAGAAAATGTATGTTATTATATTCTTTAAAACACGTATTAGATTATATCATGTCAGTTTATAAAAAATAATTCCGTTTTCTTTTAAGCAAGTCCTAGTAATTTAATGATTGCATTTACATTTTTAGTAACATAATTCTAAAGACAATACAGCCATTACAACGTCAGCCATTCAGCCTAAATTGCACATTCAAACTCAGATTCAACCAATCAAATCGCAACACTAAAACCACAGACTAAAAATACCCGCCACTCAAATGTGAGTGTCACCTGGCGTTACGCAATAAAGATATGTTTTATGTGTGGTGCCGTGGCCTGACTGTTATTGGAGTAGACAACCTACGTGTCGCGTGCAGACGCCCTTAAATTTTATATTTTATGGGCCACGCGAGTGAATATGATTTGGGTAGATGGGATTAGGTTTTAAATGATTTTGATACATGGATATTTTTTGGGATGGTAGTAAAGGTTTCTGCTAATAAATTTGATACGTACTGACGCCTGGTCATAAAATATGTCATAGTTTTCGTTCATTTAAAATGGTATGTTGCTTTGCAGATACTAATAATATATATGACTACTAAGCGGAAAGTGAATTTACGTGAATTCTTAGGTAATATTTTTCAGCCCACCTAGTTAACCAACTCTATGATTAAAATATGTAATTTTTTGTTCGAATTTCGAAAGTATTTATATTGTTTTAATTTTCGAATCACCAATCGCAAACCAAAAACCGTCTATACTATAGTTGAGTTCATTCAGGAAAATGCCAAATGAACACCGCTTACGTCCTTTATTAAAAAACAAATAAAATTAAATCTAAATTGACTTACCTGGACCCTCGCCTCTGTCAGGTTGATCTTGAGCGCGAGATCTTCTCTCGTGAACACGTCAGGGTAGTGCGTCTGCGCAAACGCCGTCTCCAGCTCCTCCAACTGAAAATACACATTAAGCATGCAACTATTCTCTTCGGCAAAATTCGGCCAACTTCGGAAATGGCAATTTATTTTTTCGAAAAGTTATTTTTTTATTCTTCATTTAAATTCTGTCTATGGCGTTTTTGCAGTTTGTTGAAGATAATAGTCTTTTTTATCCCTGATTAATATAGCTCTAAACTCTCTAAGCTTATATAGTGATGCCTATGACTCTTAAAAAAATTCGTTCTTTTAACATCCAGTAACAGCTTCAATCTATTTTCTATTAAATTGTTAATTATCGCTTGCTTATCGGTGAAGGAAAACATCGTGAGGAAACCTGCATGTCTGAGAGTTCTCCATAATGTTCTCAAAAGACATGTGAAGTCTGCCAACCCGCACTTGGAATGCGTGGTGGACTATGGCCTTGCCCTTCTCGTAGCAAGAAGAGGCCCGTGCCCAGCAGTGGGACAGTATATAGGGCTGATGATGATGATGAACAGCTTCAATCTACATATTTATTTTACAAACATTACGAATTTAATAGAATTTACAATATGGCATAAAAATAGACAGTAGGTAGGTATTATAAGAATGAAATAAAATTATCCCCTCGCAAAATAAATGTTACTACAAATTCAGTTTCCCTTTTCTACCACGAAATAGAAGATTTAATAAAGGTTAATATGACACTTGATGTTATTACGTCAGTAAGCTTCTAAGTAATTTTATTACAACATTTTATTAATATTTTTCGTCTATTCGGTTTTGAGTAGATAAAACACAAATTATGAATCTTATGCTTTATATTAATGTGACTGTTTTTTTTTATTTCTTTAAAGGTTACCTTTTAATGACCAATTATTCAAACTTATAAAACAGGGATTAAAATTAAATATGATTCGAAGATTAGTATAATTTTTTTTTTAATAAAAGCTTTTTCACATCGCCTAATGTTTATTTTTCGTAAACTAACTGTCTTCAGAATTAGTTGGCACATAATATGATAAATTAAAATAAAATATTACCTTCTTTTATAGACAGTATATAATATAAGGTAAAACTACCATCTGGTGTTTTTGTAATAAATTTTACGCGAATAAAATTCGATTTATTCTTAGTGCAGTTTTCGTGACAAGACCTCGAGTAGCTAACACTGAAGCACCCTATTAGTGGACTTTAGTAAACGCATGTTGTATCATTATTAGATACACGCCCATTATTAACTTTATTAAATGAATACTAGTTTCTTTTATGGTGGAAAATCATTCATATAACAAATACTTACTAAGTTCCCCTTTTTAGTCCAGGTAGGTATGTATTTTCTTTCACTTTAGGTAATTACAAGTTCAGTGTATTATAAATTAATAATATTACCTGTTGCAGTGTGAAGGTGGTCCGGTTGCGCCTCTGTTTCCGACGCACGAACGTGTCATCGTGTATCGCCGGGTGGTATGAGTAGCTTGTGTCTGCAACAAAACAAATTTATCAACATTGTGAACCTTTTAAATACAAAGTACTAGTAGTATTTAGTACAACAAGAGGCTCACGGCCCCGCCTGTTTGAACTTTACACCTGAACCTTCCTCAGAAATCACCCAATCTATTATAATGATAATAATAATAATACTTTATTGACATAAAATACACTTTTACAATATTTTAGAATTCCCTGACTCCTGCACTAGTAATAACTGTGTTGCAGGAGACAGTGTTTTCCCAAATTTTATCTTGGCACAGATCATTTATGTCTCAAGAAGAAACGAAAAGCAAAAAAAAACACAGCAATAAAAGCAAGAAAAGGAACAGAAAGTTAAAAACAAATTATCAATTCAGTGCAATTATGTCAATCTATTGGTCAGAAACGGACAAAACTGCATAGGTACGCCCGGTAACTTCTGAGCTAATCGCGTAGGTACATAAAGACAGACTTTCCTGTCTTTCTGTGTGAACGCGACGAGAGGACTTGATTTCATAATAAATAATTATTAAATATTTACATGGATGATATAACACCAAATATCGGAACAGGATGGGTATTTAGTCCTTTTAAAGCATAAAAGCATGACGATTTTGGATCATCCATCAAACAATTTGAAATTGAAGTAAACGTTGTGTTACTTTTGTTAAAATGCACATGTTATTTTCCCTTTTTGAAGAAGAAGAACTCGAACTCACAACATTCGAGGTCGTAATAAACAGCGACAAGATTTGGACCGATTTGTTATAATGTGCAGTTAAAGTTCATGGATACTTAAACAAATAAAAAGGGTCACTTTAACGTAAACCGCAATAAATAGGTAGTATAAACTCAGAAGTTGATTTTTATAAATAACTAGATGATGCCCGCGGTTACACCCGCGTTATTTTAGGCTGCTGCTCCGCTCCCGTTGCTCATAGCGTGATGTTATTTAGCCTATAGGTTTCCTCGATAAATTACCTATATAACGCTGAAAGAATTTCTCAAATCGGACCAGTAGTTCCTGAGATTGGCGCGTTTAACCAAACATACTCTTCAGCTTTATACTTATATACTACGAGGGGAGTTCAATGTATTCTCGGTATCGAGGTGATATACTAATAATAAGGGTAATTTAATTATCTCATTAGTTAATGACACTCTTTGAGGGTATAAATACAAAATTTCATTTAATTGCCACCATTAGTATTCAAGATATCATTGCGAAAAAACAACTATGATGACTGATTCGACAATGATGAAAAAAATCGAGCATCGTGCAGTGATAAAATTCCTCACAAAACAAGGAAAAACTCAAAAAATTATCCATGAAGAAATGGTGGCTGTTTACCAAGATTCTGCGCCTTCATTATCTATAATTCAGTAGTGGTCAAGTGAATTCAAACGGGGTAGAGAGAGCATTGAAGACGACCCCCGCGCTCGTGGGCCAATTTGTGCCTCTACTGAAGAAAACGTCAAATTAGTCGAAAAACTTGTACTTGAAGATGCCCGTGTAAGAGTGAAAACATTAGCAGAAATGACTAAGCTATCCGTGGGTACCATTCACACAATCCTTCATGAACGCCTGAATTTGTCAAAGGTCAGTGCAAGATGGATGCCGCGAATGCTCACCGCGCTACAGAAACAAGTGCGAGTTGACTGTTGTGAGGAGTTTTTGGACCTCTGTGGTGAAAATCCGCAAAGTATTTTCGATCGGATTGTTACTGGTGATGAAACGTGGGTTCATCACAATGACCCTGAGAGCAAGCAAGAGTCTATGCAGTGGCACAAAAAAGGATCAGACCCGCCGAAGAAGTTCAAAGTCACTCCGTCCGCAGGAAAGCTCATGGCCACGGTGTTTTGGGATTCTAAGGGAATCTTGCAAATCGAGTACACAAAAAAAGGTCAAAGTATTACTGCTGCATCATACGCAACCACCCTGCGTAGTTTAAAGGAGGCAATTAAAGAAAAAAGAGGTGGAAAATTAACCGCAGGTGTGTTGCTGCTTCACGACAACTCGCCGGTTCACAAGGCGCGCCTTGCCCAGGCTGCTGTGCGGGAGTACGGATTTGAAGAAATCAATCATCCACCCTACAGTCCGGACCTGGCCCCTAGTGATTATTATCTATTCCCTAATCTTAAAAAAGACCTTCGTGGAAAGCATTTTTCGGACGATGAAGAGTTGAAGAGAGCAATAAACGAACATTTTTCGGGGCATGAAGAAAAATATTTTTCAGAGGGAATTGAAAAATTACTTTCACGAACAAATAAATGTATTGAGATGTTAGGGGAGTATATTGAAAAATAAAATTTATTTAGAATTTTCCACCTTTTCCTTCATACCTATACCGAGAATACATTGAACTCCCCTCGTAGCTGTCCCGGCGAACTCCGTATCGCCTTTTTAATGTATTTACATTTCATATTAATTTTTAACTCTTTTCAAACTTATTCAGAACAAAGTTACCAAGAACATCAGTGTTTAATCTCTTAATTGCTAGGCAAAGTTGTTTTGCCATATAAATTATTTCTGGGGTAGAAAAACTAACTTACTTATTGTAAGGAGATGAGAAGGTGGTATATGAGTGATATGGTTAGATCACTGATCTAGGGATATGATAAAATTACTAATACTATTAAATACTATAGCTATTAAATAATTAAATCAACTGCAAGTCTGACTCGCCCATGAAGGGTTCCGTAGGAGAGGTATCCACTGAACATAGCCATTATCTGCATCGAACATCAAATACCACTACCACTTTTTCACCACCAATAATAACTTTATTTATAATATTATATTTCCCATCCGCCATCTTTGATCACGAAATAGATGTTGTATTTGGATTCGCCATCCCTTAAAACATCGGAGAAGATACCCATATCGACTTTACAAAAAAATCCCGTCCGCCATCTTTGATTTCCTATCCGCCATCTTTGATCACGAAATGGATGTTGTATTTGGATTCACCATCCTTTAAATCATCAGAGACGATACCTATATTGATTTTTAAAAATTTTCCCTTTCGCCATATTAGATTTCCCATCCGCCATCTTGAATCACGAAATAGATGTTTTATTTGGATTCCCCATCCTTTTAAACATCGGAGACGATACCCATATTGATTTAAAAAAAAACCCATCCGCCATCTTTGATCACGAAATAGATGTTGTATTTTTATTCTCCACCCCTTAAAATATCGGAGACGATAGCCATATTGATTTTTCAATTTTTTCCCATCCGCCATCTTAGATTTCCCATCCACCATCTTGAATCACGAAACAGATGTTGTATTTGAATTCCCCTACCCTTTTAACATCGCAGACGATACCATTATTGATTTTTTAAAACTTTCCAATCCGCCATCTATGATTTCCCATCCGCCATCTTTGATCATGAAATAGATGTTGGATTTGGATTCCCCATCCCTTTATATATTGGAGACGATACCCATATCGACTTTTAAGAAAATCCCGTCCGCCATCTTTGATTTCCTATCCACCATCTTTGATCACGAAATAGATGTTGTATTTGGATTCACCATCCCTTAAATCATCAGAGACGATACCCATATTGATTTTTAAAATTTTTCCCATCAGCCATCTTTGATTTCCCATCCGCCATCTTGAATCACGAAATAGATGTTGTATTTGGATTCCCCATCCCTTTAAACATCGGAGACGATACCCATATTGAATTTTAAAAAAAAATCCCATCCTCCATCTTTGATCACGAAATAGATGTTGTATTTGGATTGATTGATTGATTGATTGAAAACTCTTTATTGTACACCAGAAAATCAAAAATATACAAGAATACAGTGATCAACTTATAAGCAACTTAAAACTAGGTACAAGGGCGGTCTTATCGCAAAATGCGATTTCTTCCAGACAACCAAATGGAATACATAATTAAGTGACTGATAGAATGGGTAGGTATGTACTTAGAGGAATAGTGTATCCTAAAGAGCTCAACAAAACTAAACTAATAAGAATACTATGTACTTACATACTAATATTACAACATACATAAATATATACTTTATAAAATATATAAATAGATACTATAAATAAATACAATAGATATAAATACCTATATAAATAGATACCATAAAAAAAAAAAAAATACAATATCAGTGCAAGTTTAAAAGAGTAGTCACGGAAAATCTGCTAAGTAGTGTTTGGTGACAAGTTTCTTAAATAATGTCAACGATTGAGCCTGTCTTATTGTCTCCGGCAACAAATTCCACAATCGGACGGCCTGGACAGTAAAAGATTTGTCGTAGAAAACTGAAGAATGTGCAGGAACTTTCAACCTAAGATTCTCCGATGATCTTAAGCACTTTGTATGTGTGTCATGGAGGTATTCAAAGCGAGTTTTCAAATACATGGGAAAAGAAGGGTTGTATAGAATATTATAGAGAAGGCAGAGAATGTGAGTATTCCGGCGAAGGCGGATTGGCAGCCACTTGAGCTTCGTGCGAAATTCAGAGATATGATCATATTTGCGTAAACCAAATATGAATCTTATACAGAAATTTTGGAGCCGCTCAAGTTTATCAAGCTGATCATTATTGAGATCGAGATAGCTGGCATCGGCATAGTCAAGAATGGGAAGAAGAATAGATTGCACAAGTGCAATTTTAGTGGCAGTTGGAAGGAAATTACGCAGTCTTCTCAATGATGCTATGGCAGCAAAAAGACGTCGGCTGATGTATTGCAGCTGGACGGCCCACGAAAATGTTGTGTCTATGTATATCCCCAGATTCTTAACATCTTTACGAAAAGGAATAGAAACACCTGCAAAAGACACCTGGGGAAGCACGGACCAGTTAATCCTAGATATCAGTCTAGAGCTGCCAATAATTATAGCCTGGGTTTTAACAGGATTAACCTTAAGACCATACGTTTTAGTCCATTCTGATATGGCAACTAGGTCCTGATTAATACTGGCGATGCCTAAAGATAAATTTTCAAGCTTCGCTTGTGAGTAGATTTGCAGATCATCTGCATAAAGGTGGTAGGAACTTGAAATAGAATTAGATATTGAATTGATAAAAATCGAGAAGAGCAGAGGAGAGAGAACGCCGCCCTGAGGTACACCTGCAGAATTGTCGCACCAGGACGAATAAGTTTCATCCAGATGGACACGCTGCCGGCGGCCAAACAGGTAACTACGAAACCAGTCAGTCACGGATGGAGATATGCTAAGAGAGCTTAAAATAGCAAGGAGGACATCAAAGTCAACAGTGTTGAAAGCATTGCTGAAATCCAACAAACAGAGAATTGTGAGCTTGCCGTCCTCCATACCAGACCTGATATCATCCGTAATATTCACAAGGGCTGTAGTGGTGCTATGACCAGAACGGAAACCTGATTGAAAAGGATTGAGGATGTCATTTTTTATAAGGAATGAGTTAAGTTGGTTATAGATGAGACGTTCAAGGACTTTGGATAGGAAGGGTAGTATGGATATGGGTCGGAATTCAGAGAAGGATACAGGATTGGATTTTTTAGGTAGTGGAATCACATGAGCATACTTCCAAGCTGCAGGAAACACGCCACTGGAAATTGAGGAATTAAATATGTGCGTGATAATAGGTAGGATTATATCAAGGATGGGGAGGATCATATTACGGGTGATACCGTCACAACCAACAGCGTTGGAGCTAATAGATAAAATGCTCTTCTTAACATCACATGCACTAAACTGACTAAAGACAAAGGGAGTATAATCAGGAGTTGAAAGCGATGAAAGATAATTTATTGTATTCAATTTGGTTGTCCCGTCATAATTGGACGAAGCAGAGAAGTGCTGGTTAAGCATGTTAATATCAAAATTGTAAGGATTAATATTCTGTCTTTGCTTTCCAACCCCTAATGATTTGAGAAATTTCCATACTTTCGCAGGATCTCCGTTTTCTACAGAACTGTGGATATGCTGGCGTTGTGCATCCCTACACACCCTATTGCAGTGATTTCTGAGAGTTATGTATTTTAATTTATTTACCTCGGTGGGTTTGGATTTTAGTTTTGCTTTGGCCGCTGCTTTTTTCAGAATAAGTAGCCTTATTTCCTCAGTAAGCCACGGAGATGGCGCATGCTTTAATTTTATAGCGCGAACAGGCGCATGGGCATCGTAGAGGTCAATAAGATTTCTCTCAAATAATTCAATTTTATGGTCAATAGTATCAGCATCTAGTAATGGTTTCCAATCAATTGCCTTAGCATCATCAATGAGATCATCAGTATTCATACCACTAAAATTGCGAAGCAAGAGAGTTCTAGACTTTGCCTTGGGGGGACGAATTTTATAGGAGAGATAAATCAGGTCGTGATAGGAAAAAGCATCTGCACTACATTGGCCATGTGTAGCGACATGGTCAAGAGATGAGACAAGAATGAGGTCTAAAAGTGAAGGTGTAGAATTTGGGAAGTGATGAGTAGCATTCAAAGGAAGTATATGCAGATTAGTGGAGACAGCAATGGAAGAGAGAGAAGAGGAACGTGAGTCGTTTTTAAGAAGACAGGTGTTAAAGTCACCCATAATTATGGTTTGACTGTAAGAGGGGGATAGATTAAGTAAAAGATTCTCAAAGGACGAAAAGAAATCAACACGCAAGGACGGACAATAGTAAACACCAAGGAGAATTTTTGTATGGTGCAGCTCGACTTCCAAGAAGAGATGTTCACCGGCATTGGGTGGGGGCGGCTGTGAAGACATGTTTAATATTGAATAAGCAATATATGAACGGAGGTAAATGGCAACACCACCGCCACCACTCCAAGTCCGGTCATTCCTAATAAGCTGGAAGCCAGGCAGAGTATACGAAGCCGAAGGAATACATGGCTTAAGCCATGATTCAGAGACTAGAATAGCATGGATGTTCTTATAGTCAAAACTAGCCAGCATATCTGGGAAATGGGCGGGAATACTCTGTGCATTAATATGGACCACATTAAAGTCTCTCGAAACACCAGAGAACAAAGATTGCAAGTTGTCTACCAAAGATGGAACACTAATGTAACTGTCATTGTCACTACTAGCAGAAAAGAAATCGTCACTGTCACTATCCATGCAGTAATTAATAACAAATATATATAATATATAAATAAATAATAATAATATATAAATAATACTTTATCTAGTTTATTCAGTACTACTATTCAACACTTTTCAACAAAGCCCACCTGCCAGTTTATAATAACAATATAAATACAATTAATCGCAAAATTCGGCGTATGGAAGAAACGTTTAAACAAAAAAAAATTAAAAAAAAGATATATACACAATATTAACTAAATCCCAGGTAGAATGGCGGTTAAGGTTGTAAAAATGAACAAGGAGAATATGTAACAACAAAGTTAAATTAAACTATAATAGCGTGTTACTATGGCCCAACTTAAATGACAAGATAACTGTTTTAGAACGATGTGTGATCAGAACTGTCAGTACTGTCACTAGTGTCACTGACATAATTCGAACCATCAAAAATTAAAACTTTAATGCATTATTATAAGTAAAAAAGTAGTCGGTAACTAGATAAAAAGAATATTTAAACATGTCAAGTAGATTTTCGTACCTGCAAAAACAATATAATTAATAAATATAGAACCACCCACCTGGGATTCAACATAGAAGAAGATGCGAACAAATTACAAGGCACTATTTCTTAGACGCAGCTGCTCTTCTAGTTTTTGCTGGCTCGTTCTTTGCAGCAGGAACAGTCTGCCTCTGCTGGTCCACGTTGACAAGGCAAAGATTTTGAACATCGACCAAACAATTCATACGATGTCGCTCGCCGTTCGCCCCCAGGACATAAACAACCCCCTCTTTAGTCCAACACTTATGTATGCCAAACTTCTCCCGTGCAGCCATGAAAACGTCGTGACGGGCTTTGGTCAGAAATTCCGAGGCTGTGATACCTGAACCTTTGAATTTGGGTTTAGAAAACCAGACCTTGTCGCGCACCAAGACATTTTGGAATTTGACAAGAATTGGGCGGTGTCTGTTTGGAGCAGCAGGTCTCCCCATCCGATGGCAGCGTTTAATGCAGGAAGGAGTGAAGTCCTCAAGCTTAAGATGCGTCTTCATAACTGAAACGATTGTCTGCACAAGGTCTTCCTTCTTTTCCTCGCTGACTCCATGAAATAGAAGAATCTTGCGGCGACCCAGCATTTCTAGATGATCCACACTGTGCGCTAGTAGCTGTACTTGCTGTTGCAGACCCTTCAAAGATTCCGTGACAAATGCTCGGAATGCAGCAAACTCTGTAGTGAGACCAGCAACATTGGATGGAGGAGTTGTGTTGCTTTGCAGTTTGTCCTCAAACTGCGACATCCTTTGGTGGAACATGGTGTTCAAGTTTTCTATAGTGCACTGTAGTGACTCCATATTAATATGTATGATAGTGAATGTGGAAAGGAGATAACACTGTCTGGCAGGTAGATTTATGTAATAAATTAAATTAAATCATTAAATTACTAAATAAGTATTAAAATTAAATTATAATTAAATAAAAAGCGAGAGCAAATTTTTTTTTGCTGTAGTGGCCACAACTACCCACCGAATTTTTAAAATTTTCCCATCCGCCATCTTTGATTTCCCGTCCGCCATCTTGGATCACTAAATAAATTTCATATTATTAATCAGTGCCCCGAAAATGCCGAAAACGATACCCATATAGATTGTATCCTATTCATTTAGCCTTTCTTTGCCTTTGACCCAACCCTCCCCCTTCTCATCTGACCATCTTATTATTTTTGTCTGGCCCCTATAAGTTGTGGCGTAATTTTATATAGCCTATAGCCTTTCGGAATAATTGGGCTATCATAGGCAATAACAATTTTTGAAATCCGACTGCTAGTTCCTGAGATTAGCCGAAATTCTCTTTTAGCCTTTTTAGCCTTTTGCCCGGCCCCAAAGGGTCAAAGCGTTATGTTATATAGCCTATAGCCTTCCGGAATAACTGGGCTATCGTATACAAAAAGAATTTTTCAGATCCGATCGGTAGTTCCTGAGATTAGCGCGTTCAAACAAACAAACAAACAAATAAACAAACAAACAAACAAACTCTTCCGCTTTATTATATTAGTATAGATTAGTATTAAATATTTCACTGAGGTCTATTTTACATAATTGAGCACTTATTTTGTACAGATTTGCCATCTATACGAAATAACGTAAGCTTAGGACAAAAATATCATACATGAAAACAAAAAATGTTTCATAATCTTCTGAATAAACCATATCATTTCAAACTAGTTATTACTCTTACTTCAACGATGAGCAAAACATAATATTAGGAGTAATTCAATACACAGCTCCACTGAAGACATAAACAATATTATCCAAATTCATTCCAAAAAAAGCAATCCCATAGACAATCTCGGGGCATAGACAAAGCTGATATCCTCAGGAAACGCCGCGCCATTACCCGTCGAGTGCCAATGCATCCCCAGTAGTTGTGAGCTGAACGATCGCTGTCCGCACCAATTGATGAGGTGGAGACGCAACGAATAGGGTGGATAGATTTTATTGACGATAAAACGGGACGTTTATTTAGTTTAAGTTTGCTAAGTAAATAAAAAGGTTAATTTTCGCGTGGGCTGCCTATTTTAGAATAGCTACGATGTCCGTAGCTGCTCTACGAAATTAGTAGTGGAACTCTTAAAAAGCAATTTTTATGTAATTTGACGATATTGCCAAGGTTGTACGTATTTTAATGCTGTTATGTTCGGATAAAAAATATGAAAATTAATAAAAATATATTTAAAAATAATATAATGATTTGCGAAATAGAATGATGTTGTAGTTACTCAAATGCAAATTGACAGTTTCATTAACTGGAAGTAGGTATATGATGTCATCATCAGCCTTTGATAGTCCACTGCTGGACTAGGCCTCTCCTTTGAAAGGAGGAATCGGCCTACTATACCACGCTGGCCAAGCGGGTTGGTATAGGGTTTGTACCAAGTTTTCCTTCTCTTACAGTGCTGTTCTCTGCGTAATATGCTCCCTCTGTCGGCTTTTCGACACCCATGGGATGATATGAGATAGTGACAATTCGTATTCTTAATCCGTCACCACACGGACAGTGTATATGATGTAAACGGGGTATATTTTTTGCTATTCGTGTAATTATGTTATACCTACTATTCTTCACATAAAGTGGATTTTCTCCAATTCGTCTACATTTTAACAGTGTCACATAGGTACATTCCATCTTGGTGAGAACGAGCTCTTAGTGTTTGAAAATCCTTTTGTCTAGAGTCATAACATTTTGCTTAAACTAACAATAACATAAATTATTAAAAAATCTCGCCTCTCCAATCCATGGTCACCCTACGCTGACGCAAAACATCCAGTAACAAATGCTAGGGCGGTCGCACCCTAACGATTCTATTATTCTTACTATAATGTCACTCCATGCATTACTCGGGGAAAATTACCCCTAATAGCCAGGATTACTGGCCGAATGGGATGACTTTAGCTTTATTTGTCAGCGGTAATAGTTTTAGAGGACGACTATTAGTTTATAGGAGTGATCTATTGACAGTTCATTACAATGTAAATGAATTGTGTTATTGATTGGTGTCTTCTTTTATGGTAAGTTTTAATCTGATTTATAAACTTAAAATTATTTAAGAGAATATTTCATGATTAACAAACTACCTTTATTACTTATAATATCAATGTAATAAAATAAGAACAAAGTTACATAAGTACTGTTTAAAAAATCTCGGCCAGTGTTCGTCAGTTGTTTTAATATAAAAAAAAGAAGTTATAGAATGGTGTTCTGTTTGTGTATTTAACTCCTTAGGCAACAATAGGCTACAAGGCGAAATAAATTCTATTTAAAAAAAATGAGTTTTCCTTTAATCGGCATTACGAAGAGAAAGAGAGAGAACTTAAGAAATTCTTAAGAATGTACAACAGACTTTCAAAAAGTCAATTCAACTGAATCCTTACTTGAAAATTTCAATAAGTGCCTCGGTTCACCAAAAAGTTAGTCAAGTGGCATAGAATAGAATACTATTTATTGTGTACCATCAACCTTCGATCCTGTTATATATAATCTTGAAGCAGCAGCAGCAGTGATCGAAGGATCGAACCTCTCACGGGCAAGCCAGCTATTGTGGACTTCGTACATATCTAAATCTTGTCACAGACTCCAGCGAAATTTCTCAAAAGCCCGCCCAAGTCCAATTGAAACTTTGTACACATTTATCCATTTAGCCTTAACCCACGCTACAAAATCAATTTTAATTGTAAAAAGCGCGCATTAATGTGTGTGCGCATGCGACTTCAAAGCAGCCGACACACGGACCATCTAATGGAGAGAATTAATTGGAGCAATTTGTGCCGTTGCGATTCATTCGGCGAATTCAATTTGTTGTTCGCTTATACGAGCTCAGTGTGGCGGTACCTTTATTTTCATGCGGTGGGTTTTGGAAGTTTAAGTTAAGGCATGGGGTCTCATTCCTTAGAACGTTTTCTGTCATTCTTAACTCGCTCAACAGATGGCTTTACTAGTATCGATTGTTATTGATGACTTTCATGCATAAATGATAAATAAGAAAATAAAGTTCTAAAATATGATATTTATTAATTAAAAAATTCCTTTATTACGATTAAATAAAAAAATGAAACATTTAATTGAATATGAATATTTTTGAAAAATATGATGTGCACTTCGTTGCTCTGGTGGCCAAAATACGTACTAGCTTGTAGTAAAACGTTACAATGAGTTAACTTTCACTCGGCATTCATAGATGGCGCTTTTATGTATGTATATATTTATTTTTATTTAATTTGGTATTAATCTGTAGATGGTAAAATAAATAAATATTTATTAAATAAACATCAAATATTTGAAAAAGTAAGATATTATGTTAACCAATGAACGGCCATGAGCATTTATTTTAAAAAGTACCTATATAGGTACCTAGTCGAGCGATTGCGTTTTGTTTTTACATTTAAGTACGTAAAAGTAGTGTAATTTAAATTTTATACATAATAAAAACTTACTGTGTTTGTAGTAGTATTATATAATAAATTTTCAAAAATTATGTTAATCAATATGCGTCTTACATTTATAGGTACCTATAGTCTGTTCAAGATACGAAACAATAAAATGTAAACAAACCATAAAATGGTTCTTTTAATGTCGCCTTCGCAACAAAAGTAGATTTAAGTTAAATACTCCAAGCGAAAGATTCAGTTAGTTTTACAAAAATACGCCTGCCCCTTCAAATCATAAATGATACAGCATATTTTTACCTTTTATTTTTTTCGTATCTTGAACAGACAATAGCAACTAATAAACAGTTGATATTGAGTATGTTGTAAATCAAGCTAATGAAAAAAACAAAACGCATTTTTAAACTTTGATAGCCGACTTCTCTAGAAGTCTAGAACTCATTCGCTTGGTTCCTGATAGGTATAGTCACGGTAATATAATCTAACAGTATTGTAACTCGGCCGCCTTCGTGAGTTATATACCTACCAGACGCGCCGCATGCGAGCTACGGCACGATCGCGGCTGTGGGTACTCTTGGCACAGTCCGCACAGTCTAATGGGTACTCTGCTCGAGGCGCGTAGGTATAACTCGAGTTTCGTGCGTTTGTATGGAGTTACAATACTGTTAGATATTATTACCGTGGTATAGTATTCAATTTATCTATGCCGATAGTCATGACTTCATGAGTCGCACAATTGCAAAATCGCGTACCAAGTATACCAAGTGCGTCTTTATAAAAATACCAGGGTCGAAAACCAGGTATCAATGTACTTACAAGTTTTTGGGCACTCGAGTCACATGAGTAAATAAACCGAACAGAGAGACAGCTTCAGAAGAGCTTGTAAATTTGTTACCTATTTTGGTAGGGTTGTCACAATAGGTTAAGACAAATCGCTTGTTCGGTATACGACAGATTCTGGATTGGACAGATTCGTGATTCGGCAGATTTGATTGATGACCGATTTTGATGAAATTTTTTGTGCTTATCCGGTATCTATGAGAATAGGCCAACATATATTTAAAAAAAAAAAAAATTGCCGGGTCAGCTAGTATTATATAAGTAGGTATACACTTGTTACTAACGTCACGAGGTGACGACATGATTTATTTGATATTCCCAACGATAACACTAATAGTGTTGAATATTTTTCTGGTAATATGATATATTTTGCGAATACCTAAACATAGGAATCTCCTTTAGCTATTATGTGCCACTACTTTTTCCACGGGGATAGGTACCTAAAATAAGTTTCAAGAGAAATAATGTAAAACAAATGAACGTCTACAAAACAGATGACTATAAAGTGATCAACCATCGATAGGGCTTACAAAATACAGGTGCATGCTATTTTCGACCTTATTGACAATTTCATGACAGACTTTTTTTTGGTATTTTCATGCTTTCTGACATTGATACGTTAAAAAAATTATAAATTCTGAGTTACGTCAATAAGGTCGAAAATCATATGCACCTGTTTTTTGGAAGCCCTATCGATGGCTGATCACTTTCTGATAGTCATTGGTTTTGTAAACGTTAATTGCTTTTACACAATTTCACAACTAATGAGTTCATGAGGATCCCCTGGGGGATCGGGCTAGGAGATCCTGGTGGACAACATGCAAACATGTTAAGTATTTCGTTGCCAACATTGACAATATTTATTTCAAGATCAAAATATTCGCGAAACTTTTTCTCGAGCAATTCAACAAATGCGATAAAATTATCAGGAGGTATACTTAAAAAACCCAATTGTACGTTACCATCGTTAAAATCTTTATAATGATTGAATTATTTCATCTAGTATTATTCATACACACAGTACAATAAACAACCATTATTAATAATAAAATACCACGTTTTTACATTAAAATATTAAAGCTTGCAACGTACAAAACAAACAACGTGCGTCGTAATAACCCTGAGATTGTCAACTGCCTGTGCCTACGTAAACTGTTTTTTTCCAGTCTCACCGCGTACACGACAAGCGGCCAGTGGTCACGCACATATGCGCCGCGTGCTTGTAGTAGTGCAACCGATTCGCGCTGTTGTATGAAGCTGTGTCTCTGTTCCGTTTATCTACTCATGTGCTCGAGTATAGAAAACTTCGTGTGACGCCCTGGTAATGTTTAGGAGTTCCTGTGAACACCTTCCGGCTTCATCATAAGACCAAGGTAACCTCACAAGGTCATAGGTTTTGTCAAATCTATTCAAACGAGCCCAAACACTACTAGTTTATCGTGTGTAGTTTAGGAGTTCCTGTGACCACCTTCCGGCTTCATCATCAGACCAAGGCAACCTCACAAGATCATAGGTTTTGTCAAGTCTTGTCAAACGAGCCCAAACACGACTAGTTTATCATGTGTAGTTTAGGAGTTCCTGTGACCACCTTCCGGCTTCATCATCAGACCTAGGCAACCTCACAAGGTCATAGGTTTTGTCAAGTCTATTCAAACGAGCCCAAACACTACTAGTTTATCATGTGTAGTTTAGGAGTTCCTGTGACTACCTTCCGGTTTCATCATCAGACCAAGGCAACCTCACAAGGTCATAGGTTTTGTCAAGTCTATTCAAACGAGCCCAAACACTACTAGTTTATCACGTGTAGTTTAGGAGTTCCTGTGACCATCTTCCGGCTTCATCATCAGACCAAGGCAACCTCACAAGGTCATAGGTTTTGTCAAGTCAATTTAAACGAGCCCAAACACGAGTAGTTTATCATATGTAGTTTAGAAGTTCCTGTAACCACCTTCCCGGCTTCATCATCAGACCAAGGTGCATTCACAAGGTCATTCATCACTGCACCATTTCAATGTTACCGTAACATAGCCACCAAACTTACGTAAGTATGTCAAATATCAGCTTTAAGGAACAGTGTACAAAGTGCATTCCAAATTTTGAACGGAAAGACACGAAGTCATAAAAATATCGCTAGATATTTTAACGCCACCGGTACATACGTAAAATAGGTACCTACTAGATCGGTTGATCGTGTTATAACCTTGAAATGAGGCACACTTGGGTGACAAGGTGAAATATCAAAATATTCTTAACATTTTAGACAGAACGCTTTTTTATTATAGCGCCATCTCTTCTTTTTAATTTAAAATGACATTGCTTACAAAATGAGACGTAAGATGTCGCTTCCATCGACTCCCATTTTTTTCGTCGCTAGCGCCATCTGTTGTATTATTTATGGTATTAACAAGTACTCATAAAAATAGAGATCTAATAATAAGGACTTAACGTGGCCAAGTTTTATGTTCGACTTGCGCTATCTGTACTGTATAGTATTATATTTATCTATGGTTAAGGTAAAAGTTTTCATAATTTGATTATGCTGTTTATATTACATATTATGTGCATGGTACATTGGTAGATACATTGAGTGGAGTTAAATTGCAATACTAGATACCTACGTCACTACGTCAGGGAAGGAGATGCAATCGTAATGTACGAGTATATTATTGCTTGTCTATAGTTTAAACCAAGATATGTAATCTTTCTAAACATGGTCCAATAAGATAAATCATTATTTATTCACTGCCTCCGTGGTCCAGTGGATAGCATATGCGACTGCTGATCGGAGGTCCCGGGTTCGATTCCCGGGTCGGGAAACTGTGTTACTGGGTTTTTCCGAATTCTCAGTAGCAGCACGGAGTCTGGTGATGTGCCCGGTAACAGCAATAGGCTCGCCCCCTTTTACGTGCGACCTAAAAATTCATGGCGGAATGTGGGTGTAATATTACACCTCTGCCTACCCCTTCGAGGATACAGGCGTAAGACCATAAAAAAAAATTCAAAATCAGAGGAAGACATTCATAAAAATATCTTAAGTCATGGGTCAACTTGCAGACCTTTTCACCTCAAATGGACAATATTGCATGGCTTAAACTTTACAGCAGAATGTTACATACATACAAACAAGTTCCAAAAATACAAAATATCATCTGACATTTTATAATATTTAAATGAAATTTACCACAAAGACTATTTAAAACAAGATTCGTCTACGTCCAGATTATGCAGATTATAAATATTTTCATTAATTGAATGTTAATAATTGAGCGCCCATCAACTTGGCTGTAGAAAAATCCCTCCGCAACGGAAATTAAAAAGTGTTTCACATCCGGCGGAAGTGGGTCCGGCCCGAGCTTGAGTGCAGCGGAAAAAGTTGGACGAAACCGGGCGGATTAACTAGCTAGCGCGGTTAATGGAAACGATGTTGAAAAATAATTCGATATTAATAAGTTCGCTTCAATACTTTGGGTTTTTATATTTAATTTTGTTCAAAACCTTCCTTGTGTTATGGTTATGTAATGTTTTGGTCTGAGTTTACAACCTCTACTTACAGTGGCGGCTATCGCAATCCTCAGTTCGATTTCCGAGTTAGGGATGTAGATATTTGAATTTCCTGTTAGGAACTTCTATTAATGTGAAATATTCTGTACGTAATCTATTCTGACTACAACATCATCATCTCAGCTGAAATACTTTCACTTCTGGACTGGCTACACCAAGGCTTCCCACATAGAAAGCTATTGAGCCACCAGTATCCGATTAGTCAAGCTGAAGTGGCAATGCGCGGGGCACATAGCCTGAAGAAACGATGACAGAGGCCAGAAAAATTCTAAAGTGACGGCTACGTGCCAGACAACGCAGTAGACGTAAACCCCAAAAAAAAGATAGACAGACGATCTTATATAACAGGAACATTTTTAATCTGTATATATAAAATTCTTGAACTGACTAACAGACAACGCATGGCGAGAACCATTGGGTGCAGGAATCTGAAATTTAGCATGTGTTCCTTAAGAAGTGTAGAGGCGCACTGAAAGAGGATTCTAGGAAATTCCCAGCCTAAGGGGATAAAATAGTTCCACAGGAGTGGAACATGGGTCATCATTGTCTTGCCCTGGTCCCAATTTATTTGAGGTCGCCACAGTATGTCCTTCGCTTCCATACTTCTCTGTCACCAGTCATCCGATCGTTTACCCCTTTCTCTTTCATATCCATCCTCACACAGTCCATCTATCTTTTCCTTGGCCGCCCTCTCCCTTTTCGGCTTCTACGTGCATATTCATCACTTTTTTACCTACATACACCTCATCATCTCTCCGCATAACATGTCCATACCAGGCCAATCGACTCCCTTTTACCTTTTCATCTATGGGCGCCACTTTATATATATTTTACGAAATACTATATTACCTCGTATGTAATTATTCCTAATTCTGTCCATTCTTGTCACTCCACACATCTATCGTAACATTATTCTCATCTCTGCTACATGCAATCGTTTCTCATCCATCTTCTTTGTAGCCCAACACTCAGCTCCATACAGTGCGACAGGTTTTATAATCGACTTATACATGCGGCCTTTTAATTTCACAGGCATTTTGTGGTCGCATATTGTGCCTGAGACCTGTCGCCATTTCATCCATCCTGCGTTGATTCTTTGCCTAACTTCTTGGGAGTGGAACGTGGCTGAAGTCTAGTATAATATAAATTCTACTTAACGACTTAAACTAAGTACAGTGTGCCACCCAACGTAATAGAGCTTCATTAGATACAAGTGTAACAAGTTTGAATATGAATATCCAAATTAGTTATTCAAATTCCAGCTAAACTGAATTGCTAGTTCATAGCATTAGGGAGCGTATCAAGTAATATGTGTATGTTAAATAGTTACGAGCAAATTGTTGGCGTACGGCAAATGAGTGTGTGCTAGAGATATGTAACACCTCTGTAATTCGTGGTAATTAGACGCACGTAACTGTGTATTATAATATTTGTTAGTATGTTTAGGGCAGGTTTGCAGTATTAATGTATGTTTTGTGATACATTTATTGGATGTAGGACTTATTTTATTTGTTGGTATTTTTTGTAATGTTGTGAAAAGAAGATTAGAGTAGGTATATATTAATTGAAATAATTCTGCAAATGCATACGAAAATTATTGAATGAGAGTCATGGTGTCAGCGGTCGTATCGCCAGTTATGCCGTTCATGCCCCGTTACGGCCTGGTCACGAGATCGGTCTAAGCGGCGAGCGGCGCGGCAGGGGCGATGGACATGGCGCGTTTACTCTGAGGCTGCCGCACGCTGCGTCAGAGTAAACGCGCCATGTACATCGCTCCTGCCGCGCCGCTCGCCGCTAAGACCGATCTCGTGACCAGGCCCGTAGACGGGACAATACTTTGTGTAGGCAGTAGCTATTCTACAAATTGTTGTGTCGAGTTTGGGCGTACTTTGTGTCTGCGTTGCATGATTTTTTGAAGAGGACATAGACACCTCTCGTGACACAGGATTTATTCTTAGTGTGGGGATTGTATTTTGCAAATAATACGAAACAAAACGTTTTATTTGACTACTAATCCAAATCGTGGCTACTGCTAGAAATTATTGGGAAGGCAATGAAATCTTTTTTTTATTTTTTGTGGTGGAGTGGCTAGTGACTGCCCGCTGAGCTGGAGGTCGTAGATTCTATTCCCACTCAGAACAAATATGTTGTAGAGCACAATAGTCTGAAACAGTAGGTAGGTAGGTAGGTGGGCATCTTATGGACATGTGCGAGTTGATCTTGGATATTATAAGGATATTAAGTCTTGTATTTTATTAAAAGTTAGTTTATTAATTTTATTACCCTTCTCATAGTGAGAAGAGGCCTGTGCCCAGCAGTGGGACAGTTTACAGGGCAGATGATAATGATTAATTTTATTATATTCCTGTACCTATTATATTCTACTGCTGGGCGCGGGCCTTATCTCACTTCTTCTTTTATTCCTGGCACATTTAGGTGAAATTACTTTTATTACCCCTACAGCATTCCGTCAGCCAAGTACAGTTACAGCTTACTTCTACTTAGGAGAAATAGCAACGAAAACTTATAAACATTTCACCTGCCCCGGGAATCGAACCTCACGGTCATCCACGCACGACAAAACACACCAACCTACACCTAATCATAAGGTATCAATGGCAAATTTTACTTTTTTTTGTATTCTGCAACAGTATAGTTACTGTAAAAACGTACTGTAAGCAGCCCTCTACAAGAGCCTAGTTCGCGCAACGACAGCATAATATTATAGTATTAATAAAGGTGCTCGCAGACCGCACCGCGGCAGTGTGATTGCGCGTAAATGAGCCCGCCCCGCATCGCTCCAAATTGCCTTATACATTTTTAATAGATTCGTTTAAACCGCTTTTTTATCCACTAGCATTTTTATCTCTCAGCGCTTTAAAACTTCCAGCCACCCCCACCCCATCCCAACTCCTTCCAGTCCCGCCCGCAATACGTTAATAGATTTTAAAAATTAATATATTTACGCAATTAAGCCAACGGGACGGACTGTCATTTTCGACATGGCGAATGAAATAATGCCGTCGCGTAACTTCATTAGGACTCCTTTGATCGTCGTAGTAAGTAAAAAATTATGTCGCACCGGGAGTAATCAAAAGTGACATGATACTTATTAAGTTAGCCAATATAACCGTGTTAAAGCGACCGGCGGCGCGACTCAAAAACTATTTTATGAATAATAGATGGCGCCGCCGGCGACCAATCCCCGGGGAGCACCGCCCATGCGCCCCCTTACCCCTCACCCGTCCGTGCGCGCCCCGCACACCCTACCCCGGTACACCCCTGGCCAGCCTTCTCTATTCATTAGCACATTACCACCCCTTGGCCACGCGAGTTGGGGTAACGCGAAAGAAACAGATTTCTGCCTTTTGAGGTTTTTCTAACCCTTTACTTTCGGCTTGCTCGGAAAGGGAAGTTTTAATTTTGGCTACTCTAATTAAAGGGTTAAAATTTTTATTGCGAAATTGTGTTTTATTTTTTTAATTTCTTTAGTGTGTAAATTTTGTGTGGCTTGAATGGCGGCTTCTATATTTGGATATTTGTATTATATTATTGCTAATTGTATTTTATATGTAATTTATTATTATAGAAATAATTATCGCTTAAAACTCGAAATATTCTTTTTGATTCTTGATGTTAGTTAACTCCATATCGACTGTGCAAGATCTTCATGACAGACTAGACCGATAGTCTAACTAAATATCCAAGGTATGATGCTGTCCATGGGGCAAGCGAAAATAAACAAATTAATGTGCGCGCTATGGATTCGAACCTGATGCCCTCTGTATATCTCTTTATTGAGCCATCACTCTTCTTTAAAACACCTAATCCTGGATAAAGAATAGCATATTTTCTTCTCTGCCATCTGATACACTTTTTAAAAAAAAATGTTTGGAACAACAAGACAATGTTTAATAAAATAATGTAAAAAACACTGTTAACTGCCACAATTGTAGACAACAAAAAAGGTATACGTTGTTGCAAATTATAAAACATTTTCTTAGAAACAGAGAGTTCGTTTCTTCTTTTCATAAATATGTATGTACCATAAATTTGTAAAAGCAATTTTGTACAGTATTTTGACCTATCAAACTGGACCTACCGATCATCAATAGGTAAGTACAAAACGTTAAGACGTGTAGAGAGAACTTTGTTAGCGAAATGTTTGCACTGGTCAGGATCGACAAAAACTTGTTTGGAGATGCAGTTTGCTAAATCAAAATATACTTGCGATATCTATTTTTCACCATCATTTTTAACTCAAATACCTACCCACCTTCTGATTTGCATTTGCATAAATTTAAAAGCCTAGATACCCCATACACCAAGCAGTTCTACCAACAATAGACTTAAATTTCGAATCACAACATAATCTGTCACTGCAATTCCAAATTCAAAACCCAAAAAAAATCAAACTCTAGAAACCACAGATTCAAAAGGATCGATAATCGTTATAGAATCGAGTTAGATAATTGAATTGTAAATCGGTAACAAGACAAGAGCTTTAACTAAGAGTAACGCCATTAGAGTCGGAGCCGCCGCTAACTTAGTTAGACAAGTTTGCGCCGATAAGTGAAATCGACGCGACTCCTACACTATGCGGTTATTTTGCCACTTGAAACTTTAAATTATAAGTTGATTTATATCGCAAACCTTGTAGGCCTTATTACAGAACAAGGGTGAGTAAAAAACTAGATTGAGTCCTAGATTTTGACTCAAGTGTAGGGTTCGTGAAGCAAGGGCCTAGATTTCGAGCGTTACATGAGATCTGAAAGCTTATTCAATTTTTAAAATTTCGCGATTTGTCGTCATATCATAAAAAAAATATTTAACAGTCATAAAATTTACCAATTTAACGTATTTATAGGGTTGGAATCCCCACGCGGCCGCAGCTTGTGCAAGACAGTCGTATCGTGTGAAAAACATACCTATTTATTATAACTATTTATATCGTCTTAAATTAGTTAATGGGTGCATAGGGTTCTCACCAAGAACTTAGGGTCCCAAGCCAACCTCACCTGCAAGTGGTGCACCTGCCGATCAACGGACGAAGCTCTGGCAAACAAAATATCCCGATAAGCGGCAATAGGCTCGCCACCTATTACGTGGGATCAAAACACTGGCGAAAAGTGGGCGTTTAATATGCCTCTGCCTACCCCTTCGGGGAAACAGGCGTGAGTCTATGTATGTATGTTTGTATGTAAATTAGTTAATTTAACGCGAATAAGAGATGTTAACTAATTTTGTATGATCTGATAGCTTTTTGACAGTGCGAGTCTTATGGTCTGGTTTGGCAACATTTTCCATTTTCCAGATTGAACCTTTAAACAAAGCCAAACAGCCGTGTACACTGAAATCTGATAGACGTATCAAAATGTAAGGAATTAGTAGTCGCTATAAATACTATCGCTTGAATGCAGGTGGATCTAGATCGGTCTGTTTGAAGAACCTTGGAGAAGGCCTATGTCCAACAGAGAACGTTATAAACGCGCCCACTGCTGGGTATTATTTTTATTTATAGACTCACGCCTGTATCCCCGAAGGGTTAAATATTACACCCACATTTCCATGAATTTTTAGGTCCCACGTAATAGGGGGCGAGCATATTGCCGCTACCGGGCACATCACAAGGCTCCGTGCTGCTACTGAGAATTCGGCAAAACCCAGTAACTCCTTTGCTCGGCCCGGGAATCGAACCCGGGACCTCCGACCAGCAGTCGCATACGCTATCGACTGGACCACGGAGGCAGCCCGAACACCTACGCTTGACAAACGTATTTACATATACGTGCCTTTAGTACCGACCATCGCCAAAATATATAATAAAAAATAATATTTTACCGGTTGGTGATATGTCTGATATTCACCAAACAGTTGTATGTCCGCAATATAAATATCTAAGACTATGAAAAGAATACCTATAACTAAGGACCGGCGCTAAGGACTGGCGCACATACCGAAGCGAAGCGGAGAGCGATTTTACACAAATCAGAGCAAGTTTTACATATAGTCTCACGCCTAAATCCCCGAAGAGGTAGGCAGAGGTATATGGCTACACCCACTTTTCGCCAGATTTATTTTAGTCCCACGTAATAGGGGGCGAGCCTATTGCCGTACCGGACACATTACCAGACTCCGAGCTGCTACTGAGAATTTCCTAACGGAAAAAACCCAATAACACTTTGCCCGACCCGGGGATCGAACCCGAGACCTCCCAATCCCACGCACACATTTATGCCGCGAGACCAACGAGGCAGTCAGCAATTTTTAATAGTGAAAATATGCTTCGCTGCACGCCTCTATATGGGCGTTGAATCTATATATGCTATAGTGGTATACTCACAGGGGTGCGAGGCAGTGAAGGGGTACTCCAAGGTGGGCAGGCGGTGCTGGTGCGGCGGCAGGCTCGGCGGGCAGTGGTAGCAGAACAGGCCGCGGCCGCCGCCGCCACCGCTCGCCAGCTGGTAACAAATAGACACACAGCTTTACTCTCTGCTATATCTCTACGAGTACATCTCTATATATACACCGAGAATATTAGAGTCATTGAGAAACAGAGATCCGACAAAAATAAACAGCTTTTGACAGTAAATTTAGGATCTCGATTTTGGAAGGGTAGGGCTTGTTGAAAACTACAAGCCCTTTCCCTCCAAGGAAAACAATAATTTGTCATAGAATATTCCATGCTTTTAAGGTCCATCTACTCCTGATCCGCTCATACATATTCGTCATCTATATTTTGGTACCAAGTAATGCTATCTTTCGGACACATTGGGTTATCCTTTTTCGAAATTTGTAATTTAATAAAATTGTCCAATATATAATTAGTTATCGAAAGGAAGAATCCGTGACCTCGTCTATAATTTGATGCAAACAGTATTGCCTATACCTACCTATCTATTTATTCGTACTTCTTAATATCACAATACGTGGATTCTAACTTTACAGGCTTTAATACTTTATTGCCAAACATGGACCATATTTAAAACAAGAGAACTAACTAGTTTAAATTTTTTTGGACAACCGAGGAAGTTCAAAGAATACCTACCTATATCAAAGATGCTTTGTGAACTTTGGCACTAGATTAATCTACACTACTAGACTAACGTCTTGATACAGAACTAAAATTCGAACTCATTTTCGCCCCTGCTTTGTAATTAGACCGTAGCCATACACCTTTCTAAACCCCATCTATATAATAAACTTTCACGCACATGACAAGCGCCGCGACACCAATCACACAAACGATCCGATCTAATACTATCCGAATTATCATAGGAATGGCACCGCGTAATAACACGTCAGCGACAAGTCCTTGATTGCGCGACTGCAATGAATTTAAATCCAACACTTCACATTGTGATCGGCGAAGCTTTGTGATCACAGACCATTACTTAACCTGCGTGATTGTGTATTAACAATGAATTGTGTCAGGTGAATGGCAGGTGGTCGTGGTATGCTGAGGAATGGAATGAACGTATGTCTGTTTGATTGTTTTGTGTAACGTAGCTTTCGTTAATGTGATACGGGAAGTTAAGTTTTTATAATTGAATAAATCAACTTTAACTTCAACCCACAGAAATAATACTATTTATTTCTGTGATTCAACCTTTAATGCTAATCCTTTTAATACGCTTTATGTATAGCTTCAAATTAAACAAAATAGGTAGCTAACGTAATTCCAAAAAAAAAAACAAATATAGTTACAAATATTTTCATATAGTTTTGTTAGATAATATTTACTGCTAAGAATATCAGCTAATATAGGCAAAATATTACAAACTATTGAACTCCAATTTTATCACCTAAGTTCCACGATAGAAAAAACAGAAAAGTAAAGTCCATAGAAAGAACTCTTACAAAGTTATTTTCAGATGGTTAGAAATTCCCTAAAAATACATACATACATAGACTCACGCCTGTTTCCCCGAAGGGGTAGGCAGAAAAACGCCCACTTTTCGCCAGTGTTTTGATCCCACGTAATAGGTGGCGAGCCTATTGCCGTTTATCGGGATATTTTGTTTGCCAGAGCCTCGTCCGTTGATCGGCAGGTGCACCGCTTGCAGGTGAGGTTCGCTTGGGACCCTAAGTTCTTGGTGGGAACCCTATGCACCCTAAAAATACAATGCTACATTATCCTGCTTACTGGGCCTGATGTTTGCGGCCCTGTTTGCAGAGACGGATATTCGCAAGGCGCAGTACCTACTCAACTTAGTGAAGATAATTAATAAAGTAAAATAATAAAATAATATGATCATATACGTGTAAAAGTAAACAACATCATTAAATAAGATATTCCTATTAAGTATTATAGTTCCACTACTTGATACAAACCGCTATGCTATATTTATTTCACCTCTAAAGCTATTACCCGTTGCTATATAAATAAGCAGTTATATTAGCGCTTCCGAAGAGCGAACGCAAAAGGACACGCCGGTAATAAATCAATTAATTTCGATGAATAAATTGCTAGATTGCAGTGCAGCGTATGTGAAGTGCAGTGTGTTACGGCTACACGGAGATACGTTTGAATGCTACACTATCGCATAGCGTTCATCAAACCTATAGAATCAATACGAAAATATATTTCAAATACTTACTTTCAAAATGTTGATTAGGACAATTTTGGTCAAGGATATTTAGAATGGTACCCGTGAAACTATCTAAAAAGTATTTTTATATATTACTAGAGGATGCCGGCAGCAACGCTCGCAAATTTTTACTTGATTTTTTCTGCCTGAATCCGTGGGAATTTTAGACAATCCTTTCTTACTGCTTTATTACGGTCCCTAAGAATCATACTTGCCAAATTTCTTCTGGGGTCCAATAGTGTCGGCTGTGCGTTATCTGTCAGTCAGTCTCAAGAGTTATAGAGAGAGAATATTTGTTGAATTGATGAAAAAGTTAGATTCATTTTATCCACTTGTTATTCACCTGTTGACTAAAATACCTATCCATGTGAGAAGTTAAAGTAAACTCGCATCCCTATTAAGGCAGGTTTTTATACAGAGTGTAAAAAGACCCTTAACGAAAACTGAAATCCCATGTTGTACCAATCACTATGATCGTTTTTTACTTCGGCACTAGGTATACCTGGGAAATTACTGGTTCAGGAGATATTGAGGCTCAAAGTTGGATGGAATGGATTTTTTTATAATTATGCCAATATGTTCTTTAGATGCCCTATGACCCCACGCGCGCGCTTTTAATTGCGGTTTAAAAAATGTGAAGACTAGAAAAAAAAATCGTTTCCCAGGTATAATTTTTGGTTAGTATGACTTGGCATGATGTCCACAACGAGTAGACTTCGGCTCGGTGATGGGTCTTGTGACACCCTGTATGCCACGGAAAAAGGACGAGGGCATTTGACGTTTAGTGGGCACGTTGTCGAACTAATTATTTTTAATATTGAACTTGTCTGTCTGAATTGGCTGACACATTAAGTTTACAGAACACGTAATGTAAGCTCATAATTGTCAAATTGTAACTTTGATAATAATAAATAAAAAACCTGAGTTTAACTTCGAAATAAGTAGGTTTTTATAGGATATATTGACAGATTATTTATATTGTTCGACTGTAAACCAAGTGACAACAACTAGCGTCATAATGTTTATCCTTCATAATTGCCCATGTTTTGTCCTTTACAATAAAATCTAATATTGGTTTATATTATATACCAAGCTTCAACACACCATACCCACCATACTAAAACAGGATATCACAATGAATTGTCATACCGCATCAAATGAGTTATATAACAGCTCTTATATCCGATAATCCACACACTGACATAACTTTATTTGCGGGAGGAAAATGGCAATGAAATTCAATTGCACATATAACTAGAGAGACCCACGTGTACTGTCGTCTGTATAAATGACATTAATGGAGCAATGAATCGGCTAAACGATGCGCGGGCGCATTCGATGCTGCGGATGACGTCACTGCACAGTGGGCCACGTCGGGATTGTGGACAAAATTATGATATTTTGTAATTTTTTTCGTTATGTTTTTTTTGAGATCTGTAAATTTACGCTGCACTGTTGTGTAGGTATACTCGCAGTGTTAAAGATACCTTTGTCACTCTTCTCAAGTGAGTCTAGTTTATATACTTAATCTACGATTAGTTTTGATGACGTAGGCAAAATCACTGTCGCTAGATACACAAAGCTAGGGATATGTATACATACATTCCAATTTTCATCCTGTCTCCCATAAGGATAATTTAGCAAGAACCTTGTCAACATCGTAAACAAAATTCATTATGTAGAATTATTAATAGGGTTTTCAATTTACAAATTGACAAATAAACATGCTTAAATATCATGAATTTACTTAACAGAATTCGTAATCCATTAAGTCACAGCGCATAAAACTTTCACCGTAAACCATTAGCATAATAAAGTTAAAATAACTAATTCTGTTAACACTAAAATTCATATTCAGGGTTCCTTATAATACATTAAATGAACTTTCTGTGATAATCTGGGTCGGATTATAAAACATCAGACGACCAATCTACTTAACGGTTACACCTTTTCGTTAAGGGATAACGTTGTCTACGACCGCTGAGAGAAACCTCTCTAAATAACGTTATATAGGCATAACGTTATGAGTATGTGTGCTATAAAAATATAGCGGAGTATGATGTTATTTGGGGGTGTTATCGTTATTTCTGCAAAGATTAGGAATTTTGATATAGGTACTTTTTGGTTCTTTACCGAAATCTTTTTTAATCAACTTAATTTTTATAATCAACCATGTAAATAAAATAAAGTTAGAAAATACTTGTTTCATGCTTGAGGTCTTTTGAGGTAACACAAAGCTATATGCGCAAGTTATAATTAAGCAGCCGCATTTCAAAAAATGAGACCCACGTAGTACCATTGAAAAAGTCAATAATCAACTTTTTGCTTATTCTTTCCAATTGAAAAGTTAATATAGAGTCTCCACACCCTGTTGTTTAAGAAATAGAGAGAGTATCGCTTATTCAACATGGAACTCGAGTGCTAACCTTAATTTTGTTTCCTGTCATGTCTACTCGTCTGATAAGGGTACTGTTACCCTAGCATCTAGTTTTTTTTCACCTTATAATCTTTAAGTATTACAATTTCTTGCATACATTTACCAATTTAAACCACTTCTTCAATCCGAATAAAAAGCACAGGCAAAATTATTTTTGTTAATACGAGAAGTTCAATAAAAACCGGCCAAGTGCGTGTCGGGCCACGCGCAATGTAGGGTTCCGTAGTTGCCCATAATGACTTGCTGCAAAGGGTATTAATGTACAACAAATGCGACTGTTTATTTTGCTGAAAAAATTATTTTAATAACACTATTATAAGAACCTAAGTTTTGTTTAGAAAAATACTAGGTATGTATCCAGTTATGCATTGTAAACATAAAATGTGGTTTCCAAGATATACTACTACTATGCATACGTAGTACCGTAGTACATTACATACCAAAGTACGTATATCTTTAAGATTAAGCCAGCGCGCCCAATGTAAACTCAAAGAAATAGGTATTTATAAGTTAACCGACGATTACTCGTAAACTAGTGATATCTACTTAGCCGTGATAGTTTTCCTTTTAAATTCGTTATATGTACTACATTTGTGTTTTTTTTTCACCTCTTCCAAATTAATAGTTTAGCCGGCAGAGGGGGGGGGGGGACACTTGAGTCTAACAATTTTTTTCACTTCAAAGCTTGATATTTGACAAACCAATCACTTGATCGCAAAATGATTTGAGCAAACTAATGATATTTTTTAAAAACCTATCCAATGATACCCCACATGATGGGGTACTCAACCAAAAAAAAATTCAACCCCACTATATATGTAGGGGAGACACCCTTAAAAAAAATATTTTCTTAAATTTTATTCTACAGTTTTGTTGCAATATCTTATGTCTATATTCATGTCAAATATCAGCTTTCTAGCACCAGGCGTCTTTGAGCTAGGCTGCGGACGGACAGACGGACGGACATGACGAAACTATAAGGGTTCCTTGTGGACTACGGAACTCTAAAAATGATGTGTTTTTCAAAAATAAACGATAAATAGAGGAAGGATTATAGCAGAGAGTGAGTACAATGCAAGAGATTTGAGCATGACTGGCTAGCAATAAAATAAAAAATTACGAAAGATTACAGACTAATAGGGAAGGGAATAGGTATACCTACTCAGAGCATTTGTTACTATTCCTAAAGATTTTGCATACCTCTTTGCCTGTATGCGCAATCCAGCAATATTGTATTTACATATAATAGTTGTAATATGGATATGGATATTGTTTACTTTGTCCAACTGTAACGTATGTTGGTAGCAGTGTGCCGGTGCGTGTATTGGCTCGTCCTGTCTGCGCGCGTGGGGTCCTGATACACTAATCCTATTTATATTGTCGTGTCATTACCGCATTACACCCACCGCGGTGAGGCGCATCCGCGCTGCAATAGCGCAACCTTCAGCACGTCGCCGGTTTTGTTATTATATCTTTAGGCTATATTAAAAGGATTAGGATTTACAAGAGGCATTTTTCTGGTACGCTGACTTTTGGAAAGTGGCCCATTTTCATTTCCATTTTTTAAATATGTTTATAAATAGCATTTAGCTCTATAAAAAAATATCTTTTATTTTTGGCTAGGTTCGATTTGACACAAGTTAAGATTCAGGAGACACTTCTATAAAATAAAGCAACAATAAAATAAGTGTATTGTATAGCAATTCGTTAACCGGTGATAAAAGCAATCAATGTTTTATTAAAATAATATAGACATCACGTTCAAAAATCTAAGCAAATAAGAAATAACCAAATACAAAAAGATCACTGTCCATTATGTTTACCCTTTTCAAACAAACAAATCACATTCAGCCACTTATGTCATTAAAAGGCCAGCATTAAATAAAACCAGAGGAATTAGCATTCCAATTTCAAAACGTTGTGATTTTTTTTCTGTGATGGCAAAGGCACTTCATTTTGTATTCACGTCTTGTCGAGGTGAGATTATCGTCACTCGCATAACACGGGAGGAGGGAAGAGGGCCCTCGTACCATTGTAAGGTGCCGCCAAATGTGGGAACTGATCATAATCTCGACAACCTTTTCGTATTTATTCTATTAACAGCTTATTTTGTGAAGATAATTGAGCATTTTGTTATTGAGCTAGGCTGTTCTCTATTTAAAATGTCTTAGTGCTCTTTTTTGTTTATAAGAATATCACGCTTTGTAGTATTTAGCAGGCATAACTTTTTTTTTGTTTAGGATTATTACAAAGCCCACTAAAATTACCATTTTAGATTTTTTTTCTATACCTAGAACCTTCAATTGTTAATCAACAGATAGTGCAAAATTTAATCCATGTAGATGTTAACAAAGTATTTTTTAAGTACACAACATACCAAAAGAATCGCATCCATTAAAGATTTATTTCATAAAACACTTCATTCTTTACATAAAATATGCAGGATAATTCACGACCATTCTTTACACAAATCATCGTAGACTCATTAATACATTAACAGATAAAGGTATACCAATACCTAATTACTTGATTTGAGTGAAATTAATTGATTAAATCGGAGTCGATTCCAAATTAAACGGTACAAATACGATTTCGCTGTAAATTGTGTTTGCACGCGACATCGAATATCGATGTTTACATTGCAAACACCAGAGATGAAAGATGGAATTACTTTTTTAAAAAGGTAACATTCATAGACGAAGGTTAAACGGTTTATTTTTCTTGACTATGCTTATGAAAATAATTTAAATAAAGAACATATTTTCATAAACTTGTTTTAGCAACGATGGATACGCGCTCTTTGTGAATGCTAAATATAATTATCGTTTATAAAATAACATACATTTTTAGCATTTAAATACTTATGAAATTGTAATATTCAAATATAAAATACTTCTCTAAAATAAATTGAAAGAGTGGCTTATTGACAATGTATTTTACAATTTGGATGAGTTCTTTCGTAACAAATAAAGTGGAATAATTGTATTTTTTAATAATTTTGTACTGGTAGATACCAAATGTTGCATATCCGATATGGATAAGCTGTTGAGTCAAAAAGCTTATGTTTTATTTATAAGACCTATTTGTACACAGTTTTGCAATAAATATATTCCACAGAAATCTCATCATCTTTCACTTGATTTAATTTTAAAACGTAATGGAACTTTTCTAATGGGAATCTTTTTAATCGATTTTAAACTTTCGCGATTTGTATTGTGTATTTGATTCATCATACATTTTGTATGAGGAATCTTTTTGTACATGATTTAATAGGTACCTTTAGAAAGACTATTCTAAGTAAGATAGAGTCATATTGGAGGGTCACAATGAGTAGATGAAAATTAGTAAAGAAGAAATAAAAAAAAATTAAATGAAAAAATAAATAATAAGTAAATGCTTTATTTCTGAAGCCTTTTATGTCAATGATCATCTATTATACGGTATACGACAATTTTTCTGACAAAATATTTTCTTAATACATTTATTACTTTATCGTCGTCGATATTTCAGGCAGTCTTTGGATATTTTTTTCCAACAGTACAATTTACCACTTAATATTCATAAAAAATCTTATAAGAATTACTTCACATAATTTAAACGAAACTAAACTTCGAAGCAAATAAATACAATTTAGTTCACTTTCAATATCAACATTTAGGGTGGTGAGTTCCTATGGAACATACAACGTTTCGCTCCAAGAACATCCCTAGGGAATGCGCTATTAAAAAATATAAGCGCGGAGGGGACTTTACTTATTCATAGATTGTAATCTAGTAACTTGAAATTACCATACCACTTACATAATAATAATAGCTTAAATAGTAATTTTATCAAAATAACTGAAAGATAGTTTATTTAATATGATTTAAGTCGGTTGTACCTGAGATGGCTTGTGCTGCCTTAACGTTCAAAATATTAGTCAAGTATTTAAGCGATAGATTTGCCTACTATGGATATATATTTGACATATTATATCTTTGAACGACAGAGTAAATAATTGTGTGATAAGAGAATGTTGTGGGGTAAAAGAAGATGTAGTGACAACCATTGAGAAAGGCATGTTAAGATGGTTTGGGCACATGGAGAGGATGGGTGACAATAGACTGACAATGAAGATATATAAGGCAAGTGTGAATGGGAGAGGACAAAGGGGAAGACCTAGACGGACGTTCTCTGACCACATTGGAGACATGCTAAAAAAAGGACAGGTCAGAAGTACCCTTAACAGAAGAGCTTGCATGAGAAACTTGATAGGAGTGAATGAAGCAAGAGAGGTATGTCAGGATCGTTGCAAATGGCGTTTCGTAGTCTCTGCCTACTCCTCCGGGAAACAGGCGTGAGTCTATGTATGTATGTATTTAGTATGGAGATTACGTCAAATATGTACCTCTAGTAGCCAAATTCATGGATAGATCAAATATTGAGACCGGTCGTAAAATTATTTCTCCTAAGTGACACACTATAGCACAGCCTAAACTTCTGCATCTAAAACATGATATTTGGACAGCGGGTCTTTTTTTCCCTTGGTCCGTGTGGTGGCGTGGTGACATTCCGTATTCTTAATCCGTCACTTCACGGACGCATGATGCGGATGAAGTGGGTAACTACTTAAAAATATAAGGTTAAATTTCTAATTTGTTCTATTATTTTGATTTATTCACTCCCAATTCATTTTTATGCCCGCTTAACAGTTCTCTACTACATGCGAACTCGTCCTCATGCTAATAACAACAAATCATTTAAATTTTAAAACCATAATATATTGCAATATCGCACGATTTAATTAACTAATTAAACCGGTGAAATAATGTAAATTAAATCAATATAATAATTGGATGCAGCGGTCGGTAGGTGAGCGGTATTTTAGTGAATTGCAATCGCGATACCCATCGAAGTACACTTTATTGAATTTTACTGAAATTCATCCGCGCTCAGGGTTGCCACGCAACCACTGTGTAACTAGAATATATTTAAAAAAATGGGTTAAAAATTAATCGAATAAAATAATTCCAGACATATGTAGAACAGTCGCATTGTAGTCATTATTTTATGTACATAATAATGAATTCGAAAATGGGAGGTTACGACCATCTGAGCACTGAGGAATACAACGCAAGGAGGAATAATTAATTTAGTCAATACAGTAGGTATAGTTTTGATTTTGTCTCCGACGAGTTATCATAACTTCTATGAATGGTAAGAAATAGGATTCGTAATTTATTTCTAATAAGACATTTTAAGAGCAGGCAGCGATAGCCGAGTGGATACTCGTATACCAACAGACTGCCATGCAGAGGGTATCGGGTTCGAATCCACGGCGCGCACCAATGACTTTTCGGAGTTATGTGCGTATTGAATTGTTAATTATCGCTTGTCCCGTGCCTCGGAGAGCACGTTAAGCCGTCGGTCCCGGTTGTCATGAAGATCTTTGACAGTCGTTACAGGGCGTCGGTACCTTCTAAATAAACTGACACTAGTCTAAACCATGGAATATTGCTATCCTTTCGGGTTGCGGAGGTCAGACAGGCAGTCGCTCTGTGGAAAAGCTAATATTCAGCCAAATCCGGTTAGACTAGTAAGCGGACCCCAGATTGAAACTGGGATAATGCTAAGAGAAAGAAGACATTTTAAGAGCAACAAGCATAAGCTTCAAACATAAGCCCAAGGTCTGTATGCATATATGCTTTGGTCTAGTCCGACCCGCATTGTCACCATTGTATCCCCTGTAGCTATAAGCGCATTTCTTAAGGATTTCGTGTGCCGATTCTAAGTGGCGAGTTGGCGACTGTCGTCAGTGTAGTTCGTAGTTGGCGCCGTTGGCGGCACTGGCGTCGTTCTCCGTCTCTCTTGCACACGTACTTAACCCATTCCCAGTCCCATGAGCCACATTTGGCTCATAACAATTGAATTTCTATTGTGTCTGGCGTCGGACAGTGAAAGTGTTAAGATACACAGGAGGAACGTTCGTCTCTCTTGCACTCGTAGAGACAGCTGTCACAGCGCGACGCCACCCGCCAAGCGACAATATGGGTCACAGAAAGTTTGTTTACAGAGCGCCCATAAGAAATGCGCCTCTATGTAAATATCTATGCTCTATGCTATCTAGCCAGGTTCAGCAGCAGTGACCGTTGAAGTCAACGAGTTCTGACACTTTGAACATCGGTATTACACACCTTTGTAAAGCGAGAGGTCTCTGATTTACAAGCCGCGGATACAAGTATTTTTTTTTATAAATACAAGACAAACGAACCAGTTAATATCACGTGACATCAATCAAACCAACATAAACAGAAAGCAGAAATTTAAAATTCAATTCAATTGAAATATATTATTTTACGATTCAAGCCCGCTTACATTCAACAATCAATAATATTTAATCACAGCCATTCATTTGATATGAAACTTATATAGTCTGTAATGGAGATCAATTGAACACTTTCAATTAAATATTAATGGCGGGCAATGGATCAATCGGGGCGCGACAATCCGATCGATTGGTTATAAAAAAATAATCAAGTGTGTTTAAAAAGATTCATTATGGGACATAAATATCTATGATTTACAAATTGATGATACGGGATTTGGTTGGTCACAAGGAGGCTTGGGGTAAAACAGCCTGCATGACATCCATACCTTGAGGTGGCATCGGGTTCAAGTTGCCCAGTATTTAGTTCACCTACTAGGTTCTGGTAGAAGCTAGTAGGTGAACTAAATACGCAACGCACGTAAGCTACTAGCTTCTAGTCATACGGACTAGCTGTTTTCTAGAGTTCCGTACCCAGAGGGTAAAACAGGACCCTATTACTAAGAATTTTCACAGATAATGTATTTCTGTTGGCGCTATAACAACAAACGGTGGTGACGGATTAAGAATACGAAATGTCACCACCCCATATCATCCCATGGGTGTCGTAAGAGCCGACAGAGGGAGCTTATTATGCAGAGAAGAGCTCTGTAAGAGAAGGAAAACTTGATACAAACCCTATACCAACCCGTTTGGCCAGCGTGGTATAGTAGGCCAATTCCTCCTTTTAAAGGGGAGGCCTAGTCCAGCAGTGGACTTTTAAAGGCTGATGATGATGACTAGCTTCCACTACAATTCATATCTTCTAATTTAAAGTTAGACTTGCAGATCTGCTTAATGCTAATCATAGATTATACACTTATACGAGGGTCAAACTGAAAGTTCTTAGAACTGGCCACTTATAAACAATATAATAAAAAAAATATTCTAAAATTTGTAAATAGAACTCTTTGCCAATATTACTGAGTATATATTTCATTCATTTGTCATTTGTTTTACGATTTGGCGGCAAATTGAAAATTGTCTGTGTCACGTCAACATGAATTTAACACGAGAAAATTTTCGTGCAATGATTTTTTATGACTTTCGATGTCATTTAAGTCAACAAGAAAGTTATGATAGACTACGATTGGCCTTTCACGATGAAGCCCCATCTCGTGCGACTGTTTACAACTGGTTTAATGAGTTTAAACGTGGTCGCACTAATCTCACTGATGATGTACGTGAGGGACGGCCTTCTACGGCGACGACTGAAAATAACATCTGTGTTGTGCGGCGTATGATAGAGACTGACAAAAGAGTGACCTATCAGCAGATTCGGACAAGCTTAGGCATCGGTATGAGTCAAGTGCACAAAATCCTCCACGAACATTTAGCGGTCAGGAATCTTTGCGCCCGGTGGATACCTCATAATTTGACTAAGGCTCAAAAACTCCATCGTGTGGATTGGTGCCGTAAAATGATTGAAAGATTTAACGGAGGTGACTCAATGCTGGTTCGACATACTAACAGGTGACGAAAGCTGGATTTACTGTTATGATCCTGAAACCAAAAGACAATCTGCTCAGTGGGTGTTTCCTTTCGAGGAGTTGCCAACTAAAGTGAAGAGAGATCGAAGTGCGGGAAAAAAAATGGTGGCCTCGTTCTTTGGAAGGATAGGTCATTTCGCAACAAATATGTTAGAGGATCAAAAAACAGTTTCTGCAGAATGGTACACTACCAATTGTTTGCCACTTGTCTTGGAAAAAGTTCGAGAGAAACGACCTCGCAGTAGGATCCTCCTTCACCACGACAACGCCTCGTCGCACACCGCCGCCAAGCAAACGATCGACTATTTGGCGACATCAAACGTTGAATTACTGGGTCACCCGCCGTATAGCCCCGACCTCGCGCCTTGTGATTTTTATTTATTTCCAAAAATTAAAGAAAAACTTAAAGGAAAGCGGTTTATGAATGCTGAAGAAGCGGTGGCTGCGTATCGCGATGCCATTGAAGAGACCCCTAAGGACGAGTGGGCAAAGTGCTTTTCCCAGTGGTTCCATCGCATGCAGCGGTGTATTGACGTCAATGGACAATATTTTGAAAAGATATAATAAAACTAATAACTGGCTAATGTAATCAGTTTTTGATTTTCTAAGAACTTTCAGTTTGACCCTCGTACTGGTAATGCTGACCATGTCTATGTTGTGCATTGCGTGTTATAGATATGAATGTCAGCTATTCGTTGCAGTACGATGCGTGTCATATGTTTCAAATTCAAATAAGAAAATTCCACGAGACTGCATTTTATATCATCCACAATTTTCATTCTGACCCAACAGTTTCTTTTTGCCCCAAATACAGTAATCATTGACTCGAATCAAACAAGCCTCGTATTACATGGAAATAAAAGTTTTCATTTGTGAACATAGTGGCACACCACCGAAATATCAGATACTCGATACAAAAGTAGATAAGTGGTATATATCCCAAAAGACAATGTAAAGCATAAGCAAACATTGACTATTGCCTAAATTCTATAAATAATCGAAATAATTTATTTATTTTACAACTTATATATATATATATATATATATATCAGATTGAAACGTAACTAAGTCTTAAAATACTATACAAAGAAATATATACAGAACATACAAAAAAAATATATACAGGAAAAAAAAATTTAGAGCGCGTCATGAAATTCATCCACATCGCCGTCAACTGGCAGCGTGCCCAGAACGCTGGCAGCGTTGCCACGTTGTATGGCGATACTTACCTTCTGGGCCAAATACAACCCAGCCTTCTGGTCACGCGAGGCGTCGACAAGTCTCTTTGCGAGGTCTCTAAAAAGAGATCTCGCACTTGGACCCCATGGCCCCAACGTTTCGACCCCAAACAGCTCAAATACGTAATCCCCTAAAATAATCGAAATAAATGTCTAAAAACACGTTGCAATGTGGCACAGCCCTACGTCAACACGTCAGTCATCATTTGCGTAACCGGGTCTATCTGGCCTTTAATCGGTTTAAGCGACTATACACGTTCGCTACTTCATACTTTTGATTCAATTTGTTATTTTTTTTATTTGTAATTGTAATACAAAGTTCATTTTAGATATTGTTAGATATTGAAGTGATGTACTTTGCACAGTTATCATTCAGGAGTTGCGGAATGAATTTTGAAATGTAGTAAGAAGACATTTTAATTTATGATAATCTTAATATATAAAATCCTTGCGTTACTGACTGACTGACAGACACGCTACAGCCGAAACTATTTGGCACAGGAAGCTGAAATTTGGCATGTATATTCCTTGGAGACCGTAACTAAGAAGGGATTTCCCGAAATTCCCACGGGATCGGCCAAAACGGCTAAATTGAAAAAAAATGTAGGCATCGCTGCTGGCGTGAAGTAGTAAGTGTCCTCTAGTATGAAATATAATTAAAATGAACGAGAAATAGAGTCTCTGTTTATGGCACCACCCTGAATGATTTACGACGATTTCTGTTCATAAAGTTTCTCCCTGATAGAAGTGCTCTAGACTCTACAGGGTAGAAGGCAAAATTTCAACGTGACTTCTTTAAATCTTGGTTTTCATATTTTGTATTATCCATCTTTCATATTTTGTAGTATCCATCATTGTCGTAAAATAGTGTAACTTTACACAGCTAGGCTTAACAAAAATGTATCTTGATTTATATTTTTATGCATGAAGTAATCTATCCACATAATATATTAAACATTGCAAAGATTAATTTTATTGAGAAACTCTTCAACTGATGATTCATAAAAGGAAGTCACAGAAAGTACACACTCTGGAAGTCAAATTATACCTATATATTTTTAATGTCTTGCTTTGATTGATATAGGAGCCTGAACGACAACTAGTCGACGCCAGCGGCTTCGCACGCACATATTTTCGAATTTCTCATATGCCCGATCCGGTGGGAATTTCGGGAAATCCCGTCTTGGTGGACCCCTACGGTCCCCAAGGAACATACATGCTAAATTTCAGCTTCTTGCGCCGAGTAGTTTCGGCTGTAGCTTGTCTGTCAGTCAGTCAGTAACGCAAGGATTTTATATATATACAGATAATAATGAAGCATTATATCTAAACTGGTTAACTCGCTGCTATCCACGAGTCACTTTCGCACTTTCGAGAACTTTATGCAGATCACTCACACATGTAGATTTGCTTTCGATCTTCCTTCACGGAACTGAATTTACAACTTCGAAAAGCCGATTGTGCAGGCCACAGGTTTTAACTTAAGATCCTCTAGCCGCATTAGCAGACGGTCGATATACTTACTAATTAGCCTGTAAAGGTAGGTACACCATATTTATAATATGATTCTATCAAAATACTATCAGTAGTAATATACTCGTAAGACGACCAGCTGATGCTTGTCGTCTTTTCCGCTTTAACTTTTTAGTTCTAAGTAACATAATAACATAACTTCACGAGTTGGGTAGAACCCCCGAAGGGGTAGGCAGGGGTGTATTACACACCCACATTTCGCTAGTTACATATGTTTCGGTCCCAATGTAATAGGTAGGGGGCGAGCCTATTGCCATCTACCGGGCACATCATTAAGCGACCGATAATTAATTTATAATGCACACATAACTTCGATAAGTCGAGTTAAAATAGGTCTAAGCTATATCAGTAATATAGTTAGGCACAATAATTGATCGCGTACCCTTTGGTCGCGTCAATTATGAGCAATTATGTTGAAGAGCGCTGCGCCGGCGACGCTGCTCAATTGATCGCCGTGTAGAATGAACTGCGCTTATTGCTTACTTGACTGACGCTTTTTTCGCTCGGTTATCGACCCAAGATACTTTTTTAATAAGCGAAATTGCTCCTTTTGCGTATATCGATTTTATTATTCAATCATCAATGAAATTTCATCATCAATGAAAAGGTTTAACTAAAAAAGCGGACCTCGGGTTGAGCCTCGGATAACGATAGGAGGATGACAGGACTAAAATTATTGTTGCAATAACTATGTTTCATCTAATGTGTATAGGTATCGCTTACGGTTGTTTATTGGTTTATTTTAAAACCACTGTATATTAAACTTCAAAAAGAAAAGGATAATTTTTAAATATTATCTGTTAATAAATGTTATTAAGGCGCTGACATTTGAAAACCGCTATTGAGTTGAGCTGTTGCTGTCACTGTCGGATTGTATACATAAGAAAGAGAAGCGCGACGACGACGGCACGTTCAGATCTTTTTACAAACCATAAAATAAGCTAGTGACTTAATAATAAGTTGAGTAGTGAAAAATAAAAAACAACCAAGTTCTGTATTTCAATATGATACATTATTGTTATAAATTTTACTAACGTACGTCGATAAGTAATACAGATATTTTTATTGGAAGATAATTTTGAGAGGTTAGTTTACTATTTTTTTGTATCGAGAAAACATTTCTAAAGGCAAGCCAAGCCTTTTTTTGCCATTTGGCTGTTGTCAGCGTCAAATTAAATTGCAAAATTATCCTTTTCTTTTAAAATTATATTTTATACTCTCGCGAAGTCTACCGACTTCGCAGTCCCGCAAATGGCTTGAAAGTCTCGAAACTCCAAACAAATTTAATTACCCAATCTCGCTAACTGGTATTAAATCTGAAAATCTATTATAGACTAATAACGCAGAATCGATAGCCGTCGGTCGTCGAGCTCAATCCAATTATTGCTGATTATGTCCCATTAATGAGCTGCAATACATTTGTACACCGCATCGACGTTTTAACCAGTATTATTGTTATATTAAAATACTTGTGACAAACCGCGGCTTTGGGCGTGAGCTCGATTATTGCGGTAAAAAGATTTAAAGAAGATTGCATATGTGATTTTCTGATGTACCTATAAGTTACTTTACTGCAAAGTTTCATCGAAATCCGTTTGGTAGTTTTTGCCTGAAAGAGTAATAATCATTCGTTCGTCCAACGTCACAAATTATTATTTATAAAAGTGGTATACTTGTGGTGTGGGACAAAAGACAATAAGCAAAAAATATTGACATGTGTTTATGTATTGTCATTATTTTCAAGCTGTCGGTCCCGGTTCTTGTCTCAGGATAAGAATGTCGGAGGCCTTCGGGCGGTCTGAAAACTCCGACACCAGAGTTGGCTACACACTTACACGAGAAAGAAGAAAAAGAAAATAAGTGATTGTAAGCCATTATTAGTAATGTTGTGTGATATAAATGTTTAAATGCTCATATGAAAGTGGATATGACAGGCAACGATAGCCTAGAGGAGATACCAACAGTCTGCCATGCAGAGGGTATCGGGTTCGAATCCACGGCGCGCACCAATGACTTTTCGGAGTTATGTGTGTATTGAATTGTTAATTATCGCTTGTCCCGTGCTTCGGAGAGCACGTTAATCCGTCGGTCCCAGTTGACATGAAGATCTTTGACAGTCATTATAGGGCGTCAGTACCTTCTAAATAAACTGACACTAGTCTAAACCGTGGAATATCGCTATCCCTTCGGGTTGGGGAGGTCAGACAGGCAGTCGCTCTGTGGAAAAGCTAATATTCAGCCAAATCCGGTTAGACTAGCAAGCGGACCCCAGGTTGAAACTGGGATAACGCTAGGAGCATGAAAGTGGATATGCGAAGTGATTTATTAGTTCGTAACGTCATCAGCTACAGGTACTTCATAAAAAAAAATATCGCATACGCGAAACAAAGACACGTGTTACATATCCAGACGGGCCAAGATCTTTTGCCTCCTCAAAGTTTGTATTTTCTGTAAGACTGACATTACTTTAAGCTGAAACACGACAAGATTACTTAGAGATCATTAACCAATAGGCAACCTGGAAACGGTTGGCTACGGAAAGTAATAAAGCATGTTAAATATAGCAGACAGACAGAACCTTTGACCAACGCAAAAACAACTATTCTAGATTTTTTTTTACACTTCAATATCACAACATAAACCATAGAATTTGAATTTTCATTGTTTTAAGTGGGTAACTAAGACCTTCTGGGCGGTTGGCTTACAGACAATGGGTTTATACATATATGGCAGTATGTATAGACATTTAAAATATAAAATGACTTTAGTTCAAAGTCACAATACTCGCAATATGTGCGCAATACAACGAAAGCATCTCTCGTAGCAAGTTCGTAGACATTTCGTAGCACATTAAAATTTCTTACTAAATATCAAAAATACGATTTATTTTTCTTGTAAAGGTGTCTATACTAGTATCGAGACAGATTGTATAAAAATAATATTTTATATGAAACACTTTTTCGCCCTTAAGCAAACCCTTAAAACCGGACACTTGACGAAATGACTACATAAATAAACCTTTGCTCCCTACGAATAATCAGTGCAGACTCGCCTTAAAAAATATATAATATTGTTAGTATTATACCTACACTACTTAGTCACTATTGCTTTAATACTTCTCAATGATTATTAATAAACAGTACAGCTCTTCATCTCAAGAGGTTGTCAAAGAAGAAATTATATCTATATTGGCGGTATTGAGTCTACTCAAAATCAATTGTGGACCTGCACGTTGATGATTCAATCACGTTACTTACTCATACATATGTATAATTACGTGTCAATACGTGCAGGATTTATGGTATACGAGAACGGAACGATACTTGGACGAGGTGGTTACGGGAACGTAAAAATTACTATAGCTTATTCATTTATATCAATATGCAATACAAACATACAGTCGAAACCAAAGCGCTTGTATGCTTAAAAGTTATACAATACTATTATTATATTGTTAAATAAATAAAACCTTATGAAATAACAGAAATGACAGAAAATATAACAGAAAGGAAAATGAACCAATGCGAACAATGTCAAACTTTGTTAAGTTTTAAAGATATATAAGAAAATTTTGACATAAATTAAGATAATGGTTATAAGTAGATATACAGATGGCTATTTTGAATATAACTAACTTATAGCAAGTTAAAATTTTATATTAAATTTCCGTAGAAATGAGTACCCAAATTACAAATAAAGCAATTCCTATGAACTTTACTGTCTTTGAAAACCATTGACACAAAAATCTAGTTATTGCAATAGTTTGGAATTTACAATAGATAACTGCATAATATGTTATCTGTTTTCATCACGAAATAGTAGAAAGAAAAAGAAACACCAGTACGAACTACATTGATTAATTGTCAGCCAAATAGAAAATTTCGCAAATTACTTTAGATATATTCTTTCAGACATTTTTCTAGGATATGGCAAGCTAGAGCCCCGATTCATCATCATCAACCTTTAACAGTCCACTGCTGGACTAGGCCTCTCCTTTGAAAGGAGGAATTGGCCTACTATACCACGCTGGCCAAACGTGTTGGTATAGGGTTTGTATCAAGTTTTCCTTCTCTTACAGTGCTGTTCTCTGCATAATCTGCTCCCTCTGTCGGCTCTTACGACACCTATGGGATGATATGGGGTGGTGACAATCCGTATTCTTAATCCGTCACCACACGGATAGACTTTTGAGTCCTGATTACACTGATACAAATAATATTTAGTCATTTGCCTATTTATTTCAGGTTACGGTATTGTCCGTCCATTGCCGAAGTCGTCGCATCGTCGTCCCGTGCGGCGTAAAGCCGCTCGCTCGCATAGCGCCACAATAATTGCCCGCGGCGCCGTCCGCGATTGCATATCAATACACAGTGTTGATATTTGTTAGTAATTGAGCTTATTGCCCGCTGCGTTATTGGCTTTTATTGTGTTAGACGGTTGATTGTGAGCAGTGCCTGCAACTGTGACGTCTTTGCCAATTTATTATATTATTACTGTACTGTCATGGCGGGCTATCTTCTTTTTTTGGAGTTGTGAATCCTTTTTAGTCCGTACTACTTCTGAACGCTAGACGGTTACAGAGGCCGTTTTTGGACGGTGATTAAAATTGAGCCATATGACTTTCACGATTAAATAGTTTAAAATTACACATATTTTTCTTATTAAGTTACATTTTATTTTTTATTTAAGTGGACGAAATAAAAAGTGAGATCTGCCCTAATGTGCAACAGATTTTGTTTATTATTTGTACTTAATATTGACGAGGTAGACGTTTTTATTGAGATAAATGTTTTGAATATGGACTACACTTTTAGCGATAAAGGCCGACCAATTTATACAAAAAAATCGTGTATTATTTTATTTTACAAGTATATAGTTTAACGATTGAAAAGTACAAGTTTCTTTTTTGCAACTGGACATAGCGACTCTGGACATGAGACAAATATTTACATCAAGCCAAAACATCAAAATGATGCAACAAAATTTGTTATAATTAATAATTTAATTAGGTATTTAATGCAAATCTTAGTTTAAAGAATAGGAGATATACCTAAGCTTAAAAGTAACGTTGACTTTTCGAAGCTATGAGCGTATTCAATTGTAAATGAAAATATCATGAGAATCCTACTAGTCTGTATTTCTGTAAGTTCTCCAATGTTTTTGAAAGTCTGCTGGCCAAAAGTCTGCATTTGGCCAGCGTAGAGGACTATGATCTAAACCTTTTTTATAGTGAGGTCAGGCACTTGCCTAATAGGTGGCTAGCTTTATTAAATAGTTATGTTTAGTTTATGTATCAGTGACAGAATGTACCACTGCTTGCCTTTAGTGTCAGATCAGTCTTCATCAGGTCATAGAGGATAAAATCTATTTTAAAAAAAGGAGCTTTTGCGAGAGATTATTACGTTTCTTCTGAAGTAAAAGACTTTCAACTAGACTGGGTAGAAAACAGATAATTATACATATATGAAGAAAAGAAAAAAAGCAAAAGAATAAAATGCAGATTGTAAAAGAGTTTATATTAGAGTAATAAAGTATTCAATACACATTTATGTATGTACGGTAACAATTTATTTGTTGAAGGTGAGTATTAATCAACATTTTATTATTTTAATTTCTTCTCAGAAAGTCTATTAGATTATATAAAACAGTTTCAAACTAACTTCGGTGAAAAACCGTATGTATGTATACCTGAAATTATTTAGCTTAAATTTTAATCACTTTAATTTCACAGCGATTATTACCCGTTAAAATAAATTATATGGTTTAACTTATAATACATATAATTTATTTTATTCCTGTAGCTTAAGATATGAGATTTTCAACACAATAGGGCCAACAAAGGCAGAACTTGGTAAGTAGATATTATACGAGGTTTAGTCCTCGGTAGAGATATTTAAAAACCTTGTTATTTATTTTGAGTCCACATTTTTTCCATCGAATTTTAGAGATAGGTATAATAGTAGTTTTACCAAAATGTGTGTAGCCTACGTATTATGCACTTTTAAACGAGAGGCGTGGTCCAAACCTCTATTTATATTTAGTCCATGGTTTATATCATATTGCTAAGGCTGCCTGCTAGCCGTGTGGTTGACGGCATAGAATACAAGTGTCACCACCCCCTATCTTCCCGTGGGTGTCGTAAGAGGCGACTAAGGGATAACACGATGCAAATACCATCTTTGCGTAGAGACGGAAAACTCGACATCAAACCCTATACGACTGCCTCGTTGGTCTCGCGGCATAAATGTGCCCGGTACGGCAATAGGCTCGCTCCTTATTACGTGGGACTAAAGTATCTCTGGCGAAAAGTGGGTGTAGAAATACACCTCTACCTACCTCTTCGGGGTTATAGGCGTGAGACTATGTATGTATGCCAAGGCTGCCATAAAGCAAAAGTTTGTTAAATAACTAGCTCTTAATGCCAACTCCTCTTAAATTTCCAAATCATGTACCTATGCCATAAGTTTATAAACTGAATAAACCCGGTGCACCTAAGTTATACAGCGCTGAGATACTGTACCCAAAACATGGATCACGCGTTTGGTTTAGTGATGTTTTTAGAGCTTTTGACAGATATGTATTAGCAAATTTTCAAAGGATGTAGATCCTTATACAATACATAGAGCAGCAATAGCTTCCTGGAGATACCAATAGATTAATATGCAGAGAGTAAGTATCAGTTTTGAATTCACGGCGCACACCACTGACTTTTCGAAGTTACATGTGTATTAAATTGGGAATCGGTTGGCCCGTGACTCGTAGAGCACTTTAAACCGTCGGTCACAGCTTTTATGAACTTTGACAGTTGTTACGGGGAGTCAGTACCCTCAAATAAACTAATACTGGTCTAAAAGATCGAATATTGCTACCCCTTGAAAGCTGATATTCTGTCTTATCTGGTTAGACTAGTAAGGAGACCCGGGCTCGCGTTAGTTATGGATGCAACCGGAATAACGCTAGGACGATAATTATGTATAGCACTAACTAATGTTTCAAATTTCTTAATTGTAATGTCAAACAAGATCATTCCACGGATTATCCCAGCTTGAAATCATACTCCGCACTGATAAATATATATAGCGCGCAAATAACACCCATAATTAATAAATAAAAGAAATGCATAAAGTAAGTACCTAGGTATAAAACGCTACTAAACTTTAAAAGTGAGGTTGGTATTAATAATTAATTGTAATTAAATAACAGCTACAGTAAAAAATTATTTACATTAAACTATTGTCATTTTTACGCTCTTTTTATATCCACTGATACCATATTAAAAACTAGCGACCCGCTCCAGCTTCGCACGGGTGCAAAATTATACATAAGTGTAAATCTTAGGTACTCTTGAATCACTCTATCTATTAAAAAATTGGGCAAGTGCGAGTCGGACTCGCGCACAAAGAGTACCATCATCTATAAAAGAAAATCACGTTCGTTGTATGTATACTTAAATACTTTATAAGTTTCTACCTGTTTATTAAGATCGAGTAACAAATTGCTTAAAAATTACGTTTGTTGTATGGGATTATTATTTACTTTTTTTAAATTTAATTATTTATTTTGAAAGGTAATATACAACTACATATTCTGTAAAAATTTAAAGCGTCTACCTGTAACAGTTAGTAATTTTGAGCAAAAAATCCGAAAAAAACACGTTTTTTGTATGGGACCCCCCCTTAATTTTTTTTTTTTTTATTATTTTTAGTATTTGTTGTTATAGCGGCAACCGAAATACATAATTTGTGAAAATTTCAGCTTTCTAGCTATCATGGTTTATGAGATACAGCCTGGTGACAGACAGACGGACAGACAGACAGACAGCGGAGGCTTAGTAATAGGGTTCCGTTTTTTACCTTTTAGGTACGGAACCCTAAAAAACTGCTAAAAAATCGATTGCGTAGTTTTAAAGATTTAAGCATACATAGGGACAGACAGACAGAAGACTTTGTTTTATACTATGTAGTGATGACTTGTTAATATAATATATAGTACTTAATATGAAGTGTAACAGAGACAAATTTACAGAAAATAACTTCTGATATATCATTATAACATAGATCATAAAAAATATATAATCGTGCACCGCAGTAATTAAACTATTTTATTTGTCGCCATGTGTCTACATTATAGGGTATCTACCATCTTACGTCGATAATAAATAAAGTATTATTAAAAAAACTCAAATAAGTACCTTTAATTAATAACGACGTGTCAAATAATGTCATGAAGGTAATTAAGGCACTATATTACTATAGCATGCCCTTTATCATCGTAGGTATTTGAATAAAAATCAACAATATTTTTAATAAGATGATAGAGATATCAAAATTTAGGTCTCTCGAAAAACTTAAGATAAAAACAAGCGTAATGCAAGTAATATAAATAGTGGTATGTATTTCTACGGGACCTAACAAACAATGGTTGGTACCTAACTACCAATTCACGTCGGTCGGAAAATCAGCTGTTATCGTAGAGTCAGTTTTCCTCCAGCAGATTTTCATGAGCGCTCTTTCAGGCATAAAATAAACTTTTTGAAGGATATAATGACATTAATTATTCTTTAGACTTTTTAAGATATTTAGTAAGTAGTAGGTACTATAGCGTTTTAAAATAAAACAAACACCTGCTGTATTTATATGAATATTACTTTGTTAACCTAACGGTCATCAATGTCATAAAGTTGTAATCAACTTATTAAAATAGTTTAGAATACATTAAACAAATTCAGAAACATCCATCATACACAATAGAAACAAACTTCAGAACAGAAATCAAACTTTATAAACTTTAACAACACATACATAGACAATTTATTAAAAAACTAATTACCTTATTAGCGTCCGAAAATATTTTGTCTATAGTGGGCGGGAACTTTTCCCGCCGAACTCCGCGAACGAGAAAACGCGGTCACCGCGATGACACTGACATATCCGTTCGGGAACACGTAGGAGCACTCGCGAGTGGCGCCACTTCGCGACTGACACCGCTTGCGCGCTCGCCGCGGTCACACAACTGCGAGTAATCGCTCTGAAACCGCCCTCGGCAAACAAAACCCCACCCGCTGTAAAGAGCATTTTAGCACGCGCGCCTCCCCGCTCCCGCGCCCTGATTTAATAGCGAGCGCGGGCACTGATTCACTTAACCGAACGCAACTACCGACTGCCTCTCTCTCGCTCCCGCTAAAACAGTAATCCACTATACGTCCTCTCTCCCCCTCGCGCGCGTTCCGATATTCAACGGTAGAAAGAGACGGCGTCGCGGTCGCGGACACTTCTTTCTTCCAACTCGATTTGCATGCGAGCGGGGGTCGCTCCGCAAACTTTATGTCCTCGTTTGGTAAATTATTTATACGTTTGGAAATACTTTTAACGGCATGCCCGGCCTGCTGAAAAAGATTGCTTTAAAACGAGCCGAATTAAGTGAGTGACCGGGTGTATTACCGAGTCGTGAGCCGCCATAGGACGCGGCGTGCGGGACGCGACCAGACTAATCATTTTAATATCCTTCTCTCAAACATTTATGGCATTAGTTTCAACGAAATTTCATGCTAAAAAATCGTATTTATTTTGATGATCTCTTTAGATTTGCTTTAGTTTATTTTAGTATCTAAACGTTCTATGCTGATTGAAAAGAGTAGGTAATACATTTATCTACTTAGGTAGAGGCTTTTATTTAAGTATGAGAATCTTATCCAAATATTTAAGTTAATGAGACACAATAAATTAAATTATATATAAATAATAGATAAATAAATTGTTGATTATCGCTTGCTAAACGGAGAAGGAAAAAATCGTGAGGAAGCCTGCATGTCTGAGAGTTCTCCATAATGTTCTCGAAAGACATGTGAAGTCTGCCAACCCGCACTTGGCCAGCATGGTGGACTATGGCCTTACTCTTCGCATGGTGAGAATAGGCCCGTGCCCAGCAGTGGGACAGTTTATATACAGGACCGATGATGATGATGATGATGATGAGACACAATAATGCAAGTTAGCTACTCCATCAACAATCTCTACTTACTGTAAGCAGATATTAACTTCAGCCAAACTTTGTGTTCAGATTTGAGTTGCTCAAAATGCAAACTTGCGTACCTACGTTCAGAAACTGCCTAAACAGTCACTTCTGCCAATTTCGAACAGAGCAGTCTGACCGAACTGTAAAAAAAGGTTGACAATACCGAACTCCTCTAGAAGGATAAGAATATCATCCTTTTAGAGGATATATTATCCTTTTAGAGGAGTTCGGCTTTTTCTATTGCAATAGTTAGGGTGGTCAATCCGAGGGTACGTGGTGGGTTCCTCTTTCCTTCCATTAGGTTACAATGGAGTTCTGCCAAGTAACGTCTGATTCAATTAACTATAACAGATTATTGTTATTTAAGCATATATTTGACACAATAGAGTCAAATCTTTTAACTCTAGACGCCGCGTGCCGGAACTCTACAAGTCCAAACTTCACAAACTAAACGTTAATAAAAATATTTGACTTGGTTGTGGTGTGTGTTTTATTTGTATGCTTGGTACCACATGAGATCTGATATCATTTTTCATGAATATGTTCTTCGTGAGATTTTGTATACATATGGCACTACACCAAAATTGGGAAGATTCCTGCAAGTGAAATAAAATGTATAAGTATTTTTATCCTGTGAAACATGTCAAAATAATGGTAGTTTAATTCATCAATTAATGTTAAAACTTTATTTAACATTTTTTATCTACAATTTATTGATAATATGTACTCAACTCGACAGCAAAAAAACTATGACGTCACTATGTCATATTTCATAATTACAAACGCCATAGGAATGGTCGTTTTTGACATTTCATTAAAATTGTTTGATTTGACTAGTTGGAAACAACCCTATTCTATATAAGGCACGGCAGTAAGCTTTCATAGGTTCAGCATGAATTCCGTGAATCTACTGCAGTATACAACTCAACTCCAAAATAGAAGAGCCTGCTTGGTTTTGTAATTTATTAGGCCTCTCCTTGGGCCTAAAAAGCCTCCCCATTTTTCACAAGTTACCTTTTGTTGTATTGCTTTATAGGCGCATATTAATATAGCTTATGACAATCGCATCTAAACTAACTATTAAAGTCAGAAGAAATAGAAATACCTAAGATCCACAGTGAGAGTTGACTTAATTATTAGTTATTTACCTTTTTATTTATGTATTTACTTTAATCGTTGTTCAGGTTACTTGCTTAGTGCATCTAGCGTAGTTATGTACTTATTTGCTCTCTAATTATATTATGATGTCTATATATAAGCGGCGATAGCCTAGTGGTGTACGTAACGGACAACGGAGACGATGGTCTCGGGTTCGAGCCCCAGGTACCCCGGGCACACACCTGTGACTTCTACAAGTTATGTGTGCATTATTAATTAATTATCGCTCGCTTAATGATGAGCCCGGTAGATGGCGATAGGCTCGCCCCCTATTACATTGGGGCCGAAACATAACTGGCGAAGTGTGTGTTCAATACACCCCTGCATACCCCTTCGGGGATAAAAGGCGTAAAGTTATGTTGTATGAAGTTATGTTATCTATAGACTTGATATTATGATATATTAATATACACAATTGTATTATATTTATTTTTCTTCTTTCTCTCTTGTTCTCATTGGTTATAACTGTCATAACCTTGGGTCCATAATGCATAAATTTTACTTGTTTAAATTTATCTTTACTGTTTATTGTTTAGTAAGTTGACTTTTATATCACAACCCACAACTATGATTTCTTCGTTAACTCGTTAACGTAAGTTTTCAGTGTTTCTCATATTTTAAAAGTTTTTTTATACAGTAATACACTCAACACTGGTCCTACTGTAATATGTTTGTGACTTGTGTACTGTATAATATACCAAGTACCAACCCTCCTTAGGAATGTTATTGTTGTAAAGGAGAGTTTTAGGCGATATGTGTGATAGGCAGTTTTGTAGGCGTGGAATTTTTGTGGCGATATTGAGTAGTAACCATATTGAAGGGCCACATGTATAAAGCCTTTCGTATTGTATGGCGCTGAGTGTTAGGCCAGAAGATGGATGAGAAACACTTGCAAACAATTTCACATGTTATGTTATGAGAAATCGCTTGGCATGGTGAGGAGATGGTTTGTATGTAGGTAAATAAGAGATGAATATGAAAGTAGAGAGAGACAGGGAAGAGGGAGGCCAAGGAAAAGATAGGAAGGATAGGAAATGTATGGACTGTGAGAGGATGGATGTGTAAGAGAAAGGGGTAGGTGACGCGCGATGGGGAAGTATTGAAAAGAAGGATTTACTGCGGTGACCTTAAATACTATTATAGAGACGACCACTGCTGAACATAGGCCTCCCCCGAGGTTCTCCACACAGACTGATTTTGAGCCGCCCGCATCCAACCGCTTCCCGCGATCTTAACCAGATCGTCGGTCCACCTTGTGGGAGCCCTACCCCTGCTGCGTCGTCTGGTACGTGGACGCTACTCCAGAACCCGCCTGCCCCAACGGCCATCGGTTCTTCGCGCTATGTGCCCTGCCCATTGCCATTTCAGCCTGACTATTTGGAGAGCTATGTCGGCGACTTTGGTTCGCCTGCGGATATCCTCATTTCTGATTCGATCTCGCAGGGAAACTCCGAACATAGCTCTCTCCATCGCCCTCTGAGTGACGCTGAGCTTTCGGATACGGCCCATATAGTATATATATTCAAGGGAACTGACTCTTTGTAACAACTGCCAAAGATCTTCATGCCAGTCAAGACTGATGGTATAACGTGCTTTCAGAGGGAAAACTTCGGAAAATCAGTAGTGCGCGCCTTGGGTTCGAACCCAAGAGTTAGAAGACCATTGCTCCACTGCATGATAGTCTGTGAGTATCGCCACTAACCTATTGATGCCTCCACTAGTGTCTTTTTCATTTTAAGTAGATATGTGTAGATTTAATTTAAAAAAATAAATATTCTACCACATACACACATCACTATATCTAGTCCCAAACTAAGCAGAGCTTGTACTATGGGTACTAGATAATGGATAAACATAGATATATATATATTTTTTGTAAATACATACATATTATGCATAGAAACACCCAGACCAAGACAAACACCCATGTTCATGCACACAAATATTTGACCCGAGCGGGAATTGAACCCGCGAGCTACGGCCATTTCGGCGTAGCAGTCGCTTACACTCCCGCTGCGCCAACCGGTCGTCAAATATTTGTTTCATGATTTGGTACTTGGTATGGACTTTATATTTGACGAATAGAGGTTTTTGTAAAAATCACTTAATAATAATTTTTGTATCAACATAAAGAGTCTTTTGAAATGACGCTCACTACGCGGCAGCACTGAGGGGTCAGGTCCATAAACCTGTCAAAACTGTCAAAGCCCCTATATTTTCGTACGTCTGTGTTTGTTTGTATAAACGTGAACAGTTTTTCTAGAAGCCATAATCGGCTTCTAGAAAAACTTTCAGTTATACAGAAAAATTATAGGAAGCGAATGGCTGACTTTAATTTGCGGGTGGCCGATACTGAGTATCGAGTAGTTGCAACCGGTTGTGAGACCGCTGACGACGGCGATGCTATACAAACCATTATAAATAGCTTGTCGCCAGCCACCGGTGCTGAACTGAACAGTTTTTCTAGAAGCCATAACCGGCTTCTAGAAAAACTGTTCAGTTATACAGAAGCTTTTACTGTAGCTAAAATCGAATGTAGTCATCAAAATCATCCATATCTTAATATTTGCATGCTACCTAGATGTAGCAAAATGTGTCTTGTCCTTTTTATATTTTTACCACCTCTATTTTCTACCACATTTTCTGCAAATAAATGATTATAATTATTATATTATCGTTTACAAATTGATAGAAGCGCGATCAAACTATCCGTGTCGTTCATTTGTGAGATCAAGGGACATGGTGCTACACCTTGGTTGTAGCCGGTGGCCCGTTGTGGGTAGCCTAACTCATATTTAATAGTACTTTATAATATTGAAAGTAATTTACTTCACAACACTACCTAATTAGTAACTTAATTCGAAAAGCAAACAAATGGATGCAGGTGGATAAAAATATGTATACGTTGGGCATTCCATAATGAAGTTTTTGATAACAGATTTAATTGACTCTACATAGAAATTTATGTAAAACTTCATTAGAATGTACCTACTTATCCAGGCTGATATTCTTGATTAAACTTATAAAGATAACAAACACTTAGTTCAGTTAATAAAAGAGTCTAAAAAGAGTAATTTTCTACAAAATACACAAATACCAGATGTTTGATTGTTCTTAGAGTCTCCCTTCAGACACATGTGAACTCTAGTTCAGCAACAGATTATTGAAAAGTTTTTTTTCTTTTCCTAAATATTCCGAAAACAAACTATTGCATTGACAACAATGAATTCGTCGGCAAAACTAGACCTTGTCCGACCTTTATAGACTCATGCCTGTATCCCCGAAGGGGTAGGCAGAAGTGTAATATTACACCCACATTTCGCCATGAATTTTTAGATCCCACGTAATAGGTGGCGAGCCTATTGCCGTATTATGTACTATAAGTAAGTACTATTAGGTCATTATGGTATTAGCACAGTATAAAGATCATACAGTAGTTTGACGCCTTTGATCTCGAAGAAAAAGCCGACAACGTCTAGACAAGGGTAAGGAGGCTAGGGCTGCCACATGTAAACAATACCTACTTATTCAAATACCGTCTATTTATTGTAGAAAAATATAACAATTGCTACGTTACATGAATATCATACTGTAAATCACTTATTTATTATATTACAATAATTAAAGATAAATAATTATTATAAAACAGTGAGCATTTTTTCGTGCGGTGACAGCTTTGCATACACAGTCAGCACCTATTTCATCCCACAGGTGTCATGGGAGGCGGTTAAGAATATAAAGCATTTTTCATTTGGTCTTTATCATACAAACCAAGTTAAAATAAAGTGATTGACATAGCGGTCGTTTAATGGATGGGTAACCATGGGATCAGCTTACAGAGCCTATATCGATATATATGAAGTATTTTGCAGATTTATTTTCGAGCAAACTACGTCAAGGTAAAGCAATAGACACCACGGTCATTTTATGGATGGGTCACCGGGCTATGAGGTTACGGAGAACATGTGTGGGCTTTATAAAAGGGGGCCAAAAATATGGTTATTTTTGAGCTAAGCCGCGCCGTTACCAAGATACATAATAATATGTTATAGGTACATACCGAATACGAAAATACTAGGTCCTTATTGCAAGAAATTAAAATCACACTTGAATCGAATTTTTCCTTTAAACGCATATTTTCTTAGGTCTGCCATGTTGTTTACGCACAGTAATTACTACTTTATTAAGTGATTGGGCCAGACATGAGATTTCGTAAAATGTCAGTAGGTTAGTAGGTACGTGCACATTATTTTAAGTGGTTATAGGTAAATACATTTCAAAATAATTTAAATACTTAATTATAATTAATGAAATTTTATTTTTTGGTGTAAGAAAATTGATGAAATCGCAGATTTTTTAAATCCTTATTTCTTTAAATCTTTAAGCACCATAAAGCATTGCAATGTCTCACAGCACAAGTCGTATGCAACATCTAAATTAATATTCATAAGCAAATAAATAAGTAACGAACAAAAACAAGCACGCGCCGGCCCCCAATAGTTATTTGTGCAACAAGAGAGCAAAGCTGTTTTTTGTTTCGAGTGCTGATTTTGAGTCCCGAACAAGCGAAGGATTCTATGATTGATTCACGAGCGCAGCGAGTGAATCAAAGTTAGAATCCTGAGCGTGGTGAGGGACTCAACAGCACGAGATACAAAAAACTTTGCTCTCGTGTAGCACACATAACTTTTCACCACAGCAGTGAGAACACATATTACTTAGGAGACATAGAAATGAACAGGAATAGATTGAATTCTGCATAATCACTTGTTGATTTAACTCTTCTGGTGTTAAAGTACAGTCATCATCGCTAGTTTCACTCATCTTTTTACATTATTTTATATATTAATCTAATTTAACACGTTACACTATAGGTACCTATTGTATCAGCATCAGCGAAATTTTTGGGGTATTCCTGAAAGCGCAACTATTTTTGAGCGCAACTAAAAAAGCGCAACTACTTTATTCCACAAAGCGCAACTATTATCAAGATGCAATAGTGCTGGTTAATAACAAACGGAAAATATCGATAGTTGATAAGACAGGACATTTTAGTATACTTTAGCTGTTGCTGTGCGCCTGAGTTTTACCTATACCATCCAGTGCTTTATTTCTGATTCATGACCCTAAAACCAGGTTTTTATTAGGCTACTAACTTCTGTTCATTTATGTTACCCTGGTACTTTTCAAAACATTTCACTGATTGATATTTGTTACCAGATTCTATAAACACTTCTAGCCTCTGTTCATTTCTGTTATCCTGGTACTTTTAAACACATTCACCATAATATAATAAATAAAAAATGGGCAGACGATTTACAAATCCTATCGATAGTAAATAGTCTTTTAAGTATCTGTTATGCCCCTTCACTATTTTTCGACGTGGTTGCGCTTTGTGAAATAAAGTAGTTGCGCTTTTTTAGTTGCGCTCAAAAATAGTTGCGCTTTCAGGAATACCCCAAATTTTTATTCCCACTACTTTTTTAAATCGCGTTTTACTACCGCGTCCCTGATGTTTATTTTTCAAATGTATTATTGTTGTAATTCTAAATAAAAATGTATTGGTTAAATACTAATCTTATACTATTAAATAGACTTATTTTATTTAAAATCCAATAATAAATTAAACATGTAAACAATAAAATATAAAAAAAAGTAATTTCTTTGTTACAAATATCTTTTTTTTGCGTTGCCGTAGGTGTTTTCTTTGAGGTCGAATTCCAAAATCGAATTTCGAATTCGAAGGGGTTTGTTTTTTCACTCACTTTTTATATGCATGTGAAAGAGACAGAGCATAGTAAAATTCGAATGCTTCATATTTGTGGCTGAACAATGTCAATTCGTGGCACTGAAGATTGAAAAATTAAAAAGCAACTTTGCCTCACGCTCGAATCAAAATCGCGTTTTGTTCACTGTTGTCTCGCAGCAAAAGCGCCATGTTTGAGCTGCTGTGGTGAAAAAATATGTACCTAGTTGGGAACTAAGGCGATAAACGTACAGTACTCGCCAAACTTTATGGCCGCTCCGAACCTAGCCGCATTACCACAGTATAAAGAGCATACAGTAGTTTGACGCCTTTGATCTCGAAGAAAAAGCCGACAACGTCTAGACAAGGGTAAGGAGGCTAGGGCTGCCACATGTAAACAATACCTACTTATTCAAATACCGTCTATTTATTATAGAAAAATAAAACAATTGCTACGTTACATGAATATTATACTGTAAATCACTTATTTATTATATTTAATTAACGATAAATAATTATTATAAAACAGCATTTTTTCGTGCGGTGACAGCTTTGCATACACAGTCAGCACCTATTTCATCCCACAGGTGTCGTGGGAGACGGTTAAGAATATGAAGCATTTTTCATTTGGTCTTTATCATACAAACCAAGTTAAAATAAAGCGTTTGACATAGCGGTCGTTTAATGGATGGGTAACCGTGGGATCAGCTTGCAGAGCCTATATCGATATGAAGTATTTTGCAGATTTATTTTCGTGCAAACTACGTCAAGGTAAAGCAATAGATACCACGGTCATTTACTGGATGGGTCTCCGGGCTATGAGGTTACGGAGAACATGTGTGGGGTTTATAAAAGGGGGCCAAAAATATGGTTATTTTTGAGCTAAGCCGCGCCGTTACCAAGATACATAATAATATGTGATAGGTACTTACCTAATACGAAAATACTAGGTACTTATTGCAAGAAATTAAAATCACACTTGAATCGAATATTTCCTTAAAACGCATATTTTCTTACGTCTGCCTTGTTGTTTACGCACAGTAATTACTACTTTATTCTGTGACTGGGCCAAACATGAGATATCGTAAAATGTCAGTAGATTAGTAGGAACGTGCATGTTATTTTAAGTGGTTATAGGTAAATACATTTCAAAATAATTTAAATACTTAATTATAATTAATGAAATTTTATTTTTTGGTGTAAGTAAATTGATGAAATCGCAGATTTTTTAAATCCTTATTTCTTTAAATCTTTAAGCAGCATAAAGCATTGCAATGTCTCACAGTACAAGTCGTATGCAGCATCTAAATTAATATTCATAAGCAAATAAATAAGTAACGAACAAAAAACAAGCACGCGCCAGCCCCCAAAAATATGTACCTAGTTGGGAACTAAGGCGACATACGTAAGTAGGTACCGCTCTTCCCGCGTCTCACCTCTTGCCCCCCGCACGATTGACCCGTCTAGACGCGTTCGTCGAACGACTGTATGGATTATTTGACTGTGGTATTAGGTAATTATGATATAGGTACTATAAGTAAGTATTATTAGTTCATCATCATCCTCGCCCTAGCGTTATCCCGGTTGCATCCGAGACCTACACACCTTGGAGCCCGAGGTCCGCTTACTGGTCCAACCAGATATGACAGAATATCAGCTTTTCCACAGAGCGACTGCCGTCTGACCTCCGCAAACCGAAGGGATAGCGATATTCCATGGTTTAGATCAGTATCAGTTTATTTGAGGATAACGATTGTCAAAGATCTTCATGACAGCCGGGATCGACGGTTTATCGTGCTCTCCGAGGCACGAGGCAAGCGATAATTAACAATTTAACACACACTTAACTTCGAAATGTCATTGATGCCCGCCGTGGATTCAAACCCGATACCCTCTGCCTGGCAGTCCGTTGGTATCTCCTCCTTCAAACAAGCATGTCCTAACGATAAAGAAAAAAGTAAGTTAGCTTCTTCCGACGGCAAAAACTAAAAGTGGTAACGATGAGGCTAGTTAGAGAATTCCGAAGCACAATTAAGCTATCCAATTAGTTGTCATTGTGTTATCTGGGAGTTAAACTAACTTGTAATGCCGTCCGTGATCCCCTTGCTAATTCTCCAGGCGGTTGGTGCTCGGTTACTGGAGCCCGTACTACGAGTTATTTTCGATAAAACATTTGATTATGAACCAATATAGTCACTATAAAACATTTTACCATAGTTAAACTATCATACAATTAAATTGAATCTAATTATATACAACAAACTGAAAAATATAATACTAGATTTAGAAGGCGTCATGAAAATCCTTCACATTGCTGTCAATACAATATTAGACGTATACGTAATATTGGATTATAAGGTTCTATTTTTATTTCGGTACCTAACTAATTAGTTCATAACATGCAAAGATTTATCATTCAAACATGTGCCACAATTATTTTCGTCTCCTCATTCTCGATATTATGCTATTACAAAATCGGTGGCGAAAAATATTTTTTACAAAGCATTAAAAATTGTGATGTTGTGGTGTCTTGCATATGTGTGTGAATGATGACATATACAAAGTGCATTTGTATCAAGCAAGTTAAAACTGAACACGCAATAAACATTTGGAGATTTTATACGAACGTTTCAGTCATCTCGAACTCTCCGCACACATAATAAAGATTTCTTGAATTTCATTCTCGCCTTACAAAAAAGGAAAGGTTTCAATAACCAAGGCAACGTCCCGGATTCAGTGTATCAGTCTCGCTGTCGACCACCAAATCATGTCTTACTTGTCCACTGAAATTGGCCTAAATGTTTTCTATAGAAGGTATGCAAACCACATTTTTCTCGGCACGATTGCCTGCAACTGTTTACGACCATACTTTTATTAGGACTCCACACTGGGTAAGCTCAGTTAAAATGCCCGAAACATTACCACTATTCCCTCCTCTGTCTCCATTATGTCCGGTCTTCACTTTCATGCATGTCAGGAGCTAGCTTGAGATTATTGCCTAAGCCTTGTTTCTATATATAAGCACATACATACATAACGTCACGCCTTTTATCCCCGAAGGGGTAGGCAAAGGTGTATTTCTACACCCACTTTTCGCCAGATATACTTTAGTCCCACGTAATAAGGGGCGAGCCTATTGCCGTACCGGGCACATTTCCAGACTCCGTGCTGCTACTGAGAATTTCGTGAGAGAAAAACTCAATAACACTGTCCGACCCAAGAATCGAACCCGGGACCTCCCGATCCCACGCGCACATTTATGCCGCGAGACCAACGAGGCAGTCGTATAGGGTTTGATGTCGAGTTTTCCGTCTCTACGCAAAGATGGTATTTGCATCGTGTTTTCCCTTAGTCGCCTCTTACGACACCCACGGGAAGATAGGGGGTGGTGACACTTGTATTCTATGCCGTCAACCACACGGCATATATATATATATATATATATATATATATATATATATATATATATATATATATATATAAGCAGGCAAAGAAATCTTAATGAAATAAGTATTTCACTAAGGTAAGGCGTGAATATGGCCTCATATAAGCGCCACACAGATAAGGTTAAAGTACACACATGCAATAAATTAGCAATTGGTAAATGCAGGCATTATTTAATTAGTAACTTAAAGTCGACTTAATAATTTAAGCATCCAATAAATATTGTTGTTTTTCGCTTGTCCCTGAGGTCCTTAATTATATCTAACTAGAGGACGCCAGCAGCTACGCCTGCATTTTTTTTAAATTTACCCGTTTTGGCCGATCCCATGGGAATTTCGGGAAATCCCTTTTTAGTGCACCCTTACGGTCCCCAAGGAACATACATGCCAAATTTCAGCGTCCTGCGCCCAATAGTTTCGGCTGTAGCGTGTCTGTCAGTCAGTCAGTAACGCAAGGATTTTATATATTAAGATTTATTGTACATGCTATAATGACATATCATTTTAGAATCTTCAAAGAATGTAGAGGAAACGAGAGAGGTGTATTTGAACCGGAGCATTTGGCGTTCCATAGTCTCTGCCTGCCCCAATGGGAGACAGGCGTGACAATAGATAGACTCTTAGAACATTTAGGTACTCAATGAGGCTTAAAATCCTTAATTGAATGATTTTTAGTGCTTCCCTGTATAAACCATTTCTTCACCAGATAAAAGCGGTTTTTTTTGGTTAGATCGAGGCTTTACCTCGATCTAACCCAAAAAAACCGCTTTTAAAACAACATTTTGGATCCTAACATGTTAGCATTCCTAACAAATCTAAAACTAGTTTCATTTTATCGTGTTGGAGCTATGTCTAGATAAATTAATTGTTTAGGCGCCAATAACATTATGCAGGAGGTGGATTCAATTGATTCCCGATCAGACCAACACTGCGTGCGCACTATTCACATCAAAATAAAGTCGTTGTTGTAATAATTTCTATTTAGTTTTACATAAGTAATGTTTATAGCTTATGGCCTTTGCTCAAATTGTTTTAGATAATAACAATGTTTTAAAATTATGGAAATATCCTTTACTTGACACTCGAAGAAGCCCTCTATTAGTATTGTGTTTAGTTGACATTAATTTGCCAAAGGCTCCCAATTTTCGGCCTATTTATTTAGTGGTGCCACCACAATTCAACATCACCAGCCTTGAACAGTCCACTGCTGGACTAGGCCTCTTCTATGAAAGCAGGAATTGGCCTACTATACCACGCTGGCCAAACGGGTTGGTATAGGGTTTGTATCAAGTTTTCCTTCTCTTACAGTGCTGTTCTCTGCATAACATGCTCCCTCTGTCGGCTCTTACAACACCCACGGGATGATATGGGGTGGTGACATTCCGTATTCTTAATCCGTCACCACACAGACAGCGCCACCACAATTAGTATTATTTATTTATTTAAGGCTTTTGCAAAAAAAAAAACAAAATAATTTGTACAAAGGCGGACTTAATGCCCAAGGCATTCTCTACCAGTCAACCTTTGGGTGGTACGGTGACAAATTAAGGTGGGTGCTAAAACTGCATGTAAAATGAAGGACTAATTAAGGTGCATAAAATATTACGTATAAATAAAATAATATAAAATAAATATTGTACATACCTACAATACAAAAATATTCCTACTTATATACAAACACATAAATATACTAGGAAGATGATTCTGCCGATTGTTCGCATAACTGCCGTCGTAAGCTAGCTTTAAAAAGTTCACGAGAAGAGGACATCCTAATTTCGAGAGAGAGTGCATTCCACAGAAGAATAGCATGAATGAACTCTTATATTATTCTCTATATACTTTTTTGACATAATCATTTTTGTAGGCGCTACTCGATATATGGGTGTCTCTACCAACAAGCAAATATATTATGTATGTGACAAGACCATTAAGGCAATGAATACAGATTTACATAGAAGCGGAGTTCTTAAGGATTTCGTGTGCCGATTCCAAGTGGAGACTGTCTCCAGTTTAAATCATAGTTGGCGACTGGCGGCGCTGGCGTCGATCGCCATCTCTCTTACTCTCGTAGTTAAGATACACTGGAGGAACGTTCGTCTCTCTTGCTCTCGTAGAGACAGCTGTAACAGCGCGACTGCCACGCCGCCAAGCGGCAATTTGGGTCACAGAAAGTTTGTCTTCAGAGCACCCATAGGAAATGCCCCTCTATGTAAAAATCGGAGCTCTTTGATTATGGTCTCATTTCCTGATCTAAGAATATATAAACTAGAACTATGCAACCGCCGGATGTCACACTCACAAGAGTGGTAGCAAGGTGGGACGACAATCTTATTGGGTGGGAAGCAGTTGAATGCGAGCAGCTTAAGATCGGCCTGCTTGGAGAACTTAGAGGGATATCCAGCAGTGGATGTGTTTTAGCTGAGATGATAATGCAACACTGCTTCCTAAAAGTGTAGTTGTAATCTGAATGTGACCTCAATATGAACCTGGATCTCTCCTTCTTTATATAAAACTACTTATATCAAATCGTCTCTAAAGAACGTACACAATATTTGCGTTTAAACTCATAGCTTGTGTCGCGTTTCTTGCTTCACAATTTTCTACACGGATACCGGTCCTATAGAACTCTACATTTGCATCATCTTAATATATAAAATCCTTGCGTTACTTGCTGACTGACAGACACGCTACAGCCGAAACTATTGGGCGCAGGAAGCTGAAATTTGGCATGTATGTTCCTTGGGCACCGTAGAGGTGCAATAAGAAGGGATTGCCCGAAATGCCCAAGGGATCGGCCCAAACGGGTAAATTTAAAAAAAACATCTGGCGTAGCTGCTGGCGTCCTCTAGTCTGTAATATTACTGAAAGTTTCGTAAATAAAATCCTTAAACTACTTTACAAAACTTGATCGACTCTACATGCAATCATATACTTACCTACAACGTTACCTATAAAGTCAAAAACATTGTATCGAGAACTCTACGAGCTTTATTCGACAACTTACAGTAACATCTGTTTTCCTGTAATTGGTATAACATCAAATTTACTCATTTACGCCGATATTCGTTACGAGAAAACGACATTATCTTCGTTTCTAATAACGCTGAAGATACGTGAGTGGTCTGGTAAATCTATAAATATTATGTAGGCAAATATAATATTCTTAACGTAACGTTCAAAAGTTGTTGAAGAAACAATAAGACAAACAATATTATTATCAAACATTCTCGGACGATCCAAAATAAGCATATTAATACTTTATAAGCAATCGTTTCTGCGCCTGATTCTTTAATCACGGCACTGATTCAAAATTTACTTGTCTTGTGTACTCCTACGCCATAATAAGTTTGCGTACGCCTGTCAAAGTTGTACAGCATTTTGAACCTTAATATAAAAGGATAGTTAGAGTAAGATTGTGAGCGTGAAGATTTGAGCGGTAAACAAATCTTAGCCGAGGTGTAAGTGACAATAAAACGGGAGCTTAGCTCTCGGGGCCGTCTTCAAGTTGAACGGAGGTGTGAGGAGTGCGGGGGCAGTAGGAGGAGTCTCGTGTCGTCCCTGTCTGGCGCGACTGCGACTCGCGACGCTCGAAGCGCCGCGCTCAACCGTTTTATTTCTTGTTTGTCCGTAGCGCCTTCCAAGCTCACTACATAATTTATTTTGAGCGGGTACATTTAAAAAATTGCCTGATCGTACGAGTTTAGTCGGCGAAATGGAGTTTGCGGGCGGAGGGGGGTGTGTAGGGTGTTACCAAATGAAAATAATATGGTAAATGATTTCATTTGAATTGGCGTTTTGGCGTAATCGTCCGGGGCGAGTAATGGCCCGTGGCGGGTCCCGGACCATTGTCCGCGCGGCGTCATTTACTCGCAAAATTTATTTTGCTAGCTTTATTGCGCCACTTGACTTTTATCGTCTTTTAGATCGTCCCCATACATATTCAATGGGTTTGCGTATCCTGCCTGCAGACCAAACTATGTTGAGTTGACACCCTTAGCTTTGTTAATGGTGTCTGAACTGTTCAGGCTGATAGGAATTTAGTGCGGTGCTGATTACTATCTACCTACTTTCTGACTCTGTATTTTATAATAACATGTTTGTTTTTGCATTGAGGTAGATGGGTACATTTAGACTGCAATGAATACAACATTAATGCTTCTCAACAAGAAGAAATGTAGAGCTGTTTATTTAAAACAAAATCCTACTTTAGCTCGATTCCAACCTCGAGCTAAAACAGAGACAGGCAAGCAAGTCTAAGTTTGGGATACCCTTGTTCCTGAAGATTCTAACTTGATCTGCAGAAGACGATACACAATCAGTCACTTTAAGCGATAAAATAAAGGGTATTTTCTAGCTGTGGCTTTCTTCCTGCTTAGTACCTAGCTCCATGAATTAAATTCTGCAGTCACGAATCATTTAAAATTTTAAATAACAGGGTGTCAAATTTAGAGGCTAGTGCGAAACACTACGTAGTGGACGTAATTTCAGATTTCACTCGCCTGAGGTTCAGATTGAACCCACAACATTCGGTGCAGTCATATGGCTAGGCCGGCACTTGAACCACTGCACACTTGAACGCGTGCAGTCAATGAGATCTAACTAAAAACTTGAAATAGACTACAAACTTTTATCATATTTAGAAGCTTTCTGATATCAGAATGCATTTTACTGGTCTGCAGTTAACAGGAGGCAAATAGTTGGTTACTTCAGCATTGTTAGTTAGTAATGGGCCTTTGCTGATTTAACATACATTTTCTGCAGCAAGTGGCACCTCGGGCCTAGAGTCTTGCTAATTTCAGCTAATTTCATTTGGCGAATGAATAATATAGGCTTGCTTATTTTAGCATACATTTCTTGTATTAACTATTAGGGGTTGGTAGAGTGTCGCTTATTTGTTTATTGCCTTGACAGTTTGTGAATGATAGAGCCTTTCTGAACTAAAAAAAGTATTTTCTGGCTCTACAATTAGCGAATTTTTGCAACATTATTTTTTCGGCTTAACAATTACCTAGTTATTGCTAATAGAGCTTATTACAGCAAGAATAACTTCAAATCTCAAAAATGACTTCACTTGTGTCAACGCATTAAAATTCAGAAATGTCAATTTTATTCTACTTCTAACTCATTCTCTATTTTCCAGCAGCCTACACCACCTTTGTATCATAAAAAGATAGGTTCTTCCCTGTGTGCTCCTTCAGACTCCTACAAATTGACTATAGTCGACTTTCAATTAATTATAACCTTTGTTTCCAAAGTACCCTTCATCAAACATCAATCTTACCCGCCAAAAAATACGTCAAACATCCGCCATTACCACAGACATTACAATAATGTCATCGCAAAAAGCTGACTTAGCACATAGCTTAATCGTCCTATAATAACCGCGATACTTGCGTAATTGTATCTATCTTTTATTCTTTTGTACGGGCCCCACTGAATGGGAGTTTTCCTCCCCACAAACCACCCTCAGTGATTTATCGAAGAAAGCTTTTAAACCCTTGCGTAGGGTATTGTTATCTTTCTATTATGTTGCGGGTCATTACTGGCTGGGTTTGCTCTATTAATTCAATGTTTTTTGACTAATAGTTTATTTGGTTTGTGTTGTGTTTTAAGGGTAAAAGCTAGGTTAGATTACCTAGATGGTCTATGAAGGATATGATTTACTGTATATAAGTGGCTTTGGCTTTGAATTTGTTTATATGTACCAGGTAGCTAATAAATCTTTGATAGTAGTTTGAGTTCCCCAGGCGGCAGACGCTCTGAGTAAATGTTAAATAATCTGGTAAGACCCAAAGATATATAAAAACTATAGATGCGTTTCCCGCACACTGAAATGGCAAACTGAAATGAAGGCAATTGCCGCCATTCCGTTTAGTTACGCGCGCACCTGTGTTGTGATAGTACACTCCGTAACAATAATTTGTGTGTAAGAGTTTTAAAAACAACTAAAATTATCTCTCTCTAACCACAGGTGTCCCCTATACATACATACATACATAACGTCACGCCTTTTATCCCCGAAGGGGTAGGCAGAGGTCAAAAGTCAAGCAACGGTGTCAAACTCACGACTTAGATGGGTGTGCTTGAAGCATTTACATCAGAGCCCAACCGTGCTATCAATTAATCCCGGTTCTTGTTTCACACAGGTGTAATATTACACCCATATTTCGCCATGAATTGTTTAGGTCCCACGAAATAGGGGGCAAGCCTATTGCCGTACCGGGCACATTTCCAGACTCCGTGCTGCTACTAAGAATTTCGTGACAGAAAAACCCAATAACACTGCCCGACCCAGGAATCGAACCCGGGACCGCCCGATCCCACGAGACCAACGAGGCAGTCGTATAGGGTTAGATGACGAGTTTTCCGTCTCTACGCAAAGATGGTATTTGCATCGTGTTATCCCTTAGTCGCCTCTTACGACACCCACGGGAAGATAGGGGGTGGTGACACTTGTATTCTATGCCGTCAACCACACGGCCATATGTCCCCTATAGTAGTATTTATTTACTTTCTCTTTCTTTATTCATCATCATCAGCCTTTAATAGTCCACTGCTGGACTAGGCCTCTCCTTTTAAAGGAGGAATTGGCCTACTATACCACGCTGGCCAAACGGGTTGGTATAGGGTTTGTATCGAGTTTTCCTTCTCTTACAGTGGTGTTCTCTGCATAATATGCTTCCTCTGTCGGCTCTTACGACACCCATGGGATGATATGGGGTGGTGACATTCCGTATTCTTACTCCGTCACCACACGGACATTTATTATATTTATTCATACAAGATATTATTTGGTATTTGTAGCCGTTTTTCAGAGCCGCTTTGTGGGAGTATGGCGAATCTATATTATAATACGTCATTGGTTAGACTAGCAAACCTTGGGCTCCAAGATGAAAAATATTGAATGCAACCGCGATAACGATAGAGCGATGATGATGACCTAGCAGTGATATGATACCATCGTCAATTTATAGCAAAATTTTAAGCATTTTTTTTAAGAAATGGCGACGATAGGCCTAGTGTTGTACGTAACGGACTGCCGAGATGGTCTCGGGTTCGATCCCCAGGTACCCCAGGCCCACACCTCTGACTTTTCGAATTTATGTGTGTATTAAAAATGTTAATTATCGCTCGCTTAATAATGTGCCCGGTAGATGGCAATAGGCTCGCCCACAATTACATTGGGACCTAAACATAACTGGCGAAATGTGGGTTTGTAATAAGTACACCTCTGCCTACCTCTTCGGGGATAAAAGGCGTGAAGTTCTCTTTTTTTTTTTAAAGACAACTCCCGCACTAGGACCGAATCCTGTGTCGCGTGGGACTTTACAAACATACATCTAACGGACGCAATGAACACCCAGACTCGAAACAACAATTTATGAATCACACAAAGTTTTGTCTCGTGTGGGGATCGAACCCACAACACTGCGCGCAGCGTCAAGCAGCGAGGCGACCGCTTAAACCACTACGCTAACCGTGCAGTCAATGTTTCAATGTTTATGTAATGGCTGTGAATGTAAGTTATGGTTTTTGAAAAGGCGGTATACGTTATGGCTTGTAAAGAAATGATCGATGGGCAGCGAGTGTATTTTGTATATTTAGGTTATTTACCCGTACGTTATTTAAAATTAATGGTAAGAATAAAGAAGATATTGAAAGAAGAGTTAATCCAGGTAACAAGGTGAATGGAGATCTGAATGCTCTTATGAACAGTAGAAACGCACCTATAAAAAACACATGTTGGGGTGTGTGCCTACACTTAGCTCTATGAGGTAATGAAAGTTGATTATGGCAGAAGAAACTTGAAAGTACTTAGAAGAAATGCAATATAAATGAGAACAGTGTGTGGTGTTCTTTGAACGACAGAGTAAAGAATTGTGTGATAAGAGAGTGTTTTGGCGTAAAAGAAGATGTAGTGACATATCACTATCTAATACCTACAATATTTCCTTTCCCACTATGCGCCAATCTATGAGCCGGCAAATTCAAGCTGAAATTAGTAATACTCTTCCACTTAGAAATCTAGAAGCCGGCAAATTCAAACTGCATATAATTATTTAGACTCTACCATTCGCATATCGAGCGGCCGACAAATACATGAAAAAAATAGCAATATTCTACCACTCACTGTCAATGAGCCGTCAAATTCAATGTGAAATTAGCAATTAGGAGTGAGCCGTATTTATCGTAACAGTTAAATATCATACAATTTTATCAAAACAGGGTCTTATTCGCGATATTTAATTGATTTAACTGATTTAAGGTATTAATAACTCTGTTCTACCGATGTTTCGGCCGTTTTGCAACAGCCATGGTCGCGGCAGGACTCACTCATCCCAGCGTGATCCTTGTGAAGCGAGGATATCGGCAGCTACCCTCACTTGTTTTTTATGTTTATTTTTATCCGAACTGTCTACGTCGACACACAACACTTATGACGTCTACACACTGAAGAGCTGTGTTACGGCGGCGGGTTTTTTATTTTTTGATTACTGGATTCCAAGTTGTAGACAGTATGTACCTATCCATCCTCCCGACTGAAATTTTTATGCTTTTCGATTTCAACCTCTTCACGTACTATCCTGGAGTAATAGTGACGATCGGTAGATAAGACCTTTGATTGATGTAATTCGATCCAGTGCATAGTGGTTTGGTACAGACTCCAACAAATGCTCAGCTATGGCAGACTTGTTAATTTGCCGGTTTTGACGTGACAACGTCTTATAAATTGGTTTGCCGGGTGACACTTCAAGAAACTGCGTTACGCTCCGCTCACGTTATGCGCTCACAATGAGAGCGAGTGAGAGGCACGCGTCCCGCCTAAGAGCGAGAGAGACAGACATAAAAAGTGAAAGGCACGCGTCTTTCATCCTTCTTCCTACTATACGAATGAATATTCACATTAAAATGATTTTACCACTCAAAGTCGTTGTCACGTAAAACTTTCGCCCGTATACCGACTTTACAGGCAACCAATTTTTTTTTACAGCTGCAATATGTTCCTTAACCCTTTCAGCGATGGTTCGTTTGGTCTATCCGATATAGGAACTATCACAACTGCAGTCGACGCCAGGTGTTTGTAGAGAAATTACATCCTTCGGGGTGCGCAGATTGAGTGCTACCTTGGAGAGCGTACTATATACAGTCTTTATGGAGTATTTCTGTAGTACTGTTCCAACTTTCTAAATATCGCGAATAAGACCCGTTTTAATAAAATTTTATGATGTATACAAATCGCGAAATTTGAAAATCGATTACAGTTAAATATAACAGGTATCGTAATATAACAGCCTGTCACTGTTACAAAACATGTGAAATAACAGTTTGTACCCACCGCCACTGTGATCATCGCAAGTTGCTACCTATGCATGCATACAATATTAACCTGTGTTAGAAGAGGATAGAAACTGTTACTGCGACTGACAGATACAACAGACAGAACAGTTGTTATTCATTATAACAGTGATCACAAATCACACAGTGTGAAATACCCAATCTCCTATTCCTTCTCCCTCATCCCACTCCTCCTCCCATCCCTTCTCCTAACCCAATGGGCGACAACGCACTTGTAACTCTTCAGATGTTCTTTGTGTCCATGGGCGACGGTAATTGCTCACCCTCAGGCGATCCGTCTGCTCGTTTGCCGCTTGTCATCATCAGCCTTTAACAGTCCACTGCTGGACTAGGCCTCTCCTTTGAAAGGAGGAATTGGCCTACTATACCACGCTGGCCAAACGGGTTGGTATAGGGTTTGTATCAAGTTTTCCTTCTCTTACAGTGCTGTTCTCTGCATAATATGCTCCCTCTGCCGGCTCTTACGACACCCATGGGATAATAATGGGGTGGTGACATTCCATATTCTTAATCCGTCACCACACGGATCTAAAAATACCTGTTATTTTGTAACAGATATTTGTTATTTGTGCAACAGTAACAGATGGAACAGATATATGAATTTACCTGTTACGACTCATTCCTATGAGCAATACACTACCACTCGCCAACTATCACCGGCCAATTAAATCTGAATTTAGCAATGATAACCGGTAAATTCAAACTGCAATAAGCAATACTTGACCACTTGCCATCTACGAGACACACTACAAATTCAAATTCAAGCTGATTGGACCATGCGTCAAATTGGGCTCAGTGTAGTTATGGCATATGCCATTGTAAAGGATTTTGTTCGTACTAAAATTGTTACTACCGGCACCACCTTCAATTCCATTGCAGAAAAAAGAAATGCACTTAAATAGATTTTGTAGAAAAATACAATTGTTAGTCATAAAACTGTTATAGTAACAATATATTCATACTTTAATAAAGGTAAACAATAGATGCGCTTGCGCCCGTGTGATTTACAACACTCTCTATCCCTCTCGCACCTCTCGGACGCCTGCCCGGGCGCCCGTCTGCTCTCATTGCTCTCAGTCAGTCGACTCGTAGTCGTGATTCTCACGGTGTTAGCTGTCTCCAGAACTTATTATATATTAGTCTATGGTTAGCTGTGTGTTTTCATTAGTGATGTTCTGGATATCCGCTTCCGCGGATATCCGAGGAAGAAGAAAGATCCGTATCCGTATCCGTTACTTTTCTCCCGAAACTTTTACGGATCTTTTGCCTTATTAATTTTCAATTGACAGGATGGAATGCTATAGGTGGTTAGGTAGAATTAATAAACTATTAAATTCCATTCAGAGTATTTTTAATATAATTTCAATAAAAGTCGATACATGATCTGTCTATTGTTCCGGTGGGCGTGCATGACGTCAACTATCGTTTTAAAGTCGCGCGCACTGACATCGATTGAGTAAGAAAATAAAGATCCGTACGTCCGTATCCACGGATCTTGACACCAAATATCAGTATTCCGATTCTTATCCGCGGATATACATTTTTAACGATCCGGCACATCACTAGTTTTCGTGTATCCTCTCGGCACATACTATTTAATCCACCGACAGGTCATCTAAACGATATTACTATTGATATTGATTGAAATGTTAATAAAAATATTTTTAACTGTTAGCAGCTGTTTTATTTTTTATGTATTCTTTGCACCTGGAATTAAAACTAGTCAAAGATGTCAAACAACAAAAACTACAATGCCATAACAGCATTACTTTGCAGGATTATAGTTTATTTATGGTAGGGGAAAAATATTTATAGCAGAATAACCCCATGGGTTCTTCGCAAAAATGAGTTTATATCACTTCTCATCTCTGTTGGTGGGTGAGCCCAGGCTTCATACATTTTTGCCCACGGTCCTTTGCAAGCTAGGATGATGTATGGTCCTAGTTTGCAAGAATGCCGCTTGGCGGCGTGGCGGTCGCGCTGTGACAGCTGTCTCTACGAGTGCAAGAGAGACGAACGTTCGTCCTGTGTATCTTAACTACGAGAGCAAAGGAGACGGAGAACGACGCCAGCGCCGCCAGCTACGTACTACACTGACGACAGTCGCCAACTCGCCACTTGGAATTGGCACACGAAATCCTTAAGCTCTATATGTAAATCTGTATTCACTGACAGTTGTTGTTTGACAGTTGCAGTACGAAACAAATACGTTATACCTAGGTATTTCTTACGCAATAAGAATGGTACAAAGGTAAAGGGTCTAGGTTGGTGAGTAGCCGTGTGTACATCGCTAGTCTTGGATTCGATGCTCACCCGAAGCAACACTTTGGGTGGTCTTGGTATTGGCGACCAAAGTTGGTAGCCCAAACAATAATTTACTATTATCATTCAAAATCGACTAATATCAATATTACCAGCCCGAGCCCGCGGATAAACTCGCATTATTTAGGGTAGAGCCCTGATCCGTATTTCATAGCGGTGATTTAATATTACAGCCTTCTTCGTTAAATGGACTATCAAGCACAAACATATTTAGTGAAATCGAACCAACTGTTTCTGAGATTGACGCGTTCAAACAAACAAACAAACAAACTCTTCAACTTTGTAGTATAGTACCTATCTTCCTAGATTACGAAACTTCACCTACCTTTAGCATTCAGATAGAAAGTAAATTAGGCGAATGTGTAAGTATATTCTCATTTTAAAAATAATATTATCTTATATTATAATTATTATCTTCGTATTCATACACAGTAACAAAATAAAAAATACTAAGAAACTTAAATAATTATATTATGAAGCGATAGCTAGCTAGAACGATTCCTATACTGCTGTGGAGGGTCAATGACTTTCGAAGATAAGTAGGTAAGTACGTAGGTATTAAATTGTCGCTGGATTAACGGCGAAGGAAAACCTGCATGTCTGAAAGAAAGTTTCCCATTATGTTCTGGAAAGACATGTGAAGTTTGCCAATCCGTAACTGACCACCCGTGGTGGAGTATGATCTTACCCTTGTGAGGGTTCCGTACCTGAAAAGTAAAAACGGGACCCTATTACTATTAAAGATCTTAGTCCACATACCTACACGACTCATATTAATTAATTCAATGATATTCTTTTGGTTGGGTGTGAGGCGAGTCGTTTATGTGGGCTAAGACCTTAAGCATTTAAGCCTCCGCTGTCTGTCTGTCCGTCTGTCTGTCACTAGGCTGTAAGTATCTCATAAGTCGTGTTGGAAGCAAGTTGGAAGCAATAACATGGAGCGGCAAACATTTTAAAACTATTTTGCGATTTGAGATTCCTTTTTTTTTAATTTCTCTCTTAATATTTTAATCTCTTTTTTAATTTAGATTTTTATTTAGATTTAGATTTTACTTAATTAGAACGGCCGGAAGCCACTTACACTAATTAAGGACACAACTAACTCACAGACATCTCACAGAACTCCATGCACACCAACAATATCTTCTTCCATTCATCTGCGAAAATATCATTCTGTGCGTCTGACACTAAGAGCGCATTTAGTGTGGCGAGAGAACGGGGTATAGGCGAGTTTGCACGGGCCACGGTGCGGCAAGCTGGTAGGGCAAAAAGCCTATGCTTTCTGCCGCGGCAGTAATTATTTGGTACAAACAATCGCAATAAATCGTTATGCAGTTCTGGTGCCACGATTTTGCCGTGAAGAATTTTGCACATAGTTCCGATCTGATCAAAATTTCTTCTAACCTCCAAGGAATTATAACCTAGACTACCTAAAAGATACTTTGTTGGATACATAAATGGATAATACCCAAATAAACGCTTATATAAAAATCTCAGGAAAGCCTTCTGAACCTTCTCCAGTAACAAAGTGTATGTTTTTTCATAAGGATTCCATACGCAAGCACTATTTTCAATTTTGCTGCGCACAAGCGCATTATAAATTATCCTAATAACATCGTTATTTTGGAAGTCCTTCGCATTTCTCAAAATGAATCCAAGACGACTAAATGACTCCTTCGCTGTTGCAATGATATGGTCATGGAAAGTGAGGCCGGAGTCAAATATGACACCCAAATCCTTGACACGAGTAGATTTGGCAATGGAAACACCGTTAAGATGGTAGTCAAAGTTCAGTAGCTGTCGCCTGCGTCCAAAAGTAATAGAAAGGCACTTAGAAGAATTAAATTCCATTTTATTATTTGAAGCCCACTTATGTAGTGCAGTGATATCATTCTGAAGGTGTAGACAGTCAACTTCGGTGCATATAGCTCTGTATAGCTTTAAGTCATCGGCATAAAGCAGACATTTGGCATGTTTTAGCACATTCGGTAAGTCATTGATCATAATGAGAAAGAGAAGTGGACCAAGTATCGAACCTTGACTCACACCAGAGCGTGTATGGTAGGGATTTGAAACGTATAAACCTAGCTTAACAAACTGTTGCCTATCCCGAAGATAGTCGGCGAGTAATTTAAGAAGTTTGGGAGCCACTCCGATAGCGCTAAGTTTTGCAAGTAGGACGTCATTATTAACCCTGTCGAATGCCTTTTGAAAATCAAAGTAAACGACGTCTACCTGAACACCTTTATCAAGGCTCAACGCTATAAATTCAACGAGGGTAAGCAGGTTGGAGTTAACAGATCTCTTGGGTCTAAAGCCATCTTGGTCATCACTCAAATATTTTTCAACCTGTGTATATATATATTTGTGAAGGATGGTTTCAAAGACTTTGGCTGAGGATGACAAAACTGCTATAGGACGGTAGTCCTCGACCGTCTTTTTTTGGGTACTTTTAGGGATTGGCACTACCCTGGAAAGTTTCCATTGAGATGGATACACACCAGTACCCAAAGCCAGATTAAAAATATAGTGGAGTGGGTGGCTCATAATCTTTTTGGCGCGTTTGAGGACAACAGAAGGGATTCCATCAGGACCTGAAGAGCTGCTAGGTTTCAGTTTATTAATGCTAAATAGAACATCAGGCATGCCTATGTCGGCAATGTTTATATAATTGCTATTGCTAAGACTTTCATAGTTTGCCAAAGTTTTAAGTTTTTTTTAATCTATAACTAAGTACTTTTCGATTTATTTCAACTCGGATGAGTATTTCAGAACAATAACAAACAATAACTAACTAAGTCTAAAAATACTATACAAAGAAATATATACAGAACGAAAAGAAAATAATTTAGAGGGGAAAAAGAAAATATTTTAATCTACTAAATCTTCAGTTGTAACTCCATCTATGTAGCTGATCACAAAATACACGTGTTTCTGACGTTCTGTTCCTTTTTCTATTTTTAATCTGTATCTGGCAAAACATTACAAATAGTAAAATTAATATGAAATTTAATTAAACGTATGTGATATTTCCGTACGATCCATTTTTATATGTATGTAATATGTGAAACTGCAGGGATATTGTTATTTTAAATAAGAAGAAACAAAATTAAATGGTCAATAACGATATTTTTTATCTGTATCTTAATTTTAGTCAACACGCCATCTTCATGCAATAAAGCACACTAATTAGTACGGTAAGTAAAACAGTACACGTATTTGTAGTCTTTAACTATTTCTTTATTCGAAATAAAGTAACATGATAAATATTTCAATATGATAATTCTACAATTATTTTTTTATTTGATAGAACATTAAATACCTAATTAAATACTTTTTACTAGCTGTGTTATATTATATAATTTGTAGTTACCGCCAATTTGATGCGGCGTTTCGGCCATTTTGTGAACCCCGCGACAGGAAGTGAGTGTTATAGGTGCTACGCAGGCGCAAATTGACCTTTCGGTTGAAGAACCCGTCGGTCACATGTGAGTGTCGATAAATATCTTAGTTTTATCGTGAATCCCTTATAAATAGTTATAATTATTGTTTTCGTAAGTATTTTCTATGGTGAATATAAATTTGTGCATATACGGCGTTACCGCAGTGTGGATTTTGTGTAATCTATAAAAATGTAATGTGCCGCGGCGCCGGCACGTTTGTCAAATCGCTATTTTTTTTTTCGTTATCTCCGGATTTGGAATAAAGATCAAGTTCACATTCTGTTAAGTTTTCTACGTGAATATATTGGTGTGTAGGTGATATAAAACGGTTTGTGGTTTTGTATTTCTTGTGTTGGTTCTGTAAAGACATGGTCAAGATGTCTCTCGCGTACCACATGTTCGGGCACCACACCATCCAGTGCGTGTCGTCACCACCACCTTGCAACAAGCTTGATTTAATTCAGCAGCCCTTGTTTAGATTGATATGCTCAGTATTTTTGTTAACATTTGTCACCATAAGGTCGGTGTCAGAAGTATTTACTCCCACAAAGGTTTTTCTTCGCACTTCGGTAGGTGGGGTTAGGTCGGGACAAAATTTGGAAAAACAGGTATAAATATTATATATCTCACCCCTTTGAACCCTTGAAGTTGGTCTATATGGTTACAGTATGTACATATTTTGATTGATTTAACATTTTTTTGAGTTTTGGTACTGAATAATTACTGAATGTTGCTTATAATTAGCATGAGTCAATAAGTTTTTGCAGTAAATAGTGTTTACTGCAGCACTTTTACACAAACTGCATAATATAACTTCTTTGTTCTACTATTTGTATTGCTAATGTCTTCAGAATTTAATTTAGGATTGTAGTAGTACACATTTTCTTGCTTATAATTTTAGTTTTCTTGTGTATGTGGCATTTATATCAACAATACATATCTTTGTTTTATGTATAAATGAAGCTGAAATTGTAAGCAACATTCTGTTGTCCAAATCAATATGACATGTCAGAAACACATTGTATGAAATAACCTAGATATAATAAAATATGCAAGAAATGTAACACATGATAATTTATTAGTTCAGTTCTTTTCTATTTTAGCATAGTTGTTTCAATATAATCTTCCGCAACCATACTAGTTCAAAACAGCAGTTTGTATTGATTTTGTATTTACTAATAAAATCTTTGACTCTTCAGATCTTATATGGTAAAGCTTAAAATCTATCTAAACAGATTTTATGCTTTGCCATGACTTACATATTTTATGTACTTAAATCTGGTCTTGCCTTCATACCTATGTGTATTAATCATGTATTCTAACATATATTCATACTGACTCACTGCTTACTCAACATATTGAAGCAAATTATGAGCAACTTAAGAATGAATAGATATCATTGTCTATCTACATATTTCTCATTGAGAGCTTGTAAACAGTCCACCCGAGCCCATAGAGTCGCGAATTTGGTTCCATACCATGTTCGTGCTGAGGTTACTCGGAAAGCATATACCAGGCCCGACTATGCGTCTGATACCACTGCTGTGGCTTCAGATCACCATACAGGGGCACAGTTAAAGAAACTCATACTTGCCATAGAAAAAGAAATGACTACACATTTCAGAACACCTGTAACCATATCAATTATTTGATCAAAGGATAAATAGTTTTAAATCTACTTATTGTGTAGAAGCAAACTAAGCAGTCATTACTATGAGAGCTGTAAATAAAATTATATAGCAGTATGCTTTGTTTTAGCATGTTTTATTGTAGTGACAGATCTAGGATGATGTTGTAGTAGGAAGATCTTGCAATGTTATTGTTACTTCTTCTGCTCCTAAAATTGACAATAGGTTTTTGGAGCAGAACATTTTTATATTTGGGTGAATTTATGCATGTTCAAGCGATCTGGGCTATACTCTTTTGAAGGGAGCAACTGGAACCCCTAACCTACTCCTTATTCTATTTGTTAATTTCAGGTTTTCTCATTAATCAGCATTTACTTTCCATGCTGGTTAACTAAAAATAAAGCATGCTGTTACAATAGTGTTTGCAAAAATACAATAAGCTGAATATAATATCACAATTTACATATTTATCTGACATTGTATTAAATTTTCAGCTCTTATCAATAAGACATAACATCATTGAGGGGCACCAATTAGGAGAAATAGCAGTATTATATTTATTCTTCTCACCAAAAAATGTGGTTTTCACTTTTCACTAGCGGTTAAGTTCGTTGACATGCAGGTCAATGAACTGTGCTAATTTTTTTCGGCACTTCAGTGTGAATCATGTTCAACAGTTACTGCCAAGGCTCTATTGGTTAGCATGGTTTTGTATGAACTGCCAAAATGTCTACCTTATCTGTAGTGTTTTCTTTATTATTGTGAACAAATTAGTAATTTTGCCAAGTAATGGGCAGAATGTTAATTAGCGTTAATTATGTAACTATTCCAGACTCAAAAAAGTTGGATAGTCTTGTTTATATTAGTGTCTACATACATACATAGACCCATGATTGCTGCTTCCCCAAAGGGGTAGGCAGAGGCATATTAAACGCCCACTTTTCGCCAGTGTTTAGATCCCACATAATAGGTAGCCTATTGCCACTTATCGGGATATTTTGTTTGCCAGAGCCTCGTCCGTTGATCGGCAGGTGCACCTCTTGCAGGTGAGGTTGGCTTGGGACCCTAAGTTGTTGATGGGAACCCTATACACCCTAGTGTCTAGTGTACAATATATTGAATTATGGTCTTAACCTTCTCATCTTAGGGGTTCTTCTAAACCAGTGTCCACGTCTGGGCTATTGTCTGATTAGAAGTGGTGTTGCAATGACATTGATGCTGATATATTATCTCATAAGTTCATGGTACAACAGTATGTTAGTTCCATCTCACTATCTGGCCATGGCAATGGAATATTGAGGTCATCTTTGATACAATTATAGTTGCCTTGACCTCTGGTATTTGATTTATTCTATCTGATATTAGAAGTAGTGATTGGTTATATGTAGTATTAACACTTACTGACTTTCACTTTTTTACTTTGCCAGATCACTCCTAGGAAAGGGATTCTTCATTTCCACCACGGTAAACATTGTTAATATTGTTCAGAAATATTTATAAATAAATGCACAAATTTAATGTCACCTAGATACTTACATCTTTGTTTATTATTTTGTTTGTTTGTTACCTGTTAAATAATTAAGCTGTTATTGACTTGCAATATTTTACTTTGCCAGATCACTCCTGACCGTATCTAGATCTCGGCACAAACAAAATGGCTGACATCGAGGACACACACTTCGAGACCGGGGACTCCGGTGCCTCCGCCACCTTTCCTATGCAGTGCTCTGCCCTGCGCAAGAACGGTTTCGTCATGCTCAAGGGGCGCCCCTGCAAAATCGTAGAAATGTCCACCTCTAAAACTGGCAAGCACGGCCACGCTAAAGTTCACTTGGTCGGCATCGACATCTTTAACGGCAAAAAGTGAGTATTCTACTTTATTTTTAAAACAAAACTTTCGTCTTGCCAAAAAAAACACTGGCTAACAACAGTGGCAATAATAATAAAAACTTTATCAGTAAGTTGTACTGCGAAATTTTGGCATTGTTGGTTATTATTAAAATAAAAAACATTTAAAATTCTATGTATCACAGTAAATGTTTTGCTTTTCATAAAACAGGTTTATTTTAAGTGTAAATGTAGGAGCTGTTGTCAATGGACAGTTTATTACTTTATAAAGAGCACCCAGCTGTTGATTCAGATATTGTGCAGTCTGCAGGCCGATGCACAATGTTGTTAAATTGTTCTTTACAAAATGCTCTATAGCTAGTCTAATTTTATCTAGTAGATTGAAAGCAGTATTACAGAGTTTACAGGCTCTATATGGCAATAAACTTAAATATTCACTAACTTAGATTTTGCAGTTCAAAATTGCTCTACAGATTGAATATTTGATGTCTTACTGCATCAGTTTTGAAGTGAGAACATAAAACTCGACGCTCGTATTAGTATTTTAAATATTTCACTGATGCATACAACCATAAATATTGTGTTGTTAAGTTTCATTTCAACATAAACAATATAAAAATTAACAAAGCGGTCATACATTTACAGTTAAAAATTATTTCAACAAATATGTAAAAACCACAATTCGTCAAATAATAATATCTTATCAAGTTGTATCCTCTGGTTTTTGCTGTGACCGCAACCCGAGACCATAGAGTCGCGAACTCGGTCCCATACCGTGTCCGTGCTGAGGTTACTCGGACAGAATACATCAGGCCCGACTATGCGTCTGATACCACCGCTGTGGCTTCAGATCACCGTACAGGGCCACAATTACACATAACTTGCTATTTCAATACTTTTTTTCATATTTTTCCAGTAATATAGAAAATAAGTGCCTTCTTAAATTCCACAATACTCAAGTGTACCTACTTCAAGTAAAATTGTTTTACATACGATTTATTAGTTACTTGACAATCAAAAAACTATTTCTATAAGTCGTTGTGATGCCTTAAATGGTCTTATGATAAAAAGAAAATTAATTTCGTGAGTAAAAATAAATCTCCATTTTCTTCTTTACAATGTTAGAGAACTAAAATATTTGAATAGACACTAAAGATTAGTTTGATGAAGTGTCTCACATTTATTTGTCTGAAAATTTTCAGTTGCTTTAATCTTATCGTTTTTCTATAATAACTTAATAACTTAGTACCTAACTATTATATCTTAAACAACTGGTGACCTTACTGGATATCATTTATAAATAGATGACATTTCAGCAACAATGAAACTAGTATTGTTTTCCAAACCTTGTTACAATCTAAATAATATATTCGCGGACAACTAAGGACTTGTTTCCCACTGTAAATAGTGGCTATTTATGCTAGCTTAAGTTGACACTTATGTTTGCGAAACTTTGTAATACAAGTTTAATAATTTGGCAATCCAGCCTCACCAATCTCCAATGCGATTTTGGTTAGAGGCTGAATGATCTATCGCCTTTATACAGAGAAATTGGTGACAACCTCAGCCCTACTCCATGCACGCCAACTACCAAGAACTCATTGGTGAAGGTTGAGTTCGAGAGAAACAAGTTCATAATAATTATTATATTCAAAGAATATTTAGTCATAATTGTCACATTGCCTGAAAATCTATTATAATAACTTGTGTATAAATGCTTGCCTGAAAACCCAACTAAACATAATTTCACGTCCTTACTACGCAGATACGAGGATATCTGTCCATCCACACATAACATGGACGTCCCTCACGTCAAGCGCGAAGACTACCAGCTGACCGACATATCGGACGACGGCTACCTCACCCTGATGGCTGACAACGGCGACCTGCGCGAGGACCTCAAGATCCCTGAGGGTGACCTCGGCACCCAGCTGCGCTCCGATTTCGATAGTGGCAAAGAACTCTTGGTGAGTAACCTGGATTTTTACTTGAAACTCTGCTGGACTACTAAAGTGGTATAGTTGATCGACACTTCGAACTACATATCTCAAATACTGATACTGTCCATTTTCCCTTGTATCGAAGTTTTAAGAGAGCATTACTTTCACTAATGGCAGTGACTTTGTTGTGATAAACCAAGACAACAGCAATGCTTAGTGTGTAGCAGTCTATGGGCAGTGGTTTACTATCAGATTGGTTGTTAGATTGTCTGCCACTAGCATAAATAAACGAGACATATATGAAGATAGTAAAGATTATATGCAGTAATATATGATAATACTGCGCCTGAATCAAATAGCTCTAAAAAGGGCAAGAAACTGATGAACTACTGTAATAAAATTTTATATTGGTTTATAAACCTAAACGGCTTATCATATAAACTTCTTAGGTAGGATTCTTGATTAGACTTTCTCTGTTAACGTTTACGTAAGACTGATGAGTCAAAATAAAGATTATTCTTTTATCTTCATTGCTTTTTGCTGAACAATAATACTAACTACTAGACTAGATGAGTACTAGATCGGTCGGTACTGCGCCGTTGATCAATCTATAATCGCGTGTCGTAGATGAGCTTCTCAATAATTGGCTCAAAGTTAGCGATTCGTGATTAGTCGCAAAAATACTTACTCATACCCATCTACTTATTTTTCTTGTTCAAAAAATCATATTCGATACAATAGGCCTTTGTACTTACCTCCTTCACTGTTTCCCAATTAACCTCATCTGTAATACAAGGTTCAAGGCTAAATAGACTTAAAAAAGACTTGCGACTCGTGTCCTGTTTTAAGCTCGAATATACCTACTTTGTTACATATTTACGTAGCAATAGAAATACTGTAGGCCTAATTATCATTTTAAAATGTACCGCGGTAATAACTGGCTATAAATAAGGCGGTGAGGCTACGTCGAGTTTTATTTGACATTTCATTGCATATATTACGACGCCTCAGCACGACAGCTCACCTAACTGGAATATGACACACTTTCCGTACATTATGTCAGCTAATATCACATTTCAAGTAGATTTTGTAATACTCGAAATTATATTAAAAAAACTAATCTTTTAAGACGATAAGCATAAAATTCGATTATGATTACATGACATAATTAGTATGTCGACTTCGAGTATAGAGTCTCTGATGCATTTCTATAGTGTGTTGGTGCTAAATGAACTCGTAAATTATATCTCAGCCCTTTACCTGGGCTAGTATGATTGCCAGCCATATGGATATGTGGGTTTTGAGAACATTTTAGATGTTAATCAAGCATATGCCTCTAAATCTAGATGCCAGTCAATCTCACTAGCAGGGCCCCGTAGAAAATCAATGCCAGCAAGTCTGGTGTTATGCTGAACAGGGTCCTATTACAGCCACGACCTAACCACAGCGTGATATTCTGTATCTAACTGATGACTTGTTTTATTTTTTTCTGTTCTGCCTACTATTTACGGAATGTTCATTTCAGTTAATATAAACCTATAATACCAGCGACTTTGTTTAAACAATGACCTTAATTCCAAATTAAGAACTTGAATATCTTGCACTATCAGTTTTCTTTGTGTCGGCATTATTGTAATGTGTGACGTCAAAAGTAGTTAGCATATAAAATTTACATCGCCTTGGTACGTTCAAATGTATTGATCAAGTCGATCTTATTTATTATTCAGTTTTAAGTATGCTATGTGATGTCAGGCCTGATATTTGTCGCCGACTAGTTATCGTAACATTGTGATAATTTCTTGCTTTGATAAGACATTGTGCGAATTATTATTAAGTCCCCTGGCATTCATTAATAAGATTACAGAAATTTCACTGATATCCATAACAGACTTAAGTGTAAACACAAATCTTTGTAGCCAAGAATCCATCAATCTCTGGCTACCCAACCCAGCTGCCATTTGATTATATTTTGCATTGAAGTGTAGAATCCTTTTCAATGTTTAAACGCAAATATGTGTTTTTAAATATTGTAGGATAACAGTCTTGTGGATGCTTTTGGGTTGTAAAATAACTTTCTTTTTCTTGCTACAAATCTGTTTGAAAATTCATATAATAAATTCTTTTGCTTCCTTTCAAATGACGTAAAAATGTAGCGTTCCATTCACATGGCATTACAGTACAAAATCTCGAAACTAAAATATAATAATCCCACATTACAAAGTTTGCTTGTCCCAACTTACTTGAAATGCAAGAACTTTATAAAAATGCTATGTTATTATCTTGAGCAGAAATTTCGCTATTCATATTGGCGTCATATTGCGGGTGTCCTAATGCGGTCATTACATACCTAAACGCGCGGCCAGCCGTCTAACCCAAACTAATGACCTTACGAGTGCGATTACTTTTATACCGAACCCTAGTATAAACCATTTTATGTGAACATCCTAAGACATAGTTCCAACTTTGATTCCTTTTTATTGCCGTGTTGTTGTTATAATATATCTAACACGTTTCAATTGTATTGTTTCAGTGCACCGTGCTGAAGTCATGCGGTGAGGAGTGTGTGATCGCAGTCAAGGCAAACACAGCTCTCGACAAATAAACCAACTCAGCATTTATAGGGATATACATACATATAATTTTTTTACAATCAACAGCTCTTACATAAATGTAAAACATAATACTATGTATAATTTAACATAAAATATTATGGTGTGGCGCGTCGGTGGCGTGGCGCCTGTACACACACCGCGCGGGGCTCAGCTCATGACGGTAGCGGCAGTAATCCATCCCCGCTCGGGTGGAGAATGCGGTCCCATTGTTTTAAGGATAAGATTCTAGAGACGCGAATGCTGTGTCGATCGCGTGCTCTCTAGTCGCTACACTGACAATTCCTCGCGAGTTTACACACTGCGTCACAATGAATTTCTTGTGATTCCGGTGTCGGCGACCGAATTTTCAGTGTAGCGAATTGTTGGCCGACCGGCATTGTTACACCGGCGAGGTGACGATTATTGCACACGGATAAGATAAATGTAATGAAATAGCCCGAGTGCGGGACGCTGTACATTAATTTATTTATACTTAAGCGTAATAGTGCCCCGAGCGCGTGTGTGGAGGGCGGCCGGTCGCCGCGCGTCGACCGGCCGGAACTTCACGTTTGTTTTTGTTTTGTTTGTTCTCTTTTCGCTTACGACGTCTCTGAACGTTTAAGTTACGTTGCGCTCCGCGAGCCGCCGAACGTTTGTTGATCGACATCGGTGTGATGAAATTCCCTGTGGTGGATATTATAAATGTTTTATAACGGTCGATAACCCGACAAAGAGATGGACGCAAACTTGAAGTTATTACCATATTTTAATGCTAAATTAATTAATACATATAAAAAATCGAGAAAATGCGCAAAAAAATAGAAATAAAGAAAATTCTTGAATGTGGTGTGTGATTGATTAGTCCTGTATTAGGGCGCGCGTCACGTCGGCGGCGGCGGTGGCGCGGCCGGCTCCCTTCATGTGTAACACTTGCCATCTGTTCAAATATCACCGACTCGACACTCGACATTCGACACTTGACACTCGTTGTGTGCATTCCATGGAGAGTGTGCTCTGAAGTGCTCTGCTCCTGTCGTTTTAACCGTGACGTGCTAAATCGATGAAGACTGACTGAAAACGTCTCCTGGGAATTAATATCTTCAGGCAAGACTGACGATGCATTTTGTAGAAGAAATAGTTGATTCTTTAATTGTAAATGTGTGCTCATCTAGGCCTTTCCTTGCTCTCTTTATTTGCTCATTTGAACACATGAGATGTTACACATTATCGAGTGGCTTATGATTGCCTAAATTCCATGTTTTTAATGTAGTGATGCAAGGGCCACTCCATAGCAAGTGTTGCCTTCAAGGGCTGTATAGGTACCATTCGTTTGTATGTTAGTGGACTTTTCAATATTCTTTTAACATCAGATTGTCAAAGACGATATGATATACGAAAATTAATGTAAGAATGTAAGGTAAGGCCCTATAGGAGAGATATTTTTTTATGCATTCAAAATTCGTACATCGCAGGTTGTAGACTAAAAGTTTAGGCTGTTTATGATTAACAGTTTTGTTCACTGTACATTTTTTTTTCGAAATTGCATAATCGTTATTGTTGGTAAAAGTTTTTATACTTAGCAGCTTGTAATCAGGTTTTTATTTTATAAAAAAAAACCTAAGGTATATAATGTAAAGACATCGGGAGGTGTAAAATAAAATACTTTAGTAAAAAGGTAACTTTTCTTTGTGTAAAGTTAAGCTGTTGTATCCCACTGGAACCTTGAATCGATGTATTCCTTCCTCGATGGATATGTCTGTAATAATATCCGAAGCTTAGAATAGCGTTTGCGGACTAAATGTGAATTTATTCATAACCATATAGAATTAATTATTAATTGGTGCACCTATAAGTTATTGTTAGGAATTGATTCTCTTGCACACATGGTCTGTTCGCTTCCTTAGGTCAGTACTCGGTAGTTTCTGTGAGACGAGCTATCGCACCGGAGCTGGCTCTGCCACAGTTTCTGGCTCAGCTGATTGGCTGACCTTCACGACTCTGCCAATCCTGTGTATAGCTTGTAGACTTGAATATTTGCGTTGTACAAGTACGGTCGACTGCTAGGTCGTTATCATTAGACCTTGTGAAGAAGAGATGGTTAAAAATTGTAATGATCCAAGTAATCTGAGGATTTTAATTTAGGAAACTTAAAATTATTTTTTATATTGGGGCGTAAGTCAGGTCGAATAACTAATGTGACGGTATTTAGTGCTAAAGTTCTGTATATACGTAAGATTGGATAGATCGATGGATAATGGACTCTAGTTTAAAATATTTCAATTGCCCACTCTTGATACAGTTCTACATGTTTGTCATGTTATATGAACAAGCAGTACCGAATTAATAGCAACGGCCAATAATAAATGTAAAGCAGTAATAAGTACCTATTTAACAGTCTGTCGAATTAAATCTGTACAAAATGAAATATCGTGCGTTTGTGATTCATAGAATAGCACCCTCTGTAGATTTTAGTTATTTTTTTAGTTCAATTTTATTTGACCTTTTTTATTTTTTTAAACGTAGCATATTATCTGGATGTCTACCAAGTCTGAGTTAACAGAGGCAATGATACAATTCAACTTTACGTAGGTACTTTACTATTGACTGTCTGCGTGGTACCGTGGGTAGCGTATGCATCTTCTGATTGGGAGGTCCTGGATCGGGCAAGTGTTACTGAGTTTTTCCGTATTCTCAGTAGCAGCACGGAATCTGGTAACGGTACGGACTACTGAGAGTGCCGGATTGGCGAGCGCCGGATTAACAAGCGCCTACTGTATCTATTTTTGTCTCGATTTAAGATATGAAGTCATTTAGTGAGATAACTTGAAGCTATCAAACACGGTCTCCATAATCGTTATAATTCTCATTTACACTACAGCTCAAAAGTATTTGCCCACCTTGATATGAGGATGCTTGAAGAAAATTATTTTCTTCTAATTGTACTAATTTTGAGCTAGCCTGCTGCCTGCTTTTTGGTTACTTATTTAAGTTTTTTTAGTTAAATCATGATAGGGAAACTGTCTTTATTAGATTTAATAACATACGGCAATGAATTGTCATAATAAAATTATTACAATTTGAAGAAAATCATTTACTTCAAACATCCTCAAATCAAGGTGGGCAAATACTTTTGAGCGGTAGTGTATATACAAGTAGGTAGGATAGAAGGAAGATATGAAAAAGGGCAACCGTAGCAAGTGTACTTTAGAAAAAATTAAGTTCTGGGGGCTAATCGTGCTATTTTCAAACGTTCAAACGTTGACAACGTAACGTATTTGGTGAACGTTTGGTTTTAGTTTGGCTGATGTCAAACATGGTATCGTGCTAATTGTATTGAGCGTTCGAACCGTAGACGCAACCCTTACGTTGGGCTAACTTCAAACGTTTAGTGCTTGACACCGGCTTTTGAAAATAGTAAGTACTATTCTTATACTAAAGAGGCTGTAGCGACATCGCGCCATGTGCAAGCACTATTTTAAAAAGACAAATGTCATTATGTGAATGTCATTGAATGTCAACAAATATATTTATGTGAAATCATGAAATAATTTTATTCAAATTATACGGTAAGTACCGAAATATTGTTTGCTGTAATAAGTGATTTATGCAAAAAACAATTCATATCACACTTGGTCATGTAGAACACAGATTTAAGACCAGATGGAGCGTATTCGTCCGACTAAGTGAGGCACGTTGACGGCTATGTGTGCGTGACATTTGGCGACTGGCACTGTACGGACACGCGCGCCTATGTGTGTGTAAAGTTGCCAGATTATGAATAATCTCCCACTACCTTGTAGGTATATAGTTTTTGCAAACGGATATAAAAATATTACATATTTTATATTCGTTTGCGGTTTTGAAGAATTTACCATGGATTTAATTAATGCTTTTAATATGTAATGCTGTTATGAAAATGATTCAAATAAAAGAAACCATTAATGTATGCTTTTATAAATACATTTCTTAAATGTAGGTACCTACTGAGTAAAGTTTTAACTTATTTTATTCGTAAATTGAGAAATAAATAGATTATGTTTTGTGATTAATACCCTCGATCTAGAAGAAATACTTATATAATACCAACTACATATATTTACGAATACCAATCATGGGGTTTTATATTCTCAGTATAGTATCTGGAAATGTTTGGTTAATTGCAATAGGCTTGCGTCCTAAATATTAATTAGCTATAAACATTTTGTCATGCACACAATAAATTATGAATATTATGATTCATAAATCAAAACAAAAAAAATTGCAATTAAAAATTAATAATGGCTGCAATCAATGATTTCTGTTTCTGTACTTAATGTACACACGGCGCCAAGTCAAGCTAAACAGTTGCAGTACGATTTTGATACTTATTCCCTACGCCATAAGAACGGTACAAAGGTCAAAGTGTATAAAGCTTGACGAGGAGCCATGTGTACACGAATATTTGGATCGTTTGGGGATCGAACTCAAAACAATGTATATACTAATGGAAATTCTATTACTATATTTTATAAGAAGAAAGATAATCTACAATATAATTTTACATTACGTTAATGTATTTTTCATTAACATGACCATCATTATTACATAATCAATTGACAAGTGCATTTTCCCTAATTCAGGGAGAACAGCGTCGACGTAAACTGGCAACACTTACATATTTTCTGCAGAAATACGAATTTTATCGAAATAATATTATAAAACAGTCAAATAATCCATAGTTATCTGTAAAAATATATTACCATCTTCCCGTTTTTGCTTTTGGAAACAACTTTTACAATGTTTAAAAACGCAAGACGGCATTTTATGAATTTAAAAGCTTGATTGATCGTGGCGTGTGAAGTGTGCGATGCTTCGCAGCGCACTGAGCCGAGTTTGTATTCGCTTTTCAATTTTGTATTTGCTTTAGTGGCCTCACGCAAGTGTTCCACGCGCTCTGTCTGCTTTTGTTCTGTAGTCTTAGTTAAAAGCTTGATTGATCGTGGCGTGTGAACTGTGCGATGCTTCGCAGCGCACTGAGCCGAGTTTGTATTCGCTTTTCAATTTTGTATTTGCTTTAGTGGCCTCACGCAAGTGTTCCGCGCGCTCTGTCTGCCTTTAGTTCTGTAGTCTTAGATGTAGAAGTGGTTTTTATTTCACTAGAGTAACGAAGGTGAATTCAAATGATGATGCACCACAACATTACTGCGATTGCAGCTTCTTCTGCTATTTGTCGAGCCCAATACGAATTTTATATGATGGTTACAATAAAAAACAACTATTTTTCAGATTTGGAATAATATATAGAGCAGAGAAATGTTAAACAAAGCCCGATTGTCAGCGTTCCGCATAATAGTCATCTCGTATATAAGAAGAGATAGACGAAAAGCTGGAGAAATTGAATTTGGCTGACTTTCTAACTTTTCTGGTACGCATTTCAATTATCATTACGTAAGATCCTACAGTATTTACTCTCATTCTGAACTTGTCTTATAATGTGCATAAATCCCCTACAAAATATTGTAAGTATACACTCAAACACAAGATATAGCGCACGTATGAGAACAATATTAATCTTAAGTTAAATGTCAGCGTGTTTAGTTATTTTCGTAGGACTTACATTTGAGTAAATATTTAATAAATCATTTATGTTTTAATTTTGTTCACAGTAGCCGAGGAGTAAGCAGAATAATAAACCGCTCGTTAGCACAACCACATGGACAGTACATAATTGCAAGTTAACAAAAATGAGGAATTTGCTATGAGCCAAATCGAGACCATCGTCACTTCTTGGACATTAAACAAGAATATACTATTAATTAGTTCTCTTCCCGTGGGTGTCGTAAGAGGCGACTAAGGGATAACATGATGCAAATACCATCTTTGCGTAGAGACGGAAAACTCGACATCAAACCCTATACGACTGCCTCGTTGGTCTCGCGGCATAAGTGTGCGCGTGGGATCGGGAGGTCCTGGGTTCGATTCCTGGGTCGGGCAGTGTTATTGGGTTTTTCTGTCACGAAATTCTCAGTAGCAGCACGGAGTCTGGAAATGTGCCCAGTACGGCAATAGGCTCGCCCCTTATTATGTGGGACTAAAGTATATTTGGCGAAAAGTGGGTGTAGAAATACACCTCTGCCTACCTCTTCGGGGTTATAGGCGTGAGACTATGTATGTATGTAGTTTACTAAAATTATGAAAACCAAACCAAATACATAATTATTACTGTGAGGTTCACATTGTAATTGTAACAATCAAATGGCCTAACAGATGTTGATTGCTTCAACTCTACTTAAAATAATATTTTGTATCAGATTTCATCATCTCAATACACTGAATAAATAAAATCGAAATGTGAAATTGGAGCTTGCCTTTTAATATACATACCTACTTCTATACTTTTAAATATCTATTGAAGGGGTCCAGCGGCAGTCTGGGTAACACTGGATCATCAGATGTTGGACTCGGTACCCAATTAGAAACACGCTACGCTTATGTTAGCTCACACAATTGTGTCACATCCTGCGGAGGTTGTGGTTAGTCTCCCTTGTAGAACGGCCTATTGGTCTAGTGGTACCTTAACCTGAGTGCTAAGACGAAAGTCATTGGTTCGATTACCACCCAGGAGAACTCTTTGTGCGATGAGCAAATTACCATAACTATAATATTCGTATGTGTATAAAAGCAATATTTATACATATTAATCAATTGTCTGACTACCATGCCACTAGGTTGTGTCTAGTTTGGGATCACACCGCCAGGTGTGGGTTGTCACAGATAATTAATTTATTCTTGTTTCCCTTCTTCACGGATATTTTCTTACAATTCACTTAGAAATTCACCCGGTCTAAATGGTCACTAAGGACGAAAGGCGGCACCTACCCTAACCACTCTTATACTAGTATGGGCAGGTGGTACTTGATGGGCGACCTTATTAGATAGATATTCTCTTAACAGGCTCCAAGGCCTATTACTTTTACTATATATGCAAAGTGGGCAACAGTGATGTTTTGTCATGGCGGGTCTCGTGGCAACAAAGACCCGGGGCAGGTTTTCCCGTGATTATGCCTTTGAAAATTACACCAAGCGAATAGCTCCTGTGGCCTTCCCTTCGCTGATCGGCCAAAGCAAGCCAAATTTAAGAGCCCTGAACCAGCTAGTCAAAATAGGCTGGCCAGAGTCTAGGCCATGTCTAGGTTCTGACCGACTCGATGAACTTTTCGGCACTCTTTCTTTTTTACGTCGGGAAACTCTTTTGCAAGTGCCTCTCCGCGGAGCGGGCAGAGAGGGTATGTCGGACTCCCCGGGACAGAACCCAGGTTTACCGACTAAAACCGCCACGATAGCCGCCTCAGCGCTCAAAATAATGGGACACAGGGAACGCGGGTGTTCTGCTCCTGGGTCCCGTTACGCTTGTCCCGTAGTAGGGCTCAGTCTCTGAAAGGGCTAGGTTGGTAGTGTCCTCCCTTCGCTACCTCGTACTGTGCGAGTACAGTAGTCCCTCGACTATCCGAGACCGCAGTCTTCTCGGGGTCGTTCGTGGTCGGGCAGTCAGATTGCCATCTCTGATTGCCCACGGCCCCAAGGAAGAGTCGGGCTAGCGGCCATTGCCACCGCCACGACGCGCGACGCCGCCTGCGTCTGCGAGCGGGACCAGCTCTCTCGCGATCCCGCTCGGCGGTCTCCTTCTGGAGCATGACCGCTTCACAGAAAGAGACCACATCAGCGTCCCACCGGACGTCTTCCGTCAACATGGCCTGTACTACGGCCGGTGGAGAAAGAACTATTCAGCACCCACAGATTACATGAAATTTACAATTCTGTGTCGGCACCGGATTGCGCTTCCTACGCACGCACATTCAACTCGCTGCCATCCAGCCCTAATCTAAGACTTAGGTCTGTTACCCGAGGTAGTGGGTTGCATTTCTAACACGACAAATCTTTGTATGATGAGCTACGCTTTTGTCTGTGTCTTGGTTAAATAAAATAATTACAATATCTATCTAGGTAAGTACTTAGGAAAAATAATTATAAATGAACGTTTATCAGTCGTCTACTTGCTGTATACAGGCGTCTGAGCGCGCACTGACCGAGTAGGCAGTCTTTTGGCTTAAGCCACCCAAAGAACCTATAACTGTGACAGTATTATGTGTATGGTATACGTATATCCCCATAATATTGTTTCAGCCTTTCAAAAGCGAATGTCTAGGAAGGTATCGCGTCGAGATGAAGCCTATTTGATGAGATGTCTTCCTAGACATTGTCATAAATATAGGGCCAAGCAAGGTTGACGCCAATCTTACAATTATGAATTCTACCGCAACAATAAGCTATACCAAAGAGATATCTATAAAAATTGCCGTATGAAACAATGTTGTTCACTCATTTAAGTTGCAATCAAACGTATTATAAGCATATGCCACTAAATTGATAAATAATACAAAATTTCTTATTAATAATTTTCTCAAATTTAAGGTATTATATAATTGCAAAGTTCGTCGATAGGAACTTTTGGTTTGACAACGTATCTGCCCTACAAAAACCAAATCGTTTACGTTCAAATAATTAGCACGATACGAATTGTGCATAACGTGACGTTTTCGGTTGAAGTTTGGTTTTGGTAAATACGTTGACGTTTAGCACGATTGCCCCCCAGGGTGTTGAAAAGCGCCAGCGGATGGTTTGTAACGATCAGTAGATACCGCTAGGGGGCGCATTTAGAAAATGTATTGTAATTGTTCCTATCAAGAAAGGACTCGACTCTATCAAACTTTGACTAGACCCACCGTTTTCTTCGTGACTGATTAGTACTGATTACTAAGCTGTAGGTATCGCAAATAAGTTAGTTACCTACCGACTTCTTACAAATCTAGGTACATACCACCGAAAAGTCAGACTGCCATCTAGGCATCTTCCGAAACTGAAAATATATGTATGCCAACGCAGTGCTGGCTCCAGTAACCGTCATGATATTGTCTATCTTGCTTGATTTACATAGTGGCTGAATAGAACCGAAGCTAAGAAGCTTCTACGACGATACGTAGGCATGGTTGTAGCTAGGGGGGGGAGGGGGCATTGTGGGGCAATGTCCTACCTTGAAACCACTTTTTGGTATTTTTAAGGTAGGGCATTGATATACATGGCGATTGATTTAGAAGCCCGTGCTTTGGAGCAGATAAATGTTGATATTTTTTTTTTACTTCCGCTCTACCTGTAACCCATGGCTGCCCTACCTCAAATTAGACTCTAGCTACATCTCTGCCTAGCGGCTTCAATGATCGCCTATAATCGTCAGCATAGCCGGTCTACAAAATTTTACATCGAAATAACTAGAAAGTTGCTAAGTACACATACTTAGTTACTTCGGTGTAGAAAATGGGTAGATAGGTACCGGCGATTCTGATGAGGATCTACTTCAAGAGTGTAAACGGCATCATCAACGTAGAGTAGAATAATCAAGCAATGCCTCCTTGTCCTGACCAGTGCTGATGGTAAGCGGGACGTGATTGGGTTATTCCAGGTGCAATCTACGAGGGGAAGAACCACATAAGAAAATCAACTTGACCATCAAAATAGAAAATCTTAATTTTGTCGTCTGCATTTACTAAGCATTCATCGACAGCGTAGTGTAGACACCAACAGACTGCCATGCAGAGGGCATCGGGTTCGAATCTACGGCGCGCACCACTGACTTTTGTCTGAATATTTTACTATCACTTGCTCCGTAGCTCGGAGAGCACGTTACATCGTCCGTCCTGACTGTCATGAAGACTTGTGACACTCGTTATTGGGAGTCAGTACCTCTGAAAAAACTGTCACTAGTCTAAATCATGGCATATCGCCCATCGCCATTACCTACTTTGGGTTGCGGAGGGTAGACAGACAGTCCCTCTGTAGGAAAGCTAATATTCAGTCAAATACGGTTAAAACTAGTGAGCAGACCCCGGATTGCAACCGGGATAACGTTAGGTGGACGATGAAGTATAAACAACCTGTATTCAATCGATGGTTGTTTTTAGTTTGAAAAGGAGTGTATTTTTTGCTAGAAGTCGATAGGTATATATACGCTAAGCTTATAGCCTTAGCCTAGCTTATACCTAAGTATAATATATACTCTTACGCTAAACAAAGGACAAGAGAAAATTCCTATAACATACAAGTCGCTTACACGGTAGAGCAGATACTGACGGTATCTGCTCGTACGAAAAGGTTCGGTACATCTTATCTTAGCCGTACCATACCTAAAGATGTGGAACTCACTGCCAGCTCACGTGTTTCCTTCCTCCCTTGATCCTTTAAGCGGGGCGTGAAAAATTATAGACTACCCTCCACATAGTAGAACAGCAAAAACTCCCATGAATTACCTAATCAAAAACGAAGTTACACAAAGGCGCAAACCTAGTATCTACCGAAAAGGTTTTAAAAATGAAAAAAATACAAGATTAAAACATAGTATCTAACATCAACCATTTTATAAACCAAGTAAGTCCTGGCAGTTACTAGGTTTTAAAATGGTTCATGTAGATACAAAGCCAATAAAATGGTTGAAATGTGCGTCAAAAACTCCGCGCAATTTGAATGAATCCAGACACCGTGCTACTACTTTGCCCGATTCGGGGATCGCATCGAACCCAGAACTTCTTGCTCAGAACGCTGAGTCGCACAAGTATCTTTAAGCTTTAATGTCGACTTTAAGCTATATGTAATAAATGTTTTAAAATTTGTAATGGTAATGTCAATTTAACTAATGCTGATTCTAATGGACGTTTGTGCAATTGTGCGTAAGTCTCTAACCTAACACCAGTAAGTCAGTCATAAGCTCATAAGTGACACAGGATTTAGTCCTAATGCGAGATTTGTGTATTTTCAATACTGAAAAAATAAAAGATTGCAATAGACTTTTTCTTTCTCCCTATTACATCAGGACCGAAATATAACTGGGGAAGGTTGGGAGTGTAGTACACCTCTGCCTACCCCTTAAGGGATAAAGACATGAAGTTATGTATGTGAAAAATCAAAAATAAAATAAGTTGTGAGTTTATGTTGCACATTTTATGAACTTCGTAGCTAATTTATGAACTATAGTGCTTGTTCTTGAATCGGGCCGATACGAGAAGTTTAGGAATCGATTCATCGAATCGATGCAGGGTTCCAAATCGATTTAAAAATCGATTATTTTACTCAAAATAATCGATTATTCGATTAATCGATTAAAGATCGACATGCCTACTATGCAAGTACCACTACAGATACCTACGGCGATGAAGCTCGTCACTGCGAGTCGACGTTTTCAAAATCGAAGCTGGAAAACTAGAACGTACATCGACTGTGGCGGGCGTCGATGTTAACCAACCAAGCCACTGCCTATGCGTCGTTGATATCAACAACAGAGAAATATTTCTAGTCGACACGGGAGCCGATATCTCAGTCCTTGCTGTAAGAAACAAGAATCAATTGAAACCTACCGAGAACAGTTGCAAACTATTCGCTGCGAACGGCACAGAAATACATAGGTACCTACGGAGAGCGTACACTCGAGCTCAACCTAGGTTTACGTAGAAGTTACAAATGGACATTTATTGTTGCCGACGTTAAGACTTACATCCTGGGCGCAAATTTCTTATCAAAACACAAGCTACTAGTCGACCTTCACCAAAGAAAACTCATCGATCGTGTCACCGACCTCCATGTTAACGCAATCACAGTGCAGAGTAGCGAAGAAGCCGTCTACATGATAAGCCACAATCACGCTTATCATAACATACTCAAGAAATACCCAGATGTACTACGACCCATGCCGCAGACTTAACGCCGCCGTGACTATTCCCGATCGGTACCCCATACCTAGAATTCAAGATTTTACATACCAACTACACGGGAAGAAAATATTTTCAAAGTTAGACATGAAGATGGCCTACTTCAGTATACCTATACAAACGGAAGACGCACCGAAGACAGCTATAATAACGCCCTTCGGTCTCTTCGAATTCAACTGCATGACGTTTGGCTTACGCAACTCAGGCCAAACGTTTCAACGCTTTATGCATGAAGTTCGCGGGCTAGATGACATCGTATTCTGTTTCGTCGACCATCTACTTATCCATTCAGCAACGCCATTGGAACACGAGCCCCATCTACATCAAGTACTCGAGCGACTCAACAACTACGGAGTAACGCTAAACATCGACAAATGCGAATTCGGCAAGGACAAAATACAATTTCTTGGCTACGAAGTTACACCTGAAGGAATCAAACCCCCGGAAGAACGCATTCAAGCCATACTCAATTACCCGAAACCTACCACAGTACAAGAACTTAGAAGATTCTTAGGTATGATCAACTTCTACCGCAGCTGCCTACCTCATCAAGCCGATCATCAATACCTACTCAACAAATATCTACACAACAGCAAGAAAAACGACAAGTCGCCTATAGAATGGACACCCGACTCAGAGAAAGCTTTCGAACATTGCCGCCAAAGCATACTCGACGCTACTATTCTGTCTCACCCGATTCCGTCCGCTCCCTTATGTCTACTCACCGATGCGTCTGATACAAGTCTCGGCGCAGTGCTGCAACAAAAGATCGACGACACGTGGAAACCTCTTGCCTTCTATTCAAAAGCAATGAGTGAGACGCAACGAAGATACAGTGTGTACGATCGCGAACTATTAGCAATGTACACAGCTGTTAAAAACCTACGCCGACTCATAGAGGGCAATGAACTCACCATATGTACAGATCACAAACCGCTTACATACGCGCTGACTAGAACACCAAGTAGCAGTGATACACCGAGGAGAGAACGCCAGCTTCACTACATAAGTCAATTCTGCAATAACATCAAGTACATACACGGTGATAAGAATGAAGCCGCGGACGCCTTATCACGTATAGCGGAGATCGACGTATTACATTCAACTATAGATTACAACAAATTAGCAGAAGAACAAGAGATCGACACTGAGCTACAATCCTGTATGAAACAACCCAACCTTAAGTTTACTAAAATTAACCTCCCCGGAGTTCAACGACCGATTTGGTGCGAAACATCGACTGATAAGTGATAACATACGACCATACCTACCAGAGACGTTTCGTGTCGTAGGATTCAAAGCTCAACACGACTTATGTCATCCCGGAGTACGAACAACAAGGAAAAATATGTCAAGCAAATTCTTTTGGCCGGCGATAAACAAGGACGTCGCTGATCGGGCGCGAGAGTGCATCGGCTGTCAGCGCGCGAAAATTCAAAGGCACGTTATCAGCCCGCTCGGCCAGTTCCAACAATCATCACGTTTTGAACATCTACACGTCGACATAGTTGGACCACTCGTACCGTCTAACGAGTATACTTACATAGTGACGATGATTGACAGATGTACCAAATGGCCTGAAGTAGTACCTACACGTGATATCACTGCAGAAACAGTAGCGAAGGCAGTGTACGATGGATGGATATCAAGATTTGGGTGCCCTCTACGACTGACTACGGATCAAGGTAGACAGTTCGAGTCTTCACTGTTCAACGCGCTTATGAAGAAACTCGGCGTCACTCGCAGACGTACAACTGCATTCCACCCGCAAGCAAACGGACAAGTAGAACGATGGCACCGAACACTGAAAGCTGCATTGATGGCTAGAGCGGCCGGCAATAGATGGAGTGAAGAACTATCTACTGTGCTACTAGGTCTCCGTACATCCCTGCGTGAAGATACAAATGTCAGCCCAGCCTTGATGACATACGGATCACCGCTACGAGTACCATCTGATTTTTTCGTGCCTACAAAGCCGAAAATTGAAGACGCAGTATTCGTTCGTCAGCTGATGGATACAATGAACTCGCTCACCCCGACAAACACATCGCATCGTTCACAGACAAACACATTCGTCTACAAAGATCTCGCTACGTGTTCACATGTATTTGTGCGCAATGACACAGTAAGAAAACCGCTCATTCCACCTTACGGCCCTGTCACGACCTTGCCGCTCTGAGCGGCGGCTTAGCGCGGGGCGGCTAACGGCAAGATCAAATGTATGAAGACGTTCGAAGCACGCCACGAGCCGCCGCGCACAGCGATAACGCGCGCGTTTTTTTTGGCGCGATTGGCTGCGCGGCGTGCGGTGCGGCGAGCGGCGGGAACAAATGTACTGCGACCGAGTCCGACGCCACGACTCCGCGCGGCACAGACAGCGTTACGCGAGGGACGTACTAGGCGGTTAAACTATTTGTTAAATATTTTGAGGCGGTAATGAATACGGAGACATTTAAAGTCGAAATTTTTAAACGGTCGCGTGTGTGGATAGCAACACATCCGCTGTATAAATACAAAAATGTTAATAAAACGTTGCGAGATGTAATGAAACAATGTTTTACAGAATGTAATGGTAGGTTTTAATATAAATCGCAAACATTAAAACATTGAGTAATGTACATAATATGTACCTATTTAGGTACAGACACAGCTACTATGAAAGTTAAAAGGTGATTTACCTACCTACTTAACGTAATCTATGTTGTGTAGGTGTATTCAACGCCTCATTAATTGCGAATATGTATTATTCCTTTGATATAAAATACTTGTAAGAAAATATTTAACAAATTTTTTAGGTATACCGTATAGTTACACAAAGATATTTTGGGTATCGCCATATTTATGGGTAACTCCGTCGGCCCAAATACGTCCACATTTGCCGCTGCGTTTACCGCTGCTGTAGGGTCGTGGCGTGCACGACGCTCTGCCGCGCCGCCCGCCGCGACGCGCGCCGCTTAGACCGATCTCGTGAACAGGCCCTTATGATGGGCCTTATCAAGTACTACAGCGCAGCGCAGACGGCAAACATTTTACGTTACAACTTCCACTTCGCACTTCAGTTGTGTCTATACAGGGTGGCGCTACCATAGGGGCACTTTTTGAACAGAGGCATAGCGTACAACTAGGGGTCGCAATATCGGCCCATTTTCTCAATATCGGTATTTTCGATATTGAACATTTTATAATTCCGGAATTCGATGTTTTCGATATTTCCGATACTAGAAATCAGACGCATCAAAAGTCATGAAAAATTGAAAATTGTGTCTAAAAATTAAATTAAAATGAAATATTGAGATCATAAGTAAATTTTAATAATTATTTTTATTTTAATAATAAGCAAAGTAAACTCTCGCTCGAGACTCTCGAAGTTATGAGGCGAAGAAGAGGAATGTCATAATTATGCGCAGACGTTTTCGACGGATGGAAGAAACCTAAACTGGAAGATCCGGAAGCTGGTGCGACGAGACCTCCGATGTTTCAACACCCTAGCCATTACGGCTGCGATTGAACAGAATCGAGGCACCAAAGTCTTCGCTCGCCAGCTTGGTAGAATTCATCTGTCGAAACTCAATACTGCGGATGGCAAAACCGTAACCTCCAAGTTCGCGATTCTCGCTGAAATTGAGTTTGTACAAGGACTCGTACGCATCACGGATGCCTAAACCCACGAGACCCAGCGATTATGACCACTGAGCCCAACTCACGCGCCATTACACGGAGGACTTCCCTCGATGTCAACCAGGGCGAGGTAAGAGTGGCTCTCGAGCAGCTTAAGAACAACAAGTCTCCAGGGGATAACGGAATCACCACAGAGCTCTTAAAAGCAGGTGGGACAGCAGTTCTGAAAGAGCTGGCGAGCCTCTTTAATTCCGTTATCCACCAAGGCCTAACACATCAGGCGTGGAGTGGGAGTGCGGTGGTTCTGTTTTTTGAAAAAGGTGACAAAACCTTGCTGAAAAACTATAGACCCATTTCACTCCTGAGCCACGTCTACAAGTTGTTCTCGAGAGTCCTAACAAACCGCCTCGCTAGAAAACTCGACGATTTCCAGCCACCGGAACAAGCCGGGTTTCGAAAAGGCTACAGCATCGTAGACCACATCCATACTGTTCGGCAGATTGTACAGAAGACCAACGAGTACAATCAGCTGCTGTGTATGGCTTTCGTAGACTACGAGAAAGCCTTCGACTCCATCGAAACCTGGGCTGGTTCTGGATGCTCTGCAGCGGTGTCGCATCGATTGGCGCTACATCGAGTTGAGATGCTTGTATAAAACGGCCTCTATGACCGTCCAGCTCCAGGACGGTCATAGTTGCCGGAAGAGAGGTGAGGCAGGGGGATGTAATATCCCCTAAGCTCTTTCACCAACGCACTGGAAGACGTCTTTAAGACGCTGGACTGGACTGGACGGGGCATAATCATTAATGGCGAGTACATATCTCACCTTCGGTTTTCCGACGATATCGTCATCGTGGCAGAGAGCCTGGAAGAGCTGAGCAAGATGCTGCACAGCCTAAATGGAGCCTCGTGACGGGTCGGTCTTGGCATGAACTTGGATAAAACCAAGATTATGTTCAACGAACACATTGTGCCGGGACCGGTTTATGTCGACGGATCGATGCTCAAAGTTGTTCAAGAGTATGTCTACCTTTGGCAAGTAGTCCAGCTTGGTAGAAACAACTTGGAGAAAGAAATCGACCGAAGGTTCCAGTTGGGTTGGGCAGCGTTTGGCAAGCTACGTCGAGTTTTCTCTTCGCCCCTACCGCAATGCCTGAAGACCAAAGTCTTCCACCAATGCGTCCTACCTGCTATGTTACGTACGGTGCCTAGACGTGGACACTCACAGTGGGACTAGTCCACAAACTAAAAGTGCAGCGAGATATGGAACGGGCTATGCTTGGCGTCTCTTTGAAGGATAAAATCCGAAATGAAGTTATCCGACAAAGAACCAAAATTACCGACATAGCTCACAGAATCAGTAAGCTCAAGTGGCAGTGGGCTGGCCATGTCTGTAGAAGGACTGATGGCTGATGGAGCAAGCGTGTCCTAGAGTGGAGACTACGCCTCGGCAAGCGTAAGGTAGGGACGCCCCCGGCAGATGGGCCGACGACCTGAAAAAGGTGGCTGGGACAGACTGGATGTGGAAGGATGGGGACCGTGTACTGTGGCGCGTATTAGGAGAGGCCTATGTCTAGCAGTGGACTGCGATAGGCTGATTGATTGATTGATTGAAGTAAATTTTAATTCACTGCTTTGGTGACAAAAATGAGTGGTCTATTACAAACTACACCAGTTTGTTTACTTACCACATTAAGAGGGCTATCACAATTTTTCTTGGATTTGAGCGTTTTACTCGAGTTTTGATGTGTGATTACGGTTTAGATGTAGCAAAAAAGAAAAAGAAAAAGTATGAATAAGAAAGTTTGATTCTTCTTCTTTGGTATGTTTTAAATTAATATTCCAATTTGTTTACATAAATCAGTAAAAACCTTGTCTCTGCAAAGGATGTTTCATAAAATTTTACTTTAGGCCATCTTTTGATGCTTTGTTACATCGAAGATATAATAATTTAATCATTTATAAAAATGTTTATGGTACAACTATATCTTCTACTTTGGGATGCTTAATTCAATTTATTATGTTTCATACAGTAATAGGTACACCAAAAATAATTCCGTAAAACAGAGAGTTACTGATAATTTTTCATCCGAAATTATATTTTTTATCTATGAATGTATAATCCAAATTTAAACAAAAAGTAACTAATAATAAAGAATACAAAGTTACCTTGCTTGAAAAAAAAAATTTGTCTATTTAAATGTAAAATAATATTTTTAAATAATTGTTGTATGCAGTGCTAAAATCAATATAAATCTCGGGACACGCGGTCTGTAGCTTTAGTCCGCGCCAAGCGCTCACGGAGGGAGGACATATCGCTCGCTGTTGTGACTTTGTGTGCCACGTAATCTCGCCGATTCGCCAAGAATATAGCGCAACCACTAAAACAAAAACTTCTTGATACAAGTGAGTATTTTTTTTATTAGTTATGGTTTGATTGTAATGTTAATATATAAGTATTTTCCTTTGATATTGTAATGCGAATATATAATAGAAAAGAAACATACACGTAACTATAGTTGTTTGTTTTCATTATTTTCAGACATTGTTCATAATAATGGGTAAAAGAGAAAAAAATAGAACTTTTGGTGCTATCAAAATAAAAAAAAGGATTTTGGCCGATAATTTGAAACGCGCAAGAGAAGCTTATCGGTAAGATTTATTTTTAATTATATTTTTAACGTTTACTACTCTGTAATATTGTAGTTAATTTAATATTTACATAACAACACACGCCAATGTACTCTTCACTCTTTTGAGATAGAAACATGTCGATGTTGAGGAGTATTTTGTTTTAACCCGACTGACCCAGAAGGAAATGTTTTTCGCGCGCACGTATGTAGGTTTGTAACGTCCATTGTGACCTCCTCTAGCCTAGACGGCTTTATGGATTTGAACATATGATGTGTTGTTAGGTTGTCGTTTTTAGTTTTTATTTAAATAATTTGTTTTTAAGGATTCCGTACCCTAGGGGTAGCCAACGGGAGGGTACAGTTGGGTATTACTAAGACTTTGCTATCCGTCCGTCTGTCTGTCAGCGGACTGAATCTTATACTACGATATAAGACTTTATCTTTGACAACCGGTGTATAATATGTATGTATTTACAAAAATAAAGTATATATGTATGTTTATCCATTATCTAGTACCCATAGTACAAGCTTCTGCTTAGTTTGGGACTAGATGGTGATGTGAATGTTGTAGAATATTATTATTATTATTATTATCTCATGATCCGTAATACGTAGGTAGTTGAAATTTTCACAGAATGTGTATTTCTGTTGCCGCTATAACAACAAATAATAAAAATAAAACTAAATTGTGTGTTGAATGAATTAGTTGAAATGAATTAATGTAGGCCCCCATACAAGAAACGTAATTTTTCTCTGTGCGGTACGGAACCCTTCGTGTGCGAGTCTGAACCGTTTTTTTTAATATTTTTACGCGACTGGTCAAAAAATTGTTTACGTTTCTTGGGTACTTGTATGCATGCGTATAGTTGTATGGACATTTTTCATTCAATTTCATTAAAAAACATTTTTCCTATTTATAGGCAAAAAAAAGCTGAAATGCAGCAGAGCCAAGTAAATTCGCCAAATGAAAATAATTCTGATTTAACAAAGGTAAATTTTGTCTAATTCTATCTACACAAACAAACTGCTACCATATAATTTATGTACATTTATCGGATTATTTTACTTTTGCAGGAGAATGAAAGCACATTTCTGTCAACAACAGCTTCTACAGTGCATTCTGACAGAAATACAAATAACGTGGTAGTAATAATTTATTTCATACACAATAGTATATTTAATTATTTTTAATAGCTATTTTTTTCTGCTGATTTAAATGATGCTACCGTTTAATTAATGGACTTCTTTATTTCTTACAGGATAATGAAAGCATATTCAATTTAACAATAGATTATCAGGATCAATCTGATACAAGTACAAATAACAAGGTGAGCATTTTTTTGTTACTCGTAATACAGCTACATTTTCAACTTTTTAAAACTTTTATCTACCCTACATTCCTGGTTTTCATTATTTCAGGAATTTCAGGATATAGATGGAAGACGAATTATAGATTTTAATTTTTTTATGAATCAATTACTTCTGATTGACAAACATGGCGAAAAATTTGGTTGCCGGTTGAATAGTTTAAAAATTGTGAAGGAAATACAAAAGGGTCTCATTTCAAAATTTGATCTAAAATGTTGTATGTGTGGGTCGCTAAACATGTAACGAAGATGATATAAATTTAAATGTCAATACAGGCATAGTGTCTGGAGCATTAATGGTAGGAATTGGTCTTTCCAATTTGAATGAGCTCACTGCATCTATGGAATTACCAACCATGCCATTCCGCTTGTATAGCTCAATCCATGCAGATGTGGCTGAAATGTGGCGTATCACTGCAGAAGAGACTATGCAAGAAGCTGCCAAAAAAGAAATAGAAGCTGCAGAATCACGGGGTGACGTCAACGATGGGGGTATTGCAATGATACCTGTTGAAGCAGATGCATGCTGGAGTAAACGGTCGTACAAAACGAACTATTCGGCTTTATCAGGTGTGGCCGCAATAATTGGGGAGCATACTGGAAAAGTACTTCATATAGGCGTTAGAAATAAATATTGTGTCGTATGTGCTCGCGCAATTAAAAAAGGATTAGCGCCACGAGTCCACGATTGCCACAAAAATCACTCAGGATCATCAACTAGCATGGAGCAATCTATATTAGTTGAAGGTTTCAAGGTGTCGATTGCAGAAAGAAATTTGATATATAGTACACTGATTGCCGACGGTGACTCCAGCACTTACAAAAATATTTTAGAAAGTAGGCCTTATCCCGAAGTTTCTATACAAAAATTTGTAATTGGGTAGCGCAGATGGCCAATATGGCAGTCAATGCCAACGTCCCGACATGACTTGCGATGATTACAAGAACGCTAAGACACTGTTTTTGTCCAATTTGCAACAGCAAACATTAAATCGCGAAGAAATTGAGCGCAATACTTTACTGCAAGCAGAAAGCGCTTTATGGCTGGAACTGCGCAGATCCATACTCACCGCTTCAAAGTTTAGCAAAATATGCAAGAGACGCCCTAATACGGATTCTTCGCCCTTGGTCAAAACTTTACTGTACTCTTATAATTTAGAACATGTGTCTTCCATCAAGCATGGAAAAGAGAACAAGTCAAAAGCTTTAGCTCAACTTTGCTTGCAAATGGACATAAATATAGAAAAGTGTGGCCTATTTATAAGTACAGAGCATTTCTTTTTAGGAGCTACACCTGATGGAGTGTTTGAAGACGGTGTTGTTGAGATCAAGTGCCCCATATCTGCTTTTGAGATGGATCCTGATACGGCTATATTAGAAAAAAAAATTAAATGCTTTAAAATCAATCAACAAGGCGAAGTGATGTTTAATAAAAATCACGATTGGTACTACTAAATACAAGGCCAACTCCACATTGCAAATAAAAATGTTTGTTTATTTGCAGTGTGGACTGGTACTGAATACCCATTAAAAGTTGTTAAAGTTTACAAAGATCATGATTTCTGGAACCAGAAAATGTTGCCAAAATTAGTAAAGTTTTATGATGAGTGCATCCTTCCCGAAATCATAGATTCGAGGAAAGCTCGGTCTATGCCGCTTCGGAAAATATTATTTTAATTTATTTTTACAATAATTATACTTGTTTTTATTCAGTCTTTGTGTCTTATTTTTTATTTACCAGTTGTACCCATCCATAAAATAATAAGTTATTAGTGATGAAGAAGTCTATAGATGTGCATATTTGTCTAACTTCCTACTAAACAACCTTTTTTAAATTTAACACATCGAATGCATTCATGCTACTATCTAAAGTGTATTATAGTTAACATTACTCATACTGTAGATAGATACAACATCACATTGCAATAATTTCTATAAATAAGTATTTACTAAAATGCGGCATAAATTACATGTAAAAAAACCTTCGTAAAAATAGTAAGTACATATTTATAAAAAGTATGTTTAAAATAAAAGGTGTTAAAAAATTAACTAGAAACTTTAAGGAGTGCTTTAGATCATCGAACTGAATAACTATGGGACCAACTATGGAATCGCGAAAAAAATACAGCTGTGTTTTCGCAATTTCATAGTCGGTCCCATAGTAAAAGTTATTCAGTTTGATTGTCTAAAACACCCCTGCAGGTTTCTTAAATTATTTTTTTAACACCTTCTAAGAATGAAGATTCAAGTTATTTATGACATTATGACCCTATAACCTACTCAATAGATAAGCTATTCTAGGTGTAAACTGATAACATTCATCGGTACAAATAATATTTCACGAACTATTATAAAAGTAATTTATTTACAAAAAAGTCTCAAGTTGGTTTGATCCTGGCGATCGGACGTATAGCGGTTTGCATGTGTGCGTAGCGTACTTCACTAGACGCACACGTGCGCGACTGCTGCCGAGCGCCGTCTAATTTACCTAAAACTGAGCAATTCGATTTTGGAATAGCGCTCTTAAGCAATTCGAGTGCAAATGGAACAACTTGAAAAAGAAATTAGACTAATATTACTTATATTGATTTGCCCATTGCTAGGATATTTGAAGGTACTAACTTTCCGTTATGACAGACGTAAATGTTCAACTGGGACCGATAGCTTAACGTGCTCTCCGAGGTATGAGACAAGCTATAGTTAACTATTAATTACGCACATAACTAATATAACAATATTAACTGAATTTCGAAAAGTCATTGATGATCGCCAGGATTCATGCCCGAGATCTTCCGAATTGCAGTCTGTTAGTCCCGCCACTGGGCTATCAGAGCCTTGTAGAAACGACTGAGATATTATCACTAAAACTTATGATGATGATGACGCCCCGCTCGAGGGAACTGGTATCAGTTCCCGAGCGGGGCGTTTCAGTCTCCTCCGGATCAGGGTTGTTGTGTCTGGATGGGGGAGGGGAGCGATGTTGACGAGGTGGGTATGCTCGGAGCGATCTGCTCGCTCGAACATACCCCGGGCCAGTCCGCTCACGAATCCCTCGATCGGCTCCCATTTGAGGTCCCGATGGATGGTCGCGTTTCTCAGGTACCTGGGCGCGTCGACCGCCAGGCGAAGGCACACGTTCTCCACCCGCTGCAGTCGCTGCCGAGTGGTCCTCGCTGTCATGTTGTACCAGGCCGGCCCCGCATAGGTGAGGCGCGACCTGATGTAAGTCTTGTAGAGGGCCAGCTTGGCCCTCAGCGGCAATCTCGAGGACAGCAGCGGGCGCAGCTTCGCCCTGGCTACTTGGGCCTTCGCGACGATGGTCCCGACGTGGTGTGACATCGTCAGGTTTCGGTCGATTGTGACGCCCAGGTACTTGACCGTCGGCGACCAAGGGATTTCCTCCCCCATCAGCTTGAGGCACGGCGGGTACTGTACCCGTCCAGTCACCATAGCCTGGGTCTTGGACACGTTGCACTTGAGCCTCCACTTCTTCAACCAGCCCGGGAGCGCTTCAAGTGTCGGGCTCAACTTCCGTGCAGCGTGTCTGGCGTTCCGTGAGCTGGACAGGTACGCGGCGTCGTCCGCACACAGCGCCAGCTTCACATCGCCCACTACTGGGATGTCGTCCGTGTAGTGGGCGTACAAAACTGGGGAGAGACAGCTCCCCTGTGGGACTCCGGCCTCGATGCTCCTCTCCTCTGACGTGACGTCCTCGACGGCCACGTGAAAGGTTCTCCCGCGGAGAAATGATGCGATGACCGTGATGAGATGTCGGGGGATAGTGGACGTCGACAGTTTGTAAATGAGGCCGTCATGCCACACCCTGTCGAACGCCTTCTCCATGTCGAGCATCACGGTCACCGTGTGGCCTCGCTTGTTCAACCACGTGGCCATCTCGCCCAGTACGCGAGTCAGCTGCAGCGTGGTGGAGTGTGCTTGGCGAAACCCGAATTGTTCGGGCCTCGGGATGAGGTGCGGGGTGATCTTCGCCAGCAGCAGCCGCTCGAACACCTTGGACGTCGTCGAGAGGAGGGTGATGGGCCTATAGTTCTCCGGCTTCTTGGGGTCCTTGCCGGGCTTGGGGAGTACAATGACCCGGCCGCGCTTCCAGCTGGTCGGGAAGTGGCCAGTCCTCAGGATGCCGTTGAAGAGCTGGGTCGCTGCAATGAGCGATTTCCGAGGAAGTCGATGCAGCGCGGAGTTTGGGATGCCGTCCTCACCAGGCGCCTTCCGGGGGTTGGTTTTGCGGATCACCGCTGCAACCTCTTGCGGGGTCACCAGCAGGTCACCACCATCCGATGAGACGAGGGGCGTTGAGAGGTAGGTCCGGACTAGCTCCTCCACCTCTCGTGAGTGGGCCTCGTCTTGGACCTCGTGGGGGGTGAACTGATGTTCGAGGCTGCTCGCGATGGTCTCCGCCCGGTCTGCGGCCTTGTAACGCAGAAGGCCGTCTCTTCCGAGCAGGGGGCGTGTCGGGTTGGGCTCCGCAGACAGCTGTCTGCAGAGGCGTGACAACGAGGCCTGGTTTTCCTCGATGTGGGACAGGTGTTGTTCCCACTCGTCCCCCCTGTGCTCCCACAGGGCGGCCTTGAGCGCGTTGGTGAGGCGGTTATACCGGGTTTTATCCCGGGGGTGCCGAGTTCTCATCCAGGTCTTCTTGGCATCGCGCTTTTCCTCGAGCAGCTTCCGTATCGAGGCGGGGAGGGGTGCCCGCCTCTCGGAGTTGGCCCTGGTGCTCGAGGATGCTCGAAGCGCGAGTTTTGTTCAGTGTGCCACTTTATTATAAAGTGTGCGTGAAGAACAGAGCGCTAGTTAGAGTGAGTTGACCGATGTAAATCAAATTGTGTTTATAGCTAGTTATAATATGTAGTCATGTAAGAACCGTTAGTTGTAAGTCTCCTTTTATTGGTCAATATCGATATTGTGCTCATCGCCACCAGTAACATCCCTGAACGTAAATTTTTGTATATAGCTTGCCACTATTTATAAATAAATTATTACCACTTACCGATACCGATCTTCAAGAATAGTTTTATTATACTCGTCACGTCGTCAGTCTGAACAAGACCTCGTCACTCTGCCAGTACCCAGTAACCCAGTAAAAACAAGTATCCTTCTATCCTACCATTCAGGAAAAACCTCATGCTTACCGACTCAAGTGATAACCCGTTGCTAACTAATGCTCGATTTAATATCTATGAAAATCCAATAAGTACTATGTTCTTCTCAGCAAAGGGATGGAAACATAGAAGAGTTTAATGATAATCTTTTGGAAATTCCAAATTTGTTTGACAGTGATGATCCGGTAGCGGATCCAAATTTCTTAATATATGAGTAGTACCTATCTGAATGTGAAAAATAACCCTTGGTACGTAAAAAATTCTAGTGAATCTGATGATGATACCGATTGCAACCCTACCATTTCGATGAATCTTCCGGCTCTTACATGTAACGTACCTCAACATTCACTGTTTTTAGCAACTTACCCCAATTCACTTATATTTACGAATCAGGAATCGGCACAGTCAACATACACAAAAACAGCCGATTTTATTGCTAATTACCCAGAATCCATTTATATAAACCATGCTTTAAATTGCAATAACGACAACTCTAGAGTAATAATTACAAATAATGATAGCGAATGTAACAAGAAGCATGTGTAAATCCTGATCGTACAAGTAATGAACAAAAAAGAATAACCGTAAATAAAGCTAAATACAATTTTATACAAAATGGTTGTGGGGAAAAATGTAAAAAGGACTGTAATTTATTTACTGTGGATGAAAGAAAAAAGCTATAATATGTTAATTATGTAATATTACATTGAGATGTTCCGATTTATTTGATTTTTCAATGCAAAAAATAACGTTTGGTTCCTGATTTCTTGCTTTTTTTTAATAAATTGCTTTTATACTGATTTTTATAGTTTTTTTTTTATTTTATTTTGCTGTTTCTTACTAGGTTTATAAATTTGCATTTAGTCCAAATTCAATTAATTAAGAACTAAACGAAAACAAAGCATGTGATCTTACTAGGTTTTGAAGTTGTCACACTCCAGAAGTTTGGCCGGAGAAAACAGTTTTTTAATTAGTTACTGCTTTTCTAAGCGCATCTTTTTGTATATACGCATTAAGGCCCACTTGCGTAACGTTTGATTTAAGTCACTCCTTAATTTGAATTGGTTGAACAGAATTAACAGCATAAAATAATTTAAGTTAAAAGTACTTAGGCCCACTTGCGTAACGTTTGATTTAAGTCACTCCTTAATTTGAATTGGTTGAACAGAATTAACAGCATAAAATAATTTAAGTTAAAAGTACTTAGCGTCCTCTTGCACAAGCACAACAACGCTTAGATTTAGTTAAACAGTTTATGAGGTCGGTAAAGTAGTTTCTACGTTTTGTTTCATGGCATGAAGCCTTTTTGTTACTATTTTAACGATGTTATGCGTATGGTTTCGCATAAAACCTTAGACTATATATACTTTGAGCATAAAACAAAACGCATTGTCGTCGCCTAGCAACGAAATGACAATTGACAAATAATAACTAGAAATTTTTGAGCATTAACCCTAGAACCCTACTTGGGGTGCAGGTGCACCCCACCGATTTGTTTTCTGAATATCTCAATTTCTTAAATATCCACGAATTCGCGCGTCGGAGTATTTTAGTTTGGTGTCAAACTGAGCTACAATCCTGTATGAAACAACCCAACCTTAAGTTTACTAAAATTAACCTCCCCGGAGTTCAACGACCGATTTGGTGCGAAACATCGACTGATAAGTGATAACATACGACCATACCTACCAGAGACGTTTCGTGTCGTAGGATTCAAAGCTCAACACAGACTTATGTCATCCCGGAGTACGAACAACAAGGAAAAATATGTCAAGCAAATTCTTTTGGCCGGCGATAAACAAGGACGTCGCTGATCGGGCGCGAGAGTGCATCGGCTGTCAGCGCGCGAAAATTCAAAGGCACGTTATCAGCCCGCTCGGCCAGTTCCAACAATCATCACGTTTTGAACATCTACACGTCGACATAGTTGGACCACTCGTACCGTCTAACGAGTATACTTACATAGTGACGATGATTGACAGATGTACCAAATGGCCTGAAGTAGTACCTACACGTGATATCACTGCAGAAACAGTAGCGAAGGCAGTGTACGATGGATGGATATCAAGATTTGGGTGCCCTCTACGACTGACTACGGATCAAGGTAGACAGTTCGAGTCTTCACTGTTCAACGCGCTTATGAAGAAACTCGGCGTCACTCGCAGACGTACAACTGCATTCCACCCGCAAGCAAACGGACAAGTAGAACGATGGCACCGAACACTGAAAGCTGCATTGATGGCTAGAGCGGCCGGCAATAGATGGAGTGAAGAACTATCTACTGTGCTACTAGGTCTCCGTACATCCCTGCGTGAAGATACAAATGTCAGCCCAGCCTTGATGACATACGGATCACCGCTACGAGTACCATCTGATTTTTTCGTGCCTACAAAGCCGAAAATTGAAGACGCAGTATTCGTTCGTCAGCTGATGGATACAATGAACTCGCTCACCCCGACAAACACATCGCATCGTTCACAGACAAACACATTCGTCTACAAAGATCTCGCTACGTGTTCACATGTATTTGTGCGCAATGACACAGTAAGAAAACCGCTCATTCCACCTTACGGCCCTGTCACGACCTTGCCGCTCTGAGCGGCGGCTTAGCGCGGGGCGGCTAACGGCAAGATCAAATGTATGAAGACGTTCGAAGCACGCCACGAGCCGCCGCGCACAGCGATAACGCGCGCGTTTTTTTTGGCGCGATTGGCTGCGCGGCGTGCGGTGCGGCGAGCGGCGGGAACAAATGTACTGCGACCGAGTCCGACGCCACGACTCCGCGCGGCACAGACAGCGTTACGCGAGGGACGTACTAGGCGGTTAAACTATTTGTTAAATATTTTGAGGCGGTAATGAATACGGCGACATTTAAAGTCGAAATTTTTAAACGGTCGCGTGTGTGGATAGCAACACATCCGCTGTATAAATACAAAAATGTTAATAAAACGTTGCGAGATGTAATGAAACAATGTTTTACAGAATGTAATGGTAGGTTTTAATATAAATCGCAAACATTAAAACATTGAGTAATGTACATATGTACCTATTTAGGTACAGACACAGCTACTATGAAAGTTAAAAGGTGATTTACCTACCTACTTAACGTAATCTATGTTGTGTAGGTACCTATTCAACGCCTCATTAATTGCGAATATGTATTATTCCTTTGATATAAAATACTTGTAAGAAAATATTTAACAAATTTTTTAGGTATACCGTATAGTTACACAAAGATATTTTGGGTATCGCCATATTTATGGGTAACTCCGTCGGCCCAAATACGTCCACATTTGCCGCTGCGTTTACCGCTGCTGTAGGGTCGTGGCGTGCACGACGCTCTGCCGCGCCGCCCGCCGCGACGCGCGCCGCTTAGACCGATCTCGTGAACAGGCCCTTATGATGGGCCTTATCAAGTACTACAGCGCAGCGCAGACGGCAAACATTTTACGTTACAACTTCCACTTCGCACTTCAGTTGTGTCTATACAGGGTGGCGCTACCATAGGGGCACTTTTTGAACAGAGGCATAGCGTACAACTAGGGGTCGCAATATCGGCCCATTTTCTCAATATCGGTATTTTCGATATTGAACATTTTATAATTCCGGAATTCGATGTTTTCGATATTTCCGATACTAGAAATCAGACGCATCAAAAGTCATGAAAAATTGAAAATTGTGTCTAAAAATTAAATTAAAATGAAATATTGAGATCATAAGTAAATTTTAATAATTATTTTTATTTTAATAATAAGCAAAGTAAACTCTCGCTCGAGACTCTCGAAGTTATGAGGCGAAGAAGAGGAATGTCATAATTATGCGCAGACGTTTTCGACGGATGGAAGAAACCTAAACTGGAAGATCCGGAAGCTGGTGCGACGAGACCTCCGATGTTTCAACACCCTAGCCATTACGGCTGCGATTGAACAGAATCGAGGCACCAAAGTCTTCGCTCGCCAGCTTGGTAGAATTCATCTGTCGAAACTCAATACTGCGGATGGCAAAACCGTAACCTCCAAGTTCGCGATTCTCGCTGAAATTGAGTTTGTACAAGGACTCGTACGCATCACGGATGCCTAAACCCACGAGACCCAGCGATTATGACCACTGAGCCCAACTCACGCGCCATTACACGGAGGACTTCCCTCGATGTCAACCAGGGCGAGGTAAGAGTGGCTCTCGAGCAGCTTAAGAACAACAAGTCTCCAGGGGATAACGGAATCACCACAGAGCTCTTAAAAGCAGGTGGGACAGCAGTTCTGAAAGAGCTGGCGAGCCTCTTTAATTCCGTTATCCACCAAGGCCTAACACATCAGGCGTGGAGTGGGAGTGCGGTGGTTCTGTTTTTTGAAAAAGGTGACAAAACCTTGCTGAAAAACTATAGACCCATTTCACTCCTGAGCCACGTCTACAAGTTGTTCTCGAGAGTCCTAACAAACCGCCTCGCTAGAAAACTCGACGATTTCCAGCCACCGGAACAAGCCGGGTTTCGAAAAGGCTACAGCATCGTAGACCACATCCATACTGTTCGGCAGATTGTACAGAAGACCAACGAGTACAATCAGCTGCTGTGTATGGCTTTCGTAGACTACGAGAAAGCCTTCGACTCCATCGAAACCTGGGCTGGTTCTGGATGCTCTGCAGCGGTGTCGCATCGATTGGCGCTACATCGAGTTGAGATGCTTGTATAAAACGGCCTCTATGACCGTCCAGCTCCAGGACGGTCATAGTTGCCGGAAGAGAGGTGAGGCAGGGGGATGTAATATCCCCTAAGCTCTTTCACCAACGCACTGGAAGACGTCTTTAAGACGCTGGACTGGACTGGACGGGGCATAATCATTAATGGCGAGTACATATCTCACCTTCGGTTTTCCGACGATATCGTCATCGTGGCAGAGAGCCTGGAAGAGCTGAGCAAGATGCTGCACAGCCTAAATGGAGCCTCGTGACGGGTCGGTCTTGGCATGAACTTGGATAAAACCAAGATTATGTTCAACGAACACATTGTGCCGGGACCGGTTTATGTCGACGGATCGATGCTCAAAGTTGTTCAAGAGTATGTCTACCTTTGGCAAGTAGTCCAGCTTGGTAGAAACAACTTGGAGAAAGAAATCGACCGAAGGTTCCAGTTGGGTTGGGCAGCGTTTGGCAAGCTACGTCGAGTTTTCTCTTCGCCCCTACCGCAATGCCTGAAGACCAAAGTCTTCCACCAATGCGTCCTACCTGCTATGTTACGTACGGTGCCTAGACGTGGACACTCACAGTGGGACTAGTCCACAAACTAAAAGTGCAGCGAGATATGGAACGGGCTATGCTTGGCGTCTCTTTGAAGGATAAAATCCGAAATGAAGTTATCCGACAAAGAACCAAAATTACCGACATAGCTCACAGAATCAGTAAGCTCAAGTGGCAGTGGGCTGGCCATGTCTGTAGAAGGACTGATGGCTGATGGAGCAAGCGTGTCCTAGAGTGGAGACTACGCCTCGGCAAGCGTAAGGTAGGGACGCCCCCGGCAGATGGGCCGACGACCTGAAAAAGGTGGCTGGGACAGACTGGATGTGGAAGGATGGGGACCGTGTACTGTGGCGCGTATTAGGAGAGGCCTATGTCTAGCAGTGGACTGCGATAGGCTGATTGATTGATTGATTGAAGTAAATTTTAATTCACTGCTTTGGTGACAAAAATGAGTGGTCTATTACAAACTACACCAGTTTGTTTACTTACCACATTAAGCAATTCGAGTGCAAATGGAACAACTTGAAAAAGAAATTAGACTAATATTACTTATATTGATTTGCCCATTGCTAGGATATTTGAAGGTACTAACTTTCCGTTATGACAGACGTAAATGTTCAACTGGGACCGATAGCTTAACGTGCTCTCCGAGGTATGAGACAAGCTATAGTTAACTATTAATTACGCACATAACTAATATAACAATATTAACTGAATTTCGAAAAGTCATTGATGATCGCCAGGATTCATGCCCGAGATCTTCCGAATTGCAGTCTGTTAGTCCCGCCACTGGGCTATCAGAGCCTTGTAGAAACGACTGAGATATTATCACTAAAACTTATGATGATGATGACGCCCCGCTCGAGGGAACTGGTATCAGTTCCCGAGCGGGGCGTTTCAGTCTCCTCCGGATCAGGGTTGTTGTGTCTGGATGGGGGAGGGGAGCGATGTTGACGAGGTGGGTATGCTCGGAGCGATCTGCTCGCTCGAACATACCCCGGGCCAGTCCGCTCACGAATCCCTCGATCGGCTCCCATTTGAGGTCCCGATGGATGGTCGCGTTTCTCAGGTACCTGGGCGCGTCGACCGCCAGGCGAAGGCACACGTTCTCCACCCGCTGCAGTCGCTGCCGAGTGGTCCTCGCTGTCATGTTGTACCAGGCCGGCCCCGCATAGGTGAGGCGCGACCTGATGTAAGTCTTGTAGAGGGCCAGCTTGGCCCTCAGCGGCAATCTCGAGGACAGCAGCGGGCGCAGCTTCGCCCTGGCTACTTGGGCCTTCGCGACGATGGTCCCGACGTGGTGTGACATCGTCAGGTTTCGGTCGATTGTGACGCCCAGGTACTTGACCGTCGGCGACCAAGGGATTTCCTCCCCCATCAGCTTGAGGCACGGCGGGTACTGTACCCGTCCAGTCACCATAGCCTGGGTCTTGGACACGTTGCACTTGAGCCTCCACTTCTTCAACCAGCCCGGGAGCGCTTCAAGTGTCGGGCTCAACTTCCGTGCAGCGTGTCTGGCGTTCCGTGAGCTGGACAGGTACGCGGCGTCGTCCGCACACAGCGCCAGCTTCACATCGCCCACTACTGGGATGTCGTCCGTGTAGTGGGCGTACAAAACTGGGGAGAGACAGCTCCCCTGTGGGACTCCGGCCTCGATGCTCCTCTCCTCTGACGTGACGTCCTCGACGGCCACGTGAAAGGTTCTCCCGCGGAGAAATGATGCGATGACCGTGATGAGATGTCGGGGGATAGTGGACGTCGACAGTTTGTAAATGAGGCCGTCATGCCACACCCTGTCGAACGCCTTCTCCATGTCGAGCATCACGGTCACCGTGTGGCCTCGCTTGTTCAACCACGTGGCCATCTCGCCCAGTACGCGAGTCAGCTGCAGCGTGGTGGAGTGTGCTTGGCGAAACCCGAATTGTTCGGGCCTCGGGATGAGGTGCGGGGTGATCTTCGCCAGCAGCAGCCGCTCGAACACCTTGGACGTCGTCGAGAGGAGGGTGATGGGCCTATAGTTCTCCGGCTTCTTGGGATCCTTGCCGGGCTTGGGGAGTACAATGACCCGGCCGCGCTTCCAGCTGGTCGGGAAGTGGCCAGTCCTCAGGATGCCGTTGAAGAGCTGGGTCGCTGCAATGAGCGATTTCCGAGGAAGTCGATGCAGCGCGGAGTTTGGGATGCCGTCCTCACCAGGCGCCTTCCGGGGGTTGGTTTTGCGGATCACCGCTGCAACCTCTTGCGGGGTCACCAGCAGGTCACCACCATCCGATGAGACGAGGGGCGTTGAGAGGTAGGTCCGGACTAGCTCCTCCACCTCTCGTGAGTGGGCCTCGTCTTGGACCTCGTGGGGGGTGAACTGATGTTCGAGGCTGCTCGCGATGGTCTCCGCCCGGTCTGCGGCCTTGTAACGCAGAAGGCCGTCTCTTCCGAGCAGGGGGCGTGTCGGGTTGGGCTCCGCAGACAGCTGTCTGCAGAGGCGTGACAACGAGGCCTGGTTTTCCTCGATGTGGGACAGGTGTTGTTCCCACTCGTCCCCCCTGTGCTCCCACAGGGCGGCCTTGAGCGCGTTGGTGAGGCGGTTATACCGGGTTTTATCCCGGGGGTGCCGAGTTCTCATCCAGGTCTTCTTGGCATCGCGCTTTTCCTCGAGCAGCTTCCGTATCGAGGCGGGAAGGGGTGCCCGCCTCTCGGAGTTGGCCCTGGTGCTCGAGGATGCTCGAAGCGCGAGTTTTGTTCAGTGTGCCACTTTATTATAAAGTGTGCGTGAAGAACAGAGCGCTAGTTAGAGTGAGTTGACCGATGTAAATCAAATTGTGTTTATAGCTAGTTATAATATGTAGTCATGTAAGAACCGTTAGTTGTAAGTCTCCTTTTATTGGTCAATATCGATATTGTGCTCATCGCCACCAGTAACATCCCTGAACGTAAATTTTTGTATATAGCTTGCCACTATTTATAAATAAATTATTACCACTTACCGATACCGATCTTCAAGAATAGTTTTATTATACTCGTCACGTCGTCAGTCTGAACAAGACCTCGTCACTCTGCCAGTACCCAGTAACCCAGTAAAAACAAGTATCCTTCTATCCTACCATTCAGGAAAAACCTCATGCTTACCGACTCAAGTGATAACCCGTTGCTAACTAATGCTCGATTTAATATCTATGAAAATCCAATAAGTACTATGTTCTTCTCAGCAAAGGGATGGAAACATAGAAGAGTTTAATGATAATCTTTTGGAAATTCCAAATTTGTTTGACAGTGATGATCCGGTAGCGGATCCAAATTTCTTAATATATGAGTAGTACCTATCTGAATGTGAAAAATAACCCTTGGTACGTAAAAAATTCTAGTGAATCTGATGATGATACCGATTGCAACCCTACCATTTCGATGAATCTTCCGGCTCTTACATGTAACGTACCTCAACATTCACTGTTTTTAGCAACTTACCCCAATTCACTTATATTTACGAATCAGGAATCGGCACAGTCAACATACACAAAAACAGCCGATTTTATTGCTAATTACCCAGAATCCATTTATATAAACCATGCTTTAAATTGCAATAACGACAACTCTAGAGTAATAATTACAAATAATGATAGCGAATGTAACAAGAAGCATGTGTAAATCCTGATCGTACAAGTAATGAACAAAAAAGAATAACCGTAAATAAAGCTAAATACAATTTTATACAAAATGGTTGTGGGGAAAAATGTAAAAAGGACTGTAATTTATTTACTGTGGATGAAAGAAAAAAGCTATAATATGTTAATTATGTAATATTACATTGAGATGTTCCGATTTATTTGATTTTTCAATGCAAAAAATAACGTTTGGTTCCTGATTTCTTGCTTTTTTTTAATAAATTGCTTTTATACTGATTTTTATAGTTTTTTTTTTATTTTATTTTGCTGTTTCTTACTAGGTTTATAAATTTGCATTTAGTCCAAATTCAATTAATTAAGAACTAAACGAAAACAAAGCATGTGATCTTACTAGGTTTTGAAGTTGTCACACTCCAGAAGTTTGGCCGGAGAAAACAGTTTTTTAATTAGTTACTGCTTTTCTAAGCGCATCTTTTTGTATATACGCATTAAGGCCCACTTGCGTAACGTTTGATTTAAGTCACTCCTTAATTTGAATTGGTTGAACAGAATTAACAGCATAAAATAATTTAAGTTAAAAGTACTTAGGCCCACTTGCGTAACGTTTGATTTAAGTCACTCCTTAATTTGAATTGGTTGAACAGAATTAACAGCATAAAATAATTTAAGTTAAAAGTACTTAGCGTCCTCTTGCACAAGCACAACAACGCTTAGATTTAGTTAAACAGTTTATGAGGTCGGTAAAGTAGTTTCTACGTTTTGTTTCATGGCATGAAGCCTTTTTGTTACTATTTTAACGATGTTATGCGTATGGTTTCGCATAAAACCTTAGACTATATATACTTTGAGCATAAAACAAAACGCATTGTCGTCGCCTAGCAACGAAATGACAATTGACAAATAATAACTAGAAATTTTTGAGCATTAACCCTAGAACCCTACTTGGGGTGCAGGTGCACCCCACCGATTTGTTTTCTGAATATCTCAATTTCTTAAATATCCACGAATTCGCGCGTCGGAGTATTTTAGTTTGGTGTCAACCGCTCGCGTTACGTCAGTACCGTGACGAGGGACCGCGTTGTGTGGTCGCCTGTATCAGTGCTGTGGGGTACGCCAGAACCCCAGTGTAGTAAAATCGTAAGATTATTTATTTATTACGATTGATGCATTTATATGTAATAAGTTATTAAATTTGATTATTTATTAAAACAATAGTCTTATATGAATTAAATACGGATATTTTTAGATATTTTGAAGGTAAAATTCAATGAAATTTATTTATTTTGTTTCGGATGGCTGTCAGAGGTTTGAATTACGAAGAAATAAGCTCTATTCTAGACCACAAATCTGGCGAGGAAGAAATAGAAGTTGGGACCAGTTGTAATTCCTGGGTTCTTTACAAGTTTTCAAGATCAAATAATAAGCCAAATATAAAGTTTCAGCAGACAGTTTTAAAATTAGGTTTGGAACTGATACATGAACATTTGGAGCACCGTCACCGGATGCCAACTTAGTCCATTGCTGTGATCCTCAAAAAAGGACCAAATCCTACAAGCGCTGTTGCTCAAACTACATTTAACTTTGTGTAATAAGGCTGGTTTGTGATCTCAAGTTACCGATTATGTTTAATAAAACGTATTTTCATGAATTGTTTTTATTTTTATTTTAAGGATTAGTCATTATAGTATGGGGTGTTCCAGCACCCCAGTGTAGGAATAACATGTGCGCCAAATAGTGTAGGATTCTAGGGTTAACAATAACACAAGTAGGTACATTGTTATCAGTTATATCATCATTATCATCATCATCATCATGTCAGCCTAGGGACGTCCACTGCTGGACATAGGCCTCCCCCTGCTGCGTCGTCCGGTCCAGTTATATAATTATTCATAGTTTTCGTCGCTAATGACAAGATGCCAACATCAGTGTGACAGTTCTTAAATGAAATTAGCCACTAAACAGCCGATTTTCGGTATTTAATTTTGACAGTTCTTAAATCATATTACTCGACAAATTTTTCGTTGTGCAAGACGCTAGTGGTGTTTAATATTATTTTTCTCGTTAAATACATCTTAATTCAATTTAAGAATCGTTGTGCAAGTGGGCCCTTTTTTGTAAAGCCTGTTATGTACCTCAAATTTTGCAATCACTCCCAAGAAGCTCCGACTAATGTTATTGAAACAGCACGCTGCACGCTGTCAAAAATAAAAATCGTTTTTCGGCTCTCCTGTAAAATTTTGTTTTATGTAGATACTAGGTTTTGATATTTCACAGCCGAAATGGCCTCAATGAGAACCTTACATAGTAGGTAAGTAATTACTTCTCGTGCCGGGGTACGTGTCTACCTATGCCTGTCTATTTAACAGATCTACAATGTAGCGCTCATAGTGGGTCTTAATTAAACTTGTCGATCATATGGTGCATCGGTATGGATGAGCCCTTGATGTATTTTATATAACAGCGCTAGTTATCTGGCTTCTGAGGACACGTAAAACCATCGGTCCTGGTTCTTGGATTCCCGGACATAGCCCGCAGATTAGTATACTAGGTATGTATTACTATAATCGAGCCTAAAGTTTCATATATCGCCATTAGTGAAAGCCTTCAAACGGTCTATAAACTCTGCACCAGACTCGGCTACACAAAACCAAGTAAAAGAAGAGCATGGGCATAGCGAGGTACAAGCAAGGGAGGCAGCTGTCCCTCTCAAGCATGACGGAGCACACAGTAAAATAATTATACGCAAAGTTGACCGGCATCAATTCGCTACACAATATTGTTACGAGCTGGGGTTCGACGATAAATTTAAACTCACTATGCCACTAAACTGTACTTTATTTAACACACAAACACTATACACACTTATTTCTCAACACTACTAGAAACACCACTTACTTCCCTTCGCTTGATGATTATCGCTCCGATATTCAATTGTAATTCTCGCCCATCTGCGCGGTATTTATACCGGCCGGAACACATAACTAGTCTTTTCGAGACGCATCACGAAAGTTCTGGTAGCTTGCGGTCATTCTAGTTTGTTTTATTTACAGCAACGCCATCTATTAGAGGATAGATGAAACAGCTTTAAACCACCGATACATCTAATCTCATCTAGTTCTCCCATTCACCGATAGATGGACTTATTTTCAATTATTGCCATTCGTAACACGGCCTCCCTCTTAAACGTGTTCGTCTCGAACATCCTTGGACCCATAGTAACGAGCCAACCGGTTCACATAAACTATCTTCGGTGCACCTCGCGACCCCTTCTGGATTCGATAGGTGACGTCGTTCATCCTAGTAATTATGCGATATGGCCCGTCCCATCTGGCTTGTTACTTAGGCGATTTACCTTTGCTTCGTACTGGCTTATGAAGCCACACCAATGATCCCTCATCGAAGCCTTTGTTGTTCGCCTTCCGGTCGTAGCGAGTCTTCATCTTCTCAGACATCTGTTGTCCTGACTCCCGGATGCGCTCATATACATCGTTCATCTTGTTGCGTAGCTCGGTCGCGTAATCTGTTATATTGCGTGGAGATTCTGGTGGAATACCGGTGATTAAGTCTGCTGATAAACGGAGTTCTCTTCCAAAATTGGCAAAAGCTGGTGTTATTAATGTGGTTTCGTGAACCGCACTGCGATATGACAGGAGAAACGGTAGGATGTGCTTGTCCCAATCTCTTTGTTTGCTCTCCACGACCTTCGCCAGGTACCTTTCCAGGGATTGGTTAAATCGTTCAACCATGCCATCTGATTGCGGATGATAAGCCGTGGTCCTGGTTTTATGTGCACCCATTACGCGACAAGTCTCCTTGAACACCTCAGATTCGAAGTTCCGGCCTTGATCGCTGTGGATTTCCAAGGGCACCCCGAACCGACAAAAGCCTTCATGCACCGGCTTATCGGCCTCTGTGGTAGCTTCTTGATTTGGAATTGCAAACACTTCAGGCCACTTCGTGAAGTAATCCATCACAACCAGGAAGTATTTGTTGCCGTCCTGACACTCAGGAAATGGTCCAGCGACATTCAATGCTATGCGCTCCCATGGAGCTCCTAAATTGTACACCTTCAATGCACCTCTGCTACGAGTGTGTGGCCCCTTCACAGCTGCACAACTAGTGCATTTGCGGCACCAATCCTCGACGTCATCCCGACAGTGGAGCCAATAAAACCGCTCTCGGATCTTAGTAAGCGTCTTCTTAACTCCCATCTGACCTCCCGAAGCACCATTGTCATAGAGCTGCAAGACTTCCGGCACCTTAGTTTTAGGCACTACCATTTGCAAATGGCACTGGTTACCGCGAGCGTTTTCCCATTTGCGGCACAGAACTCCATCCTGGACAACCAAGCTTTCCCACTGTGCCCAATAACTCTTCGTGATGGGGCTCATTGCTGCGATATCACTCCATTTGGGCCTAGGAGCGCCTGATTTCTTCCACTCAAGAATCGGCTGTACATCCTTGTCATCTTGCTGAGCACTCTGCAAAGCTTCTTTCCATTCGTCACTCAAGTCCGTCTTCAACGTCCTCACTTAGGCTGCCTGCTTCGCTTCCTGTCGGGCACAGTGTTTGCGTTGGTCGGGGTTAGGCCTACGCGTCAGAGCATCTGCGCTACGTTGCTCTTGCCGCCAGACAGGTACGTCAGGTGACCCCTTCGGTGGAGACAGGGTACCAACGTGGCGCTTCCGCTTTGGGCAGCTCAAGCGGATATGGCCTCTTTCCCCGCAGTTGTAGCACCGAGGTGAAGAAACAACTTCCCTGATACGGTAAGTTCGATCCTCGTGACGCGCTGCTTCCACCTCCAGAGCGTAGGCTTAGGCTTCCTTGAGAGCCTTGAAGTGCCCAAGTCTTACCGCTGCTCTAACCTCCAGGTCACGGATCCCGTCGGTGAATGCCTGTACGAGGTTCCCATCTATCAGCGCCGGCGTTGACTGGTATGCCTTCCTGACCAGCCTTTCCACCTCTAGAGCCCACTGCTGCAGAGTTTGTCCGGTGCGTTGTGTCCTGTCCTTCAGCTGAGCACGAAACACATGTTCAAGGTGCGCGTCACCGTATCTTGCCTCCAGCGCCTCCAGGAGCTTTTCGTAGCTGACGTCTTACCCGAGTGCCTCCAACACTGTCAAGGCCCTGTCGCGAAGGCCTAAAGTTAGGGCGGTTAAGGCCTGTTCTTTGGTCCACCAATTCGATCGCATCACAGCCTCGAACTGGATCTTGTATGCAGACCATGATGACAATCCATCAAATGGTGGAACCTTAAACCCATGAGGTGAGGGTGCTACAGCCGCTGATGTCACTTCGAGCCAGCAACACAGGTCTCGTGGTGGTCATGTACACGCTTCTCAATTTCAATTTCAATTTATTTATCAAAAAACACAGATACATTAAAATATTATTTTTATATAAAATCAAACTTAAGGCTAAGCGGTTTACTAAATAAATAGAAAGAACACCACTCCTGTACTAGTTAGAAAACTGTATCACAGTAAGTGAGTTCTCCCTTTACAAATTCTTGTTATGTATTTTAACAATACCACAAAATAATTAAAATATTCGTAAAAAAAAATAAAAAGGTAAACATTAATATGAATTTCTAATTAATAGGTACATGTACATATAACATTGACGCATTTATTATTATAATTGCGTGTTGTGCATTTTGTAGAAAACTTAGTGTAACATAAAAAACTACGAGTCAGCTGAATCGTGAACAATGTCAGTGTGTTAGTAATGGTTGTGTTTAGCATTTATTTATAATAATTACATAATTTGCGTGTGCGTTTTATCCAAACTAGGTGAATTTACAATATAATGTTAGTAGGCTAATATTGAACGATATAGGTATGACAACCAAATTACATGAAACATTTGTTAAAGCGCGTATATTATGTAGCTTAGGTATCTCCATAATCGACGGTGTTTATATACCTCCTCTCTGCCATAATTTTCGCCGGACAGTCAATAGAGCCTGTGTTGTGTTTACTCGGCTTTTTATACTGCAAGCAGGTAGCGCACGTTGGTTCGTCGGCTTTTTTCGTGCATTCCTGTATAGAATGTCCACGATCGCCACAATGTCCACAGGTGTATGTTGTCTCCCGGCAAGTCTTAGCTGCATGGCCATATTGCTGACACTTGAAACACCTAGTCACTAAGGTAAAGTCTTTAACAGGGCACGAAGACCAGTTTATAAAAACTCGATCTTTTTTGATGAGAGCTTTCCTTAACACTGCAGAGACTTCTATGATAAAGTTGCAGGTCTCACCGTCCTTCTTGCCTGACTTATGGCTTAATTTGATACTATTAAGGAAATTTTCAAGGTCGCAATTCGGCATCACTTCGGCAACATTTTGGTGGTACAGGCAGGAAAAAACTTCCCTTTCTTGCATACAAGTGGGCACACCTATTATCACCACCCTCGGTCGTCGCTTATGCGGCTCATCTATCTTAAGACCTGAGCTCGTGAGCTGCACTGATTTCTTGAGCTTCTCAATGTCATCTCTGGAGTCAGTACTAATTATGACACCGCCGTTTTTTATTTTGTGTAGGCCCCGTACGTGCAGTTTCATCTGCTCAGGGCTAATAATCTTTTGGACAAGGGATTTTGTGTCCTCACTCGACTTCAATTTATCACCAGGATAAATGGCTACTGAGTTTATTTTCTTTGGCTGCATAAAATTATTAGGTCCTTTTTTTACCATGTCCGCAAATGAAGTGGTCTCGGGAGGTTTTGATGTTTCTTCAATGGTCCGGGTGAGGTCTTGTAGCCGCTGTGATAGGTCTAACTGATCTTGAAGTGACTGTACAAATGTTTGGGCTTGGACGAGTCTAATCTTCAGGGCCTGGTACCGTACTGCCATATGCGATGTGGCAGTACCCACAGTACGGCACAAATTGTTGATGCGCAACTTCTGCTCCGAGTTCATTTTGCCCTCAGCTACGATAGCGCACACCCCATTGAGACTTTCTTCAATCATGGTCATCCACGAGTGTATCTCCGGTGTTTGCATCACTTCGCGAACATCTTCACCTTGACTCGGCGCATTACGTCTCGTTGCGGGTGCAGGTGCAGGCTCTGCCGACGGTGTAGGAGGCGGGGAGTGCAGGGTCCTGCTACTCCGGTTGAAGGGGCTGTGGTCCATTATGGGTAATAATCTACTAAATTCTCTTAAACACGATCCATATTTAAAATTATAGTTATATTCATTACACTGGTAAGTTTAAAAACGATTGCCGGCAAACTAGGTCACGACTCAGCACGTTATATGTTTATTTTAATTAATTTTTAACACGTCTGTACTCAACGAAAGGTGCTAGATATTTTTTCTTTCTATTCAATGTCGTTGATTCGAGCCTCGTGCTGCTGGAGTTCCTCCTTGACCGCCTTCAAGTCCTTCCCCACTGCGGCGCTGAGGTCCTTTATGAGCACCAGCTGTTCCTCCAGACGGCGGGCGTGCTCCTCCTTGTCGCGCTGCAGCTGTTCCTCTAGGCGGCGCGCTTGCTCCTCTTGACGGCGAGCCTGCTCCTCCTTGTCACGCTGTAGTTGTTGCTCCAGGCGGCGCGCGTGCTCCTCTTGAAGGCGAGCCTGCTCCTCCTTGTCGCGTTGTAGCTGTTCCTCCATGCGGCGCGCGTGCTCCTCTTGACGGCGGGCCTGCTCCTGCATGAACGCCATCAGAGCCACGATGTCGGGCACCGGCACGGATTGTGCGCTTGCAGGCTCCACTGTAGCCGCGGAGTCGCCTGGTCCACCAGACGATGGAGAAGGAACGTGTCCAAAGTGCCTCTGGTCCAGGTCTTGCTGGCGCTGGTTCCTGGTACGAACTCCTTCAGTTTCTTCCTTCGGCATAACCGGCATAATTTATCCCACTTCTGACACCAATTTGTTACGAGCTGGGGTTCGACGATAAATTAAAACTCACTATGCCACTAAACTGTACGTTATTTAACACACAAACACTATACACACTTATTTCTCAACACTACTAGAAACACCACTTACTTCCCTTCGCTTGATGATTATCGCTCCGATATTCAATTGTAATTCTCGCCCGTCTGCGCGGTATTTATACCGGCCGGAACACATAACTAGTCTTTTCGAGACGCATCACGAAAGTTCTGGTAGCTTGCGGACATTCTAGTTTGTTCTATTTACAGCAACGCCATCTGTTAGAGGATAGATGAAACAGCTTTAAACCACCGATACATCTAATCTCATCTAGTTCTCCCATTTACCGATAGATGGACTTATTTTCAATTATTGCCATTCGTAACAATATTGCTATTCTTTTAATTAGGCACTTATGTAATATTTCTCTTTCGTCTTTTAGTTTGTAATAAACATCATTAGGAGCACAGGTAAGTCTGTATACAATGCTGATTTTTTCGAATAAATTACTGACAACGCCTCTGATAAACTCCTGATCATAGATTATACAGATATACTGGTATAGATGCGCAACTCCCTCAAAGGAAAAGTTCAATAGGCATCCTCTACTCTAGATGGCGCACAAACAATTTTATTTTTATTCCGATCGTATAGATGGCGTTAGTAGTGGATTCATTTTTCAAAATAAAATAAATGTTTAATGTCGGTGTTAATAAATAAGTAAATGACAACTATTATGTAAAATATGCAATTTAAAAGTAAAAAAATATAAAAATCACAAAAAGTAGTTCTAGATTAGCGTGGATTCGATCCACGGACATTAATGTTTTGGGCCTAGCACTCTTCCACTGCGCCACGCAGATCTTAACGATGACGATGAAATTACCGTTCAGTTATCGCTACAGATATTTCTAGGTATATATGTAATTTTATTCTTGCAATCTTCGGTAGATGGCACTGATCTATATGAAATTTTCCCATGTATGGAGCTTTCACGGCCCTGCTCCTGATTAACCTTTTGAGCGCCATGGTCACATATTGTATGTGACAAGCGAAAACTGTCCCTGGACGCCAACGTCACAGATACGTGACAGAAAAAGCGGTATACAAAAACACGAAATAAACAATTTGAACATTACTTGAATGCTTGTTTATTTATATAACCTTAAAATAGAAGTTCTAATGCTTGTTTATTTCTGTTAAACGAGTTAAATAGCATTATAGATATTGAGACATTTTACGTTAAAAAGTAAGAAATCAAATCTTAAAAAAGAATGTTCTCACACGCCACAGTCACAAATATGACATGTGACCGCTAGTGATGTAGCGCAAGTTAGATAATATCAAAAATTTACATCAAAGATCGTTTTAAAACTTCCTTCTACAATGTATAATTTTAGATATAATTTAGTTCGAGGATAAAACAGCATAAGTTTTATAGAATCAGACTTAAACAAACATTTTAATAGCTACATAGTCGAAGATAAAATTGGCTGGGTCGAATTTTGATATTCGCTAAACTTGACTCAGGCGCATCCCTAATACAACCCGAATTATCAGTGCCTTGTACGCCATGGTCACAAATAGACGACAGCATCGTGACGTCACAAGCGCAGGCGATCAGAAATAGTGAAGAAAGTAAACATTATTAAAATATTTATTATTTATTTTATACTGACTGTTATAATGAGTGCGAATTTAATGACTACGGAGGAACTTCTTCACATATTAGAAGGAGTTCCTGAATCCTGATGACGAAGGCTTTTCGGAAACAAAATCTTTGGACGACTATGATTTAAAGGTACCTAAGGAAGTACCTGTCAGTAATTTTTTCCTGCTTTTATTTTAAACAAAAATTAATCTTATTAAAAACCGAGATAATATCAGTAGGTATGTGGCCCAGTATTGGTGCTAGTAGACCGAATGTAACTTACTTTTGTTAAAAATAAGTTAGATAGGTACATTTGGGAATGTTCTTTTTTCGTGAAACAACTATAGATATTTTTTTATGTTTATACGTACCTACCTATACTGATACATATACTTAAACTGTTTGAACATTCGGAATTATAAAGATTATAAATGTACCTAATAAAAAAGAAAACTGTTTTATTTATTTTAAAATAATATGGTCTGGGAACACATCGATAAGCGAGATTTACGTTGCTACATCCTTATTTCGGAAGCGAAATAGTCATACAAATGGCGGGCCGTCCACGCCATGATCACAAATAGAAGACAGCAGATAAAGACTAGTGCTGTGTCTACAGTCATTACATTTAATTATATTGTCGTCTCATAACTGTTATTACGGTGTTATACAACTCTGTAAATTATGTATAACTATAGTAGGAGGAAGTGTAATTAGGAATTAAATTTCAATGTTACAAGGACATTATATTCTGAAATCGGAGGCGAAAATAAAAATACAGTTAAATATCGATGTAGTATTGGAATGCCTATTTTTTTCGTAGGTATTTGCGCGAAATTTGTGGCTTGGCGTCGAGGGCAGGTTCATGTGTTTTTGCTCTGGCGTTCAAAAGGTTAAATTCGTCGCGGCTTCCAAGACAGTTTAACTTCCCTCGGAACGTTAAGTCTTTCTCTTTATGAGTGTAAAATTTCGGTGACTTCTATGGTCACTGCTGCTGAGCCTGGGTACTTGGATTGGTACTTACAGTATAGTGAGAACGAGGCTAGGATTTTCTGAGTCTAAACCTTGCTTTCCTTTCGCCTGCTAGCCCTTGACAGCCTGCCTCTCCTTTCTCCGGGCTATGCAGATGGGAGCTATCAACAACTAGTATTTAAAGTCAGAGGAACAGTCCTTCGCATTGTGACTTTTATCGAGGTCTTTACGAATGCATTGTAAAATAGCAAGTGTACCTACTTACAATTTCTATCCCAAAACAATATCATCATCATCAGCCTGCAAGAGTCCGCTGCTGGATATAAGCCTCTCCAACGGCACGCCACTGAGCCCGATTTTCGGCTTTTCGTGTCCAGCCGCTGCCAGCCACTTGCGTATATCGTCACTCCACCTAGCCGGAGGGCGTCCTACCATAGTACAAAATGAATAGTAGGATAGCTTCATAGAAATCGGCCGCCGCCGGTTTGAATGTACGCGTGAGTCGCCGGCGCCGTGTACGCACGCACTTTTCACGCACACAATCTCATAGACGAGCGCGGCCCGGGCGCGTCCTCAGTACGGGATGCACCGCGCGTCTGATGGCACGCATTTACGTACAACACTGCTAGCCAGCTCGAATTCTGTGCTCTCATTTACTGTAATTATTAAAACGTGTTTAATTAATTTTCAGCTCATTTATGAATTTGAATACGCATAAAATATTTAACTAAAAATGAAAACGACAACCCTGTGCGTCAACGCAAGAGTAGGCAATTAACTCGCCGATCGGCCTTAGCTAACCTACTATTCTTTTTACTATGATCCTACACTACGTTTGCCAAGGCGCAAAACAACATAAGCAGATTAAAACGTCAGGATATTAATAAAACAAGCAAATTGTAATACAGTTGTTATATTTTATTAGGGATGATTACTGAAAGCAAAAAAATTATAAAGGTTCTTTTATCTAGTAAAATATGCCAAAAAAGATGACGTCGCTCACTAGAGATATTTTATACAAAATCTGTACAAGCATCCGTTTTTGACAGTTTATTAAAAGTTTCTTATTCTTATATTTGAAATCATCCTTATTTTTCATCATCAGAATCATCAGAACTATCAGAAACCTCTATAACGAGGAACGGGTCTTCTATATCAAATATAGTAGTAATATAATTATCTCCTAACTCGTCCAACAAACTTTGAATATCTGCTGGCTCTGTTTTCATAGTCTGTTCTTCCTTAACAGTGATATGTTCATTAATTTCAGTAACTTGTGAACTACCATCAGCAGTTATCGGAGCAGATACTGTAGGTATATTGTTATATCCTAGCCCCTGCACAGTTTGAATTTCTGCGGGTTCTGTTTTGATAGTCGGTTCTTTATTTACAATGTAATTTTCATTATTTTCTGTACCTTTTGAATTATCTATAGCAGTTCTTGGAGCAGATGCAGTAAGTATATTATTATCTCCTACCGCGGCCAGCGAACCATGAATATCTGCAGGCTCTGTTTTGATAGTGGTTTCTTCATTAACAGTAATATTTTGATTACCTTTTGAAATACCATCAGCAGTTATCGGAGCAAATACTGTAGGTATATTATTATCTTCTAGCCCTTCCAGCGAACCATGAATATCTACAGGCCCTGTTTTTATAGTCGGATTAACAATAGTACTTGCATAACCTTTTGTAACTTTTGAATTATCTGCAGTTCTTGGAGCAGATACTGTAGCTAAGTTACTATCTCCTAGCTCGTCCAGCGAACTTTCAATATCTGCAGGCTCTGTTTTAATATTCAAATCAACAGTAATATTTTCATTACTTTTCGTACCTTTTGAATTATCAACAGCAGTTCTCAGAACAGATACAGCAGGTATATAATCTAGTTCGTCCAGCGAACTTTCAATATCTGTAGGCTCTGTTTTGATTGTCGGATTAACAATAATATTGCCATTACTTTCAATACCTTTGGAACTATTATCACCAGTGCTTGGAACAGATAATGCAGCTATATTACTATCTGCTCGCTCATCCAGCGAACCTTCAATATCTGCAGGCTCTGTTTTAATAGTCGGTTGACCAATAATACTTGCATTTCTTTCTGTACCTTTTGAAGTATTATCGACGGTTCTTGAAGCAGATACTCTAGCTATATTACTATCTGCTCGCTCATCCAGCGAACCTTCAATATCTGCAGGCTCTGTTTTGATAGTCGGTTGACCAATAGTATTTGCATTACCTTCTGAACCTTTTGAAATATCTACAGCAGTTCTAGGGACAGATGGCGTAGCTATATTAGTATCTCCTAGCTCGTCTGGCAAACCTTCAATGTCTGGAGGCTCTGTTTTGATAGTTGGTTCTTTCTTAACAGTAACAATTTCACTTTTTTGTGTTGGTTGTAAATTATTATCATAAACAATACCTGGAACAGATGTTTTTACTGAACTATGATTTACAGTTTTAGCGCCAGAATTTTCACTTTTTTCATCAGAATCATATGCTATAACATATATATTGTTTTCTCCTATTTTCGTTAAGGTATCCAATTTAGAGTATACATTTTTAGGTGCACTCATTTTACCACTACTATTTTGCGATATATTTGTAGAAGTCTGTGAGGCTGTGTAGCAAGAATTTTGCAAAGGCTCTTCAGGAATTTCTGCTTTTATATTCTTTATTGTATCTTGTATTGTATTAAGAGAATTATGTTGGTCTGTTTTTACAGAATTTTCTACAGTATTTAGAGTAAATATTGAATTTATAGAACTGCCCATTGCTGCATTCAATACAAAACATGGTGATGCATTTGCTGTTGTTGTAATTATATTATTGTTATAACACTGTGAGGCATTCATAGTATTTGATAATGTTACGTTTACAGGATTTTGTAATACACTGCCTGCGATCCCATTGTTTACGCATTTTTGTGTAACTGTTGAAGTCTTAGATGAAATTTTCGGTCTCGTAGACTTGACTCTGTTTTCATTTGGTATTTCATTTCTCTTTTTAATTACCGATTCTAAAAAATGTTCTAAATATGAGCCGTTTTGCATAGTAGACACATCCTTGTCAAATGAATTAGCATATTGTTGTGGAGTCAAACTTCTTTGCATCGTAGAGCCTTGTACAGATGGGTTAATTGATGTGGTATAAATTTGGTAAGCGGATGAATTCATATTTTGTGAAGATGGATCATTTGGTATGCCATGTATTTGTTTATCAACAAAATTCAAAATATTTTGTAAATGTAAAGGTAATCCGGGTTGCAACTGCGACTTTTCTATAGGGCCTGTATAAGAAAATTGTAGAGATGGGCAAATTGGTATGGCATTAATCTGGTTGCAGAGTAAATTCATATTTTGTAATGTTAAACCGCTTTGTAACCTAGATGTTTGTATACAATTTGGATTTGAAGTTTGTAGTGGTATTGCATATACTTGTTTATCAGCTGAGTTCAAAATATTTTGTGTAGTTAAACCATTTTCTAACATACACATTTGTATACCGGTTGAATTAGAAGCTTGTAAAGAGCCTATTGGTATGGTATTAATTGGGTTAGCGACTAAGTTCGAACTATTTTGTAAAGCTAAATTGTTTTGTATTGAACATGTTTGTGTAATAGGTTGATTAATACTATTTGTTGCTTGACTTTTATGAATCTCATTATTTATCACAGAACTCTCTCTTTGGCCATGCACTGGCAACGCCATGTCTTTCATTTTTGCTCTCTTTTTAGGTGTTAAATCTGAATCACTATCAGATTCGCTACTGCCTGCCTCCATTTCAAGTTGCCGGTCCTGCAGTATTGCCGCATTCGACGGCAAATACTGCATTTTTACGTATCTGAAATCAGAAATAATTTGTTGTTATGGAAATATAAGTGCCTAATTAGACGTCAAATGCAATTGCAATAATGTACAGAATCACATATAATGGTACGGTAACTTGTAAAACATCAGTAACCTGGACGACCCAAGGTCGTCCGCTCAATCCTTGCCAATAATTATAATACTTTCATCGCTACATAATTCTACTGCTTCAGATCGAGTGATCCGACGAACATCAGCGTGTCCTTATAATAAAACTAGTAAGTCAGTAAGATAATGTTACCTTTCTAACACTTCGTTTTCATTCGCTTTAGCTATCAGTTTGTTCTCCTCCAAGCGGGCGAGTAACGCCGGGTCCTTAGCTGCTGGGTCATCATCGTCGATCTCTTTATCTCGCATCAAACTCAGCAGGTCTTTGTATTCTCTTTTCTGACGTTGTTTGCGGAGGGCGTGACCGCAGTGTGTGAATAAAGCCAACGCTGCAAAGATTAGTCACAATAAAACATATTTATCTTGTCAATCAAAACGACGCATATAAACGCCAAATTTACAGATTAAATTACACTTAGCACAGCCTTAGATAACTATTTATTACAGGGATATAGAGCCCTGCAAAAGAACAAGCAATAAATCAGAACAGATTTAGTTAAACACATCCACAATTCGTGTGAGGGGAGCTAACATATATTCGTGTGAGGCAAGCTGGAGTGGCAAATGAGAAAATTACTGAGAAAAGTATGAATTGTAGAGATTTTTGAATCTGTAGCATAAGAAAGTGGGGATAAGGGGGGCGCAGAAGGAGGCAGAAGCCCCCTTCTGCTCCCCCCCCCAAGTAATCAGACTTGTAAAGTTTATGTTAAATAATCATTGACTGCCACTGGAGTTACCCAGTCATACTACATTATTATTACTATCGCTCTAAATCATGCGATGACATCATGCGCTATAACCACCACTCTCAAAAGTATCAGTAATTTCGTGTTAACAAGTATCTTAAAGGCCACAAGTCTACAGTAGGTATAAACCTACAGTTATTATGGGATATGCGCATAAAGGACTTAATTTCGATTTTGAAGGGGCCTTTAAGCCAATACTTACCTTCTTTCATAACCTGCCGCTTACTCCAGCGGAGTTTGTCCATTACGTTGGACTCTTCTACAATTCTTACGACATCATGGAAGTCAGGCAATGGTATATGGCCTGTGCTATCAACAGTTTTGTTTAGAAACATCTCCAGCCTCTTCACTGGTTCAGAAGGATGACCATCGATAACGCGAAGTCTCACCGCACGACATTTTTTTACTTCTACGTCACCATTACCAGTTAGACGACATAGCTTTTTATACAAGGTTACTATATTCGCTTTATATCTGAAAAATATATGTTGTAAGTGAATGGATTTAATAAGTACTACTAAAGACGAAATAAATTAAATTCAGTATTGTAGCCTTCGTTTATTTATTTCTAAATAAATAAAGGCTACTATACTAAATCAATTTTATAATTATGAGATATGGCAAAAAAACTTGCCTATCGCATAGTATATATGGCGATCTATTAGAATCATAGGTCACTTCTTCTTGTTCCAACTGAACAATCTTCTGCTTATACTCTTCAATTAGCTTTTCAATTTTAACAGCTCTGTTGTATTCAGAACTATATTTCTTAGCTGGAACTGAATTATGAGGTACTAATAGCTCACATTCTGGACTAGATTCCCTTTTGTTAATAGTTTCCTCATCATTCTCCTTGTTAGATTGCTCATCGTCTTCATCACTCTTGCGACTGACCGTCTCATCGACTACTATTACATCAGAGTCATTACCACCAATGATGTCACCACCTTTGCTTACATTTATGTTACTTTCATCATTATCTTTGTTTATACTTTTAGTGTTCTTGTATTTGGGATCACCTTGATTCACGTGTTTGATTTTACTGTGGTTGAGATCGGGCTTATTTACATCTTTGTGATTATCATCGCTGTTGAATACAATGTTGTTCTTAACGTGCATATCATCGGCATCATCATCATCATCATTCAACGTTATAACTGCTTCGTTTTCATCATTATCTAAAACGATAACATCAGTCTTATCACGCCTCTTCTTCACTTGCGCTCGGAATTCTTTAAAGTTTTCTGTAAATAATTTACGAAAATAACATGAATAAGTCAATTTAAATCTAATACCACATATTCAAAGTGTGTTTCAAGTTACATTTTTAATTTAAAGTAATACGCCCTAATAACTGAAATATATCAACAAAAATACGGACAAAAACAAACCTTTCACACGTTTTCTACAAGATCTATCACGAGTTTTCCTTGTCTCCGTAGTTAAAGTTACTAAAGGTACTTTCTTTTTACATTGCTTAGTCTTTAAAACATCACATAATGACTTCATATGCATGAACTTGTGATGTGGGTCGCGTTTCAAATTACCTATAACTTTGTTCAAGACTTGTGTGAATTCATCAGACTCTTTATAATTATTATCGGCTTCCTTATATAATGGCAGTACTGTCCTATTGACAACCCTAATCATTCCTGCATTATTTTCCATAGTTTGACAACGTAGGATTATTTTATTCATAAGCGTATTGTTTTTTAGTAACTTGGCAAAAGTGTTTTCTTTTTCAACGTCTATGACATCCTCGTCGCTTTCAACTTTATCTGTATTTTCATTTTTATCGACTTTGACTACTGTAGATGTTTCGTCGTCTAAATTTATTGTGTCATCTACTCCTGTTGTGTTCTGATTTGCGTCGCTTTTCGCCGTCGATGGTGTATTTTCTTCATCTAAATCTATCGTGTCAATTTTGACTCTTGAGTTACAAAGTTGATCTTTGTCATCTAGGTCAATTATCACATCAGACTCCACCTAAAAAGTAGTTATTAATAACACAGACATAACTAAGAACTAGTTTCTACTCGCGACACCGTTCAAGTTGTAGAAAAATGAACAGCGACGTTTTCTCGCTGTTCATGTTGAAATTATGTCTGGCCTGCTTTATACAAGTTGGGAACACTACACTGGAAGTTATGGATAAGTATAAATATATGCGGGATAAATGCTAAAGCATATTCTCGCGTACGATGACTCCAGATCAAGGAAGGTGCCGGAAGTATGGAACAAAGCATGATGGAAACATGTGCAATTCAGAGCAAAAAATAAATTGTGTGCCCGGGGTACCTGGGGATCGAACCCGAGACCATAGTCTCGGCAGTCCGTTACGTACACCACTGGGCCATCGCCGCTACAACAAAGAGTTTGTCTTAAATTTTGCATCGTCGGAATTTCGTGTTCGGAGTAGGCATGAGTTCGATATATCAAAACGAAACTGAAATCCGATTGCAGTCAGAAATCGTATCGTATCGATATTCCAATATGAGAAAACTGATTTTAGAAAACGTAAAACAATACCACGATAACGCAAACAATCTAATCCAAACCAAACGGAAACTGTGCAAGCGCAACCAAACTACAAAGTAAATCTAAAGCTTACGTTTTCGATAGTTTTCATATTCATTCGTTCTCTTTCACTCTACCCAACGACTACTTAGTTAGAATGAGAGAGAGCGAATTTCATATCCTTTTCTTTCTTACTTAGTGATCCGTTTAAAGAGCAAAAGAGATGAAGCGAATATCGATCGTTGCCAAGCAAGCCAGTCGTAGTACCTACCTAGTGCGTTATGGATTTTGGCGGTTTTATGAATTGCAGATTGAATAGAAAAAATAAAACTAAACATCGAGGCGATAAGATCTAATTCAGATTGCAACTATTTAATGTTTGTTTTGAAAATTGCAAATAATTTTAATAGTTATTAGGGATTTATGTTTGGAGAGTTTTGACTTGATCAATGTTTATTTGTTCACTTGACCTAGGTGACACGTGCAGTGCGGTGCGCGCGTAATAATAATAAAATTAAGTACCTATATTTTGTTTTCGTGAAAGTTATACTATTAGGATTTAAAAAGTTTTATTGTTACGTTGTTAGGATTGTAAAGTGTAAATAAATAGAAACAATTGGTGTTGCGTAATTTTAGTTTGTTTGGCGACTGAGTTTTTTAACAATTAGTTTTAGGTAGTTAGTAGGTTAGGATTGTAAAGTGTAAATAAATAGAAACAATTCGTGTTGTGTAATTTTAGTTTGTTTGGCGACTGAGTTTTTTAACAATTAGTTTTAGGTAGTTAGTAGGTTAGGATTGTTAAGTGTAAATAAATAGAAACAATTCGTGTTGTGTAATTTTAGTTTGTTTGGCGACTGAGTTTTTTAACAATTACTTTTAGGTAGTTAGTAGGTTTTCTTTTTCAATATGTCACGCAAACCAAGCGAAATATGGACGCATGACATGACAATACAATAAGAATTCGATTGTTTGCGTTTGTCTACGCAACTAGTAACTACGCTCGTCGCTCCGACATCCGCTACAGAAATCGATTTCTAAAATCGGTTTTTGAAATCGATTTCAGTATCTGAAATCGAATTTGTATCGGTTTGCGGAAAAATCCGAAAACGCCCATGCCTAGTTCGGAGTCAGTGAAAATGTTACAGAAGGCTTACGGTGAATAGACTTTATAAAAAACTCGTGCTTGTGAGTGCTACAAAGTGTTCAAAAGCGGTAGAGATGTGATGGAAAATTTGCCTCGCTCTGGTAGGCCATCAACGTCTGCAACTGCACTGAAAATCCTCATTCAACTTTGAGAGAGTTAGCCGCAGAATTTTCTGTATCTCACGAGTCGATCCGTACTATTTTAACTAATCATTTGCGTATGGAAAATGTTGGCGCTAGGCTAGTCTCAATTTCCCAAAAGAGCTGAATTTTCTCCAAAAACTCAATCGCATGAGAGTCGCTGAGAACATGCTAGAAAGAGTCAATTTCGATCCAACATTCATGAAACGCATAGTACCTACTGGTGATGAGAAGTGGGTTTACGAGTTTAACATGCAAACTAGTCAACAAGTTTCGGAGTGGCGCCTTTTCAACTGAACCGAAACCGGAAAAACCACCGGGTTTGTTTATTTGTTTGGTTGAGTGTTTTCTTTGACTATCGCGGTGTTGTGCACTCGGAATTCTTGCCGGCAGGTCAAACGGTAAATACCTAAGGAATATTATTTGAGCATTATGCGACGTTTAAGGGAGCAAATTTGACGAAAAAGGTCAGATTTATGGCAAGAAAATTCTTGGATTTTGCATAACGATAATGCGCCTTCGCACAAGGCCATCATTGTGAACGAATTTTTGACCAAACACTCAACAAATACCATCGTGCAACCACCATATTCACCAGATATGGCTCCAGCCGAATTCTTTCTTTTTCCTTAACTCAAACTACCACTTCGTGGCGCCCGTTCTCAATCGGTAGATCACATAAAGGAGAATTCGCGGCGAGAACTGAACTCAATTCCGGAAACAACGTTTAAACATTGTTTTGATGATTATTATTCGTTGGCGTAAGCGTATCGTTTTCGAAGGAGCATACTTTGAAGGCGATAAAATAAATTTGGATGAATAACAAACAGTTTGTGTACTATTGATCTTTACCCGGTACTTTCTTGACAGAGAAGTATAGTGAAGTGTGGTTTTCGTAAAAAAATCTCTATAACAAAGTCAGATGACTTTGCTTATAGTGACATGTCGTTTATTATGACCACATAATGACCCATTTAATAAATTTAGACCGGTTATTGTAATATGTATCATAATCATAGTCCTCTTTTGTTTTTAGTAATGTACTTAAGTATTATGTACAATTTTAACTTTGATAAAAATAAATACATGTACCTATGCAAGTTGTTTATTTTCTACCAAATGCTTTTATGACGTCTTAGTATGACGTGTTCGTCATTTACCTTCGATGACCTTATAAACGGATTGTACTGTACATCCAAGAGGTCATCATCAAATACACACTGAAGATGAGGTGCGCCCTTGCCCTTACTGAGGAACCCAAATGGGGTAGAATTCTTTAGAGTGCCTTTCTAAAGCAACTCTTCTTCATTTGGATCAATTGAAACAATAGGCTTGTGTCCACTAAGGATAAATCGGTTTGATTGTAGTATCTATAGATTCATTATGATTTTACAATATCAATAAAGTTAATTATTTATTATAAAAAGGTAAGATTCATGTTATTTTTAGGATTCTAAAACTAAAAATAATGTACCTATTTATTCTTGTGACAATGAACACCAATCAGAGAGCATTATGTCAAACAGTACATCTGCCATTCATGTTTTTGACGTTTTTGTAGTAAATACAACTAAAACGTCAAACTTTCAACCTGTCAAATCGAATATAACAAAATAAAAGTGGGTACATCAGACCAGACTTCATTCATGGTTTGTTTTGTTTTGGACTTTGTGATATCACTCAACCGTCATGACGGTTTAAAGCATTTTCGTGTCAAATTCAAAAAGGTTTTTAAAAAGCCATGATTAGTAATGTTGCTGATCTATTTTTTGAAGAAAAAATCTGGTATTTCAGTTTATTAGCTTTATATCAATCACTAATTACATTTTAGGACACAAGCCTATGGAGCTACTTTACTAATTTGATAAATCTGAAGACTTAAGTTGCACATGGTCTTCCTAGATAAATAGACTATCCAACATAAAAATAATTTTCAATTCAAACTATTAGTTCCTGAGATAAGTGTATGACTAAACAAATTAACTTGTCAGTTAAAAATTATATTGGCCTGGGATTTTTTTGGCCAACCCACTTGAGACATATTTTTTAACTTTTCTATTCTATACTAATACTGTAAAGCTGAAGGGTTTGTTTATTTGTTTGTTTAGTGGATTGGACACCAATCTCAGGCACTATTAATTTACATTTCAAATAATATTTTGGTGTTGGATTCATAGTCCATTCATCGAGGAAGGCTTCATAACTTCACGCTATACGCCACTGATACCAAGAAGTAGCCACATAACACGGGTGTAACTGCACAGACATTATAGTATACATATAAACCTCGTTTTAAATAGATACAAGGGACGCCAATATACTGCAGTGTAATGTACTCAATACTCAGTAAATATCGACCGAATGCATCTGTTGTAGAGGTCAAAGAAAATTGCTTTCCATGAATAATTTTATTGACGATTTTACACAGGGAAAGCCAATAACTTACCATCACTACATCATCATCGTCTATCACTACAGGAGTTTGGTTCATTATGTTAGATTAAATGAATATAGTATTATTAAATTAATTAAACGCTAGGCGCCTAATCATCAATCATCTACAACAGATAAAATTAAATAAAAACTTCTTTAAAACACATTGCACTAACGTATAATAAATATAGGTACCTAGTGGAGTTGTAGACAGCTGTCACAGCTGAACGTCAAAAGTGTCAAACCTCAAAACAATTTAACTTTTTTACTAAGAGCTGTCGAATACTAGATCCTTACAATTTAATCTTACAGTGTTGCTAGTTTTCTACCAAGAAGCTCACACCTATAAGCTTATAAGTACTACTTAATTTCCGCTGACATGCACATCCAATTGAACGTCTGGGTGGTAAGTGACGCAGGTATGTCGCGATATTATGGAGGACTGCGTGCTACATAATTTCTGTACTTGCCCCGTGCCGCAGAGAGCACGTTATACTTATATAATATGGATTTCATCATGAATGGGTCTGCTCGATAAGGAAAAAGGTGAGTAACAACTTTCATTGACCCGAAACTCATTGTTAACCTCTCACAAAATATCGACTTAAAGCACGGGCGTATAAAGTTACAGTACCTACTTACCTAAATTTTTACTATTTATCTACCTATACCTTTAATGGTGTTTTGTTTAGTGAGTGTGACTAACAGTGCGCTGACTCTGAGAGTGCAAGAGATCTCATCTCGTTTACCTACCTTCCCTCTCATCCAGCTCCTCTTAATTCTTACAACTCGTTTACTCAGATGTAATAAAAGAACTTCTTTTTAGTTCGTCTGAGCTCGTTTACCCAATCTTTGCGATATCAGGGGCCTTGGTCACTTTGAGCTTGTTTGTTACGGTTAGCAATCCAATAAAACGTACCGTACAGTAAACGTAACGTATCTTCACGATCGCAGAATAATTAACTGCAATTATTAGAGCTGGATCTAGCATGTAAATGGACCTTAGTACCGAGACCTTCCATAATAAATTACATTTTAGCGTTTCCATCTATGATATCTACATATCCTCAACTGTAATAACAATACCTACAATCCGATCTAGATCGGCGTTTTGTGTATCTACCACCTGGCTACTGGCGATGCAAAGATTATCCGCGCGCATCTAGTGGCGAATTTGGATGTTTTGCGGGTACGACACTTTTGACAGCTTCCAATACAACTTTGCTTCGAGGTTATAGTGGTGGTACAAAGAGATTGGATAATACAAAAGTGTCGTACCCACTACCCGTACAACTTCCAAATTAGCCGCTAGTTAGAAGTGTTAGAATCTAAGCATCGCCAATAGTGCTTGATTGGTATCAACCAGAGAGGTTGGACTAGGTTATTAAGGTTATATTTCTTTGGTATCAACACGCGTGGGGAGTGTTGTATTATATCTGTTTCCACCGTAAGTATAGGCGATGCCAGGGCCGGATTTAGAGGCCTGGAGGCCCCGGGGCAACGTAGGCGTGGGGGCCCCAAATTATTATAAAAAAGGAACTATTTAACTAAGAACTATTTCAAAAGTTTCCTTTCAGCAAGTGAAATTAATTTAAATTGATAAATTTTTAATTTTTTTTTTATTTAAAACTAAATTACGACGCTAATGATCGGTACTTTACTAACTTTTTTTGACAAAACGTTCGACCCCGCTCAACATTTTTTTTGCGTTAACAGCGGTCTGAACTACGGAATCGCCATTGGATTACACGTCTCGTTAATGTCTGTCTCGGATATACGCTTCTGGCACTCTTTTTGGACCTCAGAGCTCGCTAGATCTTCAGTCGTGGTACACGTCGAAAGCCTTCTGACTAGTTCTGACATGTCCAGACACAGATGATGCAAAGGTGGGTTCTTAAATTGGTCTTTTTCATTTTTCAAAGGCTTTTTATACAATACTATCAGGGATACAAATTGAACCATCTCATTGCCATGGAATTTACGAATTCTTTTGCAGCAGCATATAAATTTACAGCGCCCATCTCTTCTAAATTATTGAGAAATCCGGATCTCTATCGAACTGCTTCTTCAGCTTGCAATCTTTCAGCGGGAGAAACTTGTTGATAAATAATTGGGACAAAACCGGACACTTTAAATTTCTCACTTGTTAACAGCTTTCGTCTTAAGTTGAGCTTACGTGTCATCGAGGGGATTTAACTTAGCACTTGTTTTTCAGTTGCGTCATTGAATTAGATCGTCAGTAATTGGTATTTCTTTAGCTGCTTTTTCGTATTTAACAAAATCATCTTTTTTAGACTCGACGAATTATTTTAACGACTCCAATGCACGCACAGCAGGTTCAAGAAGCATTTTCGGATCCTGCGAATACATGTTTGTACCGAGGATCTCTCTAAGATGTCGTCCAACAGATGGAAAAAGAGCCGTTCCGAGACCACTCATCTTTTCTTTAGAAATTTCTTACGGTATCCTTCTGCTCCTTATGAGTAAAAATGATGGAAAAAGGTTGTTCGACTTAAACAATAATGACCTTGATGGCTGCAGCTTTACATGTCCTGCGAGTACTCTATTCAAAGAAAAAATTGTGCCGCGGTAACACAAGAGTTAGCAGATTTAAGAACTAAATTGAGTGAGAAACCGAAACATCCCTTTGTATTTCCACTCATATTTGCGGCATAATCGTCCGATTGACGGCGACAATCAAGGATGGTCACCTAAAAATTTTAATAATGCTTTTACTGTGGCTTCCCCAATATGACGGCTATAGGGGTTTGAAGATGTGTAGAGTGGAGATAAATTAAAGAATGACATATACTGCAATATATATGTTTACTGTGGTACCACATTTAAATATAAATAAACTATAAAGCTACGACCTAACTGTGTGGGAGCGGGAAGACGACTGCTGCGCCGCACTTACACAATATCGTGCCTTGTATATAATTTGTAGCGTCAGCAGCCGCTACAATACTCCCCCTTTATAAAAAAATAAAAGAATCAATATATTATACAATATAAAAATACTAAGGTGGAAAATACACTGCTAAACAACATAAAATTATAACAAGTACCTCAATAATTGCTAGCGCTCGGATCACATTAACATAAACAATACCTACGATCGAGTTACCGGAGCGCTAGTTCTGATAACACAAACTAAGCAAAACACTGTAGTGATTAAATTCGTGGAACTTTATAACTTCAAACTATGAGACTTTATTTTAAGAACAATATAACGATAAAATATAATCTGAACGATGCCAAAAAAACAATAATAATACAGTTGCCGCTGTTTCTATCGAACTTCCTTTGCTCTTCGTAAGCCGCTTGTAGAGAGCTAGTCGTACGAAGAAGCAAATAGGTTCACCGAATCTGCCAGTGATCTCCTTATGCTGCCTGGGCCGTAATGAGGGACGACAGGGTGCGCTATCCAACACTGAGCGGTATCCATCCTCGCTTCCAAGTGTGATCAGCCGCATCGACGCGTGCACTGTCCCGTAGAGCCCGTAGAGTGCCACCGCCGGACACATGTCGTTCCTCGTCCTCGGAGTAAGCTGCGTATTATCCGTCTTGGTGCGGAATGCTGCCTCGCCACCAAGGTCAACACGCCTTACGCCTCATGCCTCGACGTAAGCACTGTCCTGCAGAGTGCCGCCGCCGTCGTATGCCGCTCCAGAATTCTCCTGCTGCCCATATTGCCGTGTTCGCTGCTGTCGGTAGATCGTCGTGTACCTTGTTCCAAATTTGATTCGCACGTGTCCTGACTCTGATGTTCTCCGCAGTTAGGTCGTAAGCCCTTTCGGCCGTAGTGAAAAGGGCGAGTCGTCTCCCATGAGTTCAGACTATCTCCGTGTCCATGCTGCTTGGCTGCACATGCGCTTATTTGATTCCGCTGACCATGTGCACGTGCGTCGATGCCGCGTTGCCGAAGCTGAGCCGAAGGTTGCGTCTTCGATGTCAGGGGTCACCAATATAGGGGTTTGAAGATGTGTAGAGTGGAGATAAATTAAAGAATGACATATACTGCAATATATATGTTTACTGTGGTACCACATTTAAATATAAATAAACTATAAAGCTACGACCTAACTGTGTGGGAGCGGGAAGACGACTGCTGCGCCGCACTTACACAATATCGTGCCTTGTATATAATTTGTAGCGTCAGCAGCCGCTACAACGGCAAAGGACAATGCGACAAATTGGGCCTAATGACCAATACACATGAGATATTATTTTTGTGATAGGTCATAATCATAACACACAACTAACGAGAAAAATAATTAAAAAATAGTGTACCGGGTTCTTGTACAGCTACGTCGAAAAGTTTTATTTAATTATGTCAAATATTTTTCAATTATTAAATGTTTTTCAATAGGAGTGAAAAAATATTACTTTAAAATATTACTAAAGTCACTAATTCTAACCACATGGAGCCACATGGGATTATAATAACACAATATACCTGTTACAAAAATAATAATAAGTGTATTTCGACTATTAGAGGGCATAATAAAAGTTCTATGTACCTATGCGAGAGTGAATTGCAGAACGTTGCTTATTATATTGGCATTGTGTGCGATTAGTCTTCAAGCAAGATAACACGCGAATGCTAACGGGGCGCATGAAAGAGAGAGAAACATGTTGACCTTGGACAAGCGCCCGCGCATAGCAGGTAAGTAAATCGTTTCATTCGATTGTTTTATGCAGTGTTCAGTTGGTATTCTCTGATTCTGACTGTGCAGTGCTCCTGTTATTCTTACTTTTAAAGTATTTCTATTACGACGACCCTGCTTGTTCTTGGACTCTGGTGATATTCTTACATGAACTGACTTTGGCTACCTTTACGGACTTAAATTCTGTTCTTAAAAATGCAGGAAGAACGTTTGTGTGTTCTGTGTCCACGTTCTGTTCATAGACGTAGACAAAATCATATTTTGCAAGCAAGCTTGTTACATACGCATCCTGCGCATGTTTCCTATATACAGGAAAACGCTATAAGACAGATGAGTTTTATACCGTTTATTATTATTAATATCAGTTATTTAAATAATGTTTATCTAACGCATGTAAGTATATTTAATACATGTAAAGCGCAGGCTAGGTATACATAATGTGCGATCCATATGAAATCTACAAGGTGTTACAAAAAACATAATTATATGTTACACAACCCGTGTTGCCGATTACGGTGATGTGTGGTGCCAGTTTCGAATAGTACCACGATCTCTAATCCCTCTCTATTAACTTTTCTATGAACCGTATGTTCTTCGGTGGGAACTCGTATAGGCTGCTTGCTTAGAATACCTTCTTAATCCTTTAGAAAGTGTATAACAGGTAATCTAATTTGTGAATTATTTTATTTGCAGGTATCATTCAACAGCACACAATCTGTCTGTCATCGTTGTAGACAAAGAGTCGCCCACAATGTTTTAAATCCAGTACAAAATCCAGTAGAACATGAACCAGAAGTTCCACCACCAGTACCAGTTCCAATACCAGTTCCACCTTTGCAAAATGATGTACAGGGTTCCAATGATGGCGAACTTTATGTGCCTTCATATAAAAGAGCACCAAACACATCAAGCCACTGCATATTTGGCGCTTGTGGTAACGATAACCGCCGGCGTATACCGGTAACAATCAAGCTGTATGTGATGACTACACATCAGTTGTATATTCTTCAACATGCACGATTATGCAGGGAACATTTAGAAAGTAATATGGGGGATGAATTGGAGAACCACTGCACAATTTCTCATTACAGCAGAACATTTTACAGACGTATGTAACATCTTCACTGAAGGAATCATTAGTAACAAGCAGTATGATTTCGAAACTATGGTCGGTCTCAATGACGACAGTCTTCATTTTTGGGTTGGACTCAATGGAAGTGAGTTTCGCTCCATATTATTGCAAACACCATCACTACGTGCATACAGCGATAATAGAACCATACTCGGTCTTTACCTCGCTAAGCTACGGACTGGTGAGAGCAATGAAAGGCTTGCGAACCTATTTAAAATGTCTCGACGAACATTAGAGGAAACTGGCGATTGCAAGGCAATGTTTGATTGATGAATATGTTCCTCAGCATTTAGGTATTGACCACATAACCAGAGAAGATGCACTACAAAGAAATCTGGCAATACCTAAATATCTCTTCGGAAATCATGAAAACACGAAGTTGATTGTGATTTGCGATGGAACATACGTCTATATACAAAAAAGTTCCAACTTCTTATTCCAGAGACTGAGTTATAGCTTGCATAAGTTTTCTAATTTATTGAAACCGTTCATAATTACAACTAGTGATGGATACATAATAGATATTTTGGGTCCATATGCTGCAACAACAAGTGATGCGACCATATTGAATTCCATTTTGGAAAGCGAAGAACACCCGCTGCACGTATTTCTTGTCCCGAACGATGTGTTTATTTTAGATATAGGATTTCGTGATGCCATCAAAAATCTTGGAATGTATGACTAAGAAGGTCATATCCCTCCTACAAAAGATAGAAGTGCCACACAATTAACGACTACCTAAGCCAACAAGTCTCGACAAGTAACATTTTGTCGTTGGGAAATCGTAGTAGTCAACGGGCGTTTTAAGCGTGACTATAAACTTTTACGCCAGTAATATTTCAACAAAGCACTTTTACACATGTTTGATGATTTTAAGGTGTGCGGAGCATTAATTAACCATTTTCATCCAGTAATCAGTGATAGTGAACGCTCTCCTGCGATAATAAACCGCATACAGGAAAGGATACACACACCTAACATTTTGCAAGAATATGTGGAGCGAAAGCATCTTAATAGACAAAGGATTTCTTTCGTGAGAGTAGAAGAAAATCAAATACAGGACTTTCCACATTTGACTGAGGAAGAAATAATCCTTTTCGCGCTGGGCACATCAATTGAAACTGGCAAGGTCTTACTGCAGTGAACATTTACGGAATGGCGTTTACATCATTGAGGTTTATCGAGACGAGCAATTAGAATATTTGACAGATTTTAATATCTTTCAAACAAATGTATTTTTGATTTCATATTCAATCACGACATGCGAGGGCTCGCGAGTATCGTAGCTACATATTAATTGACAGAGACCTAACTGGCATCTGCTCTATTTTACAATATTATTGTACTTGTTTGACCGGAAGTCGTACGCTGGGAAGCTGTGCGCACATTTTATCCGTAGTTTGGTATATGGGCTTAGCTAGATACGAAGGATTTAACCCTCCAGCCGCATTTTTAGATTCTATTATTCTGGATGGGTGTTCTATTATTCTGGGTGCATAGGGTTCCCACCAAGAACTTAGGGTCCCAAGCCAACCTCACCTGCAAGTGGTGCACCTGCCGATCAACGGATGAGGCTTTGGCAAACAAAATGTCCCAATAAGCGGCAATAGGCTCGCCACCTATTACGTGGGATCAAAACACTGGCGAAAAGTGGGCGTTTAATATGCCTCTGCCTACCCCTTCGGGGAAACAGGCGTGAGTCTATGTATGTATGTATGTATGTATTATTCTGGATATAGACTAATGTAAAGAAAAATAAACAAATGCGTAAAAGGAAACTTGTTGTTTCATTTATTGTATTTATTATTATACGTACCTAGTTGTCGATGGATGTCATAAGAGGCGTTTTAAATTGCAAATATTGCAATCAACAGCATTCGGGAGTGGCTCCAGTGCTATTTTAGGGTAATATGCCTTCATTCGTATTGAAAAACAATTATTAATTGCAAAATATTTAACATAAATAAATAATACTTTTCGACGTGACTGTACAACAACCCGGTACATTTAATTTTTATTTTAATTTTTCTCGTTAGTTGTGTGTTATGACCTATCACAAAAACAATATCTCATGTGTATTGGTCAGCAGGCCCAACTCCCATAGTGTTTTGCCCATTGTCCTTTGCTACGATTTCAGTAAACGTTCCATACGTGATCTCTTGATAACCCATGGAATTTACAGTTCTTCGCAAACTATAGAGGAAGAGAAATCGATGTGAAGGCTTCTTTTCTTTGCACGCCCGTTTAAATGAGTTGCCAAGATTGCACCGTAGTCAACTAGAAAATTTTAAAATACCCAGAAATTTGCCGATTCACGCTGATTCAATGATTTCCTCGCCTCCTCATAAAGATTATATTCTTTTCGCCAATACTCAATTTGTTGTGCCTCTTGTGTCGCCAGCACTAGATCGATCTAACCTTTGACTTTGGATGAGTTTGGAGAGTGATTGCAACAGGGAGTTGTTTCGTGCTCGTATAGGCGCTCCTTTGAATTCTTCTAAAAACTGAAGCCTTCTCCGCTTAGCTTCGTTTTTTGAATGGAAATTAATGTATGCGTGCACCCATAGTCAGAGGCCAAAATAGTAAGAGTCAAAAAACAAGGCCAAAATATGGTCTCTTTATTTGATTGCGACGTATAAACATATTCTTTGACCATCGCGGAACTAAATTTGTATTTTCTCGCGACTGATTTTGGAAGACTGAATTCTGCAGTGAGATTTATCACCATATTGCAGTTTTAAGGTATTGGTCATTTTAATTTTATTATTCACTAGCTGACCCGGCGAACTTCGTACCGCCATATTTATGTATTATACCTACATATAAACCTTCCTCTTGAATCATTATATCTATTAAAAAAACCGCATTAAAATCCGTTGCGTAGTTTTAAAGATTTAAGCATACATAGGGTCAGAGAGAAGGCAGAGTTTGTTTTATACTATGTAGTGAAGAACAATATTGTCATGTTTGTGCCAGTAGTTTTGGTACATATATTGTAATGTATGTTTGAAAAAAAAATAGCTTTTACCCTCGTGTTTGGATATATTTTATCTCTTGTGTGGAGGCCCCTCTCTTGTGGTGGCCCCGGGGCCATTGCCCCGCCTGCCCCCCCTTAAATCCGGCCCTGGGCGATGCAGACTATTCGCGCGCCTTAACGGCGATATTTAGAAGTCAAGAGCCAAAACTAGTCAAAAGTAGTAAGTAGCGATTTTTGCTAGATTTTTGTGTCTTCTTAAGCCAGGATCAAACCAACGCGTTCAGCTCGCGTCCGCGGTGGCGATTATTGCGCGTGCAAAAGTTGTGCACACTGTCGCGTTCGTTCAGGCGTTCACCAGGCTGTAGTCGCGTCACTAAAATGCTGTCTGATACAGATAGTGAAATTGAAGAAGTTTTACTTCTGTCTGCTATTATTGAAGACGAAGAGGAACAAGAAGTGAACTTGAGGTGGGTATGATAATTATGCAGTGCCAGTGAAATAAATACCTACCATCATTCGATAACGCCTTATCAGAATGAGACGTACCTATCATACAACAATGGGTATTTGTGGAATTAATTTATAATTTCTTCCGTTTCCACCATACTTAAAATCTACAAAAACACAGTTTCCTCAACAAATAATAGCTGCGTGCATCGTCCTAACGCAACAAGCGCGATCTGATCGCCACCGCCGCGTGCAGACGCTGCACCGGACGCCGCGTGCAATCCGAGGACGCGTAGATGTGAACACCGCGCTATAAGTTCGTACAAATAAATATAGTCTCGATACACAGAAGAATAACTGAAGCATGGAAGGAACGATATTTTTAACCTTTTGACCGCCAACAACTTCTATAGAAGTTCAGGATTTTCGTGCCGTCCGCGCCACGACTTCTATAGAAGTTCACTATAAAAAAAACCTTTACGATACTTAAACACTTTTGTTTCTTTTGTAATTGTCTAGATGGACACGAATGAAGACCTATTTATTACTCTCTCGGGTAAAACAGGCATTTGTCTGTGTTAAAATAGATAAAAACATAAAAGGCCTCAAATATTTTTATGTCCCCCACGCCAACGACTTCATATCAAGTAGGCCAGTGATGTGACGCGAAAGTTGCATTCATTAGAATCTTTTATATTTATTTGTCTTTTTTCATCCAATCGCTCTTAAATTTTGTAATTAAAAAGTAATTCCGGTCAGTAAATAACGTATTACATAATACGTTTTAAAATTTATGTTCGTATCATATCAAATCACTTCATTAAAATTAATTAAATGTACCGAGGGTTTTCGATATTGCTACACTCATCTCTACGTAATGGTAAGATGTCAGTGTCACTAGCGCCGACAACTTCAATAGAAGCACAGAAGAATAACTGAAGCATGGAAGGAACGATATTTTTAAGAACAAATTGAATATAACTACACTCTTCACTCATATGATAAATTAGAGTTGCCAGAAGAAGATGGCACTATGTTTGTCAGTTAGGGCTAAAGACAATTTGAACACAAATATCGTAACTTTTTAATTTAATAGTGACTGAGCAAATCCGCTATCTATATCGATTAAAGTTTCAATATAGGTTCAAAATCAAACGGACTTGTAAAGTATATTATTTATATGTTATACATTTTAAATTCCGTAACTTTATGTCCACAGCAGTCAGAACGCTAGTTGATGGACAGTCTTTAAATAATTATTACACAAACTTGCATTTTTAAACTGAACTTATATATTTTTGTTTCAAATGGGTACTCAGTAGCACATAATCTTTTGAGGCCTTATTTTCTAATTTTCATGGTATTTTTCTTTACGCATCAACAGCCTTTTCAAGTCCACTGCTGGTCTTTAACCTTCCGTGGTGGAGGTTTGGCCTCCTATAATACCACACTAGCCAGACGTATTCGTATAGGGTTTTATTTCGAGATTTCCTTCTCTTGTTTCTCTTAGTCGCCTCATATGACACCCTCGGCATAAATGTTTATTTATACTTATTTATAGTTAGTTTTTTAGCTGTAATGAAAGCTGTAAGTGGGATTAATAAATATTAAATAAATAAATCATCACCCCCTACTCTCTCTCTAATCTCAATAACATATTTTTATTAGAGAAAGCAAATAATTAAGATAAAAGCAAAACTCATAGCTTAAGCATTATGATAACTGAGAATGGCATATCCAAATTAATTCTTTACAAGGATAGGAGATAGTCGACATGGATTTTATCAAGCAAAAAACATAAAAATTTACTTAAAATAGATAAATCAGACAAAACCTTGAATAGTGCCCAAAGGTTTGTTATTAACAATAATCACTTTATTGAAATTTTCTCATTACATAGTGTAGGTAATACAAATCTATGTGTAAGAAATGTATGTGCGGGATCGGACACTTTTCGGTCATACATGTGACACACAGAATATTTAGAGAGAAAAAAATTGTGGCTAGACTAGCCCTTCGATTTTATCTTGGGATCGGCACATTATTAGTCCACTAGTCGAACAAGAACAACCAAGTTTTGGTCTCTGGGTAGATGACATTTAACAAAATTTCTTTCAAATGAAGATTCCCTTATTTTGATGCATATCCACTCAGTAGTCGTGACTATGAAAGCAGACAATTCTTATCAAACCTTTAAATTACTGTCCTTTAAATATTACTGTCTTTGTAAAGAAAGATCAGATTTTTTCTATAGGTAGAAGATCAGATTTTTTTTGTAATATGATGGATTCTAACAAGCTTCGGAATTCATTACTGTTGCTGATAGTTTAAATAATAGCAAGTAATTATTTAAGCACTCACACTGATATGTTTAGAAGGGAGGAGCCATCTGTCATTACTATAAAAACATTCCGCAGTAAAATGCTCGGAACAAATTCTATGGTGCTTTCTAGGCACCCAATTTTCTCCAGGACATACTGAAGCAATCCACTTATTTTATAAATCTTTATCACGTGCACATATAATCTAAAAAATAACGAGGTAAAAATATACTGTGGATAGACATATCGATAAGATTTTTTACAACACTTGAAAAGTCGATATAAATATTATACGACTAAATTCAAAATCATGATAGAACTGTTATAAAAGAAAAAATCACTAAGGTTATATAATTTGACTAAATTGTATCTTACACGTCAGTTGACTGTGTTCAATTTGGGAGTACTAGGACGGTCTCTATGTATATTATCCAATCTCTTTGAATAGTAGTAAACCTGTGACGTCGTAAGCGCATAGGTGTCTAGGTCATTGTGTCATAGTGCCGGGCGACGCACACACTTTTATCTTTTTACACGACTGCCCAAAAAAAGGAGAGTAAAGTTTTTGATTTGATACTGGCAATAATAATTTTGAATAGCTAAGTTTTATTACTTTTTTATGAGTTTAGGTATTCGCATATCCTTAATCAAACTAGCCAGTTTTTCATTTGCATTTAATAAAAAATAAGCTGAAAAGGATTAGCACATCAGTATTAAAAAGTCACTTACTATCCCTTTCCGAAACTACTCTTTTTTTGCGACTTGTGATCACTTCAAATAATGTTCCTGACCGACCATGTTAGATTTCAAATATAAACTAAAAACATTCAAGCGTTTTTAGTATAGACTAACAAAAATCTATACACAGAAAGAAAACAATAGCCAACCCTATTTCTTATGAAATTATTTTATCGTGCTACGAACGCCAACGACTTGATATGAAGTAAACGGACTACGTTTTGAAATGAATAGTGATGTGCCTATTATATTATTATCTCTAGCAAGTCTTTGCATGTATCTTTGTCTACGATAACGGATACCCATTTTTCTTACTATAAATGCTCATAAAATAAAACAAATTATCTTTATACGTTGGCATACAGCGACACATCGCGTTTAGTATAGCTGGGCGCCGGGCGGTGAAAAGGTTAAGAACAAATTGAATATAGCTACACTCTTCACTCATATGATAAATTAGAGTTGCCAGAAGAAGATGGCACTATGTTTGTCAGTTAGGGCTAAAGACAATTTGAACACAAATATCGTAACTTTTACTGTATACACAGAATATTTAGAAAATGTGTAATTTGGCCAAATTACACATTTTTGCTAGAGAAAGTAAACAATTAAGAATAAGGCAAAACGCATGCTCAGGCATTATGATAACTGTAAATGTCATATATTATCCAACTCGACACATTATAATAATAATATTCTACCACATTCACACAACACCATCTAGTCCCAAACTAAGCAGAAGCTTGTACTATGGCTACTAGATAATGGATAAACATACATATATACTTTTTTTTTGTAAATACATACATATTATACATAGAAACACCCAGACCAAGACAAACACCCATGTATTATAAGAAAAGGCATTGTCGACTTATTGTATCACAACACATAAAATTAAAGTTAAAATAAATAATTTAGTGAAAATCTTCAATAGTCCCCAAAAGCTTGTTATTAACAATAATCAATTTTTATTGACATTTTCTCATTACATAGTGTAGGTAATACAAACCTATGTGTAAAAAATGTATGTGCGGGATCGAACACTTTTCGATCATACATGTGACACACAGAATATTAAGAGAGAAAAAAATTGTGGCTAGACCAGCCGTTCGATTTTAACTGGGGATCGGCACATTAATAGTCCACTAGTCGAACAAGAAGAACCTAGTTTTGGTCTCTGGGTAGATGACATTTAACAAAATTTCTTTCAAATGAAGATTACCTTATTTTGATGCATAACCACTCAGTAGTCGTGACTTTGAAAGCAGACAGTTCTTATCAAACCTTCAAATTACTGTCCTTTAAATATTACTGTCTTTGTAAAGAAAGATCAGATTTTTTCTATAGGTAGATCAGTTTTTTTTTGTAATATGATGGATTCTAAAAAGCTTCGGAATTCACTACTGTTGCTGATAGTTTAATTATTAGCAAGTAATTATTTAAACACTCACACTGAAATGTTTAGAAGGGAGGGGCCATCTGTCATTACTATAAAAACATCCCGCAGTAAAATGCTTGGAACAAATTCTATGGTGCTTTCTAGGCACCCAATTTTCTCCAGGACATCCACCAGGCAGCAATCCACTTATTTTATAAATCTTTATCACGTGCACATAGAATATAAAAAATAACGAGGTAAATATATACGGTGGATAGACATATCGATAAGATTTTTTACAACACTTGAAAAGTCGATATAAATATTATACGGCTACATTCAAAATCATGATAGAACTGTTATAAAAGAAAAATCACTAGGGTTATATAATTTGATGGCATAAATTGTCTAAATTGTATCTTACACGTCAGTTGACTTTGACTGTGTTCAATTTGGGAGTACTAGGACTATCTCTATGTATATTAACCAATCTCTTTGTCTCGATATCATGTCAGTGTCATACTTACGTCACAAACAGCGTATTCTTCTAAATTATCTGATATTTGACTGAAATTGTAACGAGATCGTATGTGTCAACTACGAACTGTTTATTTTAAACACAGATTTAACAAACAAGTAGTCTTAGATTTTAAATTATACGATAATGACATTTGGTTATCAGAATACCGCTTTTAAATCCATTCATAATATAATATCAATGTCATATAAAAATAGCAGAATTGGTCCCCTGATCGCCACCGCGCACGCCACCGCGGACGCAAGCTGAACGCGTTGGTTTGATCCTGGCTTTAGACAACTTCAAAATGTCGCCGCTAAACTGTCCAGTTACAATTTTAGCAGAGAGGTTGGACTACGTTTAGACTAGAGAGAAAATGCTCGCTATATTTCCTTATACCGAACGTGCAACATGTAATGTCAGTTGGTCTTAGTTGGTTAATCATAACGTCTCATTTAAAGAGGCATAGACTCCTTACAGACTGATATGTTTGACTGCATTCTCTAAATAGCCGTGTTGTCAAATTCCATCTTCATCACTAAGGAGTGATGGGATTTGATAGTGAAAGGAGATATCGATGTTTTTTGAATGAGGGATAAATACGGAAACGAATTATATATTAGACATGAATGTAAAATTGTATCGTAAGCTTCGGCGTGGCAGTCGGTTACACTCACGCCAACTGGGTTGTCAAAGTATAGCACTTCAGCAGTTCACTGCTGTACTAATAGGTACATAAAGGCGAATCATTTGTGCTGGGGGATCACAAATCGGATAACCTAAAAACAACTCTAAAAAAATCGAGCAGTGGCCAACGTAAGCGATAGCAAGCAACGTGATATGATGCGAAACAAATTGCCAAAGCCTGCCGCATTAGCCAATCTGGTATAATTCGTACAATACATAATATAAGTGACAGTTTCTTAGCATCGCATCGCAACGCATCGCTCATTAGTTTATGAATACTTTTTGTCAATAGATTTTTTTAGTACTGTCTGTCTGGCAAGTCTAGTCTTTGCAAAGCGCTGTCAGGCGTCGACAGCAAAAACAACAATTTCTATATTTTAGTTGTTTACTTCTACGGCTTAAATATATCGACACATACTAAAGTTAGACATTTGACCAAAAATATTTATCGATAAATCATCACTGTTACGAACAACACTCGGTTTCCTAACTCTATGTTTTGTCTACTGTCTGGCTACCACAAGGCTGCTATAAGAGCATGCTGCTAAACCTATCGATAGCTCTTTCTATCATACTGCATGTGCCATTAGAAATAAGATATCAATCATAGCAACCGCTGTTGTTATTTTAGCGTTACTTCTATGACTTAATAAGGTTATATTTCTTTGAATTTTAGTATCGCACATTTACTTGAGTTTGGACATGATTTACCTAAATGAAAATAATGACGATAATAATTTGACAGTGAAAAAATGCTCTCCACTGCCCCATAATTATGAGCGTCGGCAGATCTTACTCATTTTCCTCATTAAGTACTTTATTGTTTTAGGATGTGTAGAGGTCCATCCACAAATTACGTCACACATATAGAGAGGGTAGGGGGTCGATGGAATGTGACACTATGAAGAATGAGATGAGAATGTATGAGACCAGCTGTGACAAGCAGGGGGTGGGATCGGAAAGACACGAAAATAGTGTGATATAATTAATGGATGGCCCTAGTTATATCTAGTCGTATCCATGGAAAGTTTATATTACGCGCAGAGATCGCTTTCTAGCACCCGCAAAAATTAATCCATGGATAATTTTCGTATGGGTTTCGGAATGGAGAATGGTTATACAGGAAAACAATTGATTCAAGAAATAATCAGACATTCCAGTTTATTTCAATAAAAAACAAAATGCAGATAAATATATATTTAGAGAGGCCAATTAAAATCTATTGTTATTATGTGAAATAAAATGCAACATTTAAATTGGCTTGTTGCTGTAAACACTAAACATTATAATAATAATGTATATCGTATCTCTTATTTTTAAATATAGAACCTTAAGTTAAAAATACATTTTTTATAAACTACAATAAAAGAAAATACTAAGCAATCAAATGCAACTGTAAATGAGATGGATGATACTAGGGAGAATTTAATTCTGAACAATTAATTACGAGAATCTTTTTACATTTGTGTACATCACTAACAATTTCCAATAATATCTATGAAGACACGAAATATATAAATATAAGGACTATTTTGTTCAAAGCACCATAGTGGCCGCATTGATTTATTTCTAAATTCAATACACTATTTAATAATTAGATGAGAAATATACTTTTTAATATTAAATTATCCTTCATAAGTTTCACAATTTCGTTACGTTCAAAGTTCTCTTCCTAACCGATCCTTAATTAACACAATTTTTACCCAATATCTCCACCTCATCTGAAAATAAAATAATCGATTTTAGTATTCTTTAGTCAAAAGTTAGTACAGTAAACAGTCAGCCCGAAGACGATGATGAATTTATCATATTATGACTTGGCTGTTCTTGATAGGTCGGAAAGTTAAACAACGTTTCAAAAATTGCCACTGGGAGGAATGAACGCGTGTGGCATTTACATCAGAGCATCATCGCTAAATAACAATACCACATTTAATGCTGCTGGTCTCAGCTCTTGCCTCAGCACAAGAATCATAAGGGCATGCCTCAGGGCGATCTGAAAACTCAGACAAAAGAGCTGGCGACACTCACATAAATAATAAATGAAATAATAAATGTGTTGCTGTGCTACCTCCGCCAGCACCACGGACAGCAGATCGTTCACTATGTCAAGTGTCGTTGTGTACTCACGTGTACACTATAGGCTGTGCGGTCGCTCAGTCGTCGCGCGCCACGTGGCGACGTTGCAGCGCGAGCGCGAGGTCGTGCTGCAGACCGTTCACTATGTCAAGTGTTGTTGTGTACTCACGTGTACACTATAGGCTGTGCGGTCGCTCAGTCGTCGCGCGCCTTGTGGCGACGTTGCAGCGCGAGCGCGAGGTCGTGCTGCAGACCGTTCACTATGTCAAGTGTTGTTGTGTACTCACGTGTACACTATAGGCTGTGCGGTCGCTCAGTCGTCGCGCGCCACGTGGCGACGTTGCAGCGCGAGCGCGAGGTCGTGCTGCAGACCGTTCACTATGTCAAGTGTTGTTGTGTACTCACGTGTACACTATAGGCTGTGCGGTCGCTCAGTCGTCGCGCGCCTTGTGGCGACGTTGCAGCGCGAGCGCGAGGTCGTGCTGCAGACCGTTCACTATGTCAAGTGTTGTTGTGTACTCACGTGTACACTATAGGCTGTGCGGTCGCTCAGTCGTCGCGCGCCACGTGGCGACGTTGCAGCGCGAGCGCGAGGTCGTGCTGCAGACCGTTCACTATGTCAAGTGTTGTTGTGTACTCACGTGTACACTATAGGCTGTGCGGTCGCTCAGTCGTCGCGCGCCACGTGGCGACGTTGCAGCGCGAGCGCGAGGTCGTGCTGCAGACCGTTCACTATGTCAAGTGTTGTTGTGTACTCACGTGTACACTAAAGGCTGTGCGGTCGCTCAGTCGTCGCGCGCCACGTGGCGACGTTGCAGCGCGAGCGCGAGGTCGTGCTGCAGACCGTTCACTATGTCGAGTGTCGTTGTGTACTCACGTGTACACTATAGGCTGTGCGGTCGCTCAGTCGTCGCGCGCCTTGTGGCGACGTTGCAGCGCGAGCGCGAGGTCGTGCTGCAGACCGTTCACTATGTCAAGTGTTGTGTACTCACGTGTACACTATAGGCTGTGCGGTCGCTCAGTCGTCGCGCGCCACGTGGCGACGTTGCAGCGCGAGCGCGAGGTCGTGCTGCAGACCGTTCACTATGTCAAGTGTTGTTGTGTACTCACGTGTACACTATAGGCTGTGCGGTCGCTCAGTCGTCGCGCGCCACGTGGCGACGTTGCAGCGCGAGCGCGAGGAAGTGCTGCAGACCGTTCACTATGTCAAGTGTTGTTGTGTACTCACGTGTACACTATAGGCTGTGCGGTCGCTCAGTCGTCGCGCGCCACGTGGCAACGTTGCAGCGCGAGCGCGAGGTCGTGCTGCAGATCGTTCACTATGTCAAGTGTTGTTGTGTACTCACGTGTACACTATAGGCTGTGCGGTCGCTCAGTCGTCGCGCGCCACGTGGCGACGTTGCAGCGCGAGCGCGAGGTCGTGCTGCAGACCGTTCACTATGTCAAGTGTTGTTGTGTACTCACGTGTACACTATAGGCTGTGCGGTCGCTCAGTCGTCGCGCGCCACGTGGCGACGTTGCAGCGCGAGCGCGAGGTAGTGCTGCAGACCGTTCACTATGTCAAGTGTTGTTGTGTACTCACGTGTACACTATAGGCTGTGCGGTCGCTCAGTCATCGCGCGCCGCGTGGCGACGTTGCAGCGCGAGCGCGAGGTAGTGCTGCAGACCGTTCACTATGTCAAGTGTTGTTGTGTACTCACGTGTACACTATAGGCTGTGCGGTCGCTCAGTCGTCGCGCGCCACGTGGCGACGTTGCAGCGCTAGCGCGAGGTCGTGCTGCAGACCGTTCACTATGTCAAGTGTTGTTGTGTACTCACGTGTACACTATAGGCTGTGCGGTCGCTCAGTCGTCGCGCGCCACGTGGCGACGTTGCAGCGCGAGTGCGAGGTCGTGCTGCAGACCGTTCACTATGTCAAGTGTTGTTGTGTACTCACGTGTACACTATAGGCTGTGCGGTCGCTCAGTCGTCGCGCGCCACGTGGCGACGTTGCAGCGCGAGCGCGAGGAAGTGCTGCAGACCGTTCACTATGTCAAGTGTTGTTGTGTACTCACGTGTACACTATAGGCTGTGCGGTCGCTCAGTCGTCGCGCGCCACGTGGCAACGTTGCAGCGCGAGCGCGAGGTCGTGCTGCAGACCGTTCACTATGTCAAGTGTTGTTGTGTACTCACGTGTACACTATAGGCTGTGCGGTCGCTCAGTCGTCGCGCGCCACGTGGCGACGTTGCAGCGCGAGCGCGAGGTAGTGCTGCAGACCGTTCACTATGTCAAGTGTTGTTGTGTACTCACGTGTACACTATAGGCTGTGCGGTCGCTCAGTCGTCGCGCGCCACGTGGCGACGTTGCAGCGCGAGCGCGAGGTCGTGCTGCAGACCGTTCACTATGTCAAGTGTTGTTGTGTACTCACGTGTACACTATAGGCTGTGCGGTCGCTCAGTCGTCGCGCGCCACGTGGCGACGTTGCAGCGCGAGGTCGTGCTGCAGACCGTTCACTATGTCAAGTGTTGTTGTGTACGCACGTGTACACTATAGGCTGTGCGGTCGCTCAGTCGTCGCGCGCCACGTGGCGACGTTGCAGCGCGAGCGCGAGGTCGTGCTGCAGACCGTTCACTATGTCAAGTGTTGTTGTGTACTCACGTGTACACTATAGGCTGTGCGGTCGCTCAGTCGTCGCGCGCCACGTGGCGACGTTGCAGCGCGAGCGCGAGGTCGTGCTGCAGACCGTTCACTATGTCAAGTGTTGTTGTGTACTCACGTGTACACTATAGGCTGTGCGGTCGCTCAGTCGTCGCGCGCCACGTGGCGACGTTGCAGCGCGAGCGCGAGGTCGTGCTGCAGACCGTTCACTATGTCAAGTGTTGTTGTGTACTCACGTGTACACTATAGGCTGTGCGGTCGCTCAGTCGTCGCGCGCCACGTGGCGACGTTGCAGCGCGAGCGCGAGGTCGTGCTGTAACGCCGCCGTGCGCCGCGCCACCTCCGCCGGCACCACGGACCGCAGACCGTTCACTATGTCTTTTGTTTTACCTGAAAAAAAACCATAGAGGACATCCATTAAATACAACACGCGATTTTCATGATTTCTTAGATCCAACCTGGATAACGCTAGGACGACGACAACGAATTTACAAAATTTTAACCCATTTCCCGTCCTTGACAGAGATGGTCTCATGCAATTTGTGGACTGCGCCCAACATGCATTTGGTATGGTATCTTTTTTTTAACGGATCGCTAGATGGTAAGCGTTTGCAGGCGCCCGTGGACACTCGCAACATCACAAGAGGGTTGCAGGTCTTTTGGATGTAAAAACGAATATGAAGAAGAGCAGGATGAGGGAGAAGGAAAAGAGGATGGGGCTTCCAGCACTCTCAGCCATCAAACGATAAACAGCAGTATAGATGCTGTTATTTTCCGTCAATATTCTGTGGGAGGGTAGTACTTTCCCGGTCGAGACGACCTATTCATGCTGAAGTTAGCAAGGCTTTACTAGGTATGAAGTAATTGGAGCATATGGACAGTTCTGACAGATCGGACGTGCGCAGTACTCAAAAGGCATGTGTCCTAAAATGTAATTAGCGATTGATTTGTTCCTTTATTAGATGTTAAACTGAAATAACTGCTTTTTTCATCAAAAATCGATCAGCAACATTACTAATTACAGTTAGATTCATGCCTTACAAACTTTGACCCTCCCTACAATCCCTCCTAGGTTATTTTTGCAACTAATGGTAGCCTGTGTCCGTCTCCATGGTCCAATATAAACATACATAAATACATGAAAACGGAACATACATACACACTTTCGAATTTATAATATTAGTAGGAGTATGGATATCACTCGATTTACACGTTTTTGGCTCCTTCATGTACTTGTCACACTTGGGGTCTAGTATGAGTTTGCACTCGATTGTCACGGTGACTAGTCGACGGGTGCAGACGGATAGTAGCGGTCAGTAGGGACCGCCAGAGGGCGCTATCACAGGTGGTGTCATACCTAATCAGCTCATTCATCATACAATATCACACTTCATCGACCCCCTATCCTCTAAATACGTGACGTAATTTGTGGATCGGCCCTAACCCTGTGCGTCTGTTAGCGTGTAATCGCCACGAGTCGTCGCATAAGTGGTCTAATAGTTTTTAACTTTATTTGGTAAAAGTAAGCATGCTAAGAGATGCCTACAGCTACGCACGCACATATTTCTTTTTTAATTTCACAATTTTTTCCCGATCCCGTGCGAATTTGAAGCAATCACTTCTCAGTGCACCCTTACGGTCTCTAATTAATACATGCCAAATTTCAGTTGCTTGCGCTCAACATTTTTTGGCTGTGAGATGTCAGGCAATTAGTAATTTAAAAAAACGGGCATGTGCGAGTCGGACTCGCTCACGAAGGGTTCTGTACCATCATCTATAAAAAAAAAACATTTTCGTTGTAAGCATGTATACTTAAATACTTTTTAAGTTTCTAGATAGATAGATAGATAGATTAATACTTTATTGTACACCAGTATACAAACAGAATTACAATAGTTAAATAAACTTAAAACTAGTTGTACAAAAGGGCGGTCTTATCGCAAAATGCGATCTCTTCCAGACAACCTAGTTTGGAAAAGGTATATAATAAAAATACAATTGTGTGGGTTACGGTGTACTTAGTGGAATAGTGTCTTAGTGGGTAGATAAAAGAATGGGACAAATTATGACAATACAATTATACATATTATGAGTGTAAAGAATAGAATACGTATATATTGTACATACAATACAAAATAATAAGTTATAACAAACCAATACTTATATACAATAAATAAATAAACTAGATATTTACATATATATGCAAATAAACTATAATATATACCTATAAATATATACATATATAATATACTAGAGGACGCCAGCAGCTACGCCTGCAATTTTTTTAAATTTACCCGTTTTGGCGGATCCCGTGGGAATTTCGGGAAATCCCTTCTTAGTGCATCCCTACGGTCCACAAGGAACATACATGCCAAATTTCAGCTTCCTGCGCCCAATAGTTTCGGCTGTAGCGTGTCTGTCAGTCAGTCAGTAACGCAAGGATTTTATATATTAAGATATACAGTCATGGTAATTGTGACAAATAATGATTCGTGACTAGATTTCTAAATGTTGGAAGAGATTGAGCCCGTCTGATAGATTCGGGCAACGCATTCCACAATCGTACAGCTTGAACTGTGAAGGATTTTTGAAAGAAAACTGTAGAATGCGTCGGGACTTTCAATTTAAGATTTTCTGATGATCTCAAGCACCTTGAATGTGTGTCGTGAAGATATTCGAACCATCGTTTAAGATAAAAGGGAAATGATGGATTGAATAATATATTATAAAGAAGGCAAAGGATGTGAGTATTCCGTCGAAGGCGGATAGGCAGCCATTTGAGCTTGTTACGAAATTCAGAAATGTGGTCATATTTACGTAAGCCATATATGAACCTTATGCAGAAGTTTTGGAGGCGCTCAAGTTTATCTAGCTGGTCCTCATTGAGATCTAGATAGCTGGCATCGGCATAGTCAAGAATGGGAAGAAGAACAGATTGCACAAGTGCAATTTTAGTAGGTATGGGAAGGAAATTACGTAATCTTCTCAGTGACGCAGCGGCAGCAAAAATTCGTCGACTGATATTCTGTAGCTGCACAGACCAGGATAACGTTTTGTCAAAGGTAATCCCCAGATTCCTCACTTCTTTACTCACAGGAATTGAAACGCCAACAAAAGATATCTGGGGAAGCAAAGACCAAGGAACCTTTGACATCAATCTAGAACTGCCGATAATTGTGATCTGGGTTTTCTTTGAATTTATCGTAAGTCCGTACCTATTAGTCCAATCTGATATTTTAGCCAGATCACTATTAATCGTGGAGATAGCTGAAGACAAATGTTCATATTTTGCTTGATTGTAAATTTGCATATCATCAGCATAAAGGTGGTAGGAAGAAGAAATATGATTGGAATTATAGAATTAATAAAAATTGAGAAGAGTAGAGGAGATAAGACGCCGCCCTGTGGAACACCAGCAGAATTTTCGTACCAGGACGAATAAGTTTCATCCAGATGGACACGCTGCCGGCGGCCAAACAGGTAACTATGAAACCAGTCGATTACTGATGGAGATATGTTAAGAGAGCTTAAAATGGCGAGCAGAACATCAAAGTCGACAGTATTGAACGCATTGCTAAAGTCTAGCAAACAGAGAATTGTTAGCTTGCCATTCTCCATACCTGACCTGATATCATCCGTTATGTTGATAAGCGCAGTAGTGGTACTATGACCTGTACGGAAACCTGATTGGAAGGGATTGAGGATGTCATTTCGAGAAAGGAAAGAGTTAAGCTGGTTATAGATAAGACGTTCAAGGACTTTGGAAAGGAAGGGTAAAATAGATATAGGACGATATTCATTGAAGGATTCAGGATTAGATTTCTTAGGTAGGGGAACTACGTGGGCATCTTTCCAAGAACTTGGAAAAATGCCACTTGAAATTGAGTAATTAAGTAGGTGGGAAATAATGGGAAGGATTTCATCAAGGATGGGGAGCAACATATTACGGGTTATACCATCGCTGCCAACTGCGTTGGATGTTATGGATAAAATGCTCTTCTTAACATCATATGCAGCAAACTGACTAAAGACAAAAGGCGGGTGATCAGGTGTTGAAAGCGACGAAAGGTAATTTAATGTATTAATTTTTACTGTCCTATCAAAATTGGACGAAGCAGAGAAGTGCTGGTTGAGCAAATTGATATCTATATTGAGGGATTTTGTGTTCTGACTTTGCTTTATTATATTTAATTAAGATCGAGTAACAAATTGCTTAAAATTACGTTTGTTGTATGCGAGCCCCCCTTTGTTATTAACTTTTTTTAATTTAATTATTAATTTGAATGGTAATATACAACTACATATTCTGTGAAAATTTAAAGCGTCTACCTGTTACAGTTAATAATTTTGAGCAAAAAATACGAAAAAAACACGTTTTTTTGTATGGGACCCCCCTTAATATTTTTATTTCTTATTTTTATTTTATTTTATTTGTTGTTATAGCGGCAAGCGAAATACATAATTTGTGAAAATTTCAGCTTTCTAGCTATCACGGTTTACGAGATACAGCCTGGTGACAGACAGACAGACAAACAGACGGACAGACAGACAGAAAGACAGACATCGGAGGCTTAGTAATAGGGTTCCGTTTTTTACCTTTTAGGTACGGAACCCTAAAAAGTAGGCATGAGCGGTTTTGGATTTTTCCGCAAACCGATACAAATTCGATTTCAGATACTGAAATCGGTTGCAAAAACCGATTTTAGAAATCGATTTCTGTAGCGGATGTCGGAGCGACGAGCGTAGTTACTAGTTGCGTAGACAAACGCAAACAATCGAATTCTTATTGTATTGTCATGTCATGCGTCCATATTTCGCTTATTTTGCGTGTCATATTGAAAAAGAAAACCTACTAACTACCTAAAACTAAGTGTTAAAAAACTCAGTCACCAAACAAACTAAAATTACACAACACGAATTGTTTCTATTTATTTACACTTTACAATCCCAATACCGAAAACTAATTGTTAAAAACTTATTCGCCAAACAAACTAAAATTACACAATAGGTACGATTTTTTTCTATTTAATTACACTTTACAATCCTAACCTGCTAACTACCTAAAACTAATTGTTAAAAAACTCAGTCGCCAAACAAACTAAAATTACACAACACGAATTGTTTCTATTTATTTACACATTACAATCCTAACAATAAAACTTTTTAAATCATAATATTATAACTTTCACGAAAACCAAATACCTATACTAATTATTATTACGCGCGCACCGAACTGCACGTGTCACCTAGGTCAAGTGAACAAATAAACATCGATCAAGTCAACACTCTCCAAACATAAATCCCTAATAACTATTAAAACTATTTGCAATTTTCAAAACAAACATTAAATAGTTGCAATCTGAATTAGATCTTATCGCCTCGATGTTTAGTTTTATTTTTTCTATTCAATCTGCAATTCATAAAACCGCCAAAATCCATAACGCACGATTACGACTGGCTTGCTTGGCAACGATCGATTCGCTTCATCTCTTTTGCTCTTTAAACGGGTCACTAAGTAAGAAAGAAAAGGATATGAAATTCGCTCTCTCTCATTCTAACTAAGTAGTCGTTGGGTAGAGTGAAAGAGAACGAATGAATATGAAAACTATCGAAAACGTAAGCTTTAGATTTACTTTGTAGTTTGGTTGCGCTTGCACCGTTTTCGTTTGCACCGTTTTCGTTTGGTTCGTATTAGATTGTTTGCGTTATCGTGGTATTGTTTTGCGTTTTCTAAAATCGGTTTTCTCATATTGGAATATTCCAATATGAGAAAACCGATTTTAGAAAACGGTGGTGGTGGCGATATCGATACGATACGATTTCTGACTGCAATCGGATTTCAGTTTCGTTTTGATATATCGGTCTCATGCCTACTAAAAAGAAATTTCATTTTTAAATGTACAACATGACGGTCGATTCATAAAGGTAGTAGGTACTTTATTTGTAACCTTCAACCCAGCTTAACTGTACACTCACATAGTGGTGGTGTGAATTATTCATTTTGGCGTAATTGGTAAGAAAATAAGATATTTTTAACTATATTTTGTTAAATAAATGGTATAGGAAGTTTCTATATCATGGGCTAAGTATACAGGGTGTAAAAAACCCTTAACGAAAACTGAAATTCCATGTTGTACCAATCACTACGATCATTTTTTACTTCGGCACCATACCTGGGAAATTACTGGTTCAGGAAATATTGATGCTCAAAGTTAGTATGGAATTTTTCTAATTAGGTACAAAATCGATGCATTTACCCGCCAATATGTTCTTTGGATGCCTTATGACCCCATGGATAAGTAGGTATTTCGAACATTGCACGCAAGCCCTTTTAATTGCGGTTTAAAAAACGTGAAAACTTAAAAAAAAATTCGTTCCCCAGGTATTCTTTTTGTTTAGTATGACTTGGCATGATGTCCACAACGACTAGACTCCGGCTTGGTGATGGGTCTTGTGACACCCTGTATACTTTTCGGGAAAATACTAACTTAATATACAACGTGTAAAGACAGGTAGTAAAAATAGGTTACGTACCAAAATAAATGTCGTTGAGCGTGTTCCTGATCTTGTTCTCCATGTCCTCGACCATGCGGCCGATGTTCACGATGTGTGGTGTAACGTCGCTAACTGCTGAATCCTGCTCAGCCTGGAATTTTAAAATATTATACCTACTAATATAGTATTCTACCACATACACAACACCATCACCAGTCCCAAACTAAGCACAGCTTGTAATATGGGTAGTAAACGAATAAAACATAATGGTGTTGAGACATTGATCGTGGCAAAAGCTTTTTTAAACCGAAAGCTTTGTTGCACTGGAACTAAATCCTGTGTCGAGCAAAGCTACGCACTTCCAGGCTTGAAACAACAGCACCACATTTGGTGGTTCACACAAAATATTGTCAAGTGTGCAGATCGAACCAGCAATACTTCACGCAGTTCTGAACGGCGAGACAGCCTCTTAAAACACTACGCCATAGGTCCAGTTAAGTCGTAACTCGTAAGACTTGATAGAGTAGTAATTTAGGGAACATAATGCTAGATATTAACATGTTTATATGCTAGATGTTAATATGTTTTACTTCTGACCTGTCCTAAAAAAAGGACAGGTCAGAAGTACCCTAAACAGCATGTATGAGAAACTTGATGGGAGTCAATGAAGCAAGAGAGGTATGTCAGGATTGTTGCAATTGGGTTCCGTAGTCTCTGCCTACCCCTGCGGGAAACAGGCGTGAGTCTATGTATGAATGTACAGGGCCGTGCCGACTCAATCCAGCGCCTGTGTGCGAAATCCATGAAGCGCCTGTGCAGTGGCGTAGTTGCACATAGGGTCGGTTCGGCCCTGTGAATGTATTAACATGTTTAATTGTAATCATCAGCTACATGTGCAGAAAATTTGACTTGCATCCCCAACAAGAGGGCCTTGGAACGTGAATGATATACAAGGTTAGTGTTAGCTATTGCTAACCTCTTATGTAGAAAGTGAAATCGTATTTATTTACCAATTTTGTTGCTGAAAATTCTGCTTCTCTATATGGAATTAAACTTTAACCTCGAATGTACGGAAAAGCTGATGTTGTTGTTCACAATAACGAGTACAATCATCTCCTTAGGGGGTTTGCACTACTCTAAGAATAAGATTCCGTATGAGTAATCTGATATGTAACTTATTATAACAAGCTTCAAGGTTTCATGTACATTCGATTACATAAGTCGCTTGACATCGTTGCCGAGACATTTGTGAATTAAAACTCCTCAATTATAATTCTTAATTTACAAACTATGATGTCGACAAGCTTTCTATGTCTATAAATCCTAAAATATTGGGTAAGTATAATAATAAGTTGAGACGATATAACCATTCTCAATCAATTCAATGCATGTATTTAGCAAAATCACTTTAATGTACACACATCAACAAAGTCTAGGGATATTTTATATTTCATCAAATATCTAAAAATCTATGAAGAATTTTCTGATACAGTAAATAGAAGAATCATAGATTATTTTAAGGTCTTTAATAAAAATAAAAAACATTTCGTGTTTTTTTTTGTTTTAAATAAAAAAATTAATTTTTGTAATCATCATGGAAAATTAGTATGATAACAACAAACATTTCTTCTTAAAAAACTATTAATTTTAATAACAATGGAAATAATCTTGTAAAATCTAATCATTAATAATCAGTGTTGCCACCTCTTACATTGATTACACATCGACATCGATTGTTAATACTTAAAATTAAATTGTCAATGTCTTGCTGCGGTATGAGGTCCCATGTCCTTTGCAAGTGTTCGTAAAGTTGTTGTTCAGTCGTCAAATTTGGTGGAAAATCTCTCAAAGCTTTTCGTTGTAACATGTCCCAGGCATGCTCGATAGGATTTAAGTCGGGCGACTGTGCAGGCCAATCCAAAACTTGAATATCGTTCTCTCGGAGAGCGGTCGATACCAGCCGCGCCGTATGGCAAGGAGCATTATCGTGCATGAGTAGAAATTCATGGCCTATTTGAGTTCTGTGTGGGACAATAACGGGCTCTACTACCTCCTCGTGGTATTTTTGTGCGGTCATGCTGCCTTGGATCCAAACGAGTTGGGTTCGTCCGCCAAGACGAATTCCTGCCCACACCATGATTGTCCCGCCTTGGTATGGGTGGACCTCCTGAGGGTGCCGTAGACGGCTAACTCTCCCTGGAGCTCTCCAAACGCGTGTTCTTCGTGAATCCGGGTGAAACCCAAACCGGGACTCATCGGTGAACAGCACCAAAGACCATTGTTCGTCACTCCATGGTAAATGCTCCCGAGCCCACGAAAGCCGCCGACCGCGATTGCCACGTCGCAATGCTGGAACACGCAATGGTCTTCGAGCATGAAGATCAACTTCATGTAACCTTCTTCGCACGGTTTGGTCGCTTACCAGCAGCTGGTGGTCCTCCTGGAGCCTTTGCACTAGTTGCAGCGCTGTGATATTGGGTTGTCTTCTGGCGGTCATTTGGAGAAATCGATCCTGTCTCTGCGTAGTAACACGATATCTACCTGTGTGCTGTTCGGCCACATCTCCAGTACTGCGATAACGTGACCACAACCTTGATATCACATTTTGACTGGTATGTAGGGCCTCAGCAACGACGCGTTGAATTGCACCATTTTCTAACATGCCCACGGCTCGTAACATTTCATCTCGACTCAAATGACGACGTGACATGACTTTTAAAGTTCGTACGTCACGTTAAATTAAAAAAGAAAAACAATTAAAAACCCTTTTCATTAATAATTATAATAAAACAGTTTTAACTTTCTTTAATGTAACGAATTACTAGCAAATTTGCCGCCATATTTTGTTTATTATTTTGTTTTTTTTCTTTCCATGTTCAAATTTTGAAAATAGAATAAAAGAGGTTTTAATCTGTATATAAACTTTTTGTGGAAACTAACAAGGTTCTAAACTATAAACTCGTAAATAATTTAGGATTAAGATATCCCTAGACTTTGTTGATGTGTGTATATGGACTTATGAAGCAGACTGTAGGTACCTATAATCCCTACTTCCCTACTAATATTATAAATTCGAAAGTGTGTATGTATGTATGTTCCGTTTTCACGCTTTAACGGCTGAACCGATTTTGTTGAAATTTAATAAAGTTATATATTGGATCATGGAGATGGACATAGGCTAAAATTAGTTCCAGAAAATACACTGGGAGGGATTGAAGGAAGGGTCAAAGTTTGTAGGGCACAAATCTAATTGTAAGAGCGCATGCGCTGTAATATAGCTGCCTTATATTATCCGTCAGTACTCTGTCGCGCCAAACATACAATACAAGAGATTTTTGTAACCTTGAATAATACGCGTGTGCGAAGCCGCGGGCAAAAGTTAGTTGCCTTATATTTATGAAATAATGAGTGTTTGCAGCTTTACGGGTTTCATTGCGACATTTTGTATTCTTTAGTTTTCACCAAAATTAACCAAAAATATTTGTTTACAAATTACTAGTCCACGTTTCGTTTACGAAATAAAAATAAACAAAAAACGTGATAAATTTCACAACAGTAACATAATTAATTTAGTTTTTAGTACTAAATTATGTATGTGATTATTTTGCATGTAATCAGCGGAACTGCGATAAGCCATACAATACAAACAAAACAATTATTTTGTTAACAAGTTTCACAGTTCTAATTTGTTCCACAAAGGTTTTATCTACAAGTGGCTAAATATACCTACAACTGCAAATGCAAATATTACATACACAATATTTATTTTATTTATTTATAGTCTCACGCCTGTATCTCCGAAGGGGTAGGTAGAGGTGTAATATTACACCCACATTTCGCCATGAATTTTTAGGTCCCACGTAATAGGGGGCGAGCCTATTGCCGTACCAGACTTTGTGCTGCTACTGAGAATTTCCTAACGGAAAATCCCAATAATACTTTGCCCGACCCGGGAATCGAACCCGAGACGTCCCAATCCCACGCGCACATTTATGCCGCGAGATCAACGAGGCAGTCTTTATGTAAACAGCACATATAGGCTAGAGATGAGACTGACAAACTATGCTCTACAGAGAATCTTGAATTCACATCCATGGTGTTCACCACAGACTTATCAAAGTAAAATGTGTATTAAATTATTAAGTATAGCTTGCTAAACGGTGCCTATACCACAGAATAGATAGTACTAACGTACAGAAGGATCACTTCGCAAACCAATTTATAGAAATGGCGACTCTTGCTGCATAAGCTACTCAGTGCCTAACGCGATATCAGTGGCGTAGCTAGCGTGGGTGGCACCCCGGGCGGCAGTTGGTTGTTTTAGTCGATACCTAAAAATTCCGGGCTAACTCTCGTAGTGCTGAGCTAGTGCCTATGTTGTTTCATATTTTTGTACATTGTTCTTAAAGTTGAGTTTTGGGTGTCACCCCTTTTTTGGATGGGTGGCACCCCAAAAAGGGTGGCACCCTGGGTGGACCGCCCTGGCCCCGCCCCTCCCAACGCCACTGCGCGATATTCACCTAACCGTTCCCGCTCTTTTCTAACACATAAGGGCCTTATCATACTAGCGGATTGCGAACGTCCTCAAAGAGGAGCGGGCGCGCAACGAATTCGTTACGGGCTCACAACGAACACGCCGCGCATGCGCAACGAATTCGTTGCGGACGCGCAACGAGTAAAAAGCGACACGCAACGAGTAAAAAGCCAACAGTAGATATAGGATTACATCCGCTCCCATTGATTCTTGTCAGTCAACGGAAGAATAGAATGATTTCACTGTTGTGATGCAAATGAGGAGAGGTCCAGGAGTGGACTGTGAAAAAGCTGAAGTTGAAATGCTTAAGAAAAGCTTTGTGCAGAAACAGGCATATCTAAGAGTTCTGCATAATTTTCTTAAATGCCAACTGAAGTCTACCAACTGAACCCACATTTGGCCAGCATAGTCAGAAAGCAAGAAAAAGCTTGTACCCAGAGACAGGAAAAATTGCTGATGATAGCAATGAAAAATTATTTTACCTGTCTTGTGAGACTGCCTCCCAAGTTCATAGTACCGCTGCTTTCCTTGTTAGTCTGGAGCCACAGCATTGCGGTGGATGTCAGCTTATAGTGTGCATTACGTCCCGAGCTCTTCTCTATAACCTCAACCACATGGATTGAATCCCAGCATCCTTTGATTTTTTGAGAGCCATCACCTGCTTTCTTTATCAAGATTACACCTGAAAATAGATTTTTCGATTTTTATTAAGTATTTATGGTAAGTATATTTTATGTGGTATGTACATACTTATACAGGGTTTATGTGATAACTTTTATAATATTAGTTGTGGCTCTAATTTGGAGTATATTGGTAAAGGGTAATAAGGATGGATATGTTTAATATTTTAGTAGCACTTTGGAATCTGGCAATTCGCCCATGACGGCAATAGCTCTGGCCTAAATTACATAAAATCACAAGACCAATCTGCATAAATTATATGAAATATATAACTGTGGGGTAAATATAAATTATATGAAAATTAGCAGGATATTATTTTGTTTTAAATTTATAAGCCTGTGCAGATAAAATAAGTGAAAGAACAAAACATTGTTGCAGTTTCAAAAAAATATACACTAAATGTTGAATTCATAAGAAATAATGTAAGTATTTACCGTTTGTGAGCTCGATTTTAAATGTGGGTGGTATTCAAGCACAATGAGGCTATCAACAAGGTCAAAGTTATAAACACTAAGTTTACATAGAAAGAAAAATATTTTTTTTCTAATATTGTTTACCAAGAGTGTGTTAGTTTAGGTTTAATGAACTGCATGAGTAATAAAGCAAAAATTCTGATACACTTAAAAAAAAAAATTTAACTCATTATTTTGTAATATGATAAGGATGGAGAATTTTTCTTGACAACCTGTCTTCTCTTTGATAACTGAAAATGGGTTGCAAATTGTTGAGTCACAACCAGATCCATGCATAATTTTCAAGTATTACTATCATTCTTATATTATAACATACATACATACACATACATAGACTCACGCCTGTTTCCCCGAAGGGGTAGGCGGAGGTATATTAAACGCCCACTTTTCGCCAGTGTTTTGATCCCACGTAATAGGTGGCGAGCCTATTGCCGCTTATCGGGATATTTTGTTTGCCAGAGCTTCGTCCGTTGATCGGCAGGTGCACCACTTGCAGGTGAGGTTGGCTTGGGACCCTAAGTTCTAGGTGGGAACCCTATGCACCCAATAGATGGTTGCATTCCTCCAAGGAACAGCATATCAAACTTAAAAATTGGCACAATTCAGTAGTAATAAGCAAAGTTAAATGCATCCCCATGCATAGTCTCTAGTGATGTGCCGGATCGTTAAAAATGTATATCTGCGGATACGGATCGGAATACGGATATTCTTGAAACGATAGTTGACGTCAATCATGCCCCATGGAACAATAGACAGATCATTTTTTGACTTGTATTGAAATAATATTAAAATACTCTGAATGGAATTTAATATTCTTTTTATTCTACCTAACCACCTATAGCGTTCCATACTATCAATTAAAAATTAATAAGGTGAAAGATCCGCGAGAAAAGTAATGGATACGGATACGGATCTTTCTTCTTCCTCGGATATCCACAGATATGGATATCCGGAACATCACTAGTAGTCTCATAAAGATACAAATTACATATATTAGAAGCAGAGATATACTGAAAGAACTATAATACAATTATGGCCTATTAAAGCACCTAGCACCTTTTTTAGAAGCAACTAAATGCTATTCATAATATTCATATCATTCATAATGAAATATTGTTGTATACATTGAATGCTATTAAATAAACTGATCAGTTTTCTTGGATGGTACTATAATAATATAATTATAGTGACCCTTCCTTAATGCAATAAAATTATCTACATTGCATGTTAAATTATCTTTTTGGTTACCAATATCTTGAAAAAGTGGCATATAGGTATTGTTTTAAACACGCAGAGAATATTTATAGCTTTGTATCAAGTATTCTATTTAAAACTAGATGACGCCAGCAGCTACGCTTGCATTTTTTTTTATTTACCCGTTTTGGCCGATCCCGTGGGAATTTCGGGAAATCCCTTCTTAGTGCACCCCTACGGTCCCCAAGGAACATACATGCCAAATTTCAGCTTCCTGCGCCCAATAGTTTCGGCTGTAGCGTGTCTGTCAGTCAGTCAGTAACGCAAGGATTTTATATATTAAGATTACATACTTTAAACTAGTTGACAAGAAACACCCAAAACATGAAACAGTAAGAATCATCTACGATTGAACAGATTGTGATGTTTACTCACGCTTGGTCTTTAGTAAAAGTTCTTTTAGTGCATCTACATGAGTTTGAACAAAAGAGTATGATCTACATAAAGTACACCAAGAAACAATTCAGTCTACTTCCTGTTAACAAATTAGGTTAGGAACAGGAAAGTGTCATATTGAACATTCAATGATGCTACATTATAAGTAAATGTAAAATTTAGTTTGCTGTTTTAGACAGAAATGTATTAAGAGACAATCTTAAAGTTTACTTATACCTAGATAATAGACAACCAAAGTAAAACTAACCAGCAAATCCATGATCCATGTCCCACAAGTACACAGAGCTCACACCACCTTCGAAATACATTTCTCTGTACTGGTCGAATGCATGGTTGGCATCTATTTCTAGTTTCCTCAGCCTCTCAGAAGGCATGGAACCATCTTCTAGGGGAGGGTCATATGTGTTTGACCATGGGGACCTATATGAGTCGCCGTCGCGGTTGTAATCGCACAGGAGGTAGTCTTTCCCAGTGCTACGGTCTTGAGCAATCTTTAACGGTTGGTCTACCGACGACAGTAGGTCATCACACATACTAGGCACCAAGTCAATCAAATCTGTTAGGTTTTTCTCGATCTGCTGCGGAGGCAGCCTCCGCATCAGGTCCAACGCGCAATCCATTTGTTGGTCAGTCTGTAATCAATACAAATTATAACACAGATTTAGTGAATTCCGTTAATTTTGGTGTATTAGTCATCATAACAAATATTGTTATCCATTAATATGCTAGCCGTGTTTCGCAAAAAGTTCACTTACCATGGTTAGTAGACGTTCCAGAAAACAGAAATAAATATGACAAAATAACTAAATATTTATTTTACTTCCAAAACTGTAATCCTAGAAAATATAGAAATCCCAGCCCGAATTGATAACTTGACGTAATTTGACGTCCCCGACTACGTTCGTAAATCTAGAACTCATTGAGTGAACAATACTGTTTTAGAACGACTGACAACACTAAAACAACTTAAATAATTTAGTGTTTAAAATGTTGAGATATTTAAGTTCTGCGTTAGCTTGCAGCTGTGATTTGCAATGATAATGTTATAATAATAACTAAGAAATCTACAATGATTTTGATTTCTTAGTTATTATTATAACTTTATTATTTACAAGGTGTAAGTATGTTTTAGGTCCTTACCCACTTTATCCAATGTTTGTACACTCCTACGTTCATCTTAATATCATATTGCCTACTGATGATTTACAAATGCTCAATAAACAGCAAAATAAATTATACCGGAAACAGCTGGCACGTCACTAAGAACTTGAATAGGCGAGGTTGCCAAGCTTGAAAGACGCCGGTATACCTATCTCTTTTCTTCTTAAATAAATAGTTAGATCATAAAAAGGAACGCAGATTCCTACGAAAATATGTAACTGTTTCCTGCTAACTGTCAGTTTGTGAATAATGTTGTGTGTGTCAAAGTTTTGTTGTTATTACTTATAATTTCAATAATTGCAGTGTGTTACATAAATTGATGCTTTTATCAATGGGATTGTGGCTCCAGTAGTACGAGCGTTGAAATAACAAACTTAAGCGGGTCATAGATACTCTGAAAGGTTTGCACTGTGTACATAATTATACTTATTCAAATGATTCATGTTATGGGAATGTTATCAAAGTTATTATAATAAAGGTTCTATTATAGTGCTCTAAACGGGAAGTAAGTGTAATGAGGCCGCGTCTAACCTTTGTTACATTCATGTACAGTGTTATAGAGATTGCTAATAAGGTAATCCTATTTACACTAGGTTATGACTAACTTGAGGCCTATAGAAACCCTACAGAAGTTGCTAATGCAGTTTTAGTGCAAATACAATATATTCTGAGGTTTTACTATAAGGAATACCTTGACAAACATGTTGAAAAGTATGGCATGATCTTTTAATATTCTGACAGTTTAAGAAAACAATGGTCTTTGTGAAGTAATACTGCATTGTATTCAAATTTTTAATAACTCTGACAATGTAATTCTTATTGTGAAGCTATGGGCATGCTGGTTTCAATGGAATAAACAAAATAGAGCCTTATAAACAAACTTCAAAAAGTTTTATTAAAGTTTGTTCTCAATACAAATACTTATGCAACTTTTCTTAATACTTCTTTAAAGTGGCCTTGTCTTATGTCTATAACTATGCGATTATAAAACATGATTCTAATGTACACAATAACATAACCTCTCATATAAATGCAAACATATGAAATATGTTCTGTTTATCTCATTACTTTTATGACCCATATAAATGGAATTTACTGTAACGCTTATCTAAGTGTACTGTTACAACTAACCTTGCCCAATAGTGAGGACATTTAGCTTGCGTCACACTATTTTTTTCTAACAGTATTCTCTATATACAATTGACTTTTGAGGATGTAGAAGACTGGGCAAAATGGAGAGATTTGAGCAGGAAGGCGGACCCTGGCATAGACCGGGATTAATAAACGTCAAGCAGAAGAAGAAGAAGATTCTCTATATACAAGAAATTCGTATGAAACATCTCAAGTTGTAATAAGTGGCACTACAAATTCTACGCATTGTCATAGCTGTGCATGTTTTTATATTTATGTTACATCAAACTTGTTTCAAATATATTGATTAATAACCGAATTCTTGTTTTACTATTTCAGATTTCCGCTGACCAGGTTGCCGTAAGCCTGTAATGATGCCGACTCAACTGGTGAACCAGGACAACCACGCCAATGACGTGCGTGTGAAAACGGTGTACAATGGAGATGTGATGATAACATACATCAACCATAACATAAACTTTGAGGAGTTTACCCATGAGATGGTGGCTATTTGCCGGTTTTTACCTGATCAGGTTGGTACAAGACATTTCTTTAAGTGTGAGATGTTCCTAAAAAAAAGGACTGGTTAGGAGTAGAACCTAAACCGAAAAGCTTGTATAAGAAATTTAATGAATTGAGAGAGATATGTCAAGATTGTTGCAAATGGCAGTCTCTAATCTCTGCCTACCACTTCGGAAACAGGTGTGAGTCTATGTATGTATGTTTGTGAGAGAGTTTAAAAGTGAGTAAAAATGGATAGTGCACAGGTTACTTACTAGTAATTGACAATATACTTTAAGATTACTGTATTCTTCAGCCAAGTATTATTTATACCATGAGGCCACTAGATGGCGCTTTATGGCATTTTGTCAAGTATCAAATTAAAAATCTACCTATTGTGAATGGTATTATTTAGTAATTTTTTCTTTTACTAGGTAGATTATTCTTAACAGATGATAATTCTATTGATGGTTGTTGCAAGCCAGTCAAACCACATTATTTTGTAACCAGTCAGTTCTCACACATTAATGCTAATGTTCAAAACATGGCAACTTTTAACATACCTTGATTTTTCTTCCAAGCTAGATCATTTATGTTGTATTCTTGCTAAAATTAAAAATTGGGCAAGTGCGAGTCGGACTCGCGCACGAAGGGTTCCGTACCATCATGTATAAAAGAAAATCACGTTTGTTGTATGTATACTTAAATACTTTATAAGTTTCTACCTGTTTATTAAGATCGAGTAACAAATTGCTTAAAAATTACGTTTGTTGTATGGGAGCCCCCCTTTATTATTTACTTTTTTTAAATTTAATTATTTATTTTGAAAGGTAATATACAACTACATATTCTGTAAAAATTTAAAGCGTCTACCTGTTACAGTTAGTAATTTTGAGCAAAAAATACGAAAAAAAACACGTTTTTTGTATGGGACCCCCCTTAATATTTTCATTTTTTTATTTTTATTTGTTGTTATAGCGGCAACCGAAATACATAATTTGTGAAAATTTCAGCTTTCTAGCTATCATGGTTTATGAGATACAGCCTGGTGACAGACAGACAGACAGACGGACAGACAGACAGCGGAGGCTTAGTAATAGGGTTCCGTTTTTTACCTTTTAGGTACGGAACCCTAAAAACAGTCTTCAAACATGCAATTTACTAATTTTAATGATGATTAAATCAATTGCCTTAATATATTACTTTAGTGCTAGTCCGGGTATTTTACCAGAAAATGAAGGCGATAGTACACCTCTGCCTACCCCTTCGGAGATAAAAGGCGTGAAGTTATGTTATGTTGTGATGAAGGCGAAAATACACAGTCAGACAGCTACTTAGTGTTAGTGTTACTAAAGCTTATCTCACTTCTACTATACATGCGAATGTCGTGAGGATGGATAAACATATGGATGTTTGTTATTCTACTCAAAAACGACTCAATGCTTTTAATCAAATGTTGCTTATACATCATTAGAACTGACTCTGTTGCCATACTGCTGATCCAGTTCCAGGTTCGATTCTCGGGTTGGGCAAAAGTGTAATTAAATTTTTACCGAATTATCAGTAAGCAGCATGCAGTCTGGGAATGTGCCCGGTCACCGCAATAGGCTCGCTCCCTATTACGTGGGACCTAAAATTCATAACATGGCGATATGTTTGTCTAATATTATACCTCTGCCTACTCCTTCGGGTATATAGGCGTGAGTCTATAAAAAATTAACATTTATATAGCACAAGGTCTATCTATTTTTTTTCCAAATAATGTACTTTCGGACACCGAATTTCGGCCACGGTGGTCAGGCCGAAAAAAGACTAGCCAACTGCGCGGGGCATATTTTGCACCAGTGCACTCTCTATTCCCTCACTCCCATTGGGACGCCATATGCGATACGAAGGGAGAGAGATTGGTCGCTGGACCAACGGCTTAGCATGCTTGCTGGGGTACGGGTGTGACACCGCCAATTCCCTGACTCCGAACTTCTATTGGATAATTCTTAGCAGAAAAGCCTAACATCACTTTTTGTTCGACCCGGGAATCGAACTAGAGACCTCACGATCCGTAGTCGCTTCTATTACCGTAGGAACACAGAGGTAGTCGGTTGTCCAAACAACCTATTCGCGAAGCGGTAAAAGCTAGTAAATTAATTCCATCATCAGCCTTTAACAGTCCACTGCTGGACTAGGCCTCTCCTTTGAAAGGAGGAATTGGCCTACTATACCACGCTGGCCAAACGGGTTGGTATAGGGTTTGTATCAAGTTTTCCTTCTCTTACAGTGCTGTTCTCTGCATAATATGCTCCCTGCGTCGGCGCTTACGACACCCATGGTATGATATGGGGTGGTGAACTGGTGACATTCCGTATTCTTAATCCGTCACCACACGGACAAATTAATTCATTTCTTCTTTTATTCTAGGTGTTTACTATGAAATGGGTGGACGAGGAAGGCGACCCATGTACCATATCTACGCAACTGGAGTTGGACGAGGCCCTACGGCTGTATGAGCTGAACAGGGATTCGGAGCTCACTGTGCACGGTCAGTACTAGTTATATGTGAACTGTAAATTAGTGTGTATAAGGGTGACTTTCGTTTAACATGTGTTTGCACCAGCATATGAATAGGACGTATATGCAGGTGGCCTCCGTGATTTATCGTGAGATTGGCCAAGTAGCCTTTTGTTTGATAGTTTTCTTTTGTTGCACGCATGCAGGCTAAGGGACCTGTGCAGGGGACAAAGTCAATTGCATGCGGTCTATAGACTCATGAAGGCGTAAACTAGTTACATTATACAGTCTGATCACAATGAGGGAAGTATGTAATTAACATGGATATGCGATATGTTTTGTAACTATGACACTAGATGGCAGCTCTAGAGCTAGCGCTTGAAAGTATTCCGTGATTTTTACATCATCACTCCAGAAACTGTTCGACACGTGCGTATTTTGCGAAAGAGGCATTGTCAGAAACCGACGCGACCTCTTGAGAAGGAGGCATTCTGCGGAAGTGACATAATGACAAAGATTTTTACAGCCGGTAGGCATTTTATTATTTATTATTATTATATATTAATCAGGCAGGCAGTTGAGACAACTGGTGATGCCTGTATCTCGCTTTTTTACTGGTTTTCATTTGCAGCTAAGCATTTGTCCAGTCGGTTCTTAAATTTGTTTATGTTGTCAGCTGTGATCACATCGCACCTTCGGTGCAACAAAGTCACTACATCACATTTTTTTATTTTACAGGAGAAATCTTTAAAAATTGTATTTCGCATTTACTTCCTCATTTCGGGATTACTATATATAGTAGGTTTGAAATCTTTATAAAATTAATTGTTTATTTTGTTTGCTATAGTTTTACGTAAAAATCTTATATTGAATCATCAAAAAAATGCTAATAATAGACATAACAAAAAATAGTGTCCTGAATTGTGACTTTGTTGCAACAGGACACAGAATAATTAATAGTACTACCAGGAATTACTTAGTTATGACTTAAGCTATATTATTTAAGATTTGAGTCTTTGTAGTTCCAATTTGTGTACTTAAATACATATGTATAATGTTGCATCAGCAAAAACGCTTTTATAACAAATGCCTTCGTACCTTAATTTTTTTTATAAATTTTAAATTAGAATTGGGGTCTTAAAACAGAAGTAACTCTCCTCCAGAGTGCATAACAGAAATAAATTATGACGGAGTTAAATTCACTACACCCAAAGACATAGCAAATACATTTAACGACTACTTCATAGACCAAGCAGAAAAACTGTCATCCACTTCTACACGACTGACTGATAATAAAATAAATTTCTATACACAGTCAATGTTTCTAGCCCCTATCACATCAGATGAAGTAAATAGAATTATAGAAGACTTAAAAAATCAAAATAGTGTAGGATACGATGATATTTCGACAAAGGTCTTAAAGTATGTAGCAGCACTTATATCTGATCCTCTTAGCTACATAATAAATTTAAGTATTGAATCTGGGACCTATCCTGATAAGCTTAAACCTACTATCATTAAACCTTTATTTAAAAAAGACGATACGAAAGAAATTAAAAATTACAGGCCCATAGCTCTTATCCCAATAATATCCAAGATATTCGAAAAATGGATCTATAGATCCATAGATGGATACTTGAACAAACATAATATACTTGTAAAAGAACAAAAAGGATTTAGGAAAGGTCATTCGATAAATATGGCAATATACGACTTCCTTAATGACATCATAGCTAACATGAATGATAGAATCCCAATATCAGCAGTATACATGGATATGACCAAGGCATTTGACTTGGTCAACCATGACTTACTGCTGAGCAAATTAAATGCATACGGAATAAGGGGTAATGTGTTGGCACTCATAAATTCTTATTTAAAAAATAGAACACAATGTACAGAAATAAGTAGAATATCTAAATTTAATAAAACCGTTATAAAATATATATCTAGTGAGCGAATAATAACTTGTGGAGTCCCTCAAGGCAGTGTGCTAGGGCCTTTATTATTTTTAATATATATAAATGACTTTCCCCGGAATATACCCTATCCTATGACATTGTTTGCTGACGATAGTACTATGATTGTTAAACGTGACATTAATAATATGGACTTCGAGACTGACATAATCAATGCATTGGACCAAGCCGTTAACTGGTTAGAACAAAATAACTTAATTATAAATTTAAATAAAACAAAAGTTATGAATTTCCGTCAAAGAGTAGCTAATTCGAAACTAAATATAATATTTAAGAATGAAAATATAGAAGAAGTTGTAAATATTAAATTTTTAGGCTTAACAATCGACAATCAACTTAATTGTAAATTTGCTTTTGCCTTGTATAAATTAAAAAAAGTTGTGAATCAAGCAGCGGTAGTCACTGCATATTACGGATATGTCGATTCTATATTACGCTACGGAGTTATGTTCTGGGGCAACTCCTGCAATAAGGAAACAGTGTTTAAGTCACAAAAAAGATGCATTAGGGCTATTACCGGTATAGACGTAACTGATAGCTGTAAACCTTATTTTATATTGTTAAAAATATTGACTTTACCTTGTTTATACATTTTTGAAACTGCTTTATTTGTCAAAAAGAATATGCATTTATTTAGAAAAGCGTCTGAACAGCGACACAAAATGATAAGAAAAGAATACAGACATGAGCTATGTGTTCGTCCTTCAAAGACCGCCTTAATGCACAAAAGTATACTTTGTATAGCCCCAAAAATATTTAATAAATTATCAAATGCACTAAAAGATTTATCTATAATTCAGTTTAAGAAAAAATTACGATATCTATTACAAGAAAAATGTTATTATACCATTGACGAATTCTTTAATGATAAATTTTAAGTTGACATTTCTATTTATTTATTTCTGACTTTGTGTTTTTTATAATTTAATTAGCTAGAGACATTTCACTTTACCATTGACGAATTCCTTAATGAAAAGATGTTAATATTTGACATTGAAGTCCATAATTTTAATTATTTTGTTTCTATATAATTTTGTATTATTTTATCATTATTTATTATTTCAATTAATTATTGTGAATTCTTATTGTTAGTTTCCCAAATTATGTTGTTATGTTGCAATTATTAGATTTTTATATTTCTGGACTTATGATAATTCTGATATTTTTTTTATTTTTTTAAATTAGTAATTATGATAAAATAAATGTGAAACAGTGTACACCATCATGGTAGATTTTTGAGATGCTTTAAAGTGTATTAAGACCACATGTAACATGTAACCAAAAATCACACTAATAAATGAATTTGAATTTGAATTTGAATAAAAATAGATACGTTTTTGTCGCTCCAATAAGTGAGAATAAAAATGGTCATAAATAGCTTTGTGTGGATGTAGCTCCAACGTACGTCAAACACTCGCGGGCGCGGGGGTACTATTGCCCAATGAAACGTTATCGTCCCAAAACGCATGAAAAAACCGCCAATAACCACAAAGGCACCTGCGCCATCTAGAAGAAATTCGAGATACTTTCGCGGATGTTTTTGTTGCCCCAAGTATAGGCATGGTTCAGAGACAATTTGGCATACTTAGCTTGATTTTGTAGTTTTGGCTATTTGTGACTTTGTTGCACCGAAGGTGCGACATGTTCTGGCAATTTATTCCACGTTCTGACCACTCGGTTACTCCAAAAGTGCTTGTGTGGATTATTGTTTGAGAAACTGGTAGGTACATAGTTTTAAGGAATGGCCTCTTAGATGGGTACTTTCGTTACGTGTGAAAATGTGATCAAAGTCTTGAATGTTGTAGTGTCCAGTTAGGGTCTTGTATCGTCTTGTAGCACGATACCGTCTGTTTATAAAATATTGCGTGCGGTAAAACTGTGAACGAGACAGCATAACTTCCGCTTCAAACCAAAACTAAGACAAGACACACCTGACAAATTACCTTTTCTGCAGGTTCAAAGTTAGCAATATCTAGTGAACATAATATAGGTAACAAACGGACGTTTGCCACATAGGCATGGACGTTTTCGGATTTTTACGCAAATCGACAAAAATCCGATTACTGATTTTCAAATCGATTTCAAAAATCGATTTTAGAAATCGATTTCAGTAGCGGATGTTGGAGCGTAGCGTACGACAAACGTAAAACAATCGAAATCTTATTGTATTTTAGGCATGAGACCAATCAAGTCAAATAGTACTCTCCAAACATAAATTCCTAAGAACTATTTGCAATTTTCAAAATAAACATTAAGTAGTTTGCAATCTGAATTAGATATTATCGCCTCGATATTTCGTTTTATTTTTTCTATTCAATCTGCAATTCATAAAACCGCCAAATTCTAAAACGATTCGCTTGCTTAGAGACAATTCGCTTCATCTCTTTCGCTCTTTCAGCGGATCACTAAGTTAGTAAGAAAAATAAATGAAATTCGCTCTCTCTCATTCTGACTAACTAGTCGTTTGGTAGAGTGAAAGAGAACTAATGAATATGAAAACTATCGAAAACGTTAAAAAGCTTTAGATTTACTTTGTAGTTTGGTTGCGCTTGCACCGTTTGGTTCGGATTAGATTGTTTGCGTTATCGTGGTATTGTTTTGCGTTTTCTAAAATCGGTTGTCTCATATTGACCCTAGTGACTCTCTCGTCTCTCTGCTCGACCTAGCACTCGGCCGAGCACTCGTTAAAATGTTTATACCAACCAAGTACTCGGCCGAGGACACTGACTCGCCACTGTACTCGTTAGGTGTAATCAACCCATAAGACAGCCACAAAACGAATGGAATGGTGAAATGAAAGTGACACTCTGTATGCTCATAAACTACACGGAGACAGCCTACAATTTGTTAAATTTTAAACAGTTATTTTAATTTTGTTTCAATGATTGATTTGTATCGGCTCATATATCTATTCAAGACTAGCTGACCCAGCGAACTCCGTATCGCCTTTTTAAGAGTTTTTATTTAATTCCTTTTTTTCCAAGCCCCTTTGCCAAAGTTACCATTGACTTAGCGCTTAATCTCTTATCATTTCAGAGTTTATAAATTATGAACAAACAAATATAGATTTTTATATAATATTGAATTCCCCATTTCTTAAAATATCAGAGACGATACACATATCGACTTAAAAAAAAATCCCGTCCGCCATCTTTGATCACGAAATAGATGTTGTATTTGGATTCACCATCCCTTAAATCATTAGAGACGATACCCATATCGACTTAAAAAAAAATCCGTCCGCCATCTTTGATTTCCTATCCGCCATCTTTGATCACGAAATGGGTGATGTTGTATTTAGATTCTTCATCGCTTAAATCATCAGAGACGATAACCATTGATTTTTTAATATTTTTCCATCCGCCATCTTTGATTTCCCATCCACCATCTTGAATCACGAAACGGATGTTGTACTTGGATTCCCCATCCCTTTTAACATCGCAGACGATACCAATATTGTTTTTTATTATTTTCCCATCCACCATCTTTGATTTCCCATCCGCCACCTTTGATCACGAAATAGATGTTGTATTTCGATTCCCCACCCCATAAAATATCGAAGGCGATACCCAATTAGATTTTTTAAATTTTCTCATCCACCATCTTTGATTTCCCGTCCGCCATCTAGGATCACTAAATAAATTTCATACATTAATCAGCGTCCTGAAAATCTCGAAAACGATACCCATATATTATAGATTGTATCCTATCCGTTTAGCCTTTTTTTGCCTTTGACCCAACCCTCCCCTTCTCGTTTGACCGTTTTATTATTTTTGTCTGGCCCCTAAAAGTTTTGGCGTAATTTTATATATCCTATAGCCTTTCGGAATAATTGGACTATCATAGGCAATAACAATTTTTAAAATCCGACTGCTAGTTCCTGAGATTAGCCGACATTCTCTTTCAGCCTTTTTAGCTTTTTTCCCGGCCCCAAAAGGTCAAAGCGTTATGTTATATAGCCTATAGCCTTCCGTAATAACTGGGCTATCATATACAAAAATATTTTTTCAGATCCGACCGGTAGTTCCTGAGATTAGCGCGTTCAAACAAACAAACAAACTCTTCCGCTTTATTATATTAGTTATGTAGGTATGACGTGACAGTACTGACAGATATGCGATAGCACATGCGCAGCAATCAATTATCAGCGCATGCGTTCTTACTTCCAAGAGGTAAATTTGTGCCGTACAAACTTCTACCCTCCCTACAATCCCTCCCAGTTTAATTTTTACAACTTATGGTAGCCTATATCCGTCTCCATGGTCCAATATAATGTATCTCTATATTAAAATTCAACAAAATTGGTTCAGCCGTTTTAGCATGAAAACGGAACATATGTACATACATACACAATTTCGAATTTATAATATTAAGTAGGGACTATCACTGGGTTTCTTCTGACATGAAGCCCGCTGGGTGGCAGCACTGAGACTTCAGGTCCGGAAACCTGTCAAAACTGCCATCAAACAAAGAAGTAAGTATATCAACGCGCACACGAATTTGAACTTTATGCAGCGGTAATAAATTACAAATTGACCCTAGTTTTAGTTAGATAACGATTTTATGGGAAAAAGAAAAGGGCTGTTTTTAGGGTTTTTCCGGCAATTATTAAAATTTTTCTCGCCGTAAAAACCATCGTTGAACTTCAACGAACATGTAAAAAAAACAATTGGCCAAATTGGTCCAGGCGTTGTTGAGTTATGCGCTTACCAACACATTTTACGATTCATTTTTATATTATAGATTAATTACCTACCCAGTCAATGTGTCTTTATAATTTACTGTTCATTATTCTCGCTTGAGCTCACCGGTAATTATATCATATCAATATAAACTATAAAACATTGCCATCTGTTTTATCGCTCCATACAACTGAAGATATGATGTGGCGTCGGTCATTCGTCCATGAACTGTCTATTGTGTGTGCTTGTGAAATAGGTCATCATTTTGATACACTGGGTAGGATAGTTAAAATGGCGCTAGTCAAACGGTTAATAAAACTCATCATTATCGCGCTAGCGTTATCGAAGTCGCTCCAAGACTTCTGCTTTGGCGGTCGAGATTCGCATTTTAGCCTCTAAATACTGACTACCACGAATAATAAGTAAAGATTTAAGCGGGTTTTATAATTACACTGTTTGTTAGTTAAAACATCATAATATGTGGTTCAGTACGGTGTTAGTATGTCTGAGAGCCTGAATGCACTAGCGACTAGCCGCAATGAGAGGTGAACCCTCTTAGATATCTTAGATAAAAGCTAGTAAAAAATATTTTTAAGTGTAAAGGAAGGGTACCTCGTTGCTTAGATTTCTTAATGCTGACAACTTACTATAAAAAAGTGAAACCCTTTGTCAGTGAAACATGAAGGCGCGGTCTTATGGTCGTTTCCATACATATATGTACATAAATACCTACACAAAAACTGACATCAAGGGAGCATTGAGGAAGCGTAGAAAAAATTTGACGTCACTAAGTGCAATCTGCGCAAAATGAAGTCCTTAATAAAAGAGCAAAATACCGAAGATAAGTGTCATCCAAAATATTTGTGTATCGCTCAAAATTTTATCCACGTAAGGATCGAACCCTATTCCGATGGCGTTTAACTTTATCACTGTGCTATCTACTCTTGAATTGCTTTTCGACTGAAGTTTATTGTACACACCTAACACCAAAACTGCTATAACTATTTCGATTAGATTTGCTACTTGGGTGGTCGCTACGGTCTTTCAAACGTCTACACGATTATGTCTGTTCCTATCTTTTTTACAATAAAATAGATATGGAGTTGGAAACAAAGCTGTTTGTAACATAATACACATTAAAACTTACGGTGTGGTCGTAAACAACGGTTTTTATTAACACTAAATACTTGAAGTACTGTTGTTATGTTTTATGATAAACAGCAATTGTGCTGATGATACATGAAAGGCTTGTTTAGTGTAGTTTTTTGTGATTTTATAAATGCTAGGTTTTAATTGCGATTCATTTTCTGTATCTTGGCGCCACTAATTCCGGATCCAACTCTCCGTCTTACTGATCCAGGGCTTAATTTAGACAGATACAATAATTTTTACTTTGTGTCACATTTTATCCAAATCGTTGCAGTAACAACAGATTTCTCATAATATAATAAAGGGAAAATTGGAGGGTATATTTCATCAGTGATTAGGCGTTTTTTTGTACCTGAGCCAATACTTCAACCTGTTCTCAGAAGGAACTCGCTAAAATTAAAAAGGTTCTGCCCAGCAACATTTTCTTGATTCTACCTAACATGTCTTTTCACCATAAACATTTTTCTTTTTGACCGCAAGATAAACCCTGCCGGTCCTGTCCATTCACGTTGACGTCACAATACATTTTTAAATAATTTATGAAACATGACCGAGGGAAGCACGTTCATCCAAACAAAACCATACAAAACGGACGGCTGATAACAGCCAATGACGATTCACTGCGCAGTTCACTTATCAGACACATTTCGTACACTGTTTACCGGGCTGTACTTTCCCTATAAAATCCTTATCTACCCGCATTGCGAATCCCGGTAGCCGTTGCCGCCATTGCCGACATTCCCGCCATTTCCATATTCAGATTGGCGTTTCGGCGGCGATATTTCTTATTTTTTTGCCGACCGCTGCAATGATCGGACGTATCCAGTCACGTTCGTATTCGTACATGTGATAGCTTTGTCTCCTATTCTGTTATTGTTTTCTGTTTCTTTCCTTGACGGGCGTTTTAGGTTATAGCGTGGAAATGACAACATACATTTTTATGTCACTACGTGGACTTGAAAAATGTTAGACGGACATTTGTTGAGAGAAATATTTATTTGTGGGATAAACTGTTTAGAATTTAGACTTCCGTCATGAATATAAGTTCACAAAGGGTGGGTAAAGATAAGTCACAAGCTTATTTTATTACATACATCATGTCAATGTATCCGCACGTTTCGTAATTTACGGCACCCACTACTTTCGTCAAATGAGTTGTACCTGAATTCTTCTTCAACCGAGAATAATACTTGCGACGAGATCAAAATCAAATGCGATTCGTCCATCCCTTCGAGAATATACTTCAGGTGATATAGACAAACACGCCAGAGAGTTTACCGTGAAGCTGCCGCAAACATCCCGTCCAATTCATCAGGAACACCTGTTACGTTAATAGCTTTGCCTTGTCCAACTTAGTCCACATAATCGTCTAACGATCGGAACGTTCGGGACTGCACGTCGCAGCACTTGGCTGGCACATCCCGCGGGACGAGGCGAGGCAAGGCGAGGCGTCCGTGTAACTTGGCGTGCGTCCCCAACCGTGCAAATAAAACGAAGCGCCCCAAACTTGTATGCAAACACAGCCGAAGCAAACTTACTCTAATAAAGAACAAACATTGTGTTGGCGCTTGGCGACCAACATAGGCCAACGTTTGTCTTGAGCAATTAGGGATATTTTAATTAACTTTGCGAGCGTTATGAACGACAATTTCAGAATCCTATTCTGTTATTTGAATACGTGGCCCGCCCGAGTGGGATTGGTCGTTGTTTCCTAATGGCTATTCGTTTGTACTCCCGCTTTGGTAATTGATATTTCTGATGTAAGGTGTGCTCCATGTAATGACCAATTCTTATACGCCGTCGAGCTGATTTGGGTACCTTTGAAATCATAACCTGCTCTTCGCATTATCTTATAGCTACTTAAACTGTGCTACTAAACTACACAACAAATGAATAATATTGCCCTGCCTTAAGAAATTAATTTGATGTGGTGGTAGGTTATGGTTGCTTCGATCTCACAAATATTTAAAGTGTAATTTGTTGTAGTGATTTACAATAAGTCAGAGGGTTGGTATAAGGTATGATGTCGAGTTTGCCGTCTCTTCGCAATCATACTACTTCATATTTTGCTTAGTCGCTTCTTAAGACAGCCTTAGAACCAATGGAATGGTGAAGTGACATTCTGTATGCTTATAAACTACACGGAGATAGTCTATAATTGATTAAATTCTAAACAGCTATTTTAATTTTGTGTCCATGATTGATTTATATCGGCTCATATATATATTCAAGATTAATTACCTACCCAGTCAATATGTCTTTATAATGTACTGTTCATTATTCTCGCTTGAGCTCACCGGTAATTATATCATATCAATATAAACTATAAAACATAGCCATCTGTTTTATCGCTCCATACAACTGAAGATATTGTGTGTCGTCAGTCATTCGTCCATGAACTGTCTATTGTGTGTGCTTGTGAAATAGGTCGCCATTTTGACTCGATAGAATATTTAAAATGGCGGTCGTCAAACGGTTAATAAAAGTCATAATTATAGCGCTAGTATTATCCCAGTTGCATCCCATACTTCTGCTTAGGAGCCTGAGTTTCGCTTTTAAGTTTATGTTGATTTGGCAGAATAGCTTTTAGAAAACGACTGCCGTCTGACTACTGCAGCACAAAGGGCAAGTCATATAATATGGTTCAGAATTTTAGAACAGTGCCTGTATACTCCTGGGCATCCCATAGCGATCTTCATAAAGGTTGTACAGACGGCTTAACGTGCTCTCCGAGGAACGAGCTAGGCGATGATCAACCATTGACGACCGGTTGGCGCAGCAGAAGTGTAAGCGACTGCCACGCAGAAGGTCGAGATGTTTGTCTTGGTCTAGGTGTTTCTATATACAATATGTATGTATTAACAAAAATAAAGTATATATGTATGTTTATCCATTGTCTAGTGAGACGTGGTCTCAGGTAGGATGTCAGGGTTCGAAAGAAACTCTGCTAGACTGAACAGGTTTTTTATTACATCTCACTACCGCTTACATACAGTATGACCGAACTAGGTAAGCACTGGCCTGAAGGCTGGAATGTAGACTCCTGCTGCTCTCCGACGCTCGCAGGGTAGCTGCTCGTAGGGTCGCCGGTGAGCTGGCCGAAGTGCACGTTGTGTAGGCAGCTCGGTGGTTACGGTGTAAGCTGAGCTCAGGCGGTGCAGTTGATGTAGGCCGAGCGGTAAGGCTCAGGCGCCTGTGGCCAGGCTGTAGGAAGCTCGCAGGCAAGAGCTGATGCGTAGGCGGCGACTGGTAGCGACACGGTGCCAGCAGCTCGCAGATTGTAGCCCGTAGGGAGAAGACAGCCCGTACGGAGAACTGGAAAGGGCACAGAGAATACACAACAACCGGTCAGGAACAGGCTGTCCCTAGATCGGCTGTTATGCTTAGGAGACACAGATACTACAGACAGAACATATAGGCACACAGATAACTAGAATATGCTTACCCCCAGCGGGACAGTATATAGATATATAGAAGAATAATACTTGGTTGTCACTACAACCATCAGCAAGGCGACGTCTAGGGAAAGTGACCGATTTAGATCGCGCACCCATCTTATATAGTCATAGACCAATGCGTCACAGACTGCCTGTGCCTCTGTCCATGACCATATAAGGTAACAATTCCTAGCGAAGCGCTCTTCGGCTAAGCTGGCTCCACCCACTGCGTTAAGCGCCTGCAAGATATTATAACGCAATACGTAGTATTACGTTACACTAGTACCCATAGTACAAGCTCTGCTTAATTTGAGACTAGATGTCGATGTGTGAATGTGGTAGAATATTATTATATTAAGTATATTTAAAACGCACATAACTGTGAAAAGTCAGCGGTGGGCACCGTGGGTTTAAACCCGATATCCCCCGCATAGCATTCTATTTGTAACTCCACTGGAGTAGGTATCGCTGTGTAAGGCTGAATCTCTAGAATCTATATACAATTATTTGCATGTACGACGTTGCCTCATCAATCATCATAGTACTGACGATTTCCTACAAAAAGGAAACCTCGGATCGGAGGTTCCGGGTTCGTTTCCTGGTTCGGGCAAAAGTGTTACTGGGTTTTTCCGAATACTCAGTAGCAGCCCAGAGTCAGGTGATGTGCCCGGTAACGGCAATAGGCTCGCCCCCTATAACGTGGGACCTAAAAATTAATGGCGAAATGTGGGTGTAATATTTACACCTCTGCCTACCCCCTTCGGGGATACAGGCGTGAGACTATAGACCTTTGTCGGGCCGGCCCAGACTTGGGGGCTCGATCTCATGGTCATTCCCATACATATAAATACAAAACAAACTAACACCATGGGAGCAATGTGGAAGCGTAGAAAACTTTGAAAGTCACTAAGTGCAATTTGGGCAAACTGAAGTCCCTAAAAAAGCAAAATACCGGCGATAAGAGCCATCCAAAATATTTGTGGTACGCACAAAATTTCATCCATGCGAGGATCGAACCCTATTCCTATCAGGGTACCTAATGGCGTTTACCTTGTCATTGCGCTATCTGTCTAATCTCGAATAGCCTTTCGACTGTAGTGTATTGTACACACCAAATACCAAAACTGCTATAACTATTTCGATTAGATTTGCTACTTGGGTGGTCGGTACGGCCTTTCAAACGTCTACACGATTATGTCTGTTCCTATCTTTTTTACAATAAAATAGATATGGAGTTGGAAACAAAGCTGTTTGTAACATAATACACATTAAAACTTGCGGTGTGGTCGTAAACAACGGTTTTTATTAACACTCAATACTTGAAGTACTGTTGTTGTTACGTTTTATGATAAACAGCAATTGTGCTGATGATATATGCAAGGCTTATTTAGTGTAGTTTTATGTGATTTTATAAATGCTAGCTTTTAATTGCGATTTTTTTTTTGTATCTTGGCGCCACAAGTGCCGGATCCATTTTACCGGTCTTACCGATCTAGGGCTTAATTTAGACAGACGCAATAATTTTTACTCAATGTCTCATTTTATTCAAATAGTAGCTGTAACAACAGATTCTTATATTATAATGAAGGGAAATTTTGTAAAAGCCTGTGCACATAAGGAACTCGCTGAAATTAAAAACATATTCGACCTATCCACGTTTTCTTAACGCTGCTGGACGTGACTATTCACCACAAACCTTTTTTCTTTTTGACCGCAAGATAAATTCAAAGTAAGCCGGTCCTGTTCATTCACGTTGACGTCACAATACATTTTTAAATAATTTATGAAACATGTCCGAGGGAAGCACGTTCATCCACACATAACCATACAAAACGGACGGCTGATAACCGCCGATGACGATTCACTGCGCAGTTCACTTATCAGACACATTTCGTACACTGTTTACCCGGTTTTACTTTCCCTATAAAATCCTTATCTACCCGCATTGCGAATCCCGGTGGCCATTGCCGCCATTGCCGACATTCCCGCCATTTCCATATTCTGATTGGCGTTTCGGCGGCGATATTTCTCATTTTTTTGCCGACCGCCGCAATGATCGGACGTATCCAGTCACGTTCGTATTCGTACATGTGATAGCTTTGTCTCCAATTCTGTTATTGTTTTCTATTTCTTTCCTTGACGGGCGTTTTAGGTTATGGCGTGGAAATGGCATCATAAATTTTGATGTTACTAAGTGGACTTGAAAAAATGTTAGATGGATATTTGTTGAGAGGAATAGGTTTATTTGTAGGATAAACTGTTTAGAATTTAGACTTCCTTCATGAATATAAGTTCACAAAGGGTGGGTAAAGATTAAGTCACAAGCATATTTTACTACATACATCATGTCAATGTATCCGCACGCTTCGTAATTTACGGAACCCACTACTTTCGTCAAATGAGTTGTACCTGAATTCTTCTTCAACCGAGAATAATACTTGCGACGAGATCAAAATCAAATGCGATTCGTCTATCCCTTCGAGAATATACTTCAGGTGATATAGACAAACACGCCAGAGAGTTTACCGTGAATCTGCCGCAAACATCCCGTCCAATTCATCAGGAACACCTGTTACGTTAATAGCTTTGCCTTGTCCAACTTAGTCCACATAATCGTCTAACGATTGGAACGTTCGGGACTGCACGTCGCAGCACTTGGCTGGCAAATCCCGCGGGACGAGGCGAGGCAAGGCGAGGCGTCCGTGTAACTTGGCGTGCGTCCCCAACCGTGTTCAAATAAAACGAAGCGCCCCAAACTTGTATGCAAACACAGCCGAAGCAAACTTACTCTAATAAAGAACAAACATCGCGGGGAGTGTTGGCGCTTGGCGACCAACATGGGCCAACGTTTGTCTTGAGCAATTAGGGATATTTTAATTAACTTTGCGAGCGTTATGAACGACAATTTCAGAATCCTATTCTGTTAAATGAATACGTGGCCCGCCCGAGTGGGATTGGTCGTTGTTTTCTAATGGCTATTCGTTTGTACTCCCGCTTCGCGCTTTGGTAATTGATATTTCTGATGTAAGGTGTGCTCCATGTAATGGCCCATTCTTATACTCCGTCGAGCTGATTTGGTTACCTTTGAAATCATAACCTGCTCTTTGCATTATCTTATAGCTACTTAAACTGTGCAACTAAACTACACAACGAATGATTAATATTGCCCTGCCTTAAGACATTAGTTTTATGTGGTGCTTGGTTGTGGTTGCTTCGATACCACAAATATTTAAAGTATATTTTTTTGTAGTGATTTACAATAAATCAGGGTTGGTATAGGGTATGATCTCGAGTTTGCCGTCTCTTCGCAATCATACTACTTACTTCATATTTTGCTTAGTCGCCTCTTAAGACAGCCACAGTACCAATGGAATGGTGAAGTGACATTCTGAATGCTTATAAACTACACGGAGACAGTCTATAATTGATTAAATTCTAAACAGCTATTTTAATTTTGTGTCAATGATTGATTTATATCGGCTCTTATATCTATTCAAGATTAATTACCTACCCAGTCAATATGTCTTTATAATGTACTGTTCATTATTTTCGCTTGAGCTCACCGGTAATTATATCATATCAATATAAACTATAAAACATTGCCATCTGTTTTATCGCTCCATACAACTGAAGATATTGTGTGGCGCCAGTCATTCGTCCGTGAACTGTCTATTGTGTGTGCTTGTGAAATAGGTCGTCATTTTGATACACTGGGTAGGATAGTTAAAATGGCGGTAGTCAAACGGTTAATAAAAGCCATCATTATCGCGCTAGCGTTATCGAAGTCGCTCCAAGACTTCTGCTTTGGCGGTCGAGATTCGCATTTTAGCCTCTAAATACTGACTACCACGAATAATAAGTAAAGATTTAAGCGGGTTTTAAAATTACACAGTTTGTTAGTTAAAACATCATAATATGTGGTTCAGTACGGTGTTGGTATAACGTAGCCTGAATGCACTAGCGACTAGCCGCAATGAGAGGTGAACCCTCTTAGAAATCTTAGATAAAAGTTAGTAAAAAATGCGTTTTAATGTAAAGGAAGGGTACCTCGTTGCTTAGATTTTTTAATGCTGACAACTTACTATAAAAAAGTGAAACCCTTTGTCCGGCGCGAACATGAAGGCGCGATCTTATGGTCGTTTCCATACATATATGTACATAAATACACAAAAACTGACATCAAGGGAGCATTGAGGAAGCGTAGAAAAAAATTGACGTCACTAAGTGCAATCTGCGCAAAATGAAGTCCTTAATAAAAGAGCAAAATACCGAAGATAAGTGTCATCCAAAATATTTGTGTATCGCACAAAATTTTATCCACGTAAGGATCGAACCCTATTCCGATGGCGTTTAACTTTATCACTGTGCTATCTACTCTTGAATTGCTTTTCGACTGAAGTTTATTGTACACACCAAACACCAAAACTGCTATAACTATTTCGATTAGATTTGCTACTTGGGTGGTCGCTACGGTCTTTCAAACGTCTACACGATTATGTCTGTTCCTATCTTTTTTACAATAAAATAGATATGGAGTTGGAAACAAAGCTGTTTGTAACATAATACACATTAAAACTTGCGGTGCAGTCGTAAACAACGGTTTTTATTAACACTAAATACTTGAAGTACTGTTGTTGTTACGTTTTATGATAAAGAGCAATTGTCTTGTTTAGTGTAGTTCTATGTGATTTTATAAATGCTAGCTTTTAATTGCGATTCATTTTCTCTATCTTGGCGCCACCAATTCCGGATCCAACTCTCCGTCTTACTGATCTAGGGCTTAATTTAGACGGATACAATAATTTTTACTTTGTGTCAAATTTATCCAAATCGTTGCAGTAACAACAGATTTCTCATAATATAATAAAGGGAAAATTGGAGGGTATATTTCATCAGTGATTAGGCGCTTTTTGTAACTGAGCCAATACTTCAACCTGTTCTCAGAAGGAACTCGCTAAAATTAAAAACATTCTGCCCAGCCACATTTTCTTGATTCTACCGAACATGTCTTTTCACCATAAACATTTTTTCTTTTTGACCGCAAGATAAACCCTGCCGGTTCTGTCAATTCACGTTGACGTCACAATACATTTTTAAATAATTTATGAAACATGACCGAGGGAAGCACGTTCAGCCAAACATAACCATACAAAACGGACGGCTGATAACCGCCAATGACGATTCACTGCGCAGTTCACTTATCAGACACATTTCGTACACTGTTTACCCGGCTGTACTTTCCCTATAAAATCCTTATCTACCCGCATTGCGAATCCCGGTGTCCATTGCCGCCATTGCCGACATTCCCGCCATTTCCATATTCAGATTGGCGTTTCGGCGGCGATATTTCTCATTTTTTGCCGACCACCGCAATGATCGGACGTATCCAGTCACGTTCGTATTCGTACATGTGATAGCATTATCCCCAATTCTGTTATTGTTTTCTATTTCTTTCCTTGACGGGCGTTTTAGGTTATAGCGTGGAAATGGCATCATAAATTTTGATGTTACTAAGTGGACTTGAAAAAATGTTAGACGGATATTTGTTGAGAGAAATAGGTTTATTTGTAGGATAAACTGTTTAGAATTTAGACTTCCTTCATGAATATAAGTTCACAAAGGGTGGGTAAAGATAAGTCACAAGCATATTTTACTACATACATCATGTCAATGTATCCACACGCTTCGTAATTTACGGAACCCACTACTTTCGTCAAATGAGTTGTACCTGAATTCTTCTTCAACCGAGATCAATACTTGCGACAAGATCAAAATCAAATGCAATGCGTCCATCCCTTCGAGAATATACTTCAGGTGATATAGACAAACACGCCAGAGAGTTTACCGTGAAGCTGCCGCAAATATCCCGTCCAATTCATCAGGAAACACCTGTTACGTTAATAGCTTTGCCTTGTCCAACTTAGTCCACATAATCGTCTAACGATTGGAACGTTTGGGACTGCACGTCGCAGCACTTGGCTGGCAAATCCCGCGGGAAGAGGCGAGGCAAGGCGAGGCGTCCGTGTAACTTGGCGTGCGTCCCCAACCGTGTGCAAATAAAACGAAGCGCCCCAAACTTGTATGCAAACACAGCCGAGGCAAACTTACTCTAATAAAGAACAAACATTGCGGGAGTGTTGGCGACCATCATGGGCCAACGTTTGTCGTGAGCAATTAGGGATATTTTAATTAACTTTGCGAGCGTTATGAACGACAATTTCAGAATCCTATTCTGTTAATTGAATACGTGGCTCGCCCGAGTGGGATTGGTCGTTGTTTCCTAATGGCTATTTGTTTGTACTCCCGCTTCGCGCTTTGGTAATTGATATTTTTGATGTAAGGTGTGCTCCATGTAATAGCCAATTCTTATACTCCGTCGAGCTGGTTGGGGTACCTTTGAAATCGTACCCTGCTCTTCTCATTATCTTATAGCTACTTAAACTGTGCAACTAAACTACACAACAAATGAATAATATTGCCCTGCCTTAAGAAATTAATTTTATGTGGTGGCACAGAATAAAGAGAGTACTAACGTAGTGGTGGTTGGTTATGGTTGCTTCGATCCCACAAATATTTAAAGTGTAATTAGTTGTAGTGATTTACAATAAATCACACTATACAGTAAATGTTATAAAAACGCATGAAGTGTAGGAACCTAACTTTTTTTTTATACTCTCCTTATGAGCCATCTCAACTCGACGCCAACCCGGCCAGAGTGTATTCGACCGGGTTTGGGACTGGCGGAGGAGGTGTGTGGAGGCTCTCCCCTATAACGGGGCATACCCACTTAAACCACGCGGTGTCCTTGCGGTTCCCGTGTAGTGGCGGGGTTCGCGGATATAGCATACTTTTCCGTGACCCCGCCCGGGATTAGCTCGCCGTTGGTTTTGGCGGACCCCGTCCCGTTATGACTTGGGAGGCGGCGCGGACACTACGCCGCCTCCTTGCCTTTTGGCGGACGGGGAGCAGCCCCAGCGCTTGCCGTCCGTAGGCACTAAAACAGCCGCGGAGGGTAGGCAGGACGGCAACCTGACAACACCGCATTTCCTCTTCCTCTGCGGCCCTATCGCGACGCAACAAATGGTGCGCACCCATTTGGTAGCGGGAGATGGGGCGCGCGGCAACGCAAACCCGACACGCCTCTCTTCCCGCGACCGCGCCCGACTGCGAGGGACAGAAAGAACTGTCCTTCGCACCCGCACCTTTGCACGCATACTGCGCAGGCCTCCATCAAGCCCACGTGGAGCGTCCACTCCCGGGATCTCGATTAGCTTCGCCGTGGGTGCCCTAACCACGGTTACTGAGCCCCTCCACCACGACAAGGTTGAGATCCCACAGGATCAGGAACCTAACCTAAGTATCGTAAATCATAAAGTTACATGACATTCTAGATGAAAAACAATTTTACATCTATAATTTTGTACGTAAGATTATTAAATCTTTGTTATGAAATCCCAGAGTTTTGAGAAGTTGTAGGTAGATAACAAAATGGGGTTTTCTCTACAGCCAGGTGAGCGGGAGACCACAATATCTCGACAAGATGGCGGGTGTACTCCCGCCTTAATTAATGTGTCCCTGTGTAATTTCGCGCCAACTTTCCCCTGTGCCGCTGTATTAAATTCATAGTTTCATTATCTAATAGAGGATCTTATCTTGAAGTTTATTTCGTTATACGTATTGTTTGTAGGTTATAGCAATTATGTTTGTGACTTTGTGCTATATATAAACTGTCTCATAGACAGGTCTTAGTGCGATAAAGTTTAGTATGAGGTTAGGCCAAATGTCTGTGACTAATTTATGTCCAATCCTAGGAGAGACTATTTTGGGACATTTAAACGCCCAAACTCAAAACAAAACGGTCTAATCGGGGTTTGACTTGTCAGATCATGTCAGATCTTAAGTAATTTGTTTTCGTCCTCGCACACAATGTTGTAGCGTTTAAGAGGAAACACAAAGGCCGTTTTTCCATACAAACGTAGTCTCCTGTTTTCTCCCTGGATAATGCCAGTAGAGTAATTATTTTTTTCCAAAAGATGTATGGCTCCGATTGGCATGTCCCTATGTTTTCCTTTTTCTCATAAATTAAATATTAAAAAAGATATGAACCTTCAAATTCCTCAAAAATTGGCCAGATTTTCCGCTGTGTTCAAACATCCAAAAAACAAATTTGGCTAGATTATTTAAAAAAAGGAAAACATAGGAACTCGGCCAAAGCCTTTCTCTAATTTAATAAGAGAAAACTAGTTAAATCGATGAAGTTTTGGAGAAGGAATCAAGGGAATACGAAACGTTGATTTTGTGTACATTTAATAGGTATTTTTGGTCCAAGCTGCAGTTGTCTCTATCGCGCTCTGCGGGGGGCGGCTTGAGGCTGCGCGACAGCAATAGATTTTACAAATACCTATTTTTCAATTCTCTCGCCCGTAGTGTTTCCTCTACTGCAAAGGACAACGTCGCAAAATGTCAACTTTGTAAAATAAATTTAATTAGCTTTTGTTTCAGGGTCAAAAATGAACCTAACATAACCTATTGAGTTACCGGGTGGACGAGAGATTTTCATAAGAAAGAAAACCTGTCTTTGGTATGAAAAGGTTTTACAACATTAATTATTCTTACTTATGAAAACCTCTTGATCCTTAACTCAATTGGTTAGGTTAGGTTTCCTAATGACCTTGCAGTTTGCTCCCAAAAATAGGCAACTTGGCTTATTTAGTTCATTTAAGTTATTAATCATTAAATTAGCAATATAAACAAGCAAGCAAGTTTATACATGTTTGATGAATTTTCCCCTGCTGCTTCTAGGATAAATTAGACATACTTTGTCTAATTTATCCAGAATATTTTATTTTCGACGTTAGACGGCACTGTTATTTATTTGTAGGTTTTCCCAAACATATACGGGTGTAAAAAGACCCTTAACGAAAACTGAAATCCCATGTTGTACCAATCACTACGAATTTTTTTTACTTCGGCACCATACCTGGGAAATTACTGGTTCAGGAGATATTGAGGCTCAAAGTTAGTATGGATTTTTTCTAAGTAGGTACAACATCGATGCATTTAGGTACCCCGCCAATATGTATGTTCTTTAGATGCCCTATGACCCCATGGATAAGTAGGTATTTCGAGCATTGGACGCGCGCGCTTTTAATTGCGGTTTAAAAAATGTGAAAACTTAAAAAAAAAATCGTTTCCCACGTATTATTTTTGGTTAGTAGGTATGACTTGGCATGATGTCCACAACGAGCAGACTTCGGCTTGGTGATGGGTCTTGTGACACCCTGTATAATTCTAAGGTAGAATTTGAATCTATTTCGGCGTTGGCTGAAAAGCATTGGTAAAATCTAGGACAAGCCAGTCATTCCTCGAAGAATCTACGTATTTGTTTTGGACTAACATACATCTCACGTTCCATAATATAACCAGAGTGCTGAAGTTATGACCTACATAATAAAAAAAAACCAAATTGATACAGATTGAAAGATTTAAGATACAATATAGGCGATAAACGAACAATTATTGTGGGTGAACCCCAAAAACCAATTTAGGTCGTATAAACACGCTGTCCAGAATAAAAGCGAATTGTTCCCAATTTGTGGGGTATATAACTCATAAAAAAATGTTTATAGTTTAGACAGATTTATACTAGCTATAAAGCATAGGCAGAGAAGTGTGGCAGTAATTGAACGAACGAACTGTGCTCTTGTTCGGCGCAGATAGCTCAGCTACCTCCTTATCTCGTTTAGAAAACACATGTCGCCTTTCTGATTCAATTGGACTGCGGGACGCTCCGCGAACGATGAAAAGAAAGACTTAATTGGTTAAACGAGTGCTCCATTTACGCTTATAAACACGACAGTTAATAATCCATGAAGACATAAAGATTAGGAACGAATCGTTCCTACTCTCGTCTTTCAACGAGCTGTCGGTTCTGACCTACTTTAGCACTAGTGTTATGTTATTAACTTATTAATTATTTGACGTTCAGAAAAACTCAATTCATAAACATGTCAAGTTATTAATGTAAGTCGGACAATGTCCGCGATGCGCGGGCGCTGCGGGCCCGTGACGTCAGGTCCCCGCCCGCGCCAACTTGTACTCATCAGAAAAATTACGATGCAGTCTCCACTCGATATACCAGCGTATGTTCAATCTTGTGCGCAACACTTAATATGTACAAAAGTTATCGTTGCATAACGTATTATGATTGTAAAATTATGTAAATGTTGGTTTGGTTGATCTCATTGTGGTGGCTTGTGTCGGCCGGCGGCGTGGTCGACGATGGAGTGGTGCGGAGGTCGCTCCGGCTAATTGGCCGCGGCGGCCGCTCGCGGAAACAGTGGCATTGTGAAAACCGGCGCGCGTACGCGTGTTTTTCGCGCGACGCAGCCCGCCATCTGTGCGCGATCTCCGAGACGGATAATATCGCGTGCGCGCGCGCACCGCACCGGTGACAATTTCGCATTTCGAAATCTCCGCGCGATTGCAGCGAACGTTGTTCCGTTGCGCCGGCTCAGTGTTTACGATACAGTGCCAGTGGTTACGTTCGACTTGCGGCTAGAATGGAAGCGATGACCTCGCCGTCGATACCATCGGCCGACCGTCATGTTGACACTTCAACTGATGAGGTGGTTTTGTGTTTGTTTTGAGTTCGCTTACGGTTCGATGCAATTTTTTGTGAGTGCGTCTGTGGGGCGTTCGCCTCACTTTTTCCGCGAGTCTCCAGTGTTTCTTTGTTTATCGTGTGGCAGCCGGCGCGGGAGATAACGTGGTGTGCGGCTGACCCACATCAGGCCGGGGTTTGCACAAGGTGTGTGCGGATATTTCGAAATTTCTCCCGTGGACGTACTACCAGGCGTCGTCAACATAAACCGATAACACCTATTGTGCACGTGTTTGTTTTGTGACCGCCAAGTCGCCGATACGTTGCCGATTATAATCGTGCGTTTGAAAATTGAAACGTTATTCAATACCTTAGTGATCGACTGTCTCCGCGAATGTTATTGCAATTGCCTCTGTTATGACGGACAAAGGATTTCTCTATTATGTTATCTGGCTCACGGAGAGAAAACAGACACGACTGTGTGCGCGATGTAAGACTGCACTCTTTGTCCGGACTACGTCGGTATAAGAATTATGTGAGTTGACCTTCTATAAGTACTCGGAAAGCACAAAAAACTGTGACGTTATAGCGGCGTTTGACTTAAATAAAACAAGTCTGCCATAGCCGGCAAATGTAAACAAAAAATTAAGCTATCGTATTTTTATTTGACATCGTTTTGGATCTGTGTTTATGTAAGTAAAACGATTGAAGAATAAATTCAAACAATCTTGTTATAGCGGTGATTTCGTTCGACCAAAATGTTGTTAGTTCATTCAAGTGACTAGAAAAAATCACCCGGTCTATATACAAACGTATTGAAAGCTTATCAAATTGATTTTCTTACTTAAAGAATCTCGAATATAAAGCGATAGATAGGCTATCGGTTCCGAGTGTTAGTTTAAGAGCTTTCTGACATAAAAACTCGTGTAGACTGACCACAAAGGATGCGTTATGATAATCAAATTACGACTTTATCGTTACCTGTTTAGGGTTTACAGTCTAGTGTTTACTGTGATTTAACATATTGATAGGCCAATAGCCTCCCTTCTGAAGCCTTGATCTCTCTACTCGGAATATTTTGGTATGAGTCACAAACTATGCTGTATTTACATACAGAACATACAAATGCATTATGTTTGTGTGCACAGTTCGTGCGATAGTGAACGGTATTTCGTCTGTGATAAGATTGATAACGGTGTGTGTTGAAATAGAATTCTGCAATACAGTAAGTTGAAATAGTTGCTTAGCAAGTTCATGCTATACTGACATTGTAATCATATTATGAGAATTTGTTTGTTTAATCGCATTCTTGTGTAGATAAGGATTATTTTTTCTGTTACTGTATAGGTATACATATAACTTCCTTAAATGTACAGTCTTGTGATTATTATACAGGTGAAATAGACTTCCTTAATGCAACACTGTTAACGATATCGTGTTATAGGTGTTTATGCAATAGCCAAATAAGCAAATGGTTTATTTTCGTTTTTCTCGCTTAGGTACTAACTATTAGGGTTAGACTTTTTAAAATCTCTTGTAGTTTCACGCCGCGGCGATAGCCCAGTGGTGTACGTAACGGACTGCCGAGAAGATTGTCTCGAGTTCGATCCCCAGTTACCCCGGGCACACACCTCTGACTTTTCGAAGTTATGTGTGTATTAAAAATGTTAATTAACGCTCGCTTAACAATGTGCCCGGTACTATGGCAATAGGCCCGCCCCCTATTACATTGGGACCGAAACATAACTGGCGAAGTGTGGGTGTGTAATACACCTCTGCCTACCCCTTGGGGGATAAAAGGCGTGAAGTTATGTTATGTTATGTTTCACGCGGCCGAAGTCTAGTTCTACATATAATAAACATTCTACATATCCTTAGTATATGTTAATCGTTTATATATGTAGGTACTTAGCTATCTTTGGGCAGACCATATCCCCTTTTGGTAGCAATCCATTTAGAGCTTAGAATGTGTTGCTAAGATAAACTGACACTTGAAACTAGTGACGTTATTCCGAGAGCAAATCAAATAGTTGGCTTCGATTCTCGAACTGAATATTAAAATTAAAGTATTCTGTTAAAACAATCTTGTCACACCAGCGTTTTTAGGGTTACTACGCCACACCCATGGCTCATAGCGTAATGTTATAATAGGTCAAAGGCTTTTTCCGATAAATAGGCTGTCCATCACAGAATTATTTATTCAAATCGAGTCTGTAGGTAGTTCCTGAGATTAGCGCAAACAAACTCTTCAGGTTTATAATATTAGTATAGGTGTAGCCTCATCTATGTATGTATTGTGCTTAGTACATACATACATAATTACATACTTCGATAGCATTTTTATAGACGAAGTTACGCAAATCTATATTATACATTCTCTTATCTGTTTTTAAGTCTGACAAATTAGTCGTGTCTGTTACGGCTTTTTGGGCAAGTTGCCAGTTGCTGTGCCTACTATTATTGCAGATTAATATAACATGCGTCGCAGTCAAGGGGCATTTCGCGCCAGAAAAAATAAACAGTGATTCGGGGATCGTAGGCGAGATCGCTCGATTAACAGTCAACCAACAAAGGCCTTAATACCATGTTACTCATCATAATCCCTTGTATAAATTGTCCCTCTACTAGGCACGGGCCACTTCTCATTATGACAAGGGTAAGGTGCTCCACCATGCTGGCCAAGTTTGAGTTGACAGCATTCACAAGTCCGTCGAGAACATTATAGAGAACTCTCAGATACGCAGGTTTCCTCACGATATTTTCCTTCACCCTTTGGCTAGCGATGATACGCACATAACTGCAGAAAGTCATTGGGGCGCGTCGTGGATACGAACCCGAGACCCTCTGCATAGCAGTCTGTCGGTTCCTCCACTAGGCTATGTCACTATGATAAGCATAAAAATGTAGAGAACGTGCCAATATATCGTATTACAAACTTGTAATATTCGTTTAGTAATTTGTTTTGTAATTGAGTCATTGCCTTTGTTTTATTAACTGTTTGTAAACTGAGTTTTTTATATTAGACGTTTGTGGTAAAAAAAGCCGTAAGCCGTAGGTGAGGTGCCTATTCGGTGCTCGGATTTGATTCAGTTATAATGCCGTATTCGTTTTAACTGATATTAAAATTACGATGAGACCCAAACTCGAAACACAAAAGGCGCTTAAATTTTCAGTTGAAACTCAATTTTTATCGTGTGAAGGATTTAAACTTCGATGCACGGTAACAAAATGACTACTAAAACGAATGCAATATCCGTAGATTTTTTACGCGATAAATACAAACAGGACTGCCTCCGTGGTCCAGTGGATAGCGTATGCGACTGCTGATCAGAGGTCCCTGGTTCGATTCCCGGGTCGGGCAAGTGTTACTGGGTTTTTCCGAATTCTCAGTAGCAGCACGGAGTCTGGTGATCTTCCCGGTAACGGCAATGGGCTCGCCCCCTATTACGTGGGACCAAAAAATTCATGGCGAAATGTGGGAGTAATATTACACCTCTGCCTACCCCTTCGGAGATACCTACAGACGTGAGCCCATAAAAAAATACAAACAGTTTTTGTTCTTTGAGAAACTGGACTACGTATGTATTGAACTTAAGTTAATATCGACACGGTTATCAAATATATTTACAAATATCAGCTTCACGTTGGTTTGTTTGTTCGTTTCGCAACGTAAACTCCTTAGCCACTTTCTCTCAAGGCCGAAAATAACCAACATATGCGTCGTCCACTGTATAACGAGTACAGTAGATCAATAACAATGCGTTATGTTACAATGAGTTAACATAACTTGATGATATCTTAATCTTAATATATAAAATCCTTGCATTACTGACTGACTGACAGACACGCTACAGCCGAAACTATTGGGCGCAAGAAGCTGAAATTTGGCATGTATGTTCCTTGGGGACCGTAGGCGTGCACTAAGAAGGGATTTCCCGAAATTCCCACAGGATCGGCCAAAATGGGTAAATTAAAAAAATGCAGGCGTAGCTGCTGGCGTCCTCTAGTGTAATATAATAACTCGTTGAAGCAGTGGTGTAACTATGCGTGATATTGAAAAGAGTTGTGTATGATTATCGTTTCGGACAAATTGTTTAGAATGGGTTTCTTTTTGCGTGCTGTAGCTTCAGCTGTGCGTTGTCTGTCAGTCAGCAACAGAAAAATTATAAACCTAGCTATTAATCTAATGGAAGGAAAGAGGAACCCACCACGCACCCTCGGATTGACCACCATTGCAATAGAAAAAGGTTGACAATACCGAACTCCTCTAAAAGGATAAGGGATATAGGAATGGGTTCCAGGAAGATAACTGACTTGCAGTGTCCCGCTGTATGCGCCGACTATTCTTCGACACGTGTTTCGCCTCTGCACGAGGCATCCTCAGGAGCGATGGGCAACGACTGAGCTGAGTGCCGGGTGCGTGGTGGGTTCCTCTTTCCTTCCATTAGGTTACAGTGGAGTTCCGCCAAGTAACGCCTGATTCAATCAACTATACCTAGATATTAATTGACGACGATGATGATTTATCTACTTCATTTAGATTCATTAAAGTTACTTACATATAATATTGACATAATACTGTAAATATGCATACATTGCGTTATCAATTTATGATGACAACTAATGTTATCAATTACAATCTAGGCTGAACCAACAAGATTTGAACTACATGCAGAGTTGCATAACAGTAATGACTGATAACAAAACTACTTTGCATTGATAACTCATTTATTTGATGAGAGCTTGTAATATTTCCTTTAAAAAGGTCAGCTCCAAATTTTTCCTTGAAATATTTTTGGTCAGCATTGGTCTGTCTTATAAGTTATTGTTGAAGTTGTGAGACCATCTAGTCTAAGTTAATAGGCCTAAGTTAGGCAACTTTTGTAAGTTCATGAAGTTCACGCGTTTGCCAATTAATAAATACATTCCATTCACTCTGTAACACTATACAAACTGACATGAGCTGTGATGATAAGCTAAAATGATTACTTATAAGTTGTACAAATAATGACCAAAAGTTTAACGAGAAGTGAATTTTACCAACATTACAATTTACAGCAGCAATTTGTAGGCAGTGATAGCCTAGTGGAGATACCAACGGACTGCCATGCAGAGGGTATCGGGTTCGAATCCACGGCGCACACCAATGACTTTTCGAAGTTAAGTGTGTATTAAATTGTTAATTATCGCCTGCCCCGTGCCTCGGAGAGCACGTTAAACCGTCGGTCCCGGCTGTCATGAAGATCTTTGACAGTCGTTACGGGGAGTCAGTACCCTCAAATAAACTGATACTGGTTTAAACCATGGAATATCGCTATCAAAAAAAGTGGAAAAGTTGATATTCTGTCATATCTGGTTGGACCAGCAAGCGGACCTCGGGCTCCAAGGCGTGCCAGTCTTAGATGCAACTGGGATAACGCTAGGGCGATGATTACTTTACAATTTACAAACAACAAAATAATGACGATATTCGATCGATCTATTGATCATCCAAACTTGTAAAAACTATTTGTCCTCCGTACAAATATTAGCCTCTTTAACAATCTCCTGAACCAAATTAATCAATCAATAATACAGTTAACCGAATCACTTATCACTAACCAATGACAAATCTCACTTCACTTACTGAATACATACTTCACCGGCTGTTCTGGCTGACTTGCGATGCGTGCCATAATCTGTCACTTTCACACTAATGGTAACGTATCGATGAATGAGCGAGACGAAACCACTTAGCCGTACCAGATTCTAGACTTGTCTGATCGAGAGAAAGTATGTAAGCGTGTATTAAGTATTTATGAGTTGTATGTCCGATGTTGCTTCACTTGGAAATTAAAACTTGCGTATAACTTACATATTTATTTGTTTGTACCTAAATGCTGTTGATACTTTGTATTGTGTTTGGCTGATTGAGTTATTATCTGGATTTATGTAGTCATCATGGCTAATCGTTTTATGTTATGGACACGATTCCTAAACGTTATTAAAAGGATAGGAGAAATATTCTTTTGTCAACAATTAGACTAAAATTGTATGTGGGCGTTCAGACAGAGGAGATTTCACACGTCAAATAAAATAAGAATATAATAGAATAAATAAATAGTAAAATAAATGTGACACTGGTTTTACTTTAACAAAATATTAACTGCTACTAAAATTATGTACTTAGATTTACTTACTAAAATATTGCTTTTTTACGCAGGCTCTTGTGTTTTTGGAACTTTGTGTGTGTGATTGAATATGTTGGTAAGGTCCTTTTCGCTCACAGAAAGTTCTTTTTGAGGCACTATTTAGCGTAAAGGGCGTTAAGTACCTAGACATTGTTTTGAATAATGTAAGTCGCTTTGAATGGCGCTAAACACTGATTAAATTGACTGTTGTATCTAATTATTACAAACAAACGCACACCTAAGATACGAAAATACTATCGTACTGTTTCTCTTAGTTATCGTTAAGTAAATCGAGCATTGAGACTAGAAGGCGTCCCTAATGCGATCGCAAATAGCTGTGAAGGTTGTGCCACACATTTATGTAATAAAGAGAAATGTAGGTACTCTGTATTCGCTACGGTGATGCAACAGCCGTACTAATAATAAGATCCGCATGACTTACTTATATTTTATTGTAACAATAACTAAGACACGCGGATCTTTGAAATAATGATGGATCCGTTCACAATCGCCTTCTCTTATTTGTCTGCAAGGCTAGCTTAGTGGTTAAGTGGCGGTTTTGCGATGAGTGTTGTGGTTTGGTCCCTATCTTAATATATAAAATCCTTGCGTTACTGACTGACTGACAGACACGCTACAGCCGAAACTATTGAGCGCAGGAAGCTGAAATTTAGCATGTATGTTTCTTGGGGACCGTAGGGGTGCACTAAGAAGGGATTTCCCGAAATTCCCACGGGATCGGCCAAAACGTGTAAATTAAAAAAAATGCAGGCGTAGCTGCTGGCGTCCTCTAGTGTTGGAATATATTTTGTGTGTCCACAAATTGTTTTTACGACTCTGGGTATTCTCTGTGTCCGTTGCTTGAGTGTTTATGTTTGTTGCCCATGATACAGGACATATTTCTTAGTGAGGAAAAGTAAACCGAACCCTTTACTGAGTGTTTGGTGTTCGTCTTTATTGAGAGTGCGAACCCGTCTCACAGCTGTTAAAGATACCCTCAGATAAAAATCGTGATCTCACTTAGGCTCTGGACAGACGGACCGCATTTCAACTGCAATCCAACTGCAAATTGCAGTTCAAGTGCAGTTTGAATGCAGTTGACACGACTGCAATAGAACTGCAAACCAACCGTGCAGTCCGATTGCAGTTCAATTGCAGTCCGCGTGCAATCGTTTGAACTGCACACCGACCGATTTGAACTGCAATTTTGCAGTTGGATTGCAGTTGAAATGCGGTCCGTTTGTCTAGAGCCTTATACAGTCATGAAAAGTAGTAGTCGATACATTCGCTAGTATAGGAACCCACTGCATTAAAACACAGGACCGCCAGGCTTTCAATCACTTAAGATTAAAGTATATTAAAATATAGATCGGCTATTGCTGATTAAGATACCGTGAAAATAATAATAAATAACAATATATAAAATACATTTTATAAGATAAAAACGTTGCACGCGATTGTTAGCAAAAATTTCTAAACAAAATACTAATGAATATATTTGCACAATATTATAATTGGCAAGAAGAATTCTTGAGGTGGGGCAATTTTTTTCGGTTGCTAATCAAGCTTTTTATTCTCAATAAAGTAGAATGCACAATGAAACCGAGACAGCGATAAAGATTGATCGTGTTTGTTAAAAGTATTTTACTAACAAAGCAACCAAATTAATAAATACTTTTGAACTGTCGCGATTTCTACACATACCTACTTATACTTATGTAACTTTCTCTCAATCGCGAATATCATTATTTGATAAATAAAGGTGAATTACCTACGTTTGTTGCGACGTATTTTGTACAGTTTGGATCTCAGCCGTGGTCACGGAATACCTGACAGCCAAACTAATATGTTACCATTATAATAAGTCCACTGACGGATACTGAAGCAATAGAGGCTATTTGTTACATGGTATTTTTTTCATCTCACAATTAAACTAACTTACTGCGATGAACACATTATGTAGGTGTGAGTGCTTATATTATCGAATTAAGATAGATATCCTCATTTAAAAGAAAGTAAGTCATATTTTTTGTCGTAGGTCTTGTAGTTAGGGACCATGATTGCTAAGCTTGAGACTGTGTGTTCAATTTTCACCCAGGACAAATCTTTGTGTGACGTAGGTAGGTATAATATATGGTGCAAAGGAATTTGCCCATATTAGTATTAAACAATAAATAAGTACCTAGGTACCTACCTATGTAAGTTGTCAGGTTGTTATATTACAGGCTCTGGGTAGTTTGAAATCAGATCCGTGTTTTTTTTTTATAGTAATAGGCGGCAAACGAGCAGACGGATCGCCTGATGGTAAACAATTACCGCCGTCCATGGACACAAGCAACACCACAGGAGGCACAAGTGCGTTGCTGCCGCTTGGGGTTGGGAAAAGGGATAGGATGAGACTCACTCACCGAACGAAACGCAACAGTTTAGGTATTACTTCCCCGGTCGAGCCGGCCCAATCATTCTGAAATCGGCAAGGTTCTACTACCGTGTATTAAAGTATAAATATCAGTTAAGTTCTTTTTCCGTTAGGTTATGGTAGATATTTCTAAATTTTAACAAGATTAGACACAATGCACAATGATTCAGCTGAAGTGGCAGTGGGCAGGGCACATAGCTCGAAGAACCGATGGCCGTTGGGGCAGAAAGGTTCTGGAGTGGCGGCCACGTACCGGACGACGCAGCAGAGGTAGGCCCCCCGCAAGGTGGACCGACGATCTTGTCAAGATCGCGGGAGGAGGTTGGATGCGGGCGGCTCAAGACCGGTCTGTGTGGAGAACCTTGGAGAGGCCTATGTCCAGCAGTGGACGTCGTTTGGCTGATATGATGATGATGAGACACAATGCTGCGCTTAAAATGCTGCACGCATGATCGATCCTAAAATCACCACTCTAGAACGCGGAATGACAGTTTAGATCCGCACGCCACATAACGGGACCACTTTTTAATTATTTCGTATTATACATTAGAAACTTATTGTGACAAAGCCCCGGTCGTTTAATGTCAACCGTGCGAACATTCGCACGATTATAGTCATTATTTTCATAAAAATTGTTCGTTCCTAGGAGTTGCGTGGGCGCAGAGCATATTGAACTTGTATACGTCATCGCCATGTTTTTGGCAGCCATTTTAATAGCTACATAACGCGTTATAATTAGCAACACGTTGTAACGAGCGCTTATGAATTATTACTGTTGTTACAATGGGAGTACAGCGATTTATATGTATTTTGTATGTTTATAGGGTCGCGTGTAAATTTTAATTGGCTTGCTTTAAAGTACTGACTGTCATTCACGACTTCGCTCGCGTTTTTAATTTTAAATAGGTGTTGTCTTTTGGGGTTTCAAAATGTCTGTAATGAATTTTATTATAAGTAGATAGGTAGTTAAAGGAGGATGAAGAGAATAAGCTGGACAGAAAAGATTATAAATGAAAAGGTACTGCGAATGGTTGACGAAGAGAGACGGTTGTTAAAACTAATAGTAAACCGGAGAGGAAAGATGATTAGCCACTTGATACGACACGACAACTTCAAAATAATACTGGAAGGCAAAATAGAAATGAGAAGAGGAAGAGGACGCCACATTAGAGGTCTGCAATTTTAATGGTCACTGGCACGAAATACAATTTTGTATGACTGCCATCTGAAGTCTGGTGGAGGGTCATTTTTTATGTTAGCAATCCATTTACCCGTTTATTAGTAAACACGGTTTGTTTGCGGAACAAGAGCAACTGTTTTGAATATCTATCTAGTTCTGCCAAGTATAGGTTGGCAGAACTATCGTGCTCCGCATTCTATTGGTCTCATCGTCAACTGTCAATGACGACGCATGCCATCGTGATAAAAAGAGTACCTAGTATCATATAAAATCATTTGAATGTTTGTCTGCTGTTCATAGCATTTTTTTCTTTTAATAATTTGACTATACAACAATTCATTCGTAACATACACAACAGGTTAGACATTTATTGGTTGTATAATCTTTTAAGGTACCTTTTTTTAGCCACTGCATGCACAAATTAAATGAGCTTAAGAATTAATTGTCAGAATTAATGAAATTGAAACAAAATGAAAATAATTATGTAAAAAGACAATGCAACCAATGAATTTAGTGGTAAGTATTACTAAGTCAAAAGTACATTAACGACAAAGACACATAATAAAAGCCTAATAACAGTTAAATAAAAATCTGTATATATAAAATCCTTGCGTTACTGACTGACTGACAGACAAACTACAGCCGAAACTACTTGGTGCAAGAAGCTGAAATTTAGCATGTATGTTCCTTGGGGACTGTAGGGGTGTACTAAGACGGGATTCCCCGAAATTCCCACAGGATCGGGCAAAACGGGAAATTCTAAGATATGTGCGTGCGAAGCCGCTGGCGTCGACTAGTTAAATTATAAGACTTTTATTAATTTTATTCGAATATTTGTCTGAAAATTGCCAACCTCTTTAAGGTAGCTCTGTATTGTCAGCAATGAAGCTGTTCTCTTTGTATTTTGTTCAATAACGCGACTTGCCTGGCGCTTTAACCGTCTGTTAGGCTTTAGCCATTCAGAATATTTTCATTGATCCTCTGAGATGCTATGTTTGTTTTTATGATCGAGTACCTATTGATTTATGTCATCAAATTAACAGTGGAACATAGACGTTAATGCCAAATCAATAGTTTCGATACTCTTGGTATGGAAGGTAAAATATCATAATATTTATTTAATGCTCCTGTATACGCCATCGGCAATTAACAAGTGTGATGATGTGCATAGTACTCGAGGACACACAAAGTGACATATGCAAACTTTCTCTCTTTATTTACTGAAGCGCACACTTTAGTCTCCATTCTCGACATATGACGTCATCATAACACTTGCAACTAATGCGATCGTTTAACACGGAGTTCGACCAGTCTTTATTAGGGCGTCGGCACACCGGGCGGTCGTGACCGCAATACCGGGCGTTCCCGTTAAATAAACGCGCGGAAACTCGCGACACTTGCGACCAACTATATAGCTTATTTTTTAGTAAAGTAGCTAGACGACGTCGTAAATAAATCGTTCGTTTGTACAGTTATTTTAATGTAGCAATGCTTTAAGCTGTTGGTTCTTTTTCATGTTATTTAATGGACGGTGTTTTCAAACAACTACCGTAAGGTCCCGGGGCTAAGTGCTATTTGCTTCTGAATAAAATGATAACGCATATTTTCGTAAATCTGTCTATGGTTTACTTTCTCGGAAAGAGAATATTTCTCTGTAAATGTCTAGACTATTTAGTTACCTATTTATAGTATCTAGCAAAAAAAAACGCGTCACTTGAACAGCTTGACATAATCAGACCTCAACTACAGAGATATTTCAAGATATTGATATTTTAAGGCTTCTCTGCATCAACTAGACGGTTAACAGGTCAAAAGTCTAGAAAGATAGGTTCTCACTTGCTGATGATATACCGTAGAAATATACCGTAGCCATTATTAACCTTCTCAAACAATACATATGTAAGTACACGTTAAGAAATCACACAATAACAGTCCAATGCATTTCTAAGAAATCAATCACGATTAGCACACAAGCTAGACAAGGAACAAAGCTATAGCAATGTTTAGCGAGTCTTACTTGCGATAATTGACTTATTTAAAGGTATAAATACCTCAATTCTCCTACGTTTCAACCGGCTTGCAACGGTCGTGGACAGTCCCTCCGTGGCCACGACCGTTGCAAGCCGGTGGCAAATCAATTATCGCGAGTAAGACCCGCTAAATAATATTGTGTGCTATAGAATTGGTTCTGTCGGGCAGTACGTTTGAGTCCTTACTGTGTGAATATAATTGGTCGCAATTGACGGAGACCGTTGCTGATTTGGAGTCAATACGACTACTTCACTTTAAGTAGCAATGGCTGTTTTAATAAGCAAATACTCAGCCCCGTCAGCACTCAGTTCTGTGTTTGGTGCTAGGGACTTGTGAATAGTTGGGTTTGAATTGATATTTATGTGAGTGTAAGTGCTTGCTGTGTTTTGTATTAGAAGGGGGTGTGTTTGTGCCGTAGTATAGCTACAATGTATGTATATATTACTGTTCTTGTGGAATAGAAAATTATATTAACGTCTACGCGTATGGTAGGTATAGTGGTTTGAGCTGCCGGCTACTGGAGTTCAAACCACACACGAAACAATCCATATCCATAAATGTTGTTATATCCATGCTGTTGTTTCAAGTCTGGAGGTCTAGCTTTGGTTGTATGTTTTTAAACACCCCTGTGACACAGGATGTATTCCTACTGCCGGTGAAAATAAAGTCCATAACATACTTTAACCACCCTTTTGATCTAGTTAATTCGCCGAAGCTTGTGGGTTTTATTTTAGCCATTTGGTGATGACTCCTTCGCTAGAGTTCTTGGGTTCTATTATCACCTAGGACAAATCTTAGTATGATGAGCATGATAATATATTCGGCTTTGCGACAGTTATCATACGACCACTTAAACTTAGCCCAGTAAAAAACAAGACTAATTAACATGTCCCAATGACCTTTAATTCCGACCACACATGTTTTTTGTACTGTCTCTAATCTGATAGAGACTACGTTAAATACTGGTAGATATTGAGATCTGATCTTATCTTTTAGCCAATTTGATATCTACATTTTACATTAAATTGTGTTAAATAAATGCTAAAGGTGAAGCGAACGGATATCTATAAGTTAATGTAAACTGCTAGCTTTGTCGTCTTATATGTTGACATAAAAGTTTCCTGTTTGGAAAATAAATACCAAGTAAAGAATAATCTCTGAGCTATATTTTAGTCAAACCCGATCTGCCATTTTTAAGTGATTATTTAAAAAACATTCAATCGTGTCAACAAATTCAACAATACCATAAACATGGCAGTTTCGCATTTATTGGTAGAATTCAGAGATATTATATCATTGTAGTTACTTTTGTGTATGTGTATTGTTCGTAGAGTTTGACTAAAAAGAATAAATACAGCTTATCTGAAGGCTCTTGGACATCAAAATAAATAATTGTCTGTGACCCAATGAGAGAGCTCAAGGGACTGACATCCAAACAATGCTCTACTGATGTAAATACACTCAAGTTGGCAAAATAACGCACAAAGCGTTAAAGTTCGCATACCTTGTTATCAAAGCTATTTAAAGAATAATATTGCAACTATAGTTCACCTTGCAAATACTATAATCATAAAATTTATTTGATCATTGGTTGGATAAAATTATCGGTTAAACTGTGTATACACTAGAGGCAGCCTTGATCCGATGAATGCTGACGGTATTCTTTCCGGTTAAGTTGACCCCTCTGGACAAATTTGCTATCCACTGAGCAGCGTGTGGATATTGGCGCCTTCACAGTCTGTTACTGCCGGATGGTGAGCGGCCCCTTGGCTGTCAGTCCGCAGGCTACCCCCTACTTTGACCTGCGGTTGCGTGAAGAGCGGTGACGCTCCCTATCCCGCTAAAAGTAGACGCAGCTTCAACCTCATGGTTCGACATGCTTCTGGTTGACCTAGCGTCTTCTCCCACTGCCGCGTATTGAGACAGCCTCTAATGAATACACAGCTTTACACTCTCGGCGTTGTGTACAAAACTGTGGTGCCTTGAGAGAGTTACGTAAGCTTCTAATTGCGAAACGTGAACTTGTAATTATATTTATCTAATCATTAATCAATTATCTAATTAACGCCATTACCGCCGGTTCACCGACACTTCTTATTTAATATTCTCGTGTAACACTACTGTGTTCGGGTGGAAGTTGAGTGGCGGAATGTGATTTGCTTATTGCCTAAATTAAGGTCTGAGATAGGTGCTGTTCGTGATGACTGGCTAGAAATGTCTGGTAGTTTGATTTGATCGTCAATCTCAATGGTCAAAGGTTCTTTACGGTTTTGTCTAAAAATATTATCCACTGCAACGGGAATTAAAAACTATATGCTATAGCTGTATATGCTAGTTGTTTACCAGATCATAACTTATGATCTGGTAAACAACTAGCATATACAGCTTAGACTTATGATTCATAAGTCTGCGGTTAAATAGCACTAAGTATATTATTCCATTACAGCAAATCTTATTCTCAAGAAAATAATTACCCTGCCAACCGATCCGTAAATTTTCATACAAGAATACGTAAGCGTCTCGTACACATAGCGATACAACCCGTACATTGTAGGCATGGCCTCACAAAAATCGAGATCAAAGCTCTCTTTACGACGCACGGATCGCGCAAATAACACATCAATTTATGAACACCATTGTATGCACGTCCCAATACTGCGGATGTTACGGGTGTGTGCCTTTGCCTCCCGCATGTGAAAAAAAAAAACGCTTTGACGTTTGTCAATTTGAAGAGGCGGTAAACATGGCGCAGTGATAGGCTACTGTTGAAAGGTCCGAAGGCACACTCGTCGATCGTGTGGGTTTTGGGACGGTCAAGCCTGTTTACAGTACTCATGCTGTAATAGGCATATGACAAATTATTCATAGTGACTAGCAATTTCACATAATATATGTAGGTACGGAAAAGTAAGAAAATGTGGAGTACCCCACATTATTATCAGATTATTATTTTTCCCTTTTACCTACAGGCTCAAATTATTATTTTTTTCTTAAAAGACAACTCCCGCATTAGTACTAAATCCTGTGTCGCGGGGGACTTTACAAACATACACTTTACGGACACAATGAACACGCAGACTCGAAACAACAATTTGTGAACACAAGTTGCCTCGTGTGGGGATCGTACCCACAACCATCCACAACACTCGGCGTAATGTCAAGCAGCGAGGCGACCGCTTAAACCACTACGCTATATTGTCGATTATATAATTATTTAATAATATAGGCTATCTTTATTCATCCCGTTACCACAGTCGGTAACCGAAGCCGAAAAATTGCCGCAAAAGGAAGACATTTCACCATTTTCTAAATGATTATGTTATCGGAATCCGATAATTAAATACCAGGGGCCCAATTCTGCTAAATAAATATAGTTTCGATATCATGTCAGTGTCATACCTACTTACATCACAAAAAGCGTATTCTTATAAATTATCTGATAATTGAACGAAGTTGTAACGAGATCGTAAATTGAAACAAGTGTCAAAATATGTGTCAACGACGAACTGTTTATTTCAAAGTATACGATAATGTCAAAGTTATCAGAATACCGCTTCTGTGTCCATTCAAAAAATAATATCAATGTCATATAAAAATAGGAGAATTGGCCCCCAGTAGTAACAAATACCTACGTTCAAATATATGTAAATAATGTTGCACCTTATAACACTTATGCATCTTTAGGAAACAGAAACCTCTAATCAATTGATACAGCACGCAGGAATTTCCTTATCAACAACAACTGGGTTTTTACTGCCTGAATTGTGTTTATTATTCAATCAAGATTTCTAGAATTCCTTCTTTCAGTTAACTTTCTGACGGCATCTCAATTTGTTCGTGGATGTATGATGACATCTTGTCCGTATCCCACTTACTAATGAGGGACTGCGCACATCGTCATATGTCGTTAGTGAGACTTATAATATAAATACCGGTGCTAACCAGATATTATGAGCGCGAGATCTTTTAACGAGCTTGTATTAGTCTGTACATATAATAGGCACGGTAATATAATCTAACAGTATTGTAACTCGGCCGTCTTCGTGAGTTATATAGGTACCTACCAGACGCGCCGCATGCGAGCTGCGGCACGATAGCGGCTGCGGGTACTGTAGGCACAGTCCGCCCAGTCTAATGGGTACTCTGCTCGAGGCGCGTAGGTATAACTCGAGTTTCGTGCGTTTGTATGGAGTTACAATACTGTTAGATATTATTACCGTGTAATAGGGCACGAGACTAATATAAAAATAATGACTTAATATTTTCGTATACATAATAAAAGTGTGACACTCAGCGAGATTTGGCGCGCGGTTCCTAATAGGTCGGTATATAAGTAACGCTTGTGCTTGTCGCTATTTAGATGGGTGACTGCGTGTAACATTTATATCCAAGTGCTATCGTGCTTTAGAGGATACTTAAGGCTGTCCCCGGTTCTTGCAGATATCTGAAATATCAAAAATGCGATTAAAATATAACGGACATTTCAATATTTTATTCCTTTTTTTGATTGTAGGTCGACATTTTGATTCAAAATAATCCAACCCGTTACTGTATACTGTAAATAATTTTAACATTAATCTCCCCAATGACGTAAATGTTATAAATATAGGTTCACAGTTACGCCTAAACAGGAACAGCCTGGACGTTGCCTCCTAATTTCCATTTACGTCATAAAATGCGCAATGTGTTACATTACCTATTTACCTACCTATTATTATTTTCATTTATATTTTGTTATGTATTTTAAAGTCAGCTATAGTACTGTAGGTACTGAGATAAATTCCTTTATCGCGGGTTTACAGACATCAACGAATGACACCCATACTGGTAACAACATTTTTAGGGTTCCGTACCTAAAAGGTAAAAAACGGAACCCTATTACTAAGCCTCCGCTGTCTGTCTGTCTGTCTGTCTGTCTGTCCGTCCGTCTGTCCGTCTGTCTGTCACCAGTCTGTATCTCATAAACCATGATAGCTAGAAAGCTGAAATTTTCACAAATTATGTATTTCCGTTGCCGCTATAACAACAAATGCTAAAAATAAAAAAAATAAAAATATTAAGGCGGGGTCCCATACAAAAAACGTGTTTTTTGTCGTATTTTTTGCTCAAAATTACTAACTGTAACAGGTAGACGCTTTAAATTTTCACATGAATATGTATTTGTATATTATCTTTCAAAATCAATAATTAAATTTAAAAAAAGTAAATAATAAAGGGGGGCTCCCATACAACAAACGTAATTTTTAAGCAATTTGTTACTCGATCTTAATAAACAGGTAGAAACTTATAAAGTATTTAAGTATACACACAACGAACGTGATTTTCTTTTATAGATGATGGTACGGAACCCTTCGTGCGCGAGTCCGACTCGCACTTGCCCATTTTTTTTAATCACACAAGTGCAATCAATCGAACCCAGGACGCTAGTTTTAATAGTACATTACATAACATAATTAATTAAGTTAGACGAAGCATAGTCAGTATACAAATTTGGAAGTATTCAAATTATCTCACTAGTGGCGAAATGATTAAAGATCTCGTAATTCACACCGAAGTTCGAATATAATATTTGATGCACAAATGTGTGTACCGAATTTGAATAATCTTTGTGTCTGTTTCACTCTGTCGAAAGAAATTGCATAGATTACATTTTTGAAGGTCGTTTCGACATACAAGTCCGTCTCTAAGAAATTGTTTTTAGAAGACTTTGAGTTATGAATAAAAAGCTTAACAAAAAACCGACTTAAAATTTTTATCCTCAAACTTAGATGGGAAATAAATGTTTTCAAAAAAAAAGCTTCTGCAAATACATACATAGTTAAGTAAATGGCGAATGAAGTTTTGAGGAAACAAACATGAACAAAAAAATTGAAAAATTCACAAGTACAAAAAAATTGAAAAATTCTCCACTTTGTAGTCGTTTAAAAAAATCGGTATAGTTCTTGGATATCCAGTTGTTAGACCTTGCATGTTTGTTATAGCACATATGAACATCAGTATAACAACCGCAATCGAGGCTCCGCAGTCCCCTCGCACCGGACGGGATAAGGAAATGGATCAACTAATGCACAACATGTCTGTACATGCAGTTACTGAGATAAGGGCGCCTACATACTCTGCAACTGTAGCGGAACTTGTCGTTACTTTTTTGTTAATTTGAAATATTTTTGATGTAGGTTATTATTTAAACGAAATAACGTAGCAATGTGTTGAGCCATTAATACCAATTGCACTGGCAGTGTTTATTAGATTTTGAACATGTTCGCCAATAAATCAACCTGATATGCTGTCTATTTATTTAGTTACACCTGGTCACGGGATAACAATTATCCCCATTTATCATCATCATCATCATCAGCCTTTAACAGTCCACTGCTGGACTAGGCCTCTCCTTTGAAAGGAGGAATTGGCCTTCTATACCACGCTGGCCAAACGGTTTGGTATAGGGTTTGTATAAAGTTTTCCTTCTCTTACATTGCTGTTCTCTGCATAATATGCTCCCTCTGTCGGCTCTTAAGACACCCATGGGATGATATGTGGTGGTGACATTCCGTATTCTTAATCCGTCACCAGACGGACCATTATTGTTTTTAAATTTCTGCATCCCATAATGTAGAGACCTGCACCCAGCAATGGGATAAACAATAAAAAATGACTAATAAATATTATATTTTGCATAATGTTGAATATGTTATTGTAAAAACGTAAAGTATAGTTGGAATCTCACAGTTTGAGGACTTCCAGTGACATCTTGTTCTCATACGCTCGTTTCCAATATTCTATCTATCGGTGGATTTGTCTACTAGACATATGTATTTGACATATCTTGTATTGAGGTTGTCATTTTTTTAAACATCGCTTTCTAGTTAAACCGAATTTGGCAGAATACAACATTTTTCACAGCTTTTGTAAGTATTTGACACTATATGATTTTATGCAGACAAATCAAGGATATTTACAAATCATCCGAAACAATTAATGACGCAATTTCTTCTCAAATGCTTAGTTATAAAACGTCTTGTTTTAAATCTGGCATTTAAATATTGTGTTATATTCACGGTGCATATATTTCACCTAATAAATGTGTTACAAAACGACCTTGTAATTAATTATACTGGCTCGTGGAACCATCGGAATCATTGTTATGTTGCATAACTGGTAATCGTGAGATACCGGATACGATGCCCGGTTGGTAAAAATATTGTTTTTTTTATAAGTTACTCTGTTGAGCTTGTTCTACATCATTATATAATGTAGGTGTTGTATGCGTGTCCATTAATTTGAGAGTATGAGGTGTAAATAGCACTTAATGTATTCTACTTCTTTTATAAACGAAAAAGTTAATGAGGATGGATGAAGCATATTTGCTACCTATTGTCTCGATAGCCGACACAGTCTGGCAGGCGAAGCCGAGAGCAGAAGGTTAATTATTATAAGTTACTTATTACACCCGCGTTATAATAACATATTTATATCTGCACCGGTGGGCCATAGTATGATATAATATGGTCTACAACAGTCTTACTCTATAAATTGACTATCCACCGAATAATATTTTTTTATTCGAGCCAGTAGTTCCTAAGACTAACGCGCTCAACAAACCAACCTCGCAAACAATCTCTTCAGTTTTATTAGTATTTGTCTATATGTATTTGTGCATAGGGTTCCCACCAAGAACTTAGGGTCCCAAGCCAACCTCACCTGCAAGTGGTGCACCTGCCGATCAACGGACGAGGCTCTGGCAAACAAAATGTCCCAATAAGCGGCAATAGGCTCGCCACCTATTACGTGGGATCAAAACACTGGCGAAAAGTGGGCGTTTAATATGCCTCTGCCTACCCCTTCGAGGAAACAGGCGTGAGTCTATGTATGTATGTATGTATTTTAAGGTTGTTAACACCGCGTTACGTTTTAGTCGATTTCGATATCGTGTATAGCCTGCCTATGGTCCATGATGTAATAAACTTCACCTTGCCCGAAACCTTGAATTTTTTCGTACGCTGATTGCCAAAACGATTAACATCATATTTAGAACTGTGTGAACATATAATTCTTGCTCATTATAGTCTGTGAGAATTTAAAAGTCAAATGTGTTGTGGTCATAGAGATAATAGGTACATAGATAGACCAGGCAAACTAATAGCACGTATCTAAGTGTCACGTTAATAGAAAGAGAAATAACTGTCCTTATAATATTTTTTTTATTAAAAGGCAACTACTATAACATGATGATGATGATGATGTAATCCTCTTATCCCTGATTAGGGACATAGGGCTCGCAGTAGAGTCTTCCATTTTTGGCAGTCGTGGGCGGCCTGCTCCAGTTCTTTCCAGCCGAGACCAGTTGAAGTAGCCTCCTTTTCGACTGAGCGCCTCCATGTGGTAAGTGGGCGCCTCGGCCGTCTCTTGCCATTTGTCCGCCAGCATAGACCTTGCTTGGATAGGTAGTTGTCCGGTCTTCTAAGCGTGTGTCCAATCCAACGCCATTTTCTTAGCAGGATTTCTTTGTGGATGGGCTTTTGGTCTGTCATTTGCCACAGTCTAGCATTAGAGATGGTTCGTGGCCAGTAGATAACGTAACTACTATAACATATTAGGAATAAATCCTAATTCGCGGGTTACTTATTACGGATTTTATTTTGGTGTGCAATAAAGTGTAGTCTATATATCTATCTACTTTGCAAACGTACAATTAATGGACACAATGAACACCCAGACTCTAAACAACAATTTATGGATGCCATAAAGTGTTGTTTCGTGTGGGAATCGAATCCACAACACTCAGCGCAATGTCAGGTGATGTGGCGTCCGCTTCAACCACTACGCCAACCTTGCTTGATATACTTGTTTCTTTTATATCTGATTACCATAATCTGATTAGCTTCTTCCATAATTAACGAAGCTGCTAGCAAATAAAAAAAGAACCGGTCTCAATTAATTTTCTTTTCTCTCTGTATGGGCGTGACGTTTTTTTGCTTGGCGGTATCATAGACTTGGCGACTAATCTATGATATGTGATATCTATGGTTCCACCACGTCGGCCATGTTGATCGTGGACGATGACGTCACAGTACGTCACCGCGACTCCATTGATGTAAAATAAGTTGAGTTTATTTCATACATTATGCAGATACATCTCTCATTCTTTATTTTCTATGTAAATATATAAATGTAATACGAGGACAAATATAAGCTTCGGGTCGGTTAGCCGATGTTTTGTATAATGAGATGTTTTTTTTGATAAATGAATCAATTTAAAGAAAAACCAAAGTTGTTATCTCTCTAACCGAGTTTAAACTATATTAGGCAACTTACTAAGATGTAAGAGAAGCTGAAAAAAAGAAACGCTTCAATTTTAAAGATACGTAGCCAAAGAACTAAACTCCTATAGATTCGTGTCAGTCTGTCATTCCGTATATCATACATACATAGACTCACGCCTGTTTCCCGGAGGGGTAGGCAGAGACTACGGAACGCCATTTGCAACGATCCTGACATATCTCTGTTGCTTCACTCACTCCCATCAAATTTCTCATGCATGCTCTTTCCGTATATCACAGCCACTTTATTCAATTCGTAATTTGAACTACTCATAGTACTTATATTCTGATGACGAAGGGGAAGACCTAGGCAGACGTTCTCTGACCAGCTTGGAGACTTCCTTAAAACAGGACAGGTTAGAAGTACCCTGAACAGAAGAGCATGCATGAGGAATCTGATGGGAGTGAATGAAGCGAGAGAGATATGTCAGGATCGTTGCAAATGGCGTTCCGTAGTCTCTGCCTACCCCTCCGGGAAACAGGCGTGAGTCTATGTATGTATGTATTCTGATGACGTCTTGTAAAATTCAAACTTGAGAATAGTATCTTAGACACATAAGTCAGTATTTCAAGTTACTTGAACTTGATAAATAGCAAGCAAGATAAAAAGCAAATAAATATAAATTTTACATAGCTTCAATTGACCCAGTAACTTGAACTCCAAAAACAAAAGCAGTGATAATCAATTGGCTTATCTGTACTTGAACAAGACCTAACGTGCTGTCATCATCATAATCCGGGGTGGGCGAAAAATAGTTGTTTAAAATGTTTGTAAGCGAAACACGTACGTTAAACAAGATTAGGGCAAAAAGCCGGCCGCCGCCCGTAAGCCACTGCATAATGGAGGTAGATAGGGTACACCTATAGTCGACATCGAAGATCGTAACTACGGGTCGTACTCACCTACAACTCGAAAGTGAAAAGTGGGATTGATTTTATTTATATGTGTTTGATGATGCTTGTGACACTGCGGTAATGATATCTAGTCCGAATTTTATCTTCATACAAATAGTCGGAACGCGAGCGTCGGGTTCGGTAGTGCGTACCAAACTCAAAGCGCTTTGGTAAACACTCAGAACTGAGTGCGTACTACGACCGAAGGTACAATTCGCGTTCCAGCCGTTTGTACGAAGTTCAAATCCTGTATAGATATTATTACCGTGGTAATACTTTTATATTGTTGTATTATTTTACATACATACATACATAGACTCACGCCTGTTTCCCGCAGGGGTAGGCAGAGACTACGGAACACCATTTGCAACGATCCTGACATTTCTCTCTTGCTTCATTCACTCCCATCAGATTCCTCATGCATGCTCTTCTGTTCAGGGTACTTCTAACCTGCCGAACCTGAACGTATTATTTTAATAATGCCTATTTTTTATATGACCGTATATTGTCAAATTGGAGTAAGGATATGTACTTCCCATTATCCTAAAAGAAGATCTGAAATTTGTACTAACATTTTTTGGAATAAGAAACGTACATTCGTAGTTAGAGAATTGACCGTTGTCTAGAATGTTGTTGGTGATAAAATTTTACATGAAATTTTGTATGGAAATCTCTTTGCGCAAGTTGAACTCACACTGGCCCAAATTTTTCAATTTACTAGAATTAACTATAAAATTATTTGACGAACGTTTGATTAAAATAAATTCGCAACGAATATATCTTATAGAAATAACAGGCGTCATATCCATATTATAATAGATATTCCGAATTGTCTATTGATAGTTAATTATCTGATGATTGTTTCAATGTCGATTCATTTATTGCCACAAATTGTTACTCTGCCACATCACTATATTTCAATACTGATTCTACATGTGTCAAGGCTTCTACGTAGTGTCATTGTAGCTGTAAATCTGTGCGCTATACCAAAGACGTAATAATAAAATTTTCGTGAATAATTAAACGTTTATTTCGATAACAAAATAAAAATTATTGAGCAAGAGTGGTAATACCCAGATCCGTATTAAATTGCGACTTAAAATAAAATGAGAAAACGAGTTATTGAAAAATAGTTTAAGTCTAAGTATTTTTGGCGTGGCATTCCAAAATGAATACCTATAAAAACTGAAAATCTCGCGGCGTAAATAACAATAATAAACATTTATATTCTTAAAATATAATAGCGTAAAGTACCACTAAAGAGCCAGCGTCCAATATAGAATGTCTGAAGTAAATTTGATTTAGTAGAAGCCAAAGCCGCTCACGTTGATAACTTTTACGTGGTTAGAAATGTTATCACGTCGTCGGCGCCCGGCGCCCGGCCCCGGCTTTGTTCCTAGGTGACAGATGCGACTCCGACACGAATCTCATAAAGGGAATCCTACCGCTGAAGATAAGCTATGCTGCACCCGACTCAGACACTCGCTAAATCTCCATGAAGTAAATAACACCGCGTTTATGTTGCTTCATCTCGCGTCACTTTTAATACTATTTCACGTATGCATTAAAAACATTGTAAAAGTTTCACGAAGGTGGCGGATTGTTTCCCTGCTGATATATTATTTATTCAGTCGTATCGTGTCGTCCGGCGTACGCTCCAAGCGAAATATCACACAAACCCCGGCCGTCCCAGAATATTCTATACGCTTGAATAATGTCTAGTTTACCATAAAGAATGCATTTGCATACATGTTCGTTGTACTGTTGCAACAGGCGGTACGCGAATATGCCACCAACAAACACAAAACCATTTTATTTTTCGTTCAGTGCGACACATCAGTGACGGCGAAATGAAAAAGGAATGCAGTGATGGAATATTTGACCAGTGTCGGTGCATTAAAAACTGTGAAAATGTTAGTGCTTTCGAATATATTCCGTGCGAGCCATCCTCAGAATCAGATAGTGCAGAGGGATTTGAGTTCTCTGTCGACAGAAAAAAGTGCCGAACAAATGGAAAAATCAAAAATAGTGTCACAAAATTCGTTAAGGATAAAACAACGAACGAAAACGCGGGACAACATCAACGTCGGCCACGAGGCGGACGGTTCCGCCGATGCAAAATCGACGAGGCGCGACAAATGTCTCTCAAACAGCGTCGACGCCATCGTCTCACATAATGATACCAAAAGTAAAGTGATATGTAGTGCCAAAGGTTTATTAGAAACTAATCTAGACGATTTGTTCAACGATGTACAAAAACTTGACGGCTGGAATGCGGAACCAAAGAGTTTAGGTGCCAGTGAACCCACTTTAAGTTTTAGTGAGAATGATTCTAAAACTGCCAAGCGTGAATCTCTCGTGTCAGAGGATGACACCGATGATGATACAGCGAGTGACAGTGATTGTACGGATGAAGTGGTTCGGGAGCAGAGGATATGTATGGGAGCGCGCCGCTTCGGACACTTGCTGCGCCGGGTCATATCCAGAAACGGTAAGAGTCAAACAATGTTAAAGCGATACTGTTGTATACAGTTGTAATGGTGAGGTCGGAAGCGCGGTGAATTGAGATGGTGTCGGTCATTTATTTGTTTTCAATTGTAGCAAATTGCTTCTCCCGCTCTGATTGAGATGACCGTCGTAAAATCTTGTTACACGTTCGGAATTTTATCTGTGGAGCGTCCCCGCAGTCGCTACGATTGGAGCTAATGACGTTTCTATAAAATTGTGCAGAGATCGCAACTTTGATTTTTAACTCGTTTTTTACGTCAATACTTTCGTAATTACGGTGAGCTTGTGCTGGGATTTATGTAACATTTGGCAAGCCTTTTGTTTTTCTGATATTAGTCGGTTCTATAATGGCGGATCTCATTTTGTTTTAAACCAGATTTATGCCAAAAGTATTACGTTTAAAAAGGATTATACGCAGTAGGTGGTCTGTGTATTTTGTGGAGCGTTTAATATTTCCTGCAACGTAAAGTTTTGTGTGTTTTCTGTTTTAAGTTGCTCGCTACTCTCTGTTTAAAGAGTGCTTGCGGGTCTTAATATATTGAATATAAACAGAAGTAAAATATAACTTACTCTGTGTTTCATAACTACTGCCAGTTTGCATATTCTCGAAGTTTATAAGCTAGCGGGTGGCTCTATACTATCGTTATATTCATCTTAATTTTGCAACAAATCTTTATACGATTTTGTACTGATGTAAGCTACTCACGTGGCTCTCGAGAACAAACAAAACAACACTCATATAATTAAAACTTTGTAGACAATCCTTCTAAAACGGTTTGTAATTCATACCTAATTAGTTTCTCAGTCGAATTCAACAGCATTATAACGTAACGTTGCCTGTTTGCCTGCTGTTCTCTTTTGTCTTTTAAATGTACATGGATGCGTCCAATCGAAATGTTGGAGGTAACCAACCACCGAGACGGTATCTTCATTAATCTTCAATCTGCGGAACCATTCATGTGTAGTTTTATTGCACTTTTACTATGCTATCCATATTGAAGAAGGTATCTATAATATAAATGCGAAAGGTAATAATATTATGGTGGGAGACCGAAAGACTGCTACGCAGAGGGTCCGGGTCCGAATCCACGGCCCGCACCGATGACTTTTAGGAGTTATGTGCGTATTAAATTGTTAATTATCGCTTGCTAAACGGTGAAGGAAAACATCGCGAGGAAACCTGCTTGTCTGAGAGTTCTCCTTAATGTTCTCGAAAGACATGTGAAGTTTGCCAACCCTCACTAGGCCAGCGTGGTGGACTATGGCCTTACCCTTCTCATAGTGAGAAGAGGCCCATGCCCAGCAGTGGGACAGTTTATATATATAGGGCAGATGATGATGATAATATCTATTATAAATGCTAAGGTGTGTTTAATCTACTCCGCTCGCGCGGAAGGGTGGACAAATAAAATCTATATATATACCTATCGAAAATCTAGCAAATTTATTTAGATCATCGCAATAAAGGCTCATCTGACAATTCTATATTTAATAATTAATACTATATTATATACGTTTACGTCGTTACGCGTTACTGACTGACCGACAGACAATGCATAGCCTAAAACTGGAGGAAAGAACTTGAAATTTAGCATGCTTGACGAGTGTAGTCCCCTACAGGACTGGGAAAGGACTTTTGGGCAAATCCTACCCTAAGACTGACTCCGTGGTCCAGTGGATAGCGTATGCGACTGCTGATCGGAGGTCCCGGGTTCGATTCCAGGGTCGGGCAAAAGTGTTACTGGGTTTTTCCGAGTTCTCAATAGCAGCACGGAGTCTGGTGATGTGCCCGGTAACGGCAATAGGCTCGCCCCCTATTACGTGGGACCTAAAAATTCATGGCGAAATGTGGGTGTAACATTACACCTCTGCCTACCCCTTCGGGGATACAGGCGTGAGTCTATATATATCCTTCCCTAAGAGTGTAAAATTTGTAAATGTATATGGACACGTTAGAAGTACCCTTAACCGAAGAGCATGCATGAGAAATTAGATGGGAGTGAATGAAGCAAGAGAGATATGTCAGGATCGTTGCAAATGGCGTTCCGTAGTCTCTGCTTACCCCTCTGGGAAACAGGCGTGAGTCTATGTATGTATGTATAAGTCGCAAAAGTTAAAATTAATTGCGTCGCTGTTTCGGATAGCATTACCATAAAGTAAACGTAGTACACCCGTTAAATGTTTAAACACACGGAGGCATCAAATCGGAAGGTCGGCGGAGCATCAGGGCGGTGCCATCAATCTGCCACGTGGTTCGTTTGCTAATAGAGTCAACTAGCTGCCGCCTCATCAATATCTCAGAGATAGGCTATCACGAGTACCAGATTAGAACGTCTATGTGGACTATTTTAGGTTGTTTCGGTGATAGTGTAAGCTAAAATATAGATACGTGCACCATCCAGTCCCTAACTGAGCAGGTTGTATTGTGTACTGCACGGTTGGCGTAGTGGTTTAAGTGGCCGCCTCGCCGCTTGACACTGCGCCGAGTGTTGTGGGTTCGATCCCCACACGAGGCAACACTTTGTGTAATTCACAAATTGTTGTTTCGAGTCTGGGTGTTCATTGTGTCCGTTAGTTGTATGTTTGTAAAGTCCCCCGCGACACAGGATTTAGTCCTAATGCGGCAGTTGTCTTTGAAAAAGAAATAGAAATAAAAGGAATAAAATATAGATACGTGCACCAATTTCATTGTACATCATACACAGAACACCATCCAGTCCCTAATTGAGCAGGTTGTATTGTGTTAAATATTATGTTTTCTCTTGTTTGTCTGAATATTTACTTACCTAAAATGAGAATCCGAAATGTTAGTACTGATTCAATGTCATGGCGTTCATGATAACATTTGCAACAGTGTCGAAATATCGTACCTTTAAAACTAGTGTCAATATTTTATAGAAATTTCTGATAGCCATCCTATTTCTTCGCACACGAAAATCATATGAATATCGTCAAATAAATACGACGTGTAAAAATGCATATCAATCAGAACGAACCATATTCTTAGTTAAGATTGACAAATATTGTGAACTACCTGTTTCCCGCAGTTTCATCCGCGTCCTAAGGGAACTACTTCGCGTACCCGGTTAATTGAGCCTAAGTTACTCCTTGGTACATCAGCTATCCGCCAGTGACAGTACCGTCAACATAGGTCCAGCCGTTCCAGAGATTAGCGAGAACAAACAGATAGACAGACAGACAGACAAACACACAGACATAAATTGTAAAAAATGTAACATGGGTTTATGTACCGTGCATACTTCCATATACATTTAGTAAAAAGCCGCTATTTGAATATTACAAACAGACACTCCAATTTTATTTATGTGTAAAGAGTGTAGATATGAGTAGGTATAATATGTATAGACGATTATGTACATGAACTTGATGTCTGTGATCGTCACTTGGAGTTACCAACTAATATCAGGGTTTGTTTGAGGCTTATACTCAACCAACATAAGCCTGAATGGTAACCTCATTTTTATAATATACCTCTTGGCTTAGAACTGTGTCACAAATTGTTAATTGTCATACTGTTTTGTGTATATTATAAAAATAAATGCTTTCATTTCATTTATTTATTAGATAAATCATTTAATTCGAAACTGAATACATGTGTTTGTATCACCATAGCTATTTCGTATATCTCTAAAGTAGTGTGAATGTTATTCCTGTTAAAAGGCACCAATCTGTCTTGTTTTGTTTGTGCTGTGAAGTGGTTGTGTTGCTACTCGGGAGAGATTGACGTTGTTGGATGAGTATCGAGTACATTGACGCTGTTTTCGTAGTTTCGCTATACTTTTAAACTCGGACGCAAAAAAATTTTTCACTTTCCACACTTTTTCCTTAAAGACGTCTCTCGCTCTGTTTCTGAAATTAATCCGGCGGCTAAGATCGAGTCATCCTCTCAGCGTTATCCCAGTTTCAATCTGGGGTCCGCTTTCTAGTATAACCGGGTTTGGCTGAATATTAGCTTTTCCACAGAGCGACTGCCTGTCTGACCTCCGCAACCCGAAGGGATAAAGATATTCCATGGTTTAGACTAGTGTCAGTTTATTTAGAAGGTACTGACGCCCTGTAACGACTGTCAAAGATCTTCATAACAACCGGGCCCGACGGCTTAACGTGCTCTCCGAGGCACGGGACAAGCGATAATTAACCATTCAATACGCACATAACTCCGAAAAGTCATTGGTGCGCGCCGTGGATTCGAACCCGATACCCTCTGCATGGCAGTCTGTTGGTATATCCACTCGGCTATCGCTGCCTTGCTAAGATCGAGTAAAGTAATGAATATGCGATCTAGCTATATTGCGATATCAGGCGAAAGAGACATGCAGTCATTTTCTGTTCCTTCAGTAGTTAAATCAACATCATCATCAACAACGCTTGAAATATATCTACTATCTCACCGCTGGGCACGGGTTTCTTCTCGTCGCACTTAGTGTATCACGCTGACCAAGTGCGGGTTAGCGGACTTCACGTGTCTGTCCAGGACATTATAAATATCTCCCAGAAATGCAGGTTTTCAGGAGGTTTTTCTTCACCGTTATATCAACATGTTACTACTAAAAGTACTGAGATTCGCATACCAGTATGTAGTTATGTACTTATAATACGAGTAATCATTTCTTGACTGCCTCGTTGGTCTCGCGGCATGAATGTGAACGTGGGATTCGGGTTCGATTCCCGGGTCGGGCAAAGTGTTATTGGGTTTTTCCGTTAGGAAATTCTCAGTAATGTGCCCAGCAATAGGCTCACCCCCTATTATGTGGGACTAAAATAAATCTGGCGAAAAGTGGGTGTAGCAATATACCTCTGCCTACCTCTTCGGGGATATAGGCGTGAGGCTATGTATGTATGTGTGTACTATGTAATTTCTTGGTATCCGAGTGTCCACAACAATAATACGAGCCAGACACATAATACACACCTACCTGCAAAATATTCCATTTTCACACCCTGACTGCAATATACATTCTGAAAATTTCTCCCCCTGCATAGTTATCCGAGGTATCGCAATAAAAAGTCAAAGAGCGTCCAGTATTCAATTTGTGAAGATTTTTGTTCGAGCTTTCGGACGTGGGACGTGTTTAAAACCAACTAAAATTAAAACGCTATAGTGTACGCCTGCATTTGTGCCATTTTGCTGTGTATTTTTCATTTTCCAACTCTATGTGTGGGTATTTTTCATTGCGCTCAACAAGCTTTCTTTGAAATAGGTGTAAAGTCTGTTATTTGTGATGAACGATTCCCGAGGCTCTTGGAAACGGTTTCTACAACTAGGAATGTCGACTTGTTCTTTTTTAGGGTTCCGTACCTAAAAGGTAAAAAACGGAAACCTATTACTAAGCCTCCGTCGTCTGTCTGTCTGTCTGTCTGTCTGTGTCTGTCTGTCTGTCTGTCACCAGGCTGTATCTCATAAACCATGATAGCTAGATAGCTGAAATTTTCACAAATTATGTATTTCGGTTGCCGCTATAACAACAAATACTAAAAATAAAAAAAATAAAAAAATTAAGGGGGGGTCCCATACAAAAAACGTGTTTTTTTTCGTATATTTTGCTCAAAATTACTAACTGTTACAGGTAGACGCTTTAAATTTTTACAGAATATGTAGTTGTATATTACCTTTCAAAATAAATAATTAAATTTAAAAAAAGTAAATAATAAAGGGGGGCTCCCATACAACAAACGTAATTTTTAAGCAATTTGTTACTCGATCTTAATAAACAGGTAGAAACTTATAAAGTATTTAAGTATACATACAACGAACGTGATTTTCTTTTATAGATGATGGTACGGAACCCTTTGTGCGCGAGTCCGACTCGCACTTGCCCAATTTTTTAAGAATGCTCGTTGTATTTTGTTTGCTTAGATGCCGCGGTAAAGATTTAGAAATTGCATCGTCTGTGATAACTGATAAAACATACCTATTTGTTTCCGACGTTTCACTCGTCTTGCACCGAGCGTGGTCGCGGAGAGACTTCTTCAGTCTCTCGGTTCAAGACGAGCGAAACGTCGGAAACAAATAGGTATTTTTACCTTAAATAAATTAATTGTACGCGATTAAGACCCGCTAATTTATTTTGTATGATGTATACAAATCGCGAAAGTTTTAAAAATATGTAGACGAGTCTTGTTATAGTGAGTCAGTTTTGTTGTGAAGAATTAGCGCGGTGCACCGAAAACACCTTTTTGGCAGTTTCTGGTAAGCTTTAACAGTGGCTATGTTCTCTAAGTTTTACAGAATTTATTACAAAAGATTCTAAAAGGTGTCTACTAAATGCGGTACTCTTTATGGTAATCTTATTTTTACTTTCAACGCTCTTTGAATGAAACGTAACAGAAAACGCTACCTGTCTGTCTGTCAGGCTGCCTGTCGTAATTTTGCTATGAAAGCAGTTTTCATATTGAGTCTTCTTGTCCTAACATTAAAAGATGTCTTACACCCAGCGATTCTTGTTACCACCATCGTTATTAAAATGTTAACATAAGTAAAACAATGCAACTAATCCGTTATTTCATGGTCTACGGAGTCTTTAATATTAGGTGTTGTTGGCCAAGTGGAACGCATGTATAGGTCGTCTTTGTGTTCGTATCCTTTTGTGACCTTTAGATTATATGATATTTTATGGGTTTCTATACCTACGTTGGTCAGTATTTTCCCTTAGATTGTCCTTAAATATGTTTGTCATGAGTCGGGTATACAGAGTGAGGGGCGTTTCTATTGTATCTATGTCTCAATAGCAACATGGAGTTTAGGGATCTTGTTGATAATAGGCCGGCCTCGTATATCTTCAGGCATTCCTAGCATTTTCTTTATTTTTTTATTTATAGACTCACGCCTGTATCCCCGAAGGGGTTGGCAGAGGCGTAATATGACACCCACATTTTGCCATGAATTGTTAGGTCCCACGTAATAGGGGGCGAGCCTATTGCCGTTACCGGGCACATCACCAGACTCCGTGCTGCTACCGAGAATTCGGCAAAACCCAGTAACACTTTTGCCCGACCCGGGAATCGAACCCGTGACCTCCGATCAGCAGTCGCATACGCTATCCACTGGACCACGGAGGCAGAATATGTAAACAATTTTGCGCATTTAGCTTCTAAAGACAGTAGTGCAGTCGTTGTGAGTACGAACCAGAGATCTGCTGGTAATCTGTTCGTTTCATCACTGAGCTATCACAAGTTAATATTGGTTTCTCGTTTATCGAAGTTTCAGATATTAGTGTTTTGTTGTCATTCACTACATAAAACTAATTTTAGTGATGCGAATCAGATGCTTAAAACGTAAAAGAATTATTTATTTTTAATCTATGAAGACAACATTCTTAGATTATCGAGGCACGATCAATATATATATAGTTTTTAATTTATAGACTTACGCTTGTATCCCCGAAGGGCTAGGCAGAGGTGTAATATTACACCCACATTTCGCCATGAATAATTTATATATTAGTATGATTTTCGATATTACATAATAAAATAGACATTAAACTTCTCGTCCAATTATGATGATGCTACCTATGAATCTTTTTACTAATATTTAATATTTTCAATATAAATTATCGGATAATCGTTTCATTCACTAGCATCTAGTGAACTCTAGTGGCTTCTCATTTATATGAAATAATATTGCTCGAATTTCTCAGACCAAGTGGCGCTCAG